>OV656872.1:16281871-17481871 GCA_927399465.1 Sarcophaga caerulescens
TATATCCAGTGGTGTTGTGCTAATTTTTTTTTACCGGAATGCGTATATATAATTATATAGACAGGGCCGATCCTGGGTAGGCGGCCGCTCTGTGCGGTCTCATGTCCCAAATTTAACGACGGGGGTGATTTTCCATGATAATCCTGGCGGCGGCGTTTTTTTTTTAGGTCTCTTGTCGCAAATTTGACGACGGGGGGAAGGGAGATTTCCCCAATTTTCGCAGGTAGTCAGGATCGGCCCTGTATATAGCATAAAAAGGAAAGGAAACGAAAATCATTTCCAATTCTCGTTGTCAGAAATCATCTTAAAGTTCCGGAACGCGTTCCTGTCCAAAAAGGAAGTACCGGAACGACGTTCCGGAGCGTTCCGGCTCGACAACACCACTGGCTATATCTCCGGACAAATGAAATAATCTGTAGTTTTTTCTGTGGAAGGAAACATAGTGAATGGAGTTGAAATAATTGGAACAATCTTTAACCGCATTATGCAATCGGTAGGAGGGAGAGTGATAGAAAAAAATGACAATCATTTATATTCACGATGATTGACCAGGTCTAGCAGTTGGATTAAGGTTCTTTACGATTCACTACTTCAAAGGCTTAAAACAGTGCGAAAGCCTGTATTCTCCTCGATCTTGTTCTCCTCTATTTTAGTTCTCTTGATCTTCTTCCATTTTTCTTTCTTTACATACATACATACATACATAATTGGTCATTACAACTCTTTAGTTAGGGTTACGATCTACCCTCTCACAAGACTTATGTTGTGTGTGTTAATTTTATATATGAGTGGAGGGACCTGCAGTTCAAGTCGCTGAACTGAACGACAGATTTTTGGGAAACTTTTCATGGCAATTGTATTCTACTCTCAGACTTTTTGTCGAAGAAACATATTGTTACGTTTTTACCTTTTAAAAACGTTAAAAATATGAGTTCGTAGATTGCAAATAAAATAAAAATAAATCTGTGTTTAATTTTAAGTCAATTCTTTATTCTCTGCACAACTTTCGTGTCACTGTTCGAATTTATTCTACGCATACAATGATAACTTCCACAATATGTGCTTGTTCGTGATATTTCTCTGCTTATAACCTTCTTTATAAGCAACAACAACACTTGTTAGTTATTCTTCTTTGCTCACAACCTTTTTTGTAAGCACCACACTAACAACTGTTTTCTTCACGCAACTTGTCTGCACACAAGTCTGACTGGATTATAACTCGATCTCGTATCTTCACACCACTGGTTGAATTCTCACTCAATTCAACGCGACGTCGTCACACGACTAACTTAACTCGATCTCCGAGAATCACGTGTCTTCATACACGACTGACTGAATTCTAACTGAATCATCGTTGCTCGCTTTATCTTGCCTTTTATATCACTCGACCAACAGTGTGATGAATGCCCTTGAAGGATGATGACGACCTTCGGGAACAATCCAAAAATGTAAACAACTCGTTTCCATTTTTTTGTTGTTCGTTTACCTGGACGAAAGTAAATAGTCCAGGCAGAGTTGTTGTTGTTTTGTTTGTTTGTCTTTCTGCTATATTTTTTATACGCGGTCGTTGTTGCTATATTTGTTTATTCATCGATCTTGTAAACAAGCACTGTTGTTTTTGTTGCTATATGCTTACTCATTCGTTGATCACGTGAACAACTGCATTGTTTTGTTTTTGGAGCTTTTGTTTTTATGCGTGATCAACTCCATTGTGTTGTTTTTGGAGCTTTTGCTTATTATTTTAACAACACCATTTCCATTTTCGTAACAATATTTTTATATTTTGTTTTGTTGAAGATGTCTGACCTAAGGTTTGAACCATGGCCTCACGTCTAATAAGCCAACACACTACCTACTAGACTACGACGACTTCAACTTTCTTTCTTTATCTTTGAAAAAGATCATCGCCTGCAGTATTGATATGATTTCAAGACGACACTTCAGTGCTAATTGTAGTAAACCATGTATAAGGCTAAC
The DNA here is from genome assembly GCA_927399465.1 of Sarcophaga caerulescens. NCBI lineage: Eukaryota > Metazoa > Arthropoda > Insecta > Diptera > Sarcophagidae > Sarcophaga > Sarcophaga caerulescens. The sequence goes on from OV656872.1 coordinate 16,283,849, forward strand.
CAACCAATTAACTAGTCAACTCCCTATCATCATCGTAACATAATCCATTCAGCGTGTTCACCATATGAAAGGGCTGTAAAGTATATGCAGGACCACAATCCTGTATCTTGAATTCATGGAACAGAATATTTTTTTAAATTTTCTACATTCTGATGTGGACTACAAACTTAATTTTAGCAAAATCTACATAAAAGTGTCTTCTGTCATATGAGCTGTCTTTCTTTCTCAAATAAGTTTCGAACGGACTGGCCATAATTGCCCACTATTTAAAACTGAACGTGTTTAGCAAGTACATACTTAGAGACAGTGAGACTATCACATATGCAACAAATTTGTACACTTTCCTTTTTAAACTTTAATTGCCAACCCTAGGTGTCTAATAACAACAGACAAATTTGTTCCCCTTGGCTGGGTACATTTCATTTTCGACACATGTTTCATCAAAAAATTGTTTCAAAGTTTCAAATTGCTACAAATCTGTAGCAATTTTGTTTTTATTATTCTCTGCCCCATTAGTGCATAGAGAGTAGTTTTTGGGCAAAAAAAAAAAAAAAAAAAAAAAAAAAGTACAACCAAAAAAACAGAACAAATATTCTGTATTTCAGTAGTATTTTCAATTTCAATTTTATTCTATGCATGTTTGTTAATAACATTTCTACATGACTTTCATTTAGTTTTTTTTAGTTTTTTTTTTTAATGTTTTTAACATTCATTTCTTTCAAATATTTTTTCTGTTTTTTCCGCTTTTTTTCGCTTTAAAAGACATTAAAAAACTAAGAAAAAAAATCGAAAAAATTTTGTTACAAAATAACACAACATAAGTTCGTGACCTGCTTTAAGTGTTTCAACACCATTAAAAAACAAATACGAAACGAAAGTGAGGGAGCGAAAGAAAAAAGACTTGGTGAAAGGCGGAGAGAAAGTGGAGGAGAAAAATTAAAACTTTGAAAATATTGTTTTTTATGGCATTTGAAAATGCCAGCAGGAGATACATATACACGTATAGAAATAGAGTAAGAGTAAGAGAACAAAGGCTGTGGGAGAGAGAGAGAGAGTGTTGAGAAATAAATGTTTAAAACCCTAACCTACTAAATGCAAGGACATTAGCGGAAAAGAAAATGAAAACAAAAAATAAAACAAAATAAATGTTAAGACAATACGTGTATGGGTGTGTGTGTGATTAAATATGCGAGAGAGTGTGTAAGAATTCATGTTGATTTTTAAGAGCCACTAAATGCATTCAGTGTTGCCACTACCACTACAAAAAATGCTTTGTAGTCTCAATTCCATCAATTAAACATCAAATTGGACTAAAAAAAATAAACAGAAAAATTTTAAATACCATACGCTGTCCTTGTGGAGTATTAGGACACTTCAAACAAAGCAGTTGTGTTCGGCAAAAATCCGCTGTGATCGTCTATCCAAATTTCAACAGACAAGTCTCTTCTGAGCTCACCAAACAAAAAGCACTGCCTTCAGCTGATTGAACGGGTTTAACATATGATTTCTTGTAAGGATTCGTATCAAAAAAATTTAATTTTATGACATGAAAAATCTTCAATCAATGTCTATCGATTGCAGCTAATGCGTAATCCAAAATCTTGATATTACATCTTGACACTCAATGATTTTACAATTTCGTTTCGAGTTTTGTAACACTCTTCATAGGGTAATGGATACTTCTCTATTCAAGAAGACGGTTGTACAGACTAGTGCCTCTAGCCCCTTTTTTATTAAAGGTTCCTTCATGCATATTTACACGATCACTCCCTGACGAACTAGGCATAAATGAAATTTATTAGTTAAAGATCAAAATCGATATCGAAAGTTGGAAGTAGAAACGCTTCAGGCGAGGCCCTGCAGTATGTATTAAACCCCTTCAATGGTTCCATACTGATAAGATTAGAAGTTGCCAAATATCTCTTTATAAGATGGCGAAACATCACACTAACCTGGATGAATAACATCGTGGTAAACAAGGGAAGCCTAGTCGCTCATAAACTCTCACGAACGTTAATTATATGATCAGATACCAATTGTCAATTAAAATTGTGGTAGATTGTCCGCTAGGGACAGTAGCGCAACCTAGTTGACCCAGGTTATCTACGCGTAAAATAACTGAAAAGATCTGGCCGCTCTATGATTGCAAGATATTCTCTGCTGTAACCAGAATTCAGAAATCCAGCTTGAACATGGTTACCGACATAATCACCGTCTAATACATACATATGTACATTCACATACAACCCTTCAGTCAGGAGTGGCGGGGTCTGCAGTTTAAAGTCGATTCCGAACGACAGATGTTTAAGCAACTTTTTCATGGCAATTTTATTTACTGTCAGAGTTTTTGCCAGAAATCTGCTGAGAAGAAGTCGCCGAAGAAAGAGTTTTTCATATTTCATTTTGATGTCTGACCTGGGGTTTGAACCGTGGCCTCACGTCTAATAAGCCAACACACTACTTATTAGACTACGTTGACTTCCTAATATGTACGCTTACGAGAAAACTTATTGGGCCAGGTATGACGCGTTGTCAGCAGGTTCCTGTACAGGATTTCTCTGTATAGTTAGATTGAGTGAGTATAGTTAGAGTAAGTGACTAGAGCTAATGCAGTTAGTTAATTTCTGTTATTAATAAGGCTCGATAAATTGCCAAGCTTAGCACAGGCTCCTATGAATTCACTGGAAGTCGACATTGAAGTGGCTCGATCAACTTATTTTCATACAACATATTGACTAAGTTGATATCGGTGATGTTGGTAGGCCCTGAGGTTTGTTTTTACGTCCAACGATTTCAGAATGAATCTGTCTGCGATATGATCAGTAAATTTCCGACGATAATATTAGCGAATTTTTAAAGGTTCACACAGTATCAATCGATATTATGAGCACTCCAATAGGTTGGTTCTTCACTATTAACACAACGGGGATATTAATATTGAACTCAAGTGGAAATTGAACATTTTTTCTTACTGACTTGCTGTCCCTCTCACCCAACCTAAAATAATACCTACAATTGAACATTTGCTAACTTATTTAGCCGGTCACACCCACCACTTCTTACACCTTCAGCCATTTCTTCAAGGCCTAAATTGATGAAACATATGCAGATTGTCGATGAGATGTCTTGGCAAAAATTTTACAATACAAAATACAATTCCGTTGATGTTCAATGTCTAAGTGAAAATTAAAGACGGACGTTTACCTCTTCAATATGCCAATACGCCATGAGTAAAAAATGTTTTGAATTCCAAGGGTTTGAAAAAAAACACGAAAACGGCAACACTGAGCACACATTCTTACGGTCAAACTTCCTGTCTCTCTCTTTCTCTCTCTCTCTTTTACCATTACCATTACAATACAATACAGACTGTAATAATGATGAATGATTGAAAATATTAAATACAAATACACAAACACGTACACGTACACACTTACACTAACGTATTAGTCAATAGGGAATTCAAATAATAAAAAAAGGAACAGAACAACCCAAAAACAAATAAAAAAAAAGGAAACAAATGGAGAAATAAAATAAATCAAGTGTTAAAATATTTTTTAAATATTCAATAAAATTTTCGAAAAATTTTAAATAAAAACAAAATTTACAATTCCCTTTTACTTTAGTCCACAATGCTTTCAGGTTTCTATATGAAATATTTTCATAAATTTTAATGTGACTGAGTGCAGCTGCTATTTCTATGAACAGTAGCAACAATTCATAATAAAATAATGAAAATGATAATGACTTTGAAACACGCAAATTAATTTAAAAATCAATTGAAAAATAATTTCGTTTCTGTTTTATTATTTCCTTTTTTCTTTGCGCTTTATTATACTCTTCTGCTCGTAAAACTTGAAGCAGAGTATTGAAAAAGTAAGTCAAAGTAAAAATTAAAGGATTTCAAGGATTGAAGCGAAACAAAGAAAAAACAGAAAATTACATTTAAAAGACTTCTATGAGTTGTTTAAATACAGGAAAAAAAAAACTTTTTTAAGGACTAAAAACATTAAAATTAAATCAAACAAAAACGTAATTTAAAGTTAAACAATAAAATACAATTAAATTTTGGGGTCTCTCAGGTTCGCTTATGGTTTTCATAAGAGTTTCATTGAGTTTTTTGCCAAGAGTCGAGTAAAAAGTGTGGAATTTGAAATAAAAATTGCCTCATTTCACTTAAGAAGCGCATAAATGAAAATCAAATCCATTACCAAACTAAGGGAGGTGTGTTCATTTTATACAACTGAAGCTTAAATAAGGAAGAAATGAACAATTTTTGTTATCTGCCTCTGTACAAGCCAGAAAGACATCAGTGCATAGAATTCTAGAAGGTGCGATCATAAGGAAAAGGTAAATTGTTCTGCGCTCAACTCTCTGATAAGTTCCGTCGATCCCCATCTAATTTCAATGACATTTGTGGTCTGTGAGCCAACATCTTGTACTCCTTTCACAGCGCGGAAACCGTTCTCGATTTCGATTTCCCACCTCAAAAGAAATCCAATGGTACGATAAAGACTGTCGCAAATAAATCCGGTATGCGAGTCATTGATTAGGACTACAGAAAGAGAAGAAAAGAAGAAAAGACGCAAGAATAGGGAGCAGAAATAGCACATGGAAGAGTTGTACAGAAATAGAATGAGTGCTCAAAAATTTCACAAAAGCGAGGACGACACTAATTTCGGCATTAGAAAAGATGTTATACCGAAATCAACGATGACGGCATGAAGATTCAGCCGCCCAACAATGGTGAGACCAAAGTCGCGATTCGATGAGTTAAAAATGACAAGACTCTTAATACTGATGGATAGCCCACTGAGTTGTTCAATAAGACAATGATGTGATAGACTGCATGCACCAGCTTATTTGCAGTAAAAGTCAAGAGAAAAGTGGGCCAACGGTTTGAATCTGAATGTCCTCTGTCCTATCCTCAAAAAGGATTACAATCACAGAGCCATATGCCTTCTCCCTATCGCAATAAACGACTGAATCACTTACAAAGGCACTTGTAAGTAAGTACGTCATCAATCTGATATATACACTACGCCAAATCCTGGAGAAGATTTATGAGAATAAACTCAACACATACAACCCTTTGTCATTAATAAGACAACATACGAGTAGATTACGCTTTTCCGGTGCTGTCTAAGCTCTGTATTACTGCGAAGCTGATAACGCTGTACAGTACAAAGTTGAGCAACTTTTGCAACTCCGTAAAACTTTTAATTCTGCGTGATATTTCAAACAAGGCGACCAATAATCATATGACATCTTCAACTTCCCTATGGACAGTACTCAGCGAAAAGCGGGCTGTCATTGCAATTACAATGGTCCAGTTACTTGATCCAATGTACGTTCTAAGCGAGATATTATCGCTAGCGAGATATTATTATGCTATAGAACAGGAATCTACTAAAATGGATTCGACAGTAAATGGTGAAATATACAGTCAAAGAAAACAGTGTGCATACAACGGAATCTGATACCCAACACTGCCTCACTTATTGCTAACAGTTACTTGGTCCATTGTGCTTACTAAGCGAGATGTTATCGCTGCCTTAAGTGCTATAGAACAGGAATCTACTAAAATGGATTCGATAGTAAATGGCGAAATATACAGTCAAAGAAAAAAGTGTGCATACAACGGAATCTGGAATCTGATACCCAACACTGCCTCACTTATTGCTAACCTACAGTCAAAGAAAAAAGTCTACATACACTGTTGTATGCGACTTGTAGACTTATCGCTAACGTACAGTCAAAGAAAAAAGTCTACATACACTGTTGTATGCGACTTGTAGACTTATCGCTAACGTACAGTCAAAGAAAAAAGTCTACATACACTGTTGTATGCGACTTGTAGACTTATCGCTAACGTACAGTCAAAGAAAAAAGTCTACATACATTGTTGTATGCGACTTGTAGCCTTTTTTCTTTGACTGTACGTTAGCGATAAAAGAGGTAGCTTGGCGTATCCAGATTACGAGCGACAACTATACCTTTGACGTTGCCAAGGAATTCATAAACTTGACTCTGCCTTTACTAACGACAATAATGTCGGACTAGAAAGTATAAATATTTGAAAGCTATAGGATCATCAACCTTTCGAAGTCTATTTCTGTCTTGTTTGCCATTTTCACGAACACTAAGTATTTCACATGCACTAAGTATAGGTCATCTCAAGATGTACGAACGTCCCTTTACCAGATGATAAAGCTTACGCAAGTCTCTTGCCGCTATATCTTTAACTACTACTACCACTTATGTAGTAGTAGTACTTTAGTTTGGCCTATAAAAACACAAAGTTCGTTAACCTTTTGTTCTGCTTAGGTTCTCCTGCATTTGACATCATTTTGGACTTTGAATATTAAATCTTCTTTGTCTTCTTACAAACATAATCCATCAGATGATTATCAATCATTATGGCATAATAAAGAAAAATTGGCTTTAAATTCTAGTTTATTTACTTTGAAACTAAACAACTGTTCTTAGTCTGCTTTGCCTTAATGGTTATGTTCCTTCAGTGTTATAATGTACAAGTAAAAGGTTTTCTAAAATTTATTAAACGAGGGTTAACTATTATATCGTATTACTTACGTCGTTAGAGAAGCAAAACGAAAAAAAAAGACGACAATTGGAAGTGACTTTTTATTTTTAGGCTTTACAAAAGAAAATGGTGACGTCAATTTCTGGTTTCTTTTGTCCATCATTAAAATATAAAATTTATTTATAAATTATTCCTAAAAATAACTAACCCAACACCACGGTGCTTAATTTATTACAATTATTATCATAAACTAAGTAAAATAGGCCTCTATTGGCAGTAAAGGAAAAAAAGGGATCGTAGAATAAAAAAAATAAGGTAGTATTTCTATAATAATAATAATATTGATAATAATACAGACAACAACAGAATATTTTTATAATTAAACCTATACAGACTAAAAACTAAATGCTTTGAAATTCCGATGAAGCTTGCTCTAACCTTTGGGAGAGAGCCTAACATTGGCTATTGGAAGGACTCGCGCTTAACACGTAAAATTGTAATAAATAAAACGAAAATGAAAGCAAAACATATTTAAAATAATATTACAGCTAAAGGCAAAAAGAACGGTATAGAAGAGATGAAATAGAAAAAATTACACGGTGCGACAGTGAAAATACACCCGAGCAACTACATTGTCTAAGTTATACACTAGGTTGAGTAGAACTCAAAAATACTTTTTTTTTTTTCTCGAACCCTCCAAACTTGTTTTATTTGACAAAAACGGTTTTTTTGATCTTTTCACACAAAATTATTGACTACTCAAATACATATGTTTGAACCTATTTTAAAAATCCAAAGTCTTTTAGAAAGGGGAGAGATTAGCCTTTAAAACGGTATACATAAGCGTTTTATCGAAACTTATATGTTATGAGTTTTGATGGGGTAAACTTGGATAATATAATTTTTTTCTTGTTTTTTCAAGTTTAGCTATCCTTAATTGCAAAATTTAATTAAAAAATATAAAATAAGTAATGACATTCTGAAAGTACATTATCTTGTGAAGAGATTGACACTTCGTTTGATCAAATCGGACAAAAATTACCGTACATATTTATAATTTAAATAGTATAACAGTCGTGATATATTTTTATGTGATCTTATCAAATGAGCTTTCAGTTTAAAAATTTTCAAAAGTTTTGATGGATTTTGATTGTTTATCGCACAATGTGTCAATTTCACGTTTGCATGACCTCCAGAAGTCGGATAATATTTGTGTTTTTTGCAAATATTAATATTTCTCTTTGCGCAATCATTGGCCAACTTCTGGTGGTGGTTCAAACGTGAAATTGACTCATTTTGTGATAAACAATCAAAATCCATCAAAACTTTTGAAAATGTTTGAACTAAAAGTTCATTTGATGAGATGACATATATAAAAAATATAACACGACTGTTATACTATTTACATAATAACTACGGTAATTTTTGTCCGATTTGATCAAACTAAGTGCCAATCTCTTCACAAGATAATGCACTTTCAGGATGTTATCACTTATTTCATATTGTTTAAGTAAAGTTTGCTATTATAAACGGACAAACTTGAAAAATATGAAAAAAATTCGCATTTTCCAAGTTTACCTCATCAAAACTCATAGCATATTAAGTCAAATAATAGATATATGTATACCGTTTTAAAGGTCCATCTCTCCCCTTTCCAACAAGATTTTAATTTTGGAAATCGGGTCAGAAATGTTTCAGTAATCCAGAAATTTGTGCGTAAGGTCTAAAAAAAACCGTTTTTGTCAAATAAAAAAAGTTTGGAGGGTTCGAGAAATACAAAAAAAAATATTTTTGAGATTTACTCAACAAAACTCACAACCTACACTATGTCATTAGCCGGGTGCATTTAATATTTTTTATTTTGTCGCATAGTGTTATTAAAAAAACTAAAATATTACAGTGGGACCTCGATTATCCGTGATGGTCGGGACCAGAAGCATTCTGTATAATCAATTTTCTCGGTTAATTGAGTACCAATTTTGGCCAGTTTTTTAATAGATATTTTTATTAATTCATAAATGAATATGTACATATTTATATAAAAACCAAATAATTCAAGGATTTTATATAGATACATACATGTTTCTAAAATATAAAAAAAAAAAATAATTTTGTCAGAAAACAGTGAACAGTAGATAAGGATTTGGTATACTAAAAAGGGTATTCCCCTTTTTCGCTTGTTTGTCCAAAATAATAGAAAAAAAAAATTTTGCTTATAATCACGGATAATAGAGGTAATCACGGTTAAACGATGCAGAAAAATTTAAGTCGATCCAAAATAAAATTTAGTCGATGCAAAAATTTTCTTTTTCCATCTCGGATAATTGATGTTGCCGTATAATCAAGGTCCTACTGTACTTTACATTTATATGTATACGCGTGTATATAGAACATTTAAAAAATATAAATAAATTATTTATACCAGAGACTTTATGACAAATGTGACTGTAGCAGTTAGTTTATCCTTAAAAAATATACTACAAGGGCCAGGGCCAGTGGGGTAGCAAAAGAGTGGTTAAAAGGAAAAAAATTAAATGAAAGGAAATTAATAGAATAAAAATTAAAAATAAAAGATAAAAGATAATAACAATAACGATATTAAATGTTAAATGAAATGTTTATGTTTTTTTACCTGAATTATAATTTGTGTTAGTTGTTGTTGTAATTATTATTATAGTTGTTGTAATTATTATTATAGTTGTTATTACACATGATTGGTTTGTTAGTTGGATAATGATAATGATGGGCATTTGTTAATGAGGTTTTATTTTTACAAATTGATTTGGTTTTTCTCTGGTTTTCCTTTTTTTTTATTTGTTTGTTTCACCGCTTATTATTGTTTTATTATTATCAATGATTACTATTGTTGTTGTTGCTGCTGATATTGTTTGTTAGTAATTAAATAATAATAGTTTGTTGTTGTTGTTGTTGTTATTTATTTTCATTCCATTTATTTGTTTGCCTATATCATATTTGTTCATGTTTCAATATCTACGTCCAATACCCGGTCCTGGATTTAATAAGCGACAAAAATGTGGTGTTGTCACGCGACAATCCACCTGTATGTGATGACGTTGCTGTTGTCGCTGTTGTCGCATTGACATGGGTCATTGGCGAGACATCATGGAGTTTATAAACTCGCTGTGTTTTTGTACCTGTTTGGAGGGAGAGAAAAATAAAGAAAGGTTAATAACAAACTTGGCAGACAAAATGTTTTGTAGTACGAAAAAAAAAACTTGAAACACATTTAATTTAAATTTTTTACAAGAATTTATTTTATGAGTTTGAAAAAATCTAATAACAGACCTTATCTTTATCAAGTATATACAAAAAGACACTTTAAAAACCTAAATATGTAATTTGTGATAAACTAGTAGTAAACTTTAAACTTTCTTTTCTTTAAACTGTAATCGCATTACTTACCACATCAGCAACAATTGGTTCCTCAATTTCAAGGCCTTGTAATGCCTGTTCTCTACTTAAGTGTACTTCATAGGATGTGTTTGGTGTTACAAAAACAACACGATGTTTGCGTGTCTGCAAAATATTTGCAATTACCAACTAAAAATAGAGCCAAAAAGAGAGAGGAAAAACAAATAAATACAAATTAAAAATAAAATTTCAATTTAAATTATGCACAGAAAAACAAAATCGATAAATTTAAATTTTCAATTTTAAAATGCACAAAAAGGCAGGATTTTATCACTTCCAATTGATTTGAAAGGGAAAATCCATCCCTGGATTACAATAATAATTGCGTAAACATTTTTAAACGTTTACTATTAATTGCTAACAGAAAGGAGTAGTCAAAGGCTTGAAAGTAAAATGCTCCAAAGGTGAAGTATTTTATTTAGAAATGCAAACAAACTAGAAAAGGCGAATGTTCAAAGTTCTAACTGTACTATACACGTGCAAATCACTCATCTCAAAGATAAAACTAAAGCGCTAGTTCAGGGTTACACGTTGTTTATCCGTAGGCTTAAATTTTGACATCTTTATTCCAAAATTACAGTAGCTCTCTTATTACAGCTGTAAAGTTATTTCCCAAATCTGGAATTGCGACCAACTTCACGTATGTCCACGAAAAATAATCTAGTCTTCCAATGTAGGCAGAAAAAGAAGTCAGTAATCATTGCGTGGTACCTTGCTCCATTGCCCATAGCGTTGTGATTTTCATTGTTCTTAAAGAAGAATGGTCTAATGAGACCCCTGCACGTGGCGACTGGCTGTACAACTTTATTATTTTGCACAAACGATTGTTATGTTCAATAGCTGATTTGTCGTCGGTTGGTTGAAGATCAAAAATTTTTGATTTTCATTCAACCGACGACCAAACGATGCTACAATAACAATTTACAAGTAAATTTGGTTGAAAAATCGAAACGGATGAAAAAAAAACGACCAACCGTTGATTCAACATGTTGTACAACTAATTGGAACGTGTAGGTGCCGCATAATACTGCTGCCAGAAACAATCGCATATCTCTGGGTGCGTTTTTAGCTCTTGAAGTGCATCCAGCTAAAAAGTCGTAGAAGCAAAATTTGTTAACCATTGATCGAAATAATTTTTCGATAGCGTTGCCTGTTTGTAGTTGCCGTTGTGTGGCAGGTAGTGTGTTGACTTATTAGACGTGAGCCACAGTTCAAACCGCAGTTCAGACACCTCCAACAAAACGAAATATAAAAAAATATTTCTTCGGCGACAGATTTCTAGCAAAAACCCTGAGAGTAAATACAATTGCCATGAAAAAGTTTCACAAAAACGTGTCCCGCCACTGATGTATAAATTTAACACTCCCAACATAAGTGATGTGAGAAGCTAGGTCCAAAACATGACTGAAGGGTTGTAATAACCAATTATGTAATTATGTTGCCTGTTTGTAAGTCTATTAATGGTGAAATGAGAAAGCTTACTTGAAATATTTGTCATGGTCGTATTCGGGAAACAATTAGGAGATATTGAATTTTAAAAAAATCGATTTTTGGCCAAAAATTATATGAAAATTCTCTTGAAGATCAGTGGCCATTTGCGAACATACTATGTATATAAGAAATAGTATACCATACAGACTATATGCAAATGGTAGTCCATGTAATGTAATTTCGATAATCATTTGCATTGTTTTTTATATGCTAAAAACGAACGTAAGTTCCATTACGTTATGTGAACGTTTGGCTAACTCTAGCTTTAGTAAGGCAGTTTAATGTTGTTGAACTAAACTTTTTGTGTCTTTTTATATTGTTTTTATAATAGTTTTGTCCTTTTCAATTAAATTTTCAAATTAAATTAAAAATTTACAAACATCACTGCAAATGATTATTTCAAGTCAAACACAAAAAAATAGGTTTTTAAATTTATATTTTTGCAATTATTAATTCAACTGTACATTGCAATAAAATATATACAAATTCTATTTAAATTTTAACCAAAAATTAATTGTTTTATAACCAGTGATTGACGGAGAGAGTCATACAAAGGGAAGAGAGTGAAAGTGGATATCAAGTAAGAGAGAGAGAGAGACAAAATAAAAAACAAAACAAAAAACACTTGATAGCTTGCTGTGCACGATGTATGTATGTGGTTGTAACAAGTTATATTGTGTGTTGAATTGAGTTTATTGAATATACATATGTATGTATGTATACAACACAACATCTGTAGTTTCGTAGTTGTTGATATTTTACTCTTCAATTTGTTGTTTTTTTTTTTTTTTTTTTTTCTATATTTCATTTCAATATCAAAATATACAGGCAAACAACTCTATTCTCTCAGTTTGTTTTTACTTTTTTTTTGTGTATTTGTTTAACAATTTCATTTTTACACACACTTGTCATTTGCAGGCCAACAAAAACAGTTGTATACAAACACACACATACACATAAATAAAAAGGGAAAAGTGCTTGGCTCTGTAATAAAATAACTCACATACACTTATACATATACAAACACTTCCATACATGCATGGATAAGTTTATTAGTTGAGTGTAGAAAGAATTCCAAGTGTGATGAAATATTTCAGTGGAAATTGTAGAAAATGTTTTAAATTTCAAACGAATATTTACATACATACATCTGTTACCGTATGTTTAAAAATTATTGAATGAATTGAATTTAAAGTATCTTAAAAAGATTTTTTTAATTTTTTTCATTTTTTATTTAATTTTTTAAATTTATTTATTACTAGCAGACCCGGGCAAACGTTGTTTTGCCTTCGAATTTTATTTTCACTGTAAGTCTGGTTTGCATGCAAAGTCATGGCTTCGTTGTCTTCTGCGCGCTCCTCTTGTGTCTGCTGTGAGCGCAGCACTCTCATATGATTTGTGGCGACCAATATTTGCATGTGGGCGTGGCATTTTGTACTACAATATACGTTTTTTATGATATTTTTTTATTGTTGGGGTAGGGAGGCTGCCCTTTATTGTCTTACCTGTTGCTTATTTACTTTCTTCAATAGCTTTTAATAATACAATTAATTTACTTTCACTAACACCTTGGGTTAATTTATTAAAATTTATGTAATATTAAATTTAAATAAATTAATCGTCAATTTATTAAGTTCTTTTTTTGTTTGACACCCACGAACTTTTCACGAAAAGAGGTTATGTATGAGTCGGTGTCGGGATACTTAACGCCGCTACACGCCGCCACACGCCGATCAAGCACCTAACGCCTTCAGAAAAACATAAAATAGGCTTATTGCGCAAATAGAGTTTAAAAAAGGGTGATAGATATTTTTTTTAATATATGTATGTTTTCACAAAAAGATGTTAGGTTTCAGTCGGTATCGGGCTAATTAACGCCACTGCACGCTGATAACGACCCAACGCCTTCAACGAAACACAGCATAGTGCAGTAGTTCTTGAGTTACGGTGCAAAAACACAAAAAAACTAAATATTGCGCCACCTGTCGGACGAACTTCAAACTACACAGAAACACTCCTCACGCCCCATGGAACATGTATATTAAGTTAGGTCAAACTCGGTCCAGTAGTTTTTGAGTTTAGCGATCACGAAGATACACGTCATATACATAGAGATTTATTTTTTATATTTTTTTTATATTTTTTTTTGTAAATTATTTTTAATTTTTATTTTATTTTTATTTTATTTTTTTTATTATTATTTTTTATTTTTATTTGAATTTTTTTTTTTAATTTTTTTTTATTATTTTTTCATTTTTATTTGAATTTTTTTATTTTTTTGTTTTTTATCACATTTCTCTTACCTTGTGCTTATATTTACTCAAACTATCACGTGCTTTTGTAATCAATAGATTCTCATCGGTTTCCAATTTAAATGAGACAACAAATGCATGTGGCACCCAAAGACTGACCAATGGTGCCAACATTTTTGGCACTAACTGTAACGAAATTGTTGGAGCACCCTCGCCCGATTGCATTTTATGGGTGGGCTAAAAAGAAAATACAATAAAGAAGAAGAAACTATTAAATAAAAATGATTATAAACGATAAACAAAATAATACAAAAACAAAAATAAAATGTTATAATAAATTTAACACACAGAGGCATACATACACTTTGATAAACAAAGGTGGCATAATACAAACACTTACGAAAGAAAAATATTTAATATTGTTCTTCAATATTAAACACACACACACACACACTTTCGCATAAAAACAACCTTTAAATGACAGAGGGAGACAAAGAAACAGGCAGAGGGAGAGAGAGAGAGAGAGAGAGAGAGAACATAAAAAATATAATTTAACATATAAATTGTGTAAAAACACTTCTACTATTTACTTTCCTTGTTTTATAAAAACCCAAACACACATACAGATACTCTTATGCTCACACACATACTGTTAAACCTTGATTTTGTTATACAAATTTCTCTTTATTCACTCACGCATTAACACATACACATATATAAGTATACAAGTAGTGTTTCATACTATTTATTGTTGTTTTTATTCCTTCTCATATTTATATTGCAAACCGTTATAAGTTTTGTGTATGTAGGAGAGAGAGAGGAAATATTTTATAACAACGTTGTATAACACTGGCTGTGAGTGAAAAAGTATTGCGAGTTTGTTATTCGAGTAGTTTTTTTTTTTTTTTTGTTTTTTATTTTAGGGTCTGTTAAGTAGACCACAAAAATACACATTAAATGCAGCATTAAATGCTATTCAGCATGATGACGATACTCGTAATGATGATGATAATCATGATTGCGATGAGAGAGGAAGGAAAACTTTGATGATTTTACGAGTATGCTTTCCGTTTTAAGTTTTTCTTAATTTTTTTTTTTTTTTTTTTGATACTTAAATTCAATGTTTTTTTTTTTTTAACAGCCAGGGGTGGTGTTTAAACCTTAAAGGGCTTTAGCATTAAAGGGGTAGAAAACTGCTGCCAATTTGCGAATTCTATAAAAAAAAAAAATAAAAATGAGAAGTTTTTTCTGAAGAAGTTTCTGAAGAAAATTTCTGCAAATATTTTTTCTTTTTCAAACTGTCAGCTGAGGTTTAAACACAGTGCTCTCTTTTAATAAGCCAACGCAATACGCTAGACTACAGTTGGGTGTAGTTTGGGAAAAAATTATGAGAAATTTATTCAAATTATTGACCAACGTAAACAACTATGGACCTCTTTCTATCTTTAGGCCAACGTATAAATTCTGCGAGAGAAGGATCGCAAATTTTGTCAGGCCAGTAACAAATAAAACTTGAAATGGCCTTTTCTGAAGTGGTAGTTGGACAGTGGTGGTGGTAGTCGTACAGGGAAAGTTACGAATTGTAAATAGAGTATTGCAACCCGTAGAAAGGCGTTGATGATCAGGTATTACGAATTCATGTCTCATCATATATTCTGTGCATTGTACTGCCAATGCTTGCTTAATATTAATACATATATACTAAAAGAATAAAGGATACCTGTAATTGCATAACTTAATTTCAGACGCACTATTGTTCCGATCTTTATGTCATTATTTTGGGCGTTCAAAAGTAGTCGTTGATCTGAATGGCTCTTCGGGTGCCATATACGATGTTGTTTTGTAATTCAAGTGATTATAATGGAAGCTTTTTTATCGCCATTAGTGATTCGCTTCAAAAATTACTTCTTTTCATGGCGTTCAGTCAAGTTTTCGTCCCCTTGTGTGTTTTGCAAATTTCCTTAATTTTAAATGAATTTTGAAGCTTTAAAATGTTTTAAAATTGTTGCTGTACTGTATTCCAAATAACTTTTTGAATTTGATCACAATCTTCTTTGAGTAATGTATTCAATTCGTCATCTTTCAACTTTTCCGTCTGAAATGAGCGAACTTTGCCTTTAAAATGATAATTTCTGAACTGTAAAAGAAGCTTTTCAATATTAAAATCGATAAAACATATTCGGAATACGATTTTTGGTATTCAGGATGTTGTGCAATGAAAGATTTTTGAGAAATTTTCCAATGAAATTTTAAGTACTCTTAGAGTTTTTGTCAGAAATCTGCTGAAGGGAAATAGCTGAAGAAACATTTTTTCATATTTCGTTATGTTAGAGATGCCTGACCTGGAGGTTTGAACCGTGGCTTCACGTCTAATAAGCCAATACACTACCTGCTAGACTACAGCGACTTGTGCACTTTAGTTTGACAAAAATCTCTACGAGTTTAATAAATCATCATTAAACTTTTTCTGCCTATCGGGACCAGGCAGACCACCTATCTTACTTTGATGGCACATCAATACACCTTATTCGTGATTTATTTCGTTAAACAATCCACGTGCTTCCCTTAAATAGTGCTTCATTGGCACACAAGCAAACCAAAAAAAAAATACTGTTACGTTTTTACCTTTTTAAAAACGTTAAAAATATGAGTTCGTAGATTGCAAATAAAATAAAAATAAATATGTGTTTATTTTTTGAATCAATCCTTTATTATCTGCACAACTTTTGTGCCACTGTTCGAACTTATTCCACGTATACAATGGTAACTTTCACAATATGTGCTTGTTCGTGATATTTCCCTGCTTACAACCTTTTTGTAAGCAACAACAACACTCGTTAGTTATTCTTCTTTGCTCACAACCTTTTTTGTAAGCACAACAACTGTTTTCTCCACGCAACTTGTCTGCACACAAGTCTGACTGAATTATAACTCGATCTCGTATCTTCACACACCACTGGTTGAATTCTCACTCAATTCAACGCGACGTCGTCACACGACTAACTTAACTCGAACTCCGAGAATCACGTGTCTTCATACACGACTGACTGAATTCTAACTGAATCCTCGTTGCTCGCTTTATCTTGCCTTTTATATCACTGGATCAACAGTGTGATGAATGCCCTTGAAGGATGATGACGGCCTTCGGGAACAATCCAAAAATGTAAACATCTCGCCATCATTGTTGTTCGTGTATCTTGTTTACTTTCGTCCAGGCAGAATTGTTGTTGTTTTGTTTGTCTTTCTGCTATATTTTTTTATACACGGACGTTGTTGCTATATTTTTGTTTATTCATCGATCTTGTAAACAAGCCCGTTGTTTTTGTTGCTATGTGTTTATTTATTCGTTGATCACGTGATCAAGTCCA
The DNA here is from genome assembly GCA_927399465.1 of Sarcophaga caerulescens. Classification (NCBI taxonomy): domain Eukaryota; kingdom Metazoa; phylum Arthropoda; class Insecta; order Diptera; family Sarcophagidae; genus Sarcophaga; species Sarcophaga caerulescens. The sequence continues at coordinate 16,300,936 of OV656872.1, forward strand.
TTGTTTTGTTTTTGGAGCTTTTGTTTATCATTTTAATAACACCATTTCCATTTTCGTAACAATACTTTTTAACACTATTTTGTTCAAAAATCCCGCACATTTACGTTATGTGTCCACATTTTTGACTAGTCGTCGTAGTCTAGTAGGTCGTGTGTTAACTTTTTAGACGTGAGGCCTCGGTTCGAACCCCAGGTCAGATATCACCAGCAAAAGGAATTACGAAAAAACATTTCTTCGACGATTTGACCTCAGCAGTTTTCTGACAAAAACTCCGACAGTAAATAAAATTGCCATGAAAAAAGTTTCTGAAAAATATGTCGTTCGGAGTCGACTTTAAACTGTAGGTTCCGGAACTTATGGATAAAATTAACACACACAACATAAGTGGTATGAGAAACTAGGTCGTAATCCTGACTGAAGTGTTGTAATGACCAATTATGTATGTATGATTGTATGACCCGTATTTATGGTTTCCAGTTTTCAGATTTCCCGCTCACATGTTTTCCTTTTTTTTTCATTTTTTATACACTTTTAAACGCAAAGTAGTGAATAAATCCCATCAGGAAGGATTTATTTGCCGCTTTAATGCCTTTTTACACTCTTAAACGAAACTACGGTTCAAAATTGCAAAAGTTTAAATCATATTAAAAATTTTCACGCTTACTTTCAGCATGACTTTATCTAAAAAAGATTTTTAATTAATTTAAATTCGTAGCACTACGTAACGCTGTTATTATATTTGAAGCGCGTACTTTACACTGATATGTGCAAGTACATACATATGTATGTATGGTATGTGTATTCACTACAAATAATAATCGAAAATGCGCTGTGATACTTAAAAACAAAACCATCTGGTACCCAATGTATGTATATGTACAACAGATGTGTGTGTGTAAAGAGTGTTTATGGAATAATAAAACAAGAAATGTAATAAATTTAAAACGGGGTTTTAAAGAGCAAACGGAGAGCGAGAGAGAGGAGAGCGTAAAAACAAAACAGGAGAGTTTTATTATTATTATGGTATCCGTTTTTAGTTTTGTTTTTCTTTTTTATTATCAACGATGTTGTTGATTTTTAGTTGTTGGCGTGCGTTTTAATAGTTTGTATATCATCCGCCAATATCAAAGGCAACAATAATAAAGGATTGGCATTACCATAAATTGATGGAAAAAAACAAAAACGAAAAGAAAAGAAAAGAACATTGCAAAAGCCAAGCCAATGTATTTGTTTACATTTAAATTTTATTTGTGGGTGGGGAGAGAGAGAGAGAGAGCCGTAAAAACTGAGTATATACAGTATATGTACTACATACACTAGTATTGGGGTGTATATGGTAAGTGTTGGTTTTTTATTGTTATTGCCATTCAATATGAAAAAAAAGAGAACAATATGTTGATTTAATTGGCATTTAAAATTTAATTCGTTTGAACGTTATTGTTTGTGTATAAGAAGTGCTGCAGAATAAAACACTTTATCCGGCATTATACAGTACAAGCTTGTTTATACGTATGGGGCGTATACTTAATATATATATTTTTCATTAAGTATACGCAATGAGTACATATTTAACGGTTGAGTGATTTTATTGTAAAGGGTTGTACGCTTTACAATTTTAAAACCGTTTCATCTGAAACGTAATTTATTTCCTGAAAGCTTTGTTATTTACCAGTACATATCTATCGTTTAACAATCGAAGAACGCGTTAAAATAGTTAAAATTACACTATAAAAGTTGTAGCCAGTACTATGGACAGTATTATGGACAGTTGTCATAATCGGCCCATTGTGCAAGCTAGTGGAAAGAATATAAAGAAATTCAAGTACATTCAAAGTGTTACAGATGTGTGTCAGGCCTATGTATCATCGCAGTTCAGGCTTACTTAACTTACTTTGTCATTACAACAATTTAATGAGGACTACAACCTAGCTACTCACACCACCCATGTTGTGTGTGTTAATTTTATCCATGAGTGGCATGATGTACAGTTTAACACCAACTCTGAACGATAAATTTAAGAAATTTTTCATCTCATTTTTATTTACTCTGAGTTTTTGCCAGAAGACTGTTGAGAGGAAGTCACCAAAGCAGATTTTTTCATATTCCGCTTCAATTCAAGATGTCAAAGCTAAGATATGAACCACGAACTCTCATCTAATAAGCCAATATACAACCTGCTAGACTACGGCAATTTCGAGGCACAAGTCCTACAGAAACTGTGGCTGATAAACCAAATTTGTTAATTCCACGAGCTTATCAGCAATAAGTTCTGTTAAAAGGCTCGTTATAGTACACATTTCGTTTGAACTGTTACTTCAATTCATATAAAATCTAACTTACCCATCAATTTAAGTCGTCTAATCATTTACAACGAAATAGATAAACTTATGAGGCTCTAAAGCAGAGCTCGGCATTTCCTATGCATGCGTGCTTTTCAGCCATTACTAAATTTGCAACAACGTACTCACACGTATTAAAAACACACTCAGTCTCGTTTGAGCATTCATTGAAAGAGGTTGTGTTGTCGCATGTTTCTTGCTTTTGTACATGAAGATCTGCTAACGCAGGGATGGAAAACTTAATGTTTTTAACATCAAGCGTATGGTGTACGTTTTTAGAATTATAATTTAAAAATTTAAATTTTCCATGCCTGTATTGTAGTGAATGTGAGAGTATAAATTTTTCTCTTTTCTTATTTTTCGCTCTCGCAACAACTGACCAAAAGCAAGTGTTGCCTGGCTATGCTCTAAAGCCTTATTTTTTCCAGCTTCAAAATTCATATCCTACTCAGAGGGTAAATTGTGTGGCATATTTTAGTCGAAGAACGTAGAAGTCATTGTAGAAAAACCTTTGCCTCTGGAAAAAGTAACTTTTTGCTATCCGAAAAAAATGGTTACCGTCAAATCGCAGCGCTGTAGACGTATGATAACTACTTTTTTAGCTTGAAAGTGAAGTTTATGAACTGGATGCTCTGTGGTTCTAAAGACAGGGTGATAGAGGTGGTTGTCCATTCATGGACCAATTGTGGCTGCTTAATAAATTTCCAGAGAAAATAATTTCACATTTTGGCCCTCTCAATTAATTACCAAATTCATGCGATTTAATAGGCTTTTAGACTTTTTAGTGTAGCTACGTCAAAAATCGTACCCTTAAGCATAGTCGCTTAATGTTGGCGCATTTAAAAACCCACTTTTGTCTAGTTATTGCAGAGTCACTACCCGAAATACGCGAAAAACGGGATTGAAAACTATCTCCAACGGATCGACTGTTGCAACCAAACGAATGGCAATCGTTTATTTTGTAGATAATGGCCAAGGGAGGGTTCATTCAATATGTTGTTTTGTTTTATTCTATATATATATATATATCTTACTTTTGAAACCCCTTAAATGGATCACCCGTTCTGAAGCAAATATTTAATGGTTGTGTGATTTCATTGTATAACTTATCGACTTTAATTGGTAAAAATCTGAGTTCAATATCAAGGAGTTTTAATTCAAATTTTTATTAAAGATTTCAGGGAAATACTTTTATTTTAATGATGCTTCAGTCACCCAAAATATATTTTCATAATACCAACATGGATTATTATTGCCAGTATTTCACTTGTAAAAAGCCGTATAAAAGGAAATACCAAAAACTTTTATATTCCTATACATATTCGTGACCTTTAATTTCTTTTAAAAATTTATGAAAATATTCTCCTGAGATAGGATTTTGAAAGATTTTGTGTAGCATCTGAAGCAAAGTGAGTCTATTTCAAATTCTCCTGAATCTATTATTTTTTTTCTTTTTGTTCTCTTGTGTTCTTTTAGCCAAGAGTTCAAATAACTAGAAATTTATTCATTTATTTAACTATTCTGACATGGTATAGGCTCTATCAAGTTTGATATTATTTTTTAAAAGTGAAAGTTAAATAAGTCGTATTAAATTCGGCGACTTCGTCTTAGCTGATTTCTGTCAAAAGCTCTGAGAGCAAAAAAAATTACCATAAAAAGTTTCTCAAAAAAAATTTTTGTTCGTGTTGACTTTAAACTGTAGGTCCCGGTCCCGCTACTTATGTTTAAAATTTACACACACAACAGAAGTGGAGTGAGAAGCTAGATCCTAACTGAAGGGTTGTACTGACCATTTATGTATATAAGTATGAAGGTAAAATAAACTCTGAGATTAAAAGAAAATTATCATAAAAAGTTCGTCCAAATCCTGTCGTTCAGAGTCGACTCATGAATAAAATAAACACACATGCAACATGGGTGTTGTGAGAAGCTAGATCGTAACCTGGACTAAAAGGCTGGTAATGATCAATTAAGTTGAGCAAGTTATTTTCAGGCAATGATACATAAATGGCAACCCTATTATTCTAAGACTTGCTGCAGTACAGCAATTACCTGCTAAACTAATGAAATAGTAATACAACAAGATTATAATTATTTAGGGGAGATAGAAGGCTCTTAATTTTATAACTTCGTAAACTAGAATGGATATTTTTTGTCTTTTCTGGGGTTTGAGCCTGCTTTACTTGGGTTAGCTGTTTTACGCTCTTGCCACTGCACCTCACCACTTCAAATTGACATTTCTATTTCAAATGTTTGTTTAAAGAAAATAAAACTTACAAGACATTGTCGTTAGTTATAGTTGATCAGTTTCTTTTTTTCTTGTACTAAGATTCTCGCTTAAATTATGCATAAAAACCAGACTAAAAACAAAAAAATTTAAATCCTTTTCAATCTCTATTTTGCTTTCTTTCTTAAAAGTCGTAAAGGGTCCGCCAAATAACTTTTTTTTTTTGAAAATGCTTAAAAAAAACTACTGAATATTTTCTCAAATTTCTTTTTTTATTTGAAAGTACAATCCTTCCGGTTAATAATGGAAAATAAAATATTATGCGTTTTCGCTTCGCTAAGTGGGCCTGCGATCGACTTACAGAAGATGCCGATTTTGGAAAAAAAAAATCATCTTTTCAGATGAAGCTCATTTTGATCTTGGCGGATATGTAAACAAGCAAAATTGTCGCATTTGGGGCACAGAAAACCCGCACACATACATTTAAAAGCCGACGCACCCAAAACGAGTCACTGTTTGGTGCGGATTTTGGTCCAGAGGCATAATTGGGCCACCTCGGAGCTGCGATTTGACACCGTTGGACTATTATTTGTGGGGTGCCGTCAAAGATAAGTGTTACGCCGGCAAGCCAGAGACAATTGACGCTTTAAAGGACAATATTCGTGAAGCCATTGGTGAAATACAGCTGCACACAATCGATAATGTGCTTAAAAATTGGACCGATCGTGTAGGCTACTACATGGCCATCCGAGGCAGCCATTTGAATGAAATTATTTTCCATTATTAACCGGTAGGATTGTACATTCAAATAAAAAAAGAAATTTGAGAAAATATTCAGAAGTTTTTTTTAAAGCATTTTCAAAAAAAAAAAAGTTATTTGGCGGACCCTTTAGAAAAAAAATGGAATTTAATTTTTAAAAACTCCTTGTGTTTTATGGCATTTCCTATGTTTTTTTTCAACAATTTTTGAAAACTTATTAAATTTCGCTTGAGGACTTGTCTGATTGACAGACAAGATGATGATAATGTCCTGATGTCCTTCAACAATAGTAATAAAAAAAAAATAAAAATAAAAATAAAAAATAAATGCAACAACTACAATAACAACTACAATAATAATAATAATGATAATGGTGGTACGGTCTTACGAGTCTGTTGACATTGTTGAATGTATTTTATAGCTCGCAATAATCATTTCTAATCAAGTCCACAGTTTTTTTTCTTTTTTAGTTCTCTTTCAAGTTTTTTCTTTTGCTGGTGAGTAATAATTTTCCACAAATAAAATGATAGACAAGAAAAAAAAACAAGAAACAAAACACGGGCATACTGTAGCATATGTACTCTTTCTCCCTTCCCAATTTCTCTATGAAACACACACACTCTTACAAAATTAACAATAAACACAAGCCAGTTGCTCTGTGCCTGTATTGTTTACTTATCTTTGATATAATGTGTGGCAGAGAGAGAGGGAGAGAATGTTTTCAAATTAAAATGGAACAAATTTATAAAAGCAACTACAGAAGTAAGTAATAAGAGAGAGAGAGAGAGAGAAAATAAGTATAACGGATTATAATCAAAAATACATCATCGTAATACAATATTAAGAAGAAATTTCAATGTCAAGATGGCATTTAGGAAGCAGAAGAAGAAAAACGGAAATTTTTCTTTAAAAATGCATAATGAGCCAGAAAAAATTCTAGAAATTTTAATAAATTTATTAAAAATAAAACGAAAAAAAAAATTTGCAAATTTAAAATGCAAAATAAATGTCATAGAAAAAAAGCAAAATTTTGAAACGAACAAAAAAATATTATTTTCGCCAAATGTTGCATGAATAATAAATGAGCGTATATTGCATTAAAATACAGTTAAAAGAGAAGAAATATACAGGAATAGCAGAGCAAATAAAGCAATATGTAGTATGTATGTAAATAAATAAATACTGTTCTACGAGTCTACGACTGTGTGTGTTGTGTTGTGTATGCCATGCACTGCGTATACTTAATGGGGAATTTTAAATACAACATGTGTCACAGTATGTAGCGAAAGCATGTATAATGAATGTCTCTTAAGTGGAAATGTCTTGTAAATATTTCGATTATCATGATTTAAAAACGTAAAACGAACTTAAATATATTGTTGTAAAGACAGCCCTTTAAAGAAATTAAATGTTTTCGGTTAATAATCACATACATAATTAGTGATTACAACCCTTTAGTCAGGATCACGACTAGAGTTTGGGGTTCGGGAATTCCCGGTATTTCCCGGGAAATATTTGTCGAGAATTCCCGGGAAATTTTGTAAATATTCCCGAGAAATACGGGAAATTTTAAATTAACGTATTCTTGTACACTTTTTTGGAAAAAAAAGGTCTGTAGACTAGTAAATAGACTGGTCTGTAGGCTAGTCAACAGACTAATCACTGACTACTCTTTTGACTTGTTTATGGACTAAAATCATTTATAAAAGTTGTATTGAAAAAATAAAACAGAAAAATAATTCTTTGTATAAATTGAATTATTTTCTTTATTTCAGAGAATTATAATGAAGCTATTGCCAACATAAGGAAAATAATCAAAATGTTCAAAAAAAAAGTCCTTTAAAAAATGCTACTCTAAAATATCAAAAACTAGCTGTACACTGCGCGCGTTGCTACGCCTCCAACTAAAACAAATTTGAATAATTTTATTGATTTTGTTCACTTAAAAAAAAATTTACATAAACTTTAAAAATGTAGAGGTTTTCGATTATGAACATTTATTGAAGTGCTGTCGGAAATTGGTAATATCAACTTATAAACCTTCGTCGGCTCATGCGCAACAACTTTGCTAAAGATCATAACATAATCAAATGCACAGTTTACGATTAAATTCATTTTTAGAAATTCTCAGTGGCGCCACCTGTCGGAAATTGGTCATACCAACTTATAAGCCTTCGTCGGCTCATGCGCAACAACTTTGCTAAAGATCATAACATAATCAAATGCACAGTTTACGATTTAATTAATTTTTAGTAATTTTCAGTGGCGCCACCTGTCGGATATTGGTCATACCAACCTAGAAACCTTCCCCGGCTCATGCGCAACAACTTTGCTAAAGATCATAACATGATCAAATGCATAGTTTACGATTCTATAAGGTACATACAAACATACATTCATTTTTATATATATAGATAGAAGATATGTAAAGGAAGAATTCAATAAAGAGTATCATCTAATCCTAGATGTACGAGCTAGGTGGAACAGCATGGTTGGAATGATACAATCATTTCTAAAAATTAAAAATGCAATAAAAAAGGCTTTAATAGATTTACATTTATCATCATTGTTTGTTGAAGATTATGTCCCACACTTGGAAACATTGGTAAACGTTTTGAACCCCATAAAAGATGCAATGGAAGCATTAGGCAGGCGTGAAACCAATTTGATAATAAGTGATGCTATTATCGGGAAATCGAATTTTTCATTCCCGTTTCCCGGGAAATGAAAAAGTCCGGGAATTCCCAAACCCTAATCACGACCTAGTTTCTCACATCACATATGTTGTGTGTGTTAATTTAACAGGAACCTACAGTGTAAAGTCGACTCTGAACGCCAGATTTTGAGAAATTTTTCATGGCAATTTTATTTGTACACAGAAAGAAAAACGGCGTGCTAAAATCAACTTTTCTATTCTCAATTTAAGCCAAAAAACGTGCTTGAAAAATTAAGCCCGTTTTGGCTATTGTTTGCTTAAAACAAGCAAAAAACGGGATTGATGTGAAAAACTAAGCCTTATATTACTAAAATCAACACTAAAAAGCTCAAATCTATCTAAAAAAAAGTGTACTTTTGACTTATTTGTTATTTGAGTTATGTAATTGTGGGTTTTAAGTTCAAAAGTAAAAATTTTAATAATTCTCATTTAGTTCATGTGTTTTATACAATATATATCCAACAAAATGTCGTATTTTTCGCAAGTTGCATTTCTTTGGTAGATGACTTGGATTATTCCGGTCGATGACTTGCATTTTTTGTGTAGATGACTTGCATTTTTTCAAATCAATCGATTTTAGGATTAAATCAAGTACGAGTTCGAGCTTAAATCAAGTTCAAAATTCTTGAAACAAGCTCGTTTTTCGATAAATTTAGGTTTAAATCAAGTATAATTTAGGGCTTAAATCAAGTTCATTGTGCTCGAATAAAGTACGATTGCCTCAATTCGATCCCATTTATAAGTTAATCTAGCATAAATCAACTTTATAATTCTTGAAACAAGTGCGCTAAAGGATTACTTCAACTTCTGATTCTCTTGAATCAAGTACGAATTCGATCTTAAATCTAGAAAAAATATGCTTAAACCAAATACATGATGAGATCACTTTGATCCCAAAAAGGCTCAAATCGCGCTAAAATCAACACTTTTGTACTTGGCTGATTCGAGCTTGATTCAACTCTTTTGTACTTGATTCAAGCCAAACCGTACTTACCGTACTATTGTGACCGATATGCATTGATTCAAGCCCGGATGGCTTGATTCTTTTTTTCAGTGTACGCTCAGAGTTTTTGTCAGACATCTGCTGGAATATTTTTCATATTTCGTTTTTTGTTGGAGATGTCTGACCAAGGGCTTGAAGCGTAGCCTCACGTCTAATAAGCCAACATGTAGGTAGTGTGTAGACTACGGCGACTTCAAAGGCAGCATTTTAGGTTAAAGTTTTGTTGAAAACTAGTCTTTAATTCATTGGCCGTGCACAATATTTGCAGATACAATGTGAAGCTGCGAAAACATGCTGAAAAATTTTACAAATTATAGTCAGCAGTGGTAGATTGAAATTTTCCAATTGGTTTACCAACTTGGCACGTAAACTGTCAACTATGCGGCAGTTTAGAATCATTTAGAAAAGACTAACTACTCCAATAAGCTCCAGGTTTGAGTACTACATGAATTAAAGAAAATCAATATATATGGACTGAATTTCCTTCAGTTTAATGTTGCCATTACGCAACAAAATCGAAGCATTAATGAAGCAGGTCATTACAAAGATTTAGGGATAGATTACGTACGAGAATAGTAATAAAAAATCATTACAAAAGGACGAAAATTCTACATAAATGAGCTGGATTGACAGCCAAAAAAAATTTACTGTGATTGGAGGGGAATTATCTGTTGTGAACTACTAAAGTCTAGCGCAAAAACCAAATCTGATCCCTACAACCAATGGAGAGTAACTAACAAAACAAAAGCGTGGTGTGCCATTACAACAACTTTCGATTATTTACGATCAGGGGACGGACGGCTCCTACTGATTCATCGCATTGCTTTAGAAATAGGAGAATGATTAACGGGAGGGTTTAAGTAGGGAGTAGTGTTTAAGAATATTAGATTTCAACCTGCTTACATTATAACAGCAAAGAAGAAGGGGGTTCCACATACGCCGTGCGATTAAAAAACGATTTCTCTTTGTAATGCAATGTTGTATTAAGTGGCTTACCGTTCACGAACGAATTTGCTTTACGTAACAGTCGTGTATTATTTAAAAATCAACAATTTTCGGCAACAAATCCATTTATTTCACTAAGAGACATACGATTAAAGTAACGATAAAACAGTGAAATATTTCCGCTGTGCTCTAATAAATCCGTAGAGTTGGATACCTCTCTGTCACTAATAAGCACCTTCGCTTTCTTCAGTGTGCGCTGCAGAAGCCTCAAAATAGACTTCGTGGTGTCAACCCATACGTTAAAGTTGTATTTCAGTTTCGGGCGGATATAAGTGGTGTAAATAGTAAGATCAGATGAAATGAAATGTCACAAACCCTTGTCTCTAAGTTACGTTGTTTTTAAAAAAGAACTCCGAAAATAATTGTGAGGGCGAAAGGCAAAAAAGTGATAAGTGGGGAATATTTATTTCCCCAAATGCCTTATAAGCGAAATCCAAATTTTTAGGTTATTTATGTAGAAATTTCAACAAGACTTTACATGACGTATTCTAACTGTACATTAATATAAGAAATGTCATTATTATTGACTTATTTATTCACCACTTAAAACTATGATGTCTTGGACTCCTTACATTAAATCGATTCCTTGTATTTGTATATGTACTGCAGCAAAAGCCTTGAGAATTTAAAACTCAATTAAAATATTAATAAAAATTAATGTAAAAAATTAATATGCCCTCCCGTCAGCTCCCTAAACCAAGTAAATTTTATTAAAAACTGCCATTCGACGGTAATATTTACACTGAAATTAAATTAAAACCAACTCCATTCAAATGAAAACCACACACACACACATAAACACAAATAACAATAAATGCTTCGCCTTTGTCACTTTTCAAATAAGAAAAAAAAATTACTCTCGCACTTGCTCTTTCTCACTCTCTGTCTCTACATACAATACAAACATAAATTCAGTAGAAAATAAATATAAAAAAGCAGCTCAATGTTGTCCCACAACGATTAAAGTTATTAAATAATAAATTTTATGGCATTACGGATGACACACCTATTTTGTAAACACTTTACAAAACACACACATACGCGCACACACAGATTAACATACTCCCACACACCTAAAATGTAAATAAACTGAATACAAACAAACGAAATATAAGAAAAAAAACATTGACAATGTAAAAAACAAACATTTAAAAGCAATACATATGTGTATGACAACTCATTCACATACACATACACACATACATTTACCAAGTTGTGTATGGTAGATGTCTGTTAGGTGTGTGTGTATTAGTAATATGTAGCAACAAAATATAAGAAATAACCATAACCACTCATCATCATCATTATAATCATCATCATGCCTGTCAACAATAAATAATCCATGTATGTAAATAAAAAATAAAAAAGAAATAAAAAATGAAAAATAATAAAATAAAAAAAAATAAAAACAAATTTTTTATTTCAAATTAAAGTCCTTTAAATATATTGGGTTCCCAACCAAATTCGATTAAAAATTTCACTCAAATTAATATTGTAAGTGAAGACTTCTATTGTACTCAACTTTTCTCACATTCGATCTCTTGCTCTCTCACCTATACCAAGGCATATTTTTTCTTTTTGATCTTCCCTAAGCTACACCTCTAAACTTCTGACTTTTCTAAGCGAAAAACTAATTCAATTCCGATCTCCACTGAATTTAAATTTACAGCATTAAGCAAGGTTCCCTAAAGAGATCGAAACAAATGATAATCTGAAGGTGCAAAACTCTCAGTTACTACTAGGTCATCGAATATGTGAGCCATCTGGTGTTATCGTGATTAAACGCAGTGCCTTTTTTGTTCGTAAACAAGTTCCTTTAGTTCTCTGGTATATCTCAGATACACACACCTTTTTGTGTTAGGTTATGTTAGCGGGGTTGTTGTCGTAGTCGAGTAGATAGTGTGTTCGCTTGTTAGACGTGAGGCCACGGTTCAAACGTAAAGCCCGGGTTCGTATCCCAGGTCAGGCATCAAAACGAAATAAGAAAGAAAAATATTTCTTCGGCGATTTCCTCTCAGCAGATTTCTAGCAAAAACTCTGAGAGTAAATAAAATTTGCCATAAAAAAGTTTCTCAAAAATCTGTCGTTCGGAATCGACGTTAAACTGTAGGTCCCGCCACTCACGTATAAAATTAACGCACACAACATGAGTGGTGTGAGAAGCTAGGACGTTGTACAATGGGTCAATTCGACCTCCAGGTATTGTACTTGTCACAGTTGACAAGTACACGTCCTCTAACCTAACCTAACCTAATAACGTTGGCTAAGACCGTGAAGCCTAAAATGTAATGCAATGAATATTACGTCCGATATTACATTTTAGCTAGTTTGTAACCAAACTTTCTCGAGAAACCAATATTTCATTCGCATACACAAATCCATGCATACATAAGCATCATCACAATGTTTACCTTACACACTCATTTACACATCTACATATGTAAACACTCTCTTTAAAGTAACAAAATCCTCTCTATCCCTTTTATGGCAATTACGTGAAAAGTTCATAAAATATGGCAAAAGATGAAATGAAAATGAAAAAAGATTACTAAAATATTATATTGTATACATACTACACACGTATAACAATCAATTGGAGTTAAGAGGAATGGTTAGAAGAGAAAGAGAGAGAGAGATAGAACCTTCCTAAAAATAACATGTGTTGAGTATAGAATTTCCAATCAATAATCTGATCTCTTATATGCATCTGTAGAATGAATACATAGAGTGACTGAATTATTTTGTAATTTGATTGTGCCCATTACAAAGAGAATAAGAGAAATGAAGAGTATTGTATTGAACTATCACATGGAGGTACTAAAGTACTGCAAAAATTCATTCTATTGTACAGCAATCGACCTTTATAGGTCCATTCGAATCGTTTGATGCTGGTTGGTATCAGCAGGAGGCAAGAGAAAAAGTGCGATAACTACAGCATGTATCTTGAATACAGTACTGCCTACAGTAGCCAGATTACTTAAATCAAAATAGTTTACGAAAGTGAAAACTGGTGAATACAATTATGCAAAAACTACAGCTAAGCATACATTAGATCGTGCCCTAGAGCTATAGAATTACGCAAAAACTACTGATAAGCATTCATTTGAACGTGACCTAGAGCCATATGTAAGGATGTTATGGCCAGTGTTGCCGTTTTGGTTATTTTTAACCAAAATTGGTTATTTTTATTTTCCATGTGTACATGTGTATTTTTTTTTCATTTTGGTTATTTTTTGCAATCAAATATACTAAATGCTGTTATTTGCTTTTGTTCTCTTTTTAGAATGTAAAAATTATGTAGATTTGTTCGTTATAGTTATTTTATGCAAACGTACTATGTTATTTTTTTCTTTGATTTTTTACTGTGTAGAAATTATGTAGACACTTCATACTATTTTGATAGGTTAGGTTAGAGGACGTGTACTTGTCAACTGTGACAAGTGCAGTACCCGGAGGTCGAATTGACCCATTGTACAACGTCCTAGCTTCTCACACGTGTTTGCAAGAATCTGATTTACCTCAAATAAAAAAATATGAAATATAAAAAAAAACACACAATCTTTTTATATTGTACTTTTGGATGAAATTGGAAAACGTTTTGATTTTTTGAACAAAGAATTAAAATATCTTTCAATTATAACTCCACACCAAGTTTTAAGCTCTTCAGAAATATCCAAAGAACCTTTATTAACATCTTTTTCAAATTTGACAAACGGCAATGAAGAAAAAATTTCTACTTAATGGAAATTATTAAGATTTTCTGATTTAAATCTAAACGTTAAAATGGATATTGTTTAATTTTGGGACAATGTGTGTAGTTATAAAAAAGGCTTAGAAGAAAAATTTTTTGAAGAGCTTATCGATTTTGTTTTTAATTTAATGACACTGCCAAACAGCTCAGCTGCTGCTGAAAGAAGATTTTCACAGCTAAACTTAATAAAATTTAAATTTCGTAATAAATTAGATATTAAAACTATTAATAATATAATGCAAGCAAAATAATTGCAATAACGATCAACATTATGTGTGGTCAGCCAAAGGAATATGTTAAATCCGTGGACTGTATAGGAGATTATGGTGGTGGGAATGCTATTGTGGTGATGGAGATGCTGTTGGACTGCTGGATTCTTGGGAGTCAAAAATTTCACTTGCTAGCAATGGTAAAAAAGGCGAAAGATATGAGAAGAAAATTTCTTCAAACTATAGAAAAAAATCGACACTTTCCTGTTTCGGTTTATTGTGGCACACTAACAATTTTCCGTTTTTTGTTCACTCACTCCAGTAACTGATAAACACAGAACAATCTTGTTTGATATCCATATATTTTTCATAAAAAAAGTTATATTTTGTTTCTTAAAATTGATAATATAATATTTTATTTCTTAACATTTATAATATAATGTTTTATTTATGGATTCAAGTCCTCTTTCTTTTAAGTAAAATATTCACTTTGACTTCACACAAAATTGCTTGTAGAATTTTCTTTTAAGTACACAATATTAATTAATGCTGGTTAAAAAACGAATGTATCACAATGGATGTTATAAAAAGAAGTAAAAAAAGTGTTTTGTTTATAAAAGGAAGAAGCTTAAATTAAACAAAATACCAAAGCTTTACTTAAATTACATTACAATGTTAGATGAAAGCTTAAGTTAATATGGCGACCTCTATTGGACGTTAGGCCTCTTCTGGTTGATCGCCAGGGTAGGAATTTTTCGATCTCTGGACATAAATAGAATATTTTAATGTATTTATTGATTTGTTGTTTAATAATTACATGGTGCGACAGTGAAAATACACCCGAGCAACTACATAGTCTAAGTTATTCACTATTTAAATTTATTTTAAAAATCCAAAGTTTTTTAAAAAGGTGACAGTTTAGCCTTTAAAACGGTATACATAAAGGTTTTATCCAAACTTATATGTTATGAGTTATGATGGGGTAAACTTGGAAAATATAATTTTTTTCTTTCCATCTCTCCCCTTTCTAACAAGGTTTAAATTTTGGAAATCGGGTCAATAATGTTTGAGTAATCCAGAAATTTGTGCGAAAAGTCTAAAAGACAGTTTTTGTTAAATAAAAAAAGTTTGGAGGGTTCGAGAAATATAAAAAAAATATTTTTGAGATCTACTCAACAAAACTCACAATCATAGTATAGGTCATTAGCCGGGTGTATTTTATTTTGTCGTATAGTGTTATTTAATACTTAAAAAGTAATATTCTTATTATTTTATTTAATTTAGGGTAATTGAATAACAAAACTAACAGTTCGAACAATTAAAATTGTTGTTATAATTATAATAAACTCAAAGATTCTTAAAAAGAATGTAAAAATAATTTTTAATTTTATGAACAACACAGTGATAAACATATATGTAATTAGTCTGTGTACCTGAATTTACTTTTATTTTTATTGATCTCCAGTAAATACATCTAAGTTTTTTGAACATACAAAAGAATTACTTATAATTATTTTTATTAATTTGTTATTTGTTCATTGTTTTTTTTTCCTATTAATAAATATTTTTGTATATTAAATGTTAACTGTAATGTCCACAATAAAAAGTAAATATGAAATAAATAAAAAATAATTTTGGTTATTTTTTTGGAAATTTGGTTATTTTTTATTCAAATTTTGGTTAGAAAAATAATTTTGTTGTGGCAACACTGGTTATGGCCCAACACTATACGCAGAAAATGTGGGTAAATAAGTCGCACTAACGGCAGAAAGCATGATAGTACCGGAAGAATGGCTTTAGGATGCAAAAGCCGAGATCAATAAAAGAACACCTGAAGGCGTACGGTAGTCCAAGGAATAAAAGAGTATGACCTTAAACAGGCAAAGAAAATTGCTATATTTTGGGCAAATATCTTTGCATTCCTTCCTATAGTATTGTGAATCGCCATCTAGTGATGTTATGGAGCCATTTCCTTTAGAAACTGGAGGAGTTAAGCAAAGAAGATACCCCCTTATGCTTTTTGGCACAACATAAGTGGAGTTTAAAGTATTACAAGGATTCACATACGTGAAGGATAGGTATTTCATATAAAAACTGTTGTAGGGCATAACAACACTATATATATATAGTATAGCATATAAGTATTAGGTACATATCAGAGATCAGCAATGAATCGTTTTTTCGCTACTCATAAGTACTCATGAAATTTTGAGTATGAGTGAATCAACAGTATTGAAATTCAACTACTCTGATTCATTCGTACTCGCTACGTATGAGTACAACGTTGACATCAAACTCATAACATTCGAAATATTTTTGATTCATACGCCTACTCATTCAGATTCATAAATTTACAAGAATACTTATAAATGATTCAAGTGATTCGAATCATTCATCAAAATTTACAGTCTTAGTTGTTGTTGCATTTACAAAATAAGAAGAATGAAAAGCCAAAGACAGCAAGCAAAGCAAACACATAAAACCTTCTAGTGAGTATTGTGGTGTTCGTACGCGACTCATACTTATTTTGTGCTTCGTGTATATGTTGAGTCATGGAGGGTCGAAATCAACAACATCATGCGTATTGTTAAGTATGAGTGCGTATAAGTATCAGAAATTATGAGTATGACTCGAATCTACTCATCGTTTTGAATACTCATTGCTGATCTCTGGTACATATCCCCGATAATCTTAAGATACTAAGGCAAGCATTGTCCAAATTTAATTGAATTATTTCAAAATTTGAATTTTTCCTTTACATACGGATGAAGATGTATGTTTAACTCAGAAATTAATTAATTTTTTATATTATATTCCACTATCATACCTATAAAGTTATTTGATATTCTGACCGCTTCAAAAAAACTTTTCAATATAATAAATAAGAAAATTAATTTCTTATTTTCTATTGTGTATGTATGTTATTTTGTCATAATTACAAGGTATTCGATAGGACTACCTGAGTATACATACATACATATGTATACAATACTGCCATATCATAGAGCACAAGAGAATAAGAAATTTCAATCAAGACAAAAGAAAATTAAATTTTCACATTTTTTTTTTCCTAAATTGAATAACAAAATGTCCTAGTTACTCCTGCCCACATACATACATATATAGAAAGACAAACGTGACCATGTTTTACAACAAAAAATAAATCAAATAAAAGGAAAGGAAAAACTATTAAGAAAAAGTCATCAAAAAATTTAATTTGTTTTCAAAATTGGAAAATATATTCAGAGCCTAAAATAAAATTGAAGGAAAAAAGAAATTATATTTGGTAAAGTCCAAGGAGTATTTAAAACCCTTTAAAGCAAGAAATACTAATCCAATCGTTTAAAATATGTACTCATAGCTAATGTTACATGAGGAGCACATCGTTAGTGTTATCGTTTCGGACCAGAGTATGTGGTCTATTATTCTTACTATGCAGATTGGAAATAAGTATTGATGGTGACGTCATAACAGCGAACAATTTGTTGCACACTACACCGTCTACACTACACCGTCTATACTAAACCGTCTACACTACACCGTATACACTACACCGTCTGCACTACAACGTCTACACTATACCCTCTGCACTACACGCTCTACACTACACCGTTTACACTACACCGTTTAAACTACATCGTTTACATTACACCGTCTACATTATACCGAATACACTAACCGTTTACACTACACCTTCTAAACTACCCTGTCTGCACTATACCGTCTACACTACACCGTCTACACTACACCGCTAACGCTACACAGACTGCACTACATCGTCTACACTACACCGTCTACACTACACCGTCTAGTCTACACAGTAAACACTACACCGTCTTCACCACACCGTACTCGTATACGTTACACCGTCTACAATACATACATATGTACATACATAATAAGTCATTACAACCCTTCAGTCAGGATTACGGCCTAGCTTCTCACACCACTCATGCTGTGTGTGTTAATTTTATACATGAGTGGCGGGATCTACAATTTAAAGTCGACCCCGAACGGCAGATTTTTGAGAAACTTTTCATGGCAATTTTATTTACTCTCAGAACTTTTTGCCAGAAATCTGCTGAGAAGAAGTCGCCGAAGAAATATTTTTTCATATTTCGTTTTGATATCTGACCTGGGGTTTGAACCGTTGCCTTACGTCTAGTAATCCAACACACTACCTACTAGACTACGGCGACTCCAATATAATACACTGTCTACAATACATCGTTTACACCAAGGCGACGAGAGTAATATCAATTGAACAATTAAATATATAATGTTCCCTCATATTCCGCACCCTTTAAGGACCATAGGCACTGTAACACAACTTATTTTTCTTATTAAACAAGTTATTGTTTCACTGTATCACGTTGGCTATATAGGATTGTCATCTGATTTTGCTTAGAAACGATGCCTCTCTGGAACTAGTTACGCTCTACAAATTCATTTTACTAGTAGCGATGTTCTTCTCCAGATAAATACTTTTTTGTTCACCCAACACGCAAGGAATAACCCATTTCAGAGTTGTATTTTATTTTCACTCGAATGCAAGTGAAGTAAATGATACGGATTTTAGATAAAGTGAAGAATTTCTTGAACCGTCTTGAGAAATCAAGGTACTTGCATACATCATTTGACATAATATATGCTGTTTCAAGAGAGCATCACGTATTTACTTACTTAATTGGTCATTAGAACCCTTTAGTATGGATTCTAAACTAGTTTCTCACTCCATTCATGTTGTGTGTGTTAATTTTATCCCTAAGTGGCGGGACCCACAGTTTAAAGTCGACAGATTTTTCAGAAACTTTTTCATGGTAATTTTATTTTACCGCTCAGAGTTTTTGTCAAAAATCTGCTCAGAGTCTGTGTCGGCAAAGAAATTTTTTTTACCATTTCGTTTTGTTCGAGATTTTGGGTTGGGGTTTGAACCACAACCTCATGTCTAATAAACCAACACATTTCCTACGAGGCGACAACTAGCGAACACCACATTAAAGTTTAATGCTCAGAACATCACGAGCTTCTGGCTCCTTAATATTTACGTGCCCCAGTAGTTGCAGATGACATATTAACAACACTCTTATGAGTCAGTAAACAACATAAGATCGAGCCTATTGGCTCTACCTCATTCGGAGAAAACCTGTAGGTGGTATGCGAATCAGAACTTTTGCCTCAATCTCCAAAGCGCTCGGTATACGATCAAAGGAATATTTTTGACAATTCCCACTGTCATCTGTTAAAGTGTAGATAAAATTGAAATTTAAAGAAGAAATATAGTTGGAAATAATACTGAACCTTGTGGTACCGCTGAATTTAGGCTAAACTCATCTGATGGCAGTTTCTGCCTGATTGTAAGCGATACTAAACGAGTTTCACTACCATACAATATAATAGAATTTTTACATAAGTTTTCTAAGCTAACATCGTTTAAATACCTCTCAATACGGATTCCAATCCACGCAATCCACTCTCGCTGTGATAAACCTGATGTTTGTGTTTGTTTCGAAGCCTACCTCTTGTCTAAATAGCAGGAATTATGCATGACTATTTGGTATTGGCACCTGATGTTGCTCCTGGCTTGGGATTTCCTGATATTTGTCTTAAATTCAACATCAAGCTCACATACGAAATTATATTCCTTTAAGCCTAAAATGCTATTTTCTACCACAAAAACAAAAATTGTTTCTTATTAAACTTTACAAATTGAATAAACCAGAAAAGAAATTCTTCATTGGAAGAAGAGGACATGTGGGCTTAAATGTGAACTTTAAATCCCCAGACTAAGTAAATGGAATAGTCTTTTTGGTGTCTTCGCTGAGGCATGAAGGAAAACGAGAAAAACAAAGAGAGAAAAGAAGAAAGAAAAAGTTCTGTGGAAATCCCTCAAGTATAACACACACAAGTTAATGAAAATAAATATTAAAAAAGGAAGCAGGAAAACTGAAACTATTGTAAGCTTTAGCATTACATTTGTAATTGGAATAGCAAACTAAGCTAGAAACCCACCTAAGGATGGAGGGATGTAACCATCTTTATTTCCTTTCATATTATTTCCTTAAGAAAAAATAAGAAAAAAAATTTTTTTTAAAGAAGACAACACAATACACTTACTCATACTCATACTCGTATATAGAAAAAGAAAAGGAAAAAAATTTCTACGCCTGGCAGTCGGTCAGAGGACCAGTCAGTCAACAAGAGTGTAATAGAATGACAAAGAGAAAAGCAGCATAGAAGATGAATGAAAGAGAGAATAAATAACTGTTATAGTCACAAATTATGCAAATCAAATTATTTGATGACATCGTTAAGGATTCTGTAAAACATGAAGTGACAATGACAACAACAACTACGGCAACAGCAACAGCAACAACCAATTCAGTTTACATTTACGTTTTAAATGAATTACCAACAACAGCGCATACATACAACAGCTTAGCAGCAGACGTTAGACAAACTTTAAAAAGAGAGGATAAAAAGCAGAGAGGCAGAGCGTTAGAATACAAACACTTAGAAAAAAAAATACGGTTAGGCTCTGTTAAGGCTTTAGCCTGACATTCATTTTCAACCTTAGCCGCCACACTCTCATGAGCCTTATCTGCTTCATTATCGTGCAAGATAATGAAGATAAGAATGATGCTGCTGATGATGATTACTAAGTTAAAGATGACAAACAAAACTTAATTCTTTTTTAGTTTTAATTCTCTGCACATGTTGTATATGGAGGCTGTAGGTAGCATGGCATGGTGATGACCCTCACCCAGCCACAGCCTGCCTGCCATGTCACCACTGCTAATGTCAATGTCAAGTTAGAGAGACGCATTTTTTATTTTCTTTTCTCTCGTTTTTAATTTTATTTTTCAGTTACAAAACTGTTGTTGGTTTTCTTAGTTGAAATGGTGGTTATTTGACTTGTTATTGGCGAGGATTTAAGCGGATGATAAAATTAAAACTCAAGGAAGTCTTTCTTTTTATTTTTTTGTTCTCCTTTCGTTTACACAGTCAAGTTGTGGTGTAATCTTTGATTTTTGCTGCCTGCCTCCTTCATTTCCATTCAATTGAGTAAAGTTCACAGTTTTTCTTTTTCTATAAAATTTTTCTTTTTTTATAAAAAAAAATATTCAATGTCATCTCTCTTGTGTTTTATATTGCAACACACACTCTGTGTGTGACTACTATTGCCTCCGTTGGCTTAAAGGCTGTGTCACCTACAGAAGAGTTTTCTCTTGATTATAAAGGATACTCTTCTGCTCTCTGATGACGACAATAACAACAATAATGACAACAACAGCAATAATAATAATTTAATATTTACGGAAATTCAAGGAAAAATAAGATTAAGCAAAGATTTTTACACCAACAACAAAAACAACTTCAAGTTGTTTTATATTAAATTTGCATACACTTTATACTTTACGAGGCTTAAACATTCAACCGGGTGTTTGAGAATAAGTAAACCAAAAGAAAAACAAGGCTAATAAATAAAAATGACAAGCAAAAGTCAAATGGAAAGTTGTATACTCAGTCAATTATGAAGATAAAAAAAAATTTGTTGGATTCTGATTACACACGCCAAGCCATCTTCATTGAATATTCAAATTATGAACTGAAAATTGGAGAAAAAGAATTTATGCAGAAAACGTGCTGATATAATTAGGAAACCAAAAAGTATTCAATTATTTATCGCTTAAAAGAAGTCCCCCTTATCCAAAAGATTCCACGATAGTCTGGTCACTAGGACTTCAGCTACATTTAAAGAAAATGCTTCAGGACTACAGACTGCGGTAGAAAAGTTTGATAGCGACGTAGTAAGGAGGGCATATGAAGTGGAGCAGAGACGAACTTTAGAGATTTGGACAAGCGTTGAAAGTATTCAAGCAGACTCCTTCAATACAACATGGAAATGCAAAAATACAGAGGGCTTAGAACATTACAAGGCTACTCAAAGGACTCACAGAAGAACCCAGGGTCGCGTTAAGAAGGAGTCGTAGAGAATTTCGTGGGAAAAAAGTCAGCGAGGCCTCTATATTCTTTATGCCAAACGTGCTACAATTTGGTGATGGCCCATTAGTTACGGACAGTAAAAATCTAGACCTTCTCTTGGACATCCACTTCCCTTGGAGACAAAACTCGGAGACGCATGAGCAAGTCAACAAGACCTCTGGGCTAAAAATGATTCTACATTCTTTGTGCCGAACATGCTACGAACTAGCGATGGCCCAGTAGTGATGGACAGTAAAAATCCATACATTCTCTTGGACATCCACTTCCCTTGGAGGCAGAACTCTGGGACGCATGAACCATCACAGAACTACACAGTAATCGTATTTGTTAAAGTCTCCGAAACTAATACAAATAAATTCCAGTTCTTTTACAACTCTTACGACTAGAGTTCATCTTGTTCTTTAGAGATACAAGCCTCACCAATCTTCGTTTGAATCACTTATCATCGAAATAGCGCGGTTTAAGTGGTCTTCATACCCAAGGCTGGCCATAACTCCCAATTTCCAAGTGTATGTTTGTGTATGCCGGACCTTACATATTCAACGGAAAAGACACATCCAGTAAAAAAGTCTGTTCTCTACGGTAAAAAGGTGGTTAGGATTGAAGGAGTAAACTTTTGCTGTTTTCCTGGACATAGAGGAGACCTTCAATTAAGTAGAATCGGCTGCTATAATGGACGCACTAACGAAGTTGGGTGTACAGAATACTATGATAGGAATTCTGATTTTACGTGAGCACCGCTATGGTAAGCATATCCCACGTGCGTCAGAAGACACACGGTGAATATAATGCGTAGACCAACGCCCACACTTACATGCTGTAAACACTGGCTACAGCCCAGAAGTAGGTACCAATTCGAAGTCATGCTTTAGGGGCATGACTCCCCTCTTGTTTAGGGGTCGGAGACCATCTAAACTCCTTTAAATGCGTTGAGAGTGCAACGCGATTTGAGTCTAAACCACAACCACCACGTGCTCCCAAAAGGGGGCCTCACCAATTGCCGACCAGGGACAGGTCTCTGGGGCTATCGGCACCCGTGGTACCAGATTAAAGACCTCTGGTCCGACTTCGCAGCAAAGCCAAGACCAAGCTGCTGCCAGTTGAACCCCAAAAAGTTCCTGACTGGTAGCAGCACCCTTAGTCGCCTTTTACGACAAGTATGGTGATCACTGTGGTAGTATTCTCTTCCCGCCACCACACGGGGAAGAATACTATGATAGATAGGATATCGAAATTACTTTGCGGAAGAACAATTTACTTAACGCTAGAGAGCTCTCTTATCACTTAAAGGCCAGCAAAGAGAACGTCAAAGAGCGCGGTGCTCTCCAACCCTTCCCTCCTTTGGACTCTTATCATGGAAGAGCTAAGGTTGGAACTGGCCAACTATGCGGCAGTTTTTTATGCGGATAACGTAGTTCTTACAATTTCGGGTTGCTTCGGGTATTTTATTTGGGACAGGACTTAACTTGCTTTAACGAAGATGAGCAAATGCTTAAGGAAGATGAGAGCATGAGAGATGAGCATCTGAAGAGAGCCATCACACCCTTTACGCTAAGCGCCCTTTACGCTTAGTGGCCTTTACGCTTAGTGGCCTTTACGCTCAACGCCCTTTACACTCAGCGCCTTTTATGCATAACGCCTTTTACGCTTAGCACCCTTTACACTTTGTGGCCTTTACGCTTAGCGCCCTTTACACTTTTACGTTACGCTTAGCGTATTTGCCGAAGTTATAAGTGGACATTGCATTTACGGTACTAGTGCGAGACGTATTGGTCTTGGCCATATGAACAAGGACTGTAAAAACTAATTTCCAGTTCTTGGGTACATGCTTTAACCATATAAAATTAAACTCTTGCAACGATTAAAGCCGCGTGATCATCCACTATAAACTGATTGGGTGCTATTAAAACATGTTTTAATATTTTGAACCTGGATTATTCGAATCCATCACATAAACCATCACACCCACACCACCTCCATTCGTTTCATATTATTTAAATACTAATGCACGAGTCTCTTAAACTTTCCCCAGGCAACTTAATCTATTATACAGATTCTCTCATACAGATTCATAACAGTGGAGTGTTCTTATAGATTTCTGTGCCTTTTATGTTGAAATTAATTTAAAGGAAATCAGTACTCTGAAGCTTATCTTATGGCAAATTTAATTTAAATCACTTTTTCTGGGAATTGCCATTAAAAACATTTACCAGAAATCGTCAACAAAAAGCACGTGTCAACAAAATTATAAAGCGACTTATATTTTTTCATTCTCTTTTCACTTTTCATTTTCCATTTCCAATCTTTTGAATCCCTAACAACAATTGTTTTTGTGAATGTGAAGAACAAAAATCCATAAATCGATATTAAACAAATAAAACCACAACACTTTTCGGTGCAAAAAGAAATAAAAAATAAAATCAGGTATTTGTTGGAACAAAAAAAAAGAAGAAAATGATAAAAAAAAAACCACAATTTGTTAAGGAAACAACAGCAACCGACATCAATTGTATAGTGAACCCACAAAAACCCACCCACTACACGTATGTGTATGCACGAAAAGAAAAACCTTTCTGTAGTCGTATACAGCAACAAAAAAAAGAAAAAAGAAAACTGAATAAAAGCTCATGAATATAGAAAAATTTAAATACAACCGGCATGAGTTGGAAACAAAAAAAATATACGCAAAATTGAGGGACAAAAGTGTCACAAAAAGCAGCCAAAAGAAAACAGAATGAAAAAATTCGAGATTTTTTTGAAAACCAAAAAAGTTTGGAATGGACAACTTGGTCTTATCAATGCCCTCCCTAATGCCTTATGTTTCAGACTAACAATTCTTTTTTCTTAAATGTTAAAGACAAGGGAAAAATCAAAATGAAATTAAGACACAAAGTATGTCCAATCGGTTCTTCTTTATGGTTATGAGACATAGAACCTGTTCAAATACGAAGTTCAGGGCCTTCAACTGTGTGTTAACCGTTGTCTCAGACGAATACTTGTACATTCTATCCTGCAATAATTTCCAATATTGATCTGTAGAACCGAATACACATACATGCCAAAACCCATTATAGGTGGATATATGAAAAATGTTGGTAGTTGAGGCATGCTATGAGAAAATCTGTTGGTAATTAATAAAGCTATACATCGAATGAGATCTAAGCTTCCCAAAAATCCGGCCATACCGCCAACACCTGGCTATTTCAAACAGGGATAGTACGTTCCCATAAAAATCTTCTATGGAGCCAGATGAAACGTATAGCTTAAGATAAAAGCGTATGGAAAGATTTTGTTGTGGTCCCATGTTCCTCTGCGAACTTAAGGACCAAATGTATAATATAAGATTCTATACTGTGCCCCTTTATAGTTGATATAATTCCCTATGCAGGAAAATGATCCACTGAATATCAATACAGTTTCGAAATGAGTCCTCCATGGCATCGTTCATGTTGGAAACGTATGTCTTCTATCTCACCTCTTCTCAAGTATGCTTACCAAGTACATTACATCTGCCTTCTTCTCGTGTAGCTAAAGGTTGCTTACAAATTAACATTAATAACGCAAAACCAGTGCGAATTAACTCGTCATACAGTGAGCTTCCAAATTTGTCAAAGCAAAACAATGGCAGTTTACAAAGCTCTAAATACACATACTCGTACATACATACACAATTGGCCCTTCAGTCCAGATTACGACCTAGCTTCTCACAACACTTATACTGTGTGTTTTAATTTTATGCATAAGTGGCGGGACCTACAGTTTAAATTCGTTGCCGAACGGCAGATTTGTGAGAAACTTTTCATGGCAACTTAATTTTCTCTCACAGTTTTTGCAAAAATCTACTAAAAGGCAGTCACCGAAGAAATATTTTTTCATATTTCGCTTTGCTGGAAATGTCTGAACTGGTGTTTGGAAACGAGGCCTCATGACTAATAAGCCAACACACTACCTGCTAGACTATTGCGACTACATTTTATATAGTACTCTATGCAGGAATAATCCACTGAATGTCAATGAAGTTTCGTAGTGAGTCCGCAATGACATCATTCATGTTGAAAGCGTCTGCTTCTATCCCACTTCTTCTCTAGCACTCGTTTAGCTACACCTTGCTTAGAAATCAACATCAATAACACAAAATTATCCTACAACGAGCTTCAGCTTCTGACAAAACAAAACAAGTGAAGTTTACGAAGCACTAAATAAAAATATTTACTGGGAAAGCATGTTGTCATCTCCGACGTAAACTTTGAATATTTTAGCCAGTTGCTGCCTCAAATCAAATCTAATGAAATTGAAGTAATCCAACACTATTGAAGTGAATATAGGTTTGGGCAAATATGTTGAGCTTAGACAAACTATGGTCATCAGACCGCCGTATATAAAACCGAGGGCACTAAGACGCCTAAAAGACCTTAAAATAGCGAAGATGGGACCGAATTGAAAGCGTATGGCTACCTAGAAGCAATATGAAATCTTTTATTAAAAAAATTAAATGGAAAATAGTATTTGAAGCACTATATAGCTTATGTATTCACCGGAAATTAAAGGACTAAATAAATAGTGGACTACACTAGTTATAGGGTCTAAAACATATAAGATATCCTTAACATATGTAAGTGCAATTCAACCTACAAACACTCTTCTTTGACTGATTTGCTGTGTCCGAATCTATTATAATCTCTCATGAATTATTTCCGACTTTTATATTAAAGGAGTAGGCAATAACGAGCATTTCAAGCCGCAGAGAGTATACACAGCTTTCTAGGCCGAAATCAACTTTTCAAAGTATTACAGATTTATATTGACTGTAAAGTTTTACAAGATCCAAAATAAAATTTAAGTTAGCCTGCAGGTTAGAATTAGGTACAAAACTAAAATAAAATATTATTTCGAGAACTGCGAATTTAAAATCATATTTTGCCCATAATCACCTGAAGTGGAATGTAGGGTATATTAAAAAAGAAAATCTTCCACAAACAATATTGTTTCCAGATTTAATCTCATACACTCACTCATACACACATTCACACCTTTTTTAAAAAATACCAGCAGCTCATGTTTATTCATTTATTCAGCATACATTCGTTGATTTTTGATTCCATCACCACCACTACTACTCTACATTGTATATCGATAAGGTTTTAATACCTTATCCAACCAAAACAACAACTACTACACCAACAGTAAAAAGGATGCCAAACAAAAAAGGATGGAAATTGTCAATTAATATTTCCTTATTTTAAATTTTCTGTTTTTTTTTTGTTTTTTTTTTTTTGTTTTATTTTTGGGGGGTTCCTACTCACCATCATATCTTGGGGAATGTAGAAATCAGAAACGGCAGCTGCCAAATATAGCACGGCTCTCTCTTCGAATGCAGCCAAACATTCGCAGGCGGCACGCAACAGCCACATATAGTCGACAACACTTGTAAAGCTAACATATAAAATCATTTGCGATTCACGTGCCTGTTTGTATTTCGCCAGTATGGGTGCGAAAACATCAACGGAATCGGGTTTAACAGTGATTGAGGTACTTTGGCCATTGTCAGTGATGTCAAGCATATCAAAAAATTGTTGCCCCGTAAAGTGGCGCGTAAAGGGCTCCAGGGATTTGAGGCGATGCATAAAAATCACGGCATAATTGTGATCAAGGAAATATTCAGCTGAGGAGGAGCCACGTGTACCTGCACTAAAATTGTCAACAAAACGTACGGTATTGTGCTCCAAAGGGACGGTTGTACCACCTGACTGTAATGAAAGAAAAATAAAAATTATTCAAAAATCTTTACAAACACAAAATGTAATACAAATAATGAAATTGAAAATGAAAATGAAATTGAAATAATGAAACTGAAAATATGTCAACAAATTTTTTTGGTGCATATTTTAGCCCTGACCATACATATGTATGTATATGATATGTAGTATGTGCCCTTTGGACAATTACGATTTTTGTTCGTTTGTTTTTTGTTTAGCATTTTATGCCCATGTCTATTATAATTATTTACTTGTGTACATAGTGGTTTTGACATTATGACATATGACGACAAAATGCAGTTACAATAAATGTATTATTATAGCCATTGCATGCATGATAGCCAAAAAAAATAGTAGACATTAGCAGACAAAACCTTCACAACCATAATTATTTGGTATTGCATTTGCACTCATATTTAAAGGCTAAGGCCACTACCGTATGGAAATAATAATTTATTTGTAATTGCTTTGCTTTAAAACAAATACAGGAAATAAGCAAATTGTTACAAAAGAATTTAGAATGAAAGAACAACTTCCAGAACCGAAAGAACAACTTTCATCTCTGAAGTGTCTATTTTACGTCAGTAGATAGGCCAATAGGCCACTCTATTTGGAGTATTTAGAGTTGAAGATTCACGATTCCTTACTTCTCCTAAAATGCTACAACTTTTATAAGCGCAAAAGGCAATAAACTGCTAACGGACCAATTTCGTACAGACCTCTATGTATGCTGAGTACACTTGGAAAGCTAAGGGAAGGTCTCTTAATACAGAGGTTTGAAAAGGAAGTAGACTGACTTGACCTAGGCAATATGTTTTTAGAAAAGACTGATCGATCAATTTGCACGCATTAATGGAAGTGGTCGGCTTAACCACCAAAATGCTAAATTGTTTGGTGTATTGTGTCCTCTTAACATTTGATGTTAAATATGCTTTTAACACGGCGAAATGAAATGAGATGTTAGGCGCCATACGACAAATAGATTTACAGCTAAGGGGCGAGAATTGATATAAAAAAGTGAAGTTCCGTAGCGATTTGTGCGTAAGTTTTCCGTATGGAATGTTTATGCATGATAACCTTCTACTCCTGAAGTAAAAAGAATGGTAAAAATTAGCAGACACTCTTGAGAGTATCGAGAAACATACTCAAAGTGTCCGTTGCTATAACAAAAGCAATACTTGTGGCGAATGGAAAGTTTTACAATTTATTCAGCACAATTGTTTGATGAATAGGAGAGCAGCTAGTTAGGTTAGCTTAGATTAGGTCGGAGTGGTAGCTCTGATGTCACAAAGCTCACTTGAGCACGCATAGCGGCCCGTTGTGATGCCACGGGTGAACGCAGTCCCTGTACTGACCAAGTTCCACCACAATGAGGGAAAAGGAAGAAGTTGGTCAGCGCAAGGGCTGCACAACGGAAGCACGACTACCCCGCACTGGAAAACCAGCCAGAAAGTTTGATGAACGAAGCTATATCCTTGATATCAATGGATGATAGCTCCGTTAAGCTAACAAGGAATGGGGAGCCAAATAACCTATATCTACACCTAGCAAGAGACGGGCACTGACAAAGAAAGTGAATGACAGTCTCCTCTTCCTCAGAGGACCTGCATCCACGGCAGAAGTCGTTAAAAGGGAGCCTCATTCTTTCCGCGTGTCTACCCATGACGCAATGACCCGTAAGCACGGCCACTGTAGTCGACATAACGTCACGACCAAGACCAAGTAATTGGTTGGTACGCCTTTTATCCATCAAGGGCCAGGTGAGCCTAGCGGTGGAGCAGGACTCCTCATTGACCCAGGATAGGTTGGCGTCCCGAAAGAATTTCCGCGCAATGGTCAACTTGACCGAGGCAAGTGGTATACCCACTTCAACAGAAGAGGATTCCGGAAGGAGCGCACCAGCTCTGGCGAGCTCGTCGGCCCTACAGTTTCCCGGAATTTCACCGTGCCCGGGGACCCACACCAGAGAGACACTGGTGAAGCGCCCCGAAATAAGGTCGAGACAGCGGCGACATTCCCTAACGATCCTAGAGTTATTCACGAAAAGAGCAGCTAGTTAGTTAGTGAAAGCTTAGGTTAGAGCAGCTAGTTAGTAACCTAAGCTTTCATAAGCACTCGGCTTGAGATAAGGCATAAAAGCGACTAAAATGGAATCGATAGGGATAAATTATTAACTATTCCTACGTCCAAAAAAAAAAAAAAAAAATAGAATGCCAACTACTTGCTACTTACTTATGATTGGAATTCTTAGGGTCTTTAAGCTGCGTACTGTTAATCGTCCTTATCATACTGCTAATAATTCGCATTACATACATTTGTCATTACAATCCTTCACTCAGGATTACGAAATCTAGCTTTTTCCCACCACTTATGTTGTGTGCGTTAATTGTATACATGTGTGGCGTTACCTACTGTGTAAAGTCGACTCCGAACGACAAATTTTTGAGGAACTTCTCATGGCAATTTTATTTTTTCTCAGATTTTTTATCAGAAATCCACTACGAGGCAGTCACCGAAGAAATATTTTTTCAAATTTTGTTTTGTTGGAGAGGTCTGACCTGGCTTTGAACCACGGTCTCTTGTCTAATTAGCCAACACACTACCTACTAGACTACTGCGGCTGTCAGGACACTTTACAACCGCTAGTGTGCAAAACGTCTGGCCAATGCTTGTTATATTTGTTTTAAGAATTACCATTTTTATACGCGATTTCAAAAACCCTAAAATAAATTAATACCGTGTTTAGTTCAATTTCTAACGTAATTCTCTAAACCAAAAATTTAATTTTCAAGCTTCCTTTTCGAACTTTAATTTAATGTGGCGCTCATATTTAATGAAATTAAAGAAAATTTAATTATACTCTCCTACGAATTGTACGAATATTCTTTAGTGCTTGCATTAAATGAAATGAAATTTCGCAATAAACCACAGAGTGTCAGTCATTACAAAACCTCGTAGACCTTAAAACACAAATGCAAACATAAAATTCATTGTGGGTGGTAAAACAATTTAAATGTCTATCCATGAGTGTAACGCCATTTGTTAGTTTTAGTTTAACATATGTACGTCACCATGATTTGTAGCCAAGTTTCTAATAAATAGTCAATTTCTTTTCTTTTATTTTTTCTCGTTGTGGGCTTAAATTAATTTGATTCATTAAATGTTGTACTTTGGTTTTACGGTCTGTTTTTATTTTTTTTTTTCTCTGCTATTTTTCTTTTTGCACACATTATAGTGATGAGTCATTTGGGAAATATTCCCTTTTGGGATAGAATGTAATTTCATGTGAAAATTTTTTGTGAAACATTAAAAAAATCACGTAATTTGTTTAATAATGTGTTTAATGTTAAATAAAAAATAAAAGGAAGAATTTCCTAAAAAATTTACTACACATGGGAAAGTGTTATTAGATAATAGGTAAACGAAGGCACAAATAATCAAATTTTTGAATGATTTATGGCGTTTAAAAATTACTGGCAATTTGAAAGGTTTTTATTGCAAAGAATTCACTCCAATCCTAGAAGAATGAAAAGTAATGTGAACAATGTAATGGCACCACACCAATGTCTTTTTGACATAGCAAATCAAAAACCAATCAAACTATGTACTTCAAATTTTGGAAAAAATCGAGACATATCTCATATTTGTCGATTATAAACGCGTTTTCGAGACTCTGAAAGGTATTTGTGTTTAAAATTCCCGTAAAGATGATAATACTACACAGAATAATCCTAAAAAGTAATCTTTTGGAAAAAAATCAATACCAGACGAGTTCGATTCAGTAGATCACACAGTGGGCACAATTTTCTCTAGAAAGCAGATAATAGTTGCGTACGCTAAGAATATCGATGTAATAGCTCTAACACTACGATATGTAACTGCGAACGTTAGGGACGAATCGGTGAAAATGGATGTGACAGTTAAAGAGAATAAAATTAAGTTTCAAAAATCAAGGAATCCAAAAACTCAGCCGACTATGTGAACAACACCTACAGAGGCTTATCTACCTTGGTATCATAATTTATTAGTGATGTAGCCATAGCGGGTGTATGACTAAGAATGCTCGGACTGAAATGTGTTTTGATAATGCACTTGAAATTCTCAGAAACGCTCTAAGGTCGTTAACCTATATCCATTATATCCGTAGATACGTGGCGCACTTAAAAAATCTAATACACTTAACTGAGAGTAATTAATTGCAGCCATTGCTTGTGGACTATTCCGCTCTTGGTAATAAGCGAGAGTGTTTATTCGCGGAACATTCCATCGAATGATGTAAATAAATTAAGGAAATCCTGAACATGCTTCGTTTTTATCACGACAAAGGCACAGAAGGTGTTTGACAGCGACATGTTCCCCAATTTAATCACAAAATGTATATAAAATTGGGATAACTGTGCCCTACAAACTAATGCTCGCCGTCTGAGCACAATAACCAATCGAAAATCCCATAAGGATCCTATTTTGTTTTAGTGAGGCTATATTAACTTAGAGATTTCGCAGTAACCCCTATTTCGTCAATCTCCGTCTGATCCTGATCTGATTTATGATCCAGAAGAATCGCATGGGTAGGCCAGTTCATTTGTGATTTTGTTACCCCAAAGGCTACAACCAGAATACAGAACAAATTTATACTATGCTTGCCTAGTAGCTTTTTGAAGGACTCTCTGCAGAATAAGAGCTGTCTCTAGCTGATATAATGCTCAGTAAGTATTTTCTAAGCAAACTGACATAAATAATGACTCGATTATAGAAACTCAACCTAAGTTGCGTTACCAGTTGCAAAAAATGGTATTAAAAACGGCAACTGACAACCAACATTAAAACATTTCACGAGCAAAAAAAAAATTCACAAATACAAATTTTTATTTGGCAGTTGGTAAGCCAGCTGGGATTCAGTTGCCGTCCATAACCTACCCATAAATAACTATTCTGTCATCCGGTGGGATGCGTTTAGCATGGTGTTGTCCATTATAGAGGTTTAGGTTAGAGGACGTGTACTTGCCAATCGAGACAAGTACAGTATCTGGAGGTACAGTTGACCCATCGTACAACGTCCTAAAGGAGAGAGGATAATAGGGGAGATAGGGAAAAAGGCGAGGAAGTAGGAAAGGGAGAATGAGGAAGTAATTACACAGACTAACAAAACACACAAGAGACTAATAATGAACCTATGGACAGTGGTGTTGTCGAGCCGGAACGCTCCGGAACGTCGTTCCGGTACTTCCTTTTTGGACAGGAACGCGTTCCGGAACTAAAGATGATTTCTGATAACGAGAATTGGCTGACGTTTTGAAAAAAAAATTAAAAAGGATTGCTGATTTTTTTTTTTTTATTTTTGATCAAAAACCGGAACGAACCGGCTTGTTTTTTCGAACCGAGAACCGGATTTCGGAACGTTTTTTTCTGCTGAACCGGAACTCGACCCGAACCGAAACAAATACGTGAACCCGAACCCGAACTAATTACTACTACTTACCCAGTATCGGCCCTGTCTATATAAAAAAAAATTAGCACAACACCACTGCCTATGGAGAGCCTTTATGTCGGCTCTCGACACAGAATTCAAACCCTCAAAAAAGCCCCTGCCAAGGATCTTCAAATTCAACCTACTAAGGGCTCGACAGTTACAGAGGAGGTGTTCGATAGTCTCCAATTCCTCCTCATCGCAACATACCCTGCAATAGTCCGGCTGGAATCTGTTCCAGACCCTTGTCTGCGATCTAATCTCGCAGTGCCCGTAATAAATCCAATAACTAACCTTAAGCTGGCCAACCCGATCCATTCCCCCAACGCCTCTGCTCTTCCCCCCTGACCCATCCATTGATGAGGCCGTAGAGGTGGCGGATTGCGGAATCAGGAACAACTATCACATCGCCCTCAGAAAGTGAACCTAATCTAGAGTCAGACTCAGACAACACTGAATTCATAAATCAGAAAACTGTTAAAATAATCCCTTTTATGGCTCTTCTGTAACCCTATCTATAGTATTTAGTTTGACTTTCCAATTCAATATGTCATTTAACTACACATACTATATAAATGAGTTACATATCTCAGATGTAAATTAAAACAAAATCTTTTACAAATAAATTCAAATACAATTTCGTTAAATGCATGAAATAAAATTGAAATAAATTTTAATGAGCTCACCATTACTAGGCTTTTGACATTAGTTTTCTTTTTGATGACATTGTGATCGATAACAATTTACGTTAAATTTATAGCTTTGAAATAAAAAATAATACAGACTTATGTATATACGAGTACATAAAAAAATATATATCCAGCTGTAGACAAAATCGAATTCAAACATGAAAATGAACACAAAAAAAAATAAATAAAAATTGTATAGAATATGTAGTTACTTACTTACATACATATGTACATATGTATATACTAAATAAAATGTGCAATACTTACTGTTACAAGGACGATTCTGTTTTGTAGTTTATTGTGTCGTTCACAAAATTCTTTCAATAATGAACGATTATCCTCAAAATCGGCTGGGGGTAGATGTGTATTATAAAAGTCCTCCCAATTTGTCATAATGATCTATTTTTTGTTGTTTTTTTTTTTTTTTTCTTGTATCTTTCTTTCTTAATTTTCACTTCTTATTTTCTGTAGAGTAGATGATGATGATTTTATTCACTTGTTAAGTTTGTTGTTCTTGTGGATTATAAAAGATGTGCAATTTGATGCTGGTGTTGATAATATTCAAATTAAAGTACATACATACACATACACACATATACAATTTAACAGCTACTGTTGCCTGCCACACCGCTGCCAGCTAGCTAATACAGTGTTGTCGATAATAAAGCTAAAATGAATGAAAGATGAAATGTTTGTTACATTAGTGTCATCAAGTGAGAATAATAACAATTGAATTAGAAAATATTCTTGTAAATACAATGCAGAGTACATACATTATTATTATTGTATTAAAAAATAAATAAATAAGGATTATTCTTAACAGTTCATTGGGTTCATTTGTGTTAAATAGGTAGAATAGGCACCGTATTATTATTATAAAAAAGTTTTTTTTTTTTATAAAATAAAATTCAAATCTTATATTGGAAACTAATTTAATGTGAACTCTTTAATGTCAATTGGATTATTGTATTACTTTCCCTCTAGAGTATTTCAATGTCAGAATTTCAACATAAAAAGCTATGTTTAACAAACACCCTGAAAATGACCATAATATCGAGGAGTTAACTGCACAACTATTTCACAAATCCTAAGGAAACTTTCTATAAATAATCAGCTTTATCTGCATAGCTGGTTGCCATAGTCTATGCAACAGACGTAATGAGAATTAACTGAAACATTCGCTGGGGCAAAGAATCTGCTAGTGTTAGTGAAGCAGTCTTAGTACAATTCTAGTCAAAACTACATAACTACTCTTCACTTCGAATTATGAATCTACACTCTTTCGACTTTTTCACAATCAACAATCAGGTTAAGTTTCCTACTCAAGTTAAGAGTTGGAACTAGGCAAATAGGTTACAGAAGGAAGGAAGAGAGGGAAACTAGTATTTAAGGACGTTAAATTTTTATTTACAGTGGGACCTCGATTTTCCGTGATGGTCAGGACCGGAAGCATTCTGTATAATCGATTTTCCCGGTTAATTGAGTACCAATTTTGGCTAGTTTTTTAATAGATATTTTTATTAATTAATAAATGAAAAAAACTAAATAATTCAAGGATTTTATATACATACATGTTTCAAAAATATAAAAAAAAATTAATTTTGTCAGAAAACAGTGAACAGTAGATGAGGATTTCATGTTCATCGTATACTAAAGAGGGAATTCCCCTTTTTCGCTTGTTTGTCCAAAATAATAGAAAAAAATTTTTGCTTATAATCACGGATAATAGAGGTAGTTACGGTTAAACGATGCAGAAAAATTTAAGACGATCCAAAATAAAATTAAGTCGATGCGAAAAATTTTCTTTTTCCATCCCGGATAATTGATGTTGCCGGATAATCGAATCACGGATAATCAAGGTCCTAATGTATTTATATTGTAACATGGAATGGGAACAGTTCCGTTACATCAGACGAATGAATTAGAGAGTAAACTTTAAACTGTATCTCAAGCCAGATATTTCGGCTACTTATAGTCGCCGTAGTCTAGTCTAGTCTAGTCTAGAAGGTAGTGTGTTGGCTTATTAAACGTGAGACAACGGTTCAAACCCCAGGTTAAACATCAAAATGAAAATATGAAAAAATATTTCTTCGGCGACTACCTCTCAGCAGCTTTTTGGCAAAAACTCTGAGCGTAACAATAAAATTACCATGAAGAGTTTCTCAAAAATCTGTCGTTCGGAATCGACTTTAAACTGTAGAGCCCTCCTCCAACTCATGTATAAAATTAACACACACAACATAAGTGGTGTGAAAGACTAGATCGAAATCCTGTTGAAGGGTTGTATTGACCAATTATGTATGTATGTATTTATAGGAATGTAATGTATGTACAATGAGCGTCAAAAGAAAGTGTACACTATGGATAAAATTCTAACAATCTCAACTCAAGTTTTCCACTTAAGGAGAGTGCCAGAAAAAATTTTACAATATTTCCCAAATTTTCTAATTCTTCTTGTTTCAATTTTAAAAACTGGCAATCAAATAATTTGAAAAAAAATTAACGGTAATTTATTAATGTATATTTTTTTGAATTGTACACTTTCTTTTGACGCTTACATTATGTGCGAAAATTTCAAACAAATTGCTCAAATATTTTCTTATTAAAAATCAAGCCAATTTGAGGTCCTAGCACGAAGAATGGGAATATAATTGAGAGAATGAATGATAAATTAAATTTTGAACATAACCTGGGTACATGAAAGGTAGTCCGTCCACTCGTTGATAGGCAGACACTGAATTTATTGCCATTATACACCATGATCGGTGACAGTCTAGTACCTCTTAACGTGGAGTTTAAATCCTATTTAGATCCACAAAAGAGATCACATACACGGACTACTTTTGTGTAGTGGTTCTTTATTATCTATTCATTAAAATTGAGTCTTCCGTGTAATGATTGTTTTAGAACTAGCAATGGTGCAGAAGATGACTAAATTATTGCTCAATTACAGGAACTTTCTCAAACCACATCTAGGAATAGAGATGGTTTTAAATAAAACTTTTCTTAATGAATTAGCTGGTCATGATTTTCTGGATTTATTAGAACTTTCCTTTACTTTGTTGCAGTTTTATGAATTAATTTTCTTTTCAGCTTATCAAGGGATTGTTCTACTGTGACACCTCGAAGATAACGAAAAGCCTCAAATTATTCTCTCAGAGTGTTAAGAACAACATTACGAATTAATATTTCTTCAGATTACGGAGACAACCGATTTGATAAATTACGGCAAGATACAGGTCCATCTGTTGTCGTTTATATATTGATATTGCAGAGCGGAACTTTTGGCTGAATAACCAATAGTAAAGTATAGACTTTAGCTAGAGATGGCGTGGCCTAACCTTTCTATGAAGTTTATTGCTGTTATTATTATCCTCTCTATGGGGAGCAGGTGATAGGGGACTTCCAGATGAATTATTTGATGGAAATTAAAGTGTTTTTATTTTATAATTTCACCGCCTGTCTTCGCCGGATATTTGAACTAAACAGACCTTCTAAGCACACATTTCAAATTGTAGGAACAATAATGTAGTGACGTAATATAAAAATTATAAACATTTGAGACGTTTATTTTGAAAGTGGTTTAAGTCCATTTTTTCTTATATTGAGATATTTAAGGGTTTGCGTTTGAATTGTTTCAAAAATATTGTTAACTGGTATTAAGTTGTTTTTATGGCTTTGTAATCTTAAACATGTTAGAATATATAACGTAATACTTTTTGTAAACTTTACTAGAAAAATAAGCTGTGTTTCAGAACATAAAATGGACTTAAACCACTTTCAAAATTAATAAAATGACTTTTTTGTTTGTGAAAGGGAATAAGTCCACTTTGTGTTTTTTGTTTAATATTATTATAAGTCAATTTTTTCACTTAAAGTTACTCCACTACGTTTATATAATTCCAATATAATTATTACATGGGGTTTATTAGCAAACAAAATACTTCAGTTTCACAATAATATTGAACAAATTATGCAAAAGAATTGTATACCTAGTGATTCCTCTAATTAGTTAGGTTCTTAAGGTAAGTTCTTGATATTAAATAACATAAATTGTAAATATTTTATTTTTGATGTAGATGAATGTAATAGCTTTAAAATAAATAGGGAAGCTTTCAATTTAGATACAGATTTTTATATATGTATGTAATTAGAAAAACATGTACTTAAAAATAAATATTAATTTAATTATTAAAAAATTAAACTAACATTCATTTATTAAGGATAATATTAAAGATTTTGCCATATTATTTCTCCACATTTAGATTATGTGTGAGGTTGTTAAAATATTCATGGTGCTTAGGTAGTATATACCTTAGTAACTCCATCATATCCTTATACTTAGGAGTTGAAATGGGACGTACATTTTTGTATAATGGTGTTAATTTTATTTTATTGAAGTTCCTTGGTCTTCACCGACAAGGTAATAAATAAAAAAATAAATAAAAGTATTTTGAACTCTGTATCCACTTCCATAGATTCTTTCTAAAACATTTTATAGGCTTCACTTTTTATAAATAGCATCCAACATATCCTAAGCCAATTTACAGGTTCGCCACTAGTGTTTTTAATCTTTTATGAAACAATTATTTCTTTCAATGGACTTAAAGCAGTTTCAAAATAATTTTTTTTTTCCATTTCGTTAACTAACTAATTTTCAAGTGCCCCAAATCATAGCAAATTTAATGATACTAGACTTAAATTGTTTATAAAATAAAAGATTATAAAGGATTATGATTATTGTTATCATTAACTAAATTTTGTAAAAAAAAAAGTGGACTTAAACCACTTTCAAAATAAACGGCTCATTTATCGATATTAAGATACCCCCCATAGGAGTGGTTTAGCACATGCTAATCAAAAAAAAATCTATTTTTACACCCTAATCAAATGAAATAATATAAATGAAGTGTATTAAACGAATATTAACAACACCCTCGTGTATAATAGCACAGCTGTTACACAGGTTAATACATATGTATGTATGTACGTATTGTATAAAATAGCAAGTTGGTCATTGGGTCTAACAGTCTGAATGTCAGTCTGTCCGTTTTTTTTTTTTTTTTTTGTCTTTTTCTCTCTTTTTCAAGTTCAATTTTAATTGAATTCGTTTTAGTCCAGTGAAAATATGAACCTGAACCATATTGTATATGATCCACCATAACATAAAATAATACAACAACAACAACAAGAAAAATAAAAATTAAATAAAAATAAGAATAAAAACTGAACAGAACGAAACATTGTGAATATCAATTACGATAATTAAAATGCTTTCCTAATACAGGTTGAAAAACGGAACAAGAATTGCTAAAATATACAGATAAAATATGTACAAGATATGTATGTATGAATGTATTTATGTATATTGACGAATGAATGAATGTAAGAATGTATGAATGAATGAATGAATGAATAAATGTATAAACATTTGTTAATTGAATAGTTTCATGTCATGTCGTTATTTTTATTTTTGTTTCTGTTTCTGTTGTTGTTTTTTTCTTTTTTTTTTTCCTTATTTATTTGCAGGTTAAGGTTGCCCATCGACAAGAAACGGAAAAAGGAAATGCTTGTTGTACAATATGTGCACATTTCGTTTGCGACGACGAGGACAACTTTCTCTAAAATAAATGATGGAAAATAAATAGTAATGGTGGTTGATTATTGGTATTAAAAGATGAAATTATTTAGATATTGTACTTATCCACTATGGCAGCAGCAGCAAACTAAATTCAAGAGTGGTTTAATTCGGAAGAGAAAAACAGAAAAAAAAATGAAAAAATAATTGAAATTTTTGAAATACGAAAACAGGAATTGAGAAAATATTGTTGTTCTCCATGGTTTTGCTGAAAACTTAAGATTTTAATTCTGGAATTTAAAAACGTTTCACTTAAGAGATATTCTACTAAATACAAGGGATAATATTTTCATATATTAGGCCTTTGAATTTTAAATTTACTCAGGGTTCTCCTTGGGGGTACCTATGGAGTCATCTGAAACTTTTCCTTATATTTCTCTTGTTTTATGAAAAACATTAAAAGATTGTTTGTTTGATAATAAAACAGAAATAAATTAATAAAATAAATATGTAAACTATAAATTTTTATACAAACTTTTGGCTAAAATTCATGAAATTGCTAAAATATATTGCCGTACTAAGACTTTTGCTGTCCACTGTAATTACTGGGGAACTTATAATGAAAATTGTTTATCATAATCTGGTAGATAATTCCATGGCATTTACTATCCAAATATGATTTTTGCCATGTGTCCCCTACGGCTACGAATTACATGGTCCTTTCGATCGGTCCAATTTTAACTACATTTTCCACAAAATCTGGCCGTACGGCACAGTGGCATAGTGCCCTGAATATTAGCTTCCAATACTTCAAGAGTTGCTGGTTTGTTGGCATAAACCAGTGACTTAACAAGAATAATAAAAACTAACCCAAAAGGCGTTAGATTGCACGAACTAGGAGGCCAGTGAACAGGTACACTTTTGTAAAGAAAGCTGTCACCTAATTGATTTTGTTAGAAATCAATGGTTAAGCGCAATGAATTGAAAGTTATGCCATACTATTGAGACCAAATGCCGTTGCTGTTTAGCTGGTTAATTATTAAAATCAAAAAATCATTCACCATGGTTTGATAGCACTCTCCATTCATCGTAAGGGCTGCTGCTTTCTCATTTTGAAACAAAATAAGGACCAAATAGTTAATTTTAATGGATGTAATATGGGAGCTCATTAACCGCTTGAGGATTGTCTTCATGCCAAATATGGCAATTTTGCTTACTGACGTAGTCATTTAACTAGAAAAGAATTTCATCCGTAAATACAACGTTTCGATAGTTCTCATCCCTGGTTTCAAATGTTTCAAATTCACTCAATCAGTAAAAATGCAACACAAACAATTATGGTTTGGATTTGAAATAAATATTTGAAAAAAAAATTCTACGGAAACTATTTTCGGCCCAAACAGTATCTCAAACAGCAACTACTCTCAAAGAATTACTCGTGCTATATGAAGTGGCGGACATAAATACACACCTGGCTAGGACACGTGGCTCATATGGATGATGTTGCAAAGCTTTTAAGTTGTGGCGTCATCAACCAACACTCCACTTTGCCGTGGATTGTTGTAATCTTTTTAAAAATCGATGAAAGGATGATTGGTATCGATTTGAAATTCATCGGTCCTCTTAGGGTCTACCGAAGTGCAAAAAACTAATCTATTGTAGTGCGACTTGGCATAAAACCATATTGGTTTGAAACTTATGATCTTATATGAAATGTTGAGAAAATATATTCTTTTGTCTCTCTCTCTCTCTCCCCTTTTGTTGTTGTTGTTATAACAGCTCTGCTGTATTTCCCTGTAAAAATTTAATAAATTATTGAAATATGCAAAATTGTACTCCTCGATTTGTTTCCGCTAAATACTGTACTTGGTAGAACACTTGAGAATGTAAGTCGTATGATGTGTTTTTATATACCATGCCGGACAAAGTATGACAGCTATAAAGTTGAGCTTTGTTATATGGGCTTAAATGACATGCCGGACAATGCTTCAAAGCAGGACAACTAAAAACTTGAGCCCTGTCATGTGGGCTTAGATGAAATGCCGAACAACTGTTCAAAGTCCCGGAAACAAGTTCCCTTTCTCGAATAACGATTGAGGATTATTGCGCAACCTCATCTGTGGATCAGCCTAATTATGATAACATTCAGCTGCCATTGTTACGTGTTAGATTTCACACAACGGTTCGTGGAAAGCGCCTTAAGGATTTCTGTTGAGGTGATATTCATACCAGTTAAACAGAGTTTTAAGATATCAAAATTTTGTTAATTTACAAAAAACTAATTCCACATCACAACATCTGATGACTTAACAACTGTCCATAAATGATCACAAATCAGTAGCAAGTTTTAAATAATTTTCACATTCGAAACGAATTTAGAAGAAAAAAAAGGGATGACCAGGTTATTTCTCAAAGGTACGGTCATGACTATAATATAAGGAAATCTGAAACATGTTTCTTTATAATTTTGCATTACTAAGGTGGCACAATCAATCAGCCATGTGTCATACAAAACTTTCATGCTCTTCTAAACAAAGGAATACCAAAAAAAATTTAAAAAATCTGAATATAAAGCAGGAATAAATGTCTTTCGTTTTCTTAAATTAGTAAATTCAAGGCCGTTAGAAACTTTATTTCTTTATTTTCATATTCTAAACATTTCATCATCCTGTAATGGTACAAAGAAAAAGAGAAACTAAGCCTTCATAATATACAACAAAGAATACTAAAATCCTTAAAGATATTCTAAAGATTAGCATATGTGTCCTTTACGATGATAACATAAAACAAATGCGTTAAGGTCGGTCTAATAAAATGTTTCATTTAATAAATGTTCTTGGCAATTTTATAACATGGCTTTTACTTTGTTTTTTTTTTTATGGTA
The DNA here is from genome assembly GCA_927399465.1 of Sarcophaga caerulescens. Classification (NCBI taxonomy): domain Eukaryota; kingdom Metazoa; phylum Arthropoda; class Insecta; order Diptera; family Sarcophagidae; genus Sarcophaga; species Sarcophaga caerulescens. The sequence goes on from OV656872.1 coordinate 16,343,327, forward strand.
ACATGTTAAATGAAGAAAAATTATTTTCATATTTATGTACTTATATATACCACTGCCTCTAAGAATTCTTCATTGCCTACCTCTCTTCTCCTCTGCCCAGACTCCTTACTTCTTCACTTATTGTGGCAAGTAATAAGGTGCATATATGTATGCTACTTAAATACGTATAAGGGAATAAAAAAAAAGAAGAGGAAATATTGTATAACAAGCCAGTAATTTGATAGAGATTCTCAGGCATACATACATTGTAACATATAGGATATACATATGTATGTATGTACATATGTAGGTAAGATAAGGTAAGGTACATAGGTATGAATTATTCATAATGTTCAAAGAATCTTTAAAGCATCATTACTACACGACTTAGTACATACACACACCAAGCAGAACAAAAACTATGAGATGTCAAACTATTCTATGCTATTATTTGCTATTGCTATGCCACAGCTGAAAAAAAAAATACGTAAACGTAACAAAATCTTATTTAACATCAAGGATATTTTTCTTTTTACGATTTCAAAGTGGCTACAAAATGAAAGGATATTAAAACCATACCGACTACAAAAAGAAAATAAAACACTGAACGTTGCAAATTAACGTTACAGTTTTTGTATAATAATCGTACGTACATAGTACGTAGTATAAAATAAAATGTGTGTGTGTACTTAAGCAGAAGGAAGTAAAGCAAATACGTAAAGAATATTTAAAATTCATAATAGATTGTATAGGCCAAGCATTGAATAAACGTATATTTTAACTTGCCTTTGAACTTTTTTATTTTTTTTTTTTTTGCAAATAGAAATGTCGAAAGGTCTTTCCACTTGAAATATTTCCTTAATAATTATTTCACTTTTTAAAAGTCAATGTCAGACAAACTTGGTCACCCGCGTGTAAGTGAATTAGTATTGTTTTTAAATCTATATTTTTGAAATGTGTGAACTTTTGTTTTTCCCAGTCATGCTTACAACTTTGTAAAAAAAGACCGCAACAAAAGTTATTTTTAACACAGACACAATTAAGAAAATAAGTACAAAACATTTTTCCTTTTGTTCACATCATTAAACTTTGGCAAAAAGTGTTTATGCCTTGTCATGCGTTTTACCTTTTCTAATCTAGCGTCATAAGTAACAAGAAAAACAATTTCATTTACACAATTTATTGATCCATAAATGAAATTTAACTACTCCCCTTAAAATAGAACATCTTAATAAATATTACGAAACAAAAAATTAATTAAATAAATAGCATGACATGCTGAAAAGTATTTCTAGAAGAATTTTATTCCAAAAATTTGTTCCTTAACGATATCAATGATGGTGTAGCCATCATATCTTAATATGTTTGCTGTGACAAAAGTCATTACAAAAGCAGAAAATTTACACTACAAAACACTTTAAACGGTTTTATGTTTATGCCGCCAAATCAGACCAAAAACTAAAATCGGATATGATATTGAATGCTTTCTACACGATTACGATTTTTTTACTTCAATTGGTAGCCTTTATTAACCGTATTCTAGAGCCGGTAGTGTGTTGGCTTATTAGACGTGAAGCCAACAGATTTCTGACAAAAATTCTGGGAATAAGTAAAATTGCCATGAAAAGTTTCTCAAAAATCTACCGTTCGGAGTCGACTTTAAACTGTAGGTCCCGATACTAAAAAATAAAATAAAATTTACACACACAACATATGTAAGTAGTGTGAGAAACTAGGAAATCTCACACAGAGATCACTAAAGAAACCAATGCCAAATAACCTGATGCGCACTCTGAACTCAAGGGCAGATAAACTAGTTGTGTTCGACGGTCACAGGCTTTGCTTCATTATCACGTAAGCTAGCCGTCGACTTAGAGTTTAATACCTAGTCGCCAATCCTATTAAGAGCCTCTCTACAATACCCCCAGGATTTGACTTTGAATTATGAGAGATTTACATTTAAAATTTGCCAATTCATATTATCTAAATAAGGTTTTTTTATTTTGAATACTTGGCCGAAATTCAAATGGCTGCTGGAAAAGCACTTGGTTTATACGCTACCCGCCTAAATTAATTGGTAAATATTGTTATTTATATGGGAGCAGATCTTTGATCTGTTTTGTCGACTACTTCATTACATGGTATAGAGTACACGACAGGTACAATTTCTGTCTCCATGACTTATATTCTGGCGGCGATTTTTATGAAAATTTCGCATAATCCTCGTTCCCACGACAATCGGATCTACGCTCCGGAATGACTCGATTACTCATCGGCCAATGATTGTCAATCCAGCGAAAGCTGTTTGAACCGGAAGTTTTTTTTCCCAAACACACAACATATCCCATCAATAGTTTCATTATCTGAAGAGTGGTTAAATCCTAAACTAGTACTTACGCAAAGTAAATTCACCTAAAAAATTAGAAATTCCAAACAAAATCCCATTGATTATAAGTACAGTACAACTTCGACAGTCCGGACATGCGCCAGTCCGGTCATTCCAATAATTCGGACGCTTCTACATTTCGGACAACTTAAAATTTTTACCTCTACAATCCGGACAAATTTTTTTTATGCAAGAAAAAAAATTAATTCCGGGTGTTTCCCGTTTTTAACTCGCATGTTTTGTTATTCATACTTTTATTTACATTTTGCACTATCTTTACTTCAGTTTAGTGAAAAAAATATTCAGAAAAGCTGGTCTGCATATGGCCAAGAACTGCATCGTGCTGGGATGATGACGATATGATACCGCTTCAGGTTCTGCGTCATGAACTACAGTCTGATAGCATCTATGATGGCATAAAATCCATCCAAAATATGATTGGAGCTATGAACATCAGTAATGACATAACTGAAGAAGATATCAATGATTGGGCAACTGGTGCAAATGAATTTTCATTCAATTTTTCCGATGAAGGAATAATACAACACGCTAAACGAAAAGAATCGCCAGTACTGCTCACAGACTCTGAAGACGACTTTGTAGAAATGGATGCAAAAACAAAGATGCAGATGCAAAGAAATCATATTCAGTTTGTATTCAGTGGGCTGAGGAGAATAATATAAATATGCAGGATATTCTATTGCTGAAGTTAGTCAGCATAAAATAACTTTGTTTTTTAATAAATCATAGTACATATTTAATTCACTTAGATTATATCAATAATTTTCACTACTATAGTCCGGACAACTCGATAATCCGAACGTGCCAAAAACTATGTGTCCGGATTGTCGAAGTTCTACTGTACATAATAGGCAATGACGAATAATTTTGTTAGAATAAAATCCAACTCAGTAAAGCCTTGTAAAAATTGAGATTTTTTCCAGTATTTCAACTTGTCCACAACGCATGTTCCAAGAATGTCTTGCTGTATGACCGCTAAATTCTGTTATTAAACGCTAGCTACAAGTATTTTACAATAGATGCCTGTTTGACATACTGAAGATTTGATAATCGCATCCGGCAAGAACACATCACTGCCACAAGCCACTGAATATAAACTGTTGGTGTCAAATTTAATAAACGAATATGAATGTTTTAGTTTTAATCTGTCTTTTAATACGTCATTTCATACTACAGGCTATTATTTATCTTCTATTTGTTAAAGTTTTTAGGACAAATATGAACAGTATCTTTCTTGATGATCTTTTCTTCTTCTCACGTACTTTAATTTCATATTTCATTATTAATTTAAAATTTATAAAACTCTGTTCTAGTGTCATTAGCCTATAAGGGTATTCAATATATGACTCAAATCGATCACACGCATTGAAACTACACTGGATTGGAATCCTTTAGGCTACGGAAGACGAAGACAACCAAGAACGAACAAAATTGGAGATTCTTGTAAACAAATGGAATAAAATGCAATACGGCTTTAATAAATTATTTTATATTTTATACAGTACAGTGTATAAGTTTCATTCATTTTATATTTTATTTGCATTATTTTCTTATCACACGTTATTTAAAAAATTTTAAAAAAGTTTATGAAATAGAAAAAAGGAAGAAGAAATAAGAGGAAGAGGTTAGAAAATTTGTTTAACCAACGTAAAATACTTTTTGTTTAACAAATTTCGTTTGCAATGTTTTAATAAAATGTTTGAAAAAAATTACATTTTCACTTTATTTTAGGGTTAAATTAGTTTGATAGTTATTTTTAATGTTTTATATTTAAAAATTGATTCCCGTTTTTAAAGTAACACCGATTTTGGTTATAACTTTAGTTTGTTTAATAAAGATTTATAAACCAATATTTTTGATTTATTTTTTTAATTTTTTTAAATAATTTATGTTGTATTTTTAATATTGTTTTTTAAAAAAAAAACGTTTTCTTTCTTATCACCTTTTATTATTTAAACGGCATTAGTTTACACGGTTTTTAGTTTTTATTTGTCAATAAATTAAAATAAATTTGTTGAATAACAAACAACACACGTAAAAAAAACAAGGATTTTTCAAAATAACCGTAAACAACGATATTGTTTGTTTGGATGTTTTTTATTCTTATTTACTTGTGAATAAATTTAATAATTTAAAATCACTTTTCTTTTCGTTTTGTTTTGTTTATTGTTCGTTTCTAAAACACAACAACATAAGAAGACAAGAGTCAACTGATAACTAAACAAAACTGAATGAATGAACTCAACTAAGAACTGAATGGACAACACCACCACTGTTGGTAAAAACTGCCAACAACAATGGCAATAACAACGAAGCAGCAAAAACAATAACAACACATGAAAAAGAGGGTATATATTGGTGACAACCAAATAATCATCCAACCTACAACAATAGTTCTAGAGACGAGCAAACGAAGATGTAATTTTTCTTATTTTTTGGAAAACCTTAACCGGAGAAGCAGACGATTGAAGAGCTGGTTAACAGCACAGGCGCAATGAAATTTTTATTTAAAACACAAACGAATCTATGCATTTTTCTCTGTATTTTTGTGTCAATTTTGGAGGTTACAAGTTCAAAGTTCTTGCACAAACAACACGCACCGCACGCTTTCAAATAAAGATTTTCATTCTACACTACTTGAAACAATATTTTTTAAATTATTATTAAATTACCTTTTTCAATTTGTTTATTGTATAAAATTAAATACAAGAAATTATTAGAGAATTAAAAACAAAAAATCACCAGAGAGAAATTTGTTTTGTTAATTGAAAACAAACGTGAAAGTAAAGAAAACTACAACAGCTGAGTGTTAAAATGAATGAAAATGACCAAACAAAGTTGCCACTCTTAGTTAACAAATAAATGTAAACAAAACAAAAAAGACCTGTTACTTCACTGTTAATATAAATGAAAATATGGCAACATTTTTTAATATGGCAACATTTTTCAATATGGCTGTTAGAAATTTTTTTTTGTAACAAATAACTGTAAACGTTTTTTTTCTGCTGCTACACACACACACAAATTTTCAATAGTTTCTTTCTTTTCACGTAATATAATTTACGACCACTTTAATTACCCGTATTTCATATTGTTTATACGGCACTTTTGTTAGTTTTTATGAAATTCATGAAATTTTTAATTATTTTCACTTAAAACACACATTTTTTTGGTATTTTTACCGACCGACCCGTAGCGTGCCTCTTGTGAGACCAGCTGTTAACGTTGAACTAAAGCAAATGTTAAATTTATGAGTTTATAGAGCATACTTTAGGGAGGTACCAGATTGATTAAATGTAAAAAAACGTTAGACCTTCCTTCCTGGCAGCACTGTTGCCATGTTGGTGTTCGTTCAAAAAACAAACGTTGAAAGAGAATTCGCACATTCTTTTTTCCAACCCAATTTTTATAAACAAACATGAAGCCCTGCGTCATTTAATTGGAGTTTGTGTGTGTGCTGTGCTTTGGTTTGTCGGGTGAGGAGAGAAAGGGGGTGTTTTGTGTATTACGTATTGGTGTATAGTATAGTGTGGTGGTTTTTGAAAGGTATTGTATGTGCGTGGTTGCTCCGCGTGTTCGTTATTGGAATTTGTTCGGATTTTGGCGGTCGGGACTATAACTACCGCCCCCACCCCCAAATTTAAATTGATCCTTTTAATATTTGCTAACGTGGTGAATTTTTTTGAAGTTTGGCAAGTGTGGTGAGATTTTGCAAAGCGTGGTGAATTTATTGCAACGTGTGGTGGGTTTGAAAGGTGTGGTGAACAAAATTGAAATTCACCAAACTGCCGTTGTTCGAAATAAGTATGTACCGTATTACCATATATCACTGTATTATCAGTGGTGAATAAACCGGTTTCTGTCTAGAATAAGTAATTTTTACCTCCGTTAGCGGAGCCATTGATTATCAAAAATTAACTTTTTTTACCAAAATGGCCACAAAAATGGTTTTTACAATTTTCAATTTTTAAATCCTCTATTTTATGTATTTTATTGTATTGACAGGCAATAATTTATTTCTTAAATTGTTCTAAAAGCACAACAGCAGCTTTGGGTCTTGTTGGTGCGCTGCCTTTAAAATAATCAATTCCAGACATAAGCATGTATTCTATTTTTGATAGGTTGCTGTGCAGCACTTAAAGCCTCGAATGCGTTTACAGCAATACGTTAAATTTTGACTTTACCAAGTGACGGCAGGATTTATTTCATTTGTAACCTCTCTGTAAGCTGAGCAACTTTTACGATTCGGTGCCTGTGCTTGCCTCCAATGCAAATGGGTTGATATGCTTTACAACCTGCTTTTCTGGAAACACAAAGAACAGGTACATCGGCTTGAGGAATGACACATGCTTCAGTATATTAAATTCCGTAACATTTAACAAAATATTACGAAACAGTTTAATTTTATACAAACTATAATAGAGGAAATCAATATGCCGGGTTTTGGCTAGTCATTGATTTAAATTGAGAATTAAAAGCTTAGCTTTCATTGTTTGACGTTAAAACATTGTAACGTTGTTGAGAGTATAATTTTTATGAAATAATTTCAAATTTTTCAAGGCTACTTTCCTACTGTAAGCAATATTTACTTTGAAATAAAATAGAAAAATTATTGGCTCTCTTTGTCTTTATTTTTTCGTTTTTAAATCTTAATCTAAACTTATTGGCTAAACGTTATAAAAAAAAACTAAATGTCATATATTAATTATAATTAAAATACTTTGTAGTATATGTACAGTAAAAATACGGACTAATTGGGCTATTTTACAGGAAATTTTCCAATATTAGTAATAATAATACGACGATATTTGTAAGCACCAATACAAAATTTATATCACAGCCCTGAACTTATATTGTAAATTAATTACGTTGTAATGTTGTTGTTTTTTTTACATTTAAAACTACGAAATTAGTAAGAAATTGGAAAAGTAATAAAACTTTTTTTAAGAGGAAAAAAATATTTCTAAACAATTATCATATCAAAATAAATTAAAAATTACAATTAAAACAAAAGAGAAGAGAAAAAAAAATACAACAACAATAATAATAATACAGTATTCCCTCGATTTACGTCGTAGAATGTTCCGGAAAAAGGCGACGAAAATCGAAACGACGTAAATCGAATTTCAAATAACTCATACTATCAGATGCATTTATTTATGTACATTTTACAAAAAAGAAACTAAAATAATTAAATTTTTATTCTATGCATTGAATTTTTTTTTTAAAGAGGAAATTCCCCTGATTTTGTTTATAAACAACAGAGACGACGTAAATCGAATGACGACGCAAATCGAAGTTGAAGGGAACAAAATTTTTGACGACGTTAATCGAAACAACGTAAATCGAGGGAATACTGTATTAAAATACAAAAACTACTTAAAATGTCAATGGGAAATTTTTTGTGATTCGTTGTTAATGAATGACTGGCTGTTGATTTTTTTTTTTTTTTTGTTTGCTCTGACGTTCAAAATAAGTTACAATCTCCAAAATAATTGCATTTTAAATCAGGTGCAATTATTTATTAAAACTAAACTATGATTGTAATTGTTATTGATGTTATTGTTGTTGTTGCTGCTGCTGCTGCTGCTGCAATTGCTGTTGATATTGCTGCTGATGTTGAGCTACAACTGATGTTATGACATCTTGGGGCCAATAATCTTGATTGTCATTCGTTACTAACAATTCGCGCATGCCATAGCGTTGTCTTTATAGAAAACAATACAAAAAAACCAAAGAAATTAATTTGAAATCATTTAACACAATAATTGAAAGTCAACATTTTTAATTTGTTACAAATAATAAAAATAAAAATTCTGCTTAATAATTAAATATTTATGTACATATGTATATACGTATTTACATTGTAAATTGTATAGAACTTACTCGATTTGATTGCGCCATATTACCACAGCAGCATAAAGGCCAATAGATACCAAAGCTATTATAACCAATATAATGCTTAGAATCAAATGACTTGTGGCTATGGCTTCCTGGGCAATTCTTTTCTCTTCAACTTCTTTGGCATTTACTTCAATATTTTCATTAATGAAATTATCCGTATTCAAGGTTATGGCTGGTGCCCTAGTAAAGTTTAAAAAGACGATTAAAATGTAGTTCTTTTTATGATAAAAGAGATCTCTTAGTTACATACCTGAAACGTTCTTCTAGCTCTACATCCTCTTTTTTAGCTTCTGCCGATTCCAAAATTTCCACATCATATTTTAAACTGGCAAAAACTGACGATTGTTTCAAATCGGCCATCATATCTTCATCGCGATGGGTAAAAGAAGGTTCTGTTGGTTTGTTCTTTAAAGAATCCTTAAAGAAAAATATGAAAATGGTGTTAAGGAAAGATACATATCTTTGTTATTCAAATTTAATCTATTCAGAGAATATTTACAAAATTCTTATAAGATTATATTCAGACGTCGGCACAAAGAGAACATGATAAAAATGTGAGTGCATTTGTGAGGGGCATGTGTATAACCCAGAGGATAATTGTTAGTAATATTTTCAAGTCTACTTATTAACCCAATAATATGTACATGTGAGTGGAAAATATAGAAAAATTGTATTGCGCTAAATCCCTAAAGACTGCGTATTTAACTTGACAAATATTCTTCCAAAAATGGAGATCGTTTCTCATTGTTACTAGTGAATCTCATTGAATATTAGTGAATCCTACTGTAATATTTTTTTGGGTGTACCATTGAAACCTGAAAAAAAGCAACATACACCTTCTTCTTTTGAAGCTGACAAGCAACTGAATGCAATTTTACGCTGTTTTCAACGAACATTGTTGATGTTCGTGTCCTATGTGTGTAAAAATCTGAAGTTGTTCGGCCCCCGGGAGCTATTGGTGCCGACGTAGAATATAATCCTATTGTAAATGAACGCGGCACCTCTTGCTTCATACCCATATGAAATGTCAAAGCCTCTACAATCTATCACACTTTTAATCTTCGATCGATCAACACCGTATTGGGAATTTTTTACAATTGTTTCGGATGTGAAAACCTTAAGTAGGCGTGCAGTCTTTTATGCTTGTGTCAAAGTCCAGATTTCATAAGCATGTGATCCCTATGTTTTGTGGACTGGAAGCAGTTAAGGAAGTTTGTACAAGTTACAGATTTTCTACAGATAGCTTGGCTGGTATTCCTTAATGATGAGCGCCCTAAAAGCCTACTTAATAGCTTAGATCTATGCCGATAGCCATAAGACTCTTGATTTTCTCTCCTCTTCTCGAACCTAATTACGTAACTGATGCTTGTACGACCTCCATTGTAGTAAACCATGGAAATAAGTGATGCAAAGTTCTTATAGTATTTATGAAACATAATTTAGCTTTGACTGAAGATTTCTACACGTAAAAACTAATGCTTAATGAGCACACGACTAAACTACGCATCTTCCTCATTTTGACCGACAGATTCCTGTTGACAGGAGCAGTATTATCTTTTAGTAGAGAAGCGGAAAATTCTATTCGTTTAACCTGTATGGGGTCATTCTCATTTTTTTTTTCCAGTACCGCTCTTGAGACCATATGGCTTTCACAGATCATTTCTGTCCGTTTTCCGTTTCTTTAATCTGTTTATATTGTTCCAGCTAAACAGGTAGCAATCGATCTGCTATAGCAAGCCATAGGATAATGGGGCTGCCATCTATCGTTGCCTAGAAACAACACCCTCCGAGTATTTGGTGTAGTTGAGGAATCTTCCTTATTTTGACTGACAGATTCCTGTTGACAGGGGCAGTAGTGTTATCTCTTAGTAAAGAAGCGGGAAATTCTATTCTTTTCACCTGTATATGGTCATTCTAATTATGCTTAAATTTGTTTTTTTTTTTGTTTTCCTGATTGGAAAGAAGACATCCTTCACAAAATTTCCCCTTATCACTTCCATAGTTGTTTCCAAGCTAGCCTGTTGTGCGATTGTACGCGCTATCTTAGTTCTTCGAGTATAATGTGTCGCTCATGATTTGTTTTCGTCAATCTCGTCTTCTTGATCTTTGAAGATTCTGCTGTAGCTTCATGCTAGTTCTCACTGATCTATTCTGTTCAATTCGATTTGAAATTACGATAAATTAGGCAAAGAAAGGAAATCGCCGTAGTCTAATAGGTAGTGTGTTGGCTTATTAGACATGAGACCTCGCTTCAAAGCCCAGGTCAAACTTCTCCACCAAAACGAAATCTGAAAAAATATTTCTTCGGCGACTTCCGTGAGAAAATAAAATTGCCATGAAATAGTTTCTTGAAAATCTGTCGTTCAGAATCGACTTTAAAACTGTAAGTCCCACCACTCATGTATAAAATTAGCACACACAACATTAGTGGTGTAAGAAGCCAGATCCTGACTGAAGGGTTGTAGTGAACAATTATGTATGCATGTATGTAATTAAAAAAATGAATTTCATGGATTCCTTTCCATTATCCTTTGTTTTTGTTTAAAGTTTTTAATATTAAGTTGAGTAAACAAACTAAATTTTATTATCAAATTATTTAATTGTATTCTTAGGTTTATTAGATTCAAAAAATGTGGGTTGTACGAAAACTTTTGTTGGCCACTAAATACTATTAACGAAAACGTTGATTTTTCATTTAAATTTTTTTAATAATTTAACATTTTCAACACATATTAAATATTTTTTCCAACGGAAAACATAAATTAATCAAAACAATAAATTTCAAAATAGTAAAATATTTTAATACGAAAGGGTTAAAGAAATGCATATAAAGTAATATTTTTTTATTTATTTTATTATTTCATAAGTCATTAAAGTTTCCGGGAAACATAAGTAAAAATGAATAGGAAGTTGAACAAACATGAGTGCTATTACCCAATATTTTTAATTATTTAAAAAATATTAAAATTCTTTCAAATTTATTTATAATAATTAGAAAATTTATTAAATTTTGTAAATAAATTATAAACAAATTGCTGGTAAAATAACGGTAATATGAATTAAAAACTGAGGTGTTACAGAAAACCGTTCAACTTTCTCTCTCCGCTTGTAAATAAAAAAACGATTTGTATTTGTAAAGTGCCAAGAATACGAACGTGATTAAATTTCCGTAAACAGCAAAGCAACAAGAAAATAAATAAAATAAAATTTTCTTATTCATCATCATATTCAATAATAAAACTTTAAAAAATTTACCGCCAATTACCGACAATACACGCGGGCAAGCAGCATGCATGCCATAGCATGCATACGTTTAAAATATTATTTTATTGTCACATGCATGCCGGCCGCAGCGTGAGAAATACACGTAATAATTACATTATTACGTATGTAAATTTGTAATAATTCTCAAGTTACAACAAATATTGTATCGTTTTTTTTAGTTTTTAAGTTCAAATTCCAATTTAGTGATGGGGGGTTTTTAAATATAAAAAAAAATCACAATTTTAATGTTAAATATTCAAAAAACCGTTCGATTGGTGATTTTTCCATTTGAAAGTGGAACACTGCACATTGATTTTAGTGATCTTATATGCAGGTATGTAAGTGAATGGATTTTCGATCGGGGATGCTTACTGTATAAATACTATTGCCAGAAATGACTCACTCTTATGCGTAAATAACATTTTTAATGCATTTTTATTTTGTGTAAATTACAATATTTTTATATTTAAATTTAAGGTAAAACTTACAAATTCATTTGATTACAATTTTGGAATTTTTTATTGCTCATCGCAAGCTGTGTACAGACTTATCAATGAGGAATTGTCATCACTACTAACAGTGTCAGTTACCAGGATTTTAATAACAAAGCCAAACGAATTCGTTGGCAAACAATGAACAAAGAACAGAGCATACAAGACTTGACTGTTTACAGAATGGCCAGTTAATCAAGTCTAAATAAGTTTAATTCATGGAATTTAACCGAGAAAACTGCACATGTATGATTGACCTTGTCCTTGAGAAGAACTTTTTCTTTTTTTTTCAAATCTTACTTAAACTTCTAAGTTGGTACATTATTTGCTACAGATGTTTTAGTCTTTTGATGGTAGTCAATGTAAACTAAACCGTCTAAATCCCAAAAAAGGTCGAATTGACTTTATTGGTCTTCTTTGGCGCCAATTCGCTCTAAGATACCCAGTGTTTTTACTGCTGTTCGGTCTATGATGTTTTGTAAAGTATGAATGTTACATCCCGGCATACAAAATGTTGCAAAAACTCATCAACATTTCGGTAGAACTGTCAAAAACATCTCTGCGGAATTGTCATACGATTGATTTTATGGTAGATTGTGATTAAACTAGGCATCCATTTTTCCGAGAAATCATTTAAAATTTAAACCAATGAGCAACTTGAGAAGCCTGTAGCCTCTACAATCTCTAGTACTTTTCAATTTACGTGTTTAACGTGTTCCTTACATCCATTTCGGTAGATTGCAGTATCTGATGATGCTATATTTACATGAGGTTCCACAAATTTTTCAAATTTGCAAAAAAGTTAACTGACAAATGACTGATGACGGGAGCATTGTTGTCTTTTCAGCATGATCAATATCTATAATTGGTACAGTAGGACCTCGATTTTCCGTGATGGTCGGGATAGGAAGCATTCTGTATAATCGATTTTCCCGGTTAATTGAGTAAAAATTTTGGCTAGTTTTTTAATAGATATTTTTATTAATTAATAAATGAATATGTACATATTTATATAAAAACTAAATACATAACTCAAGGATTTTATATACATACATGTTTCAAAAATATAAAAAAAAAATAATTTTGTCTGAAAACAGTGAACAGTAGTTAAGGATTTCATGTTATGTAAGGGAATTCCCCTTTTTCGCTTGTTTGTCCAAAATAATAGAAAAAAATTTTTGCTTATAATCACGGATAATAGAGGTAATCACGGTTAAATGATGCAGAAAAATTTAAGTCGATCCAAAATAAAATTAAATCGATGCAAAAAATTTTCTTTTTCCATCCCGGATAATTGATGTTGCCGGATCGAATCACGGATGATCAAGGTCCTACTGTACTTAAGTATTTGTTTTAAGTAACCGTCTACTAATTGGGATAAATGTCGGCTATTAAATTCTTTTAGTGCAGCTTGGCCTTATCCAATTTAACGACGAAGTAAAAGAACAAATGGTACATTTATAGGTTAACTTTCCGGGTCGGAAGACCGCGGTTATTCTGCGAGAATCGAGCTATAGCTATCAAAGGGGCACATGTTTTGGCCACTCATGCTAAAAATCTATGCTATCATGCATGCCATCACCAAACAAATCTTCAGGTACATGTCAAAGAAGCTCTTCATAAATTCTTCATGGCTTTCACGTTTAGAATATATGCTTCGAAAGCAACGACATGCTACTTGATACTATCGTGGGAAAGGTACGATAGCGGAAAAATACTTCCTGAGTTAACGTCCTTAGACTTTCTGGACAGTCTACTTAGATATGAAACAACAGTATTTTATGTCAGGCGTGCCACCTATCCTAAACTAACATAAAAAACAATAGTTAATATTAAACTCCCGCTCCATCTCCCTAAATTTTCGAAATATCCCTTTTGCCTGTATTCGAGTGGATATTGTGTCGCGAATAAACTTTTTCCTAAAATCCCGTTGCAGCATCTACTGAGCTAACCTCACCATTCAAAACCTTTTTTTAATTTTTGCGATATCTTTCTTGCCTCGAAGATATCGTAGCACCAAAATTAATACTTTTGCGATTTCATTGCTTCGTAAGATTCCATACACCAAAAACCATTAAAAAGGCATAGGCATGGTCTCTGGATTAAAAAGCTTTTCGGTCTGTGTAGGAGAAAGTCTTCAATGTTTAATCGTACACTGAGAAATTTTAGATTTGGGGGTGCAAAAGTCAATTGTCATTATAAGCATCGAAGGCGCCTTATGCTTAAGAGGGATATAAGAAACTCGGACACAAATTTTAAAAATAATTATTTTTGTATCTCGAAGAAAATTGCAATGATAAATTTTATTTAATTTCTTTTTTTGACATGGAAAATTGCAAAATTCTTATTAAAAAGATAAAGATAAAGAGAGATTTTTGCGACTATTTATTTACGAATTTGCTTATCATGAAATCAGAACATGTTTGTTTAATTTAAGCCAGACACGTAAATAATAAATACACAAATTAAAATTTATTGTTTTTTTAATTAATTTAAAAAAAGGCTTGTCTTCTAAGCCTTATTTACAAAAAACAAAAAAAAATATTGAATTTTGCGAAATTTATTCGATTAAATTGAACAGAAGAACGCCATTTAAAATATTGTTTGAAACGTTTAAATTTAAATAGAAAATATAAAGGCAACCTATATATTGTATTACAAACATACATATATTATTAAATAAATTTAAAATTGTTTAATTTAAACAAAACGTGACTTGAAAATTGATATTGAATTTCTTTAAAATGAAATCAATTATAATTTGTAGCAAAATTAATGATAATCATCATCGTATTATTTATCGTTTTTTTTTATTATTATTTTTTGCCTAACAAAACAACAAACAATTAATTTATTTTTTTTTTTACTGACATTTTATTTATTTAAATAATAAAAACAATAACAATTCTAACTAAAAATAAATATTTGTGCACCAAATGTTTATATAGAGATTCCCTCACACAGGCTACTTGAATAGTTTTTTTTTTATTATCTTTGACTACCTTTTGAAATGTATGACTCATGTGTATATACATATACATACATGGGGTTTCTCCCCTTCCCCTAATACTACACAGATGGAGCCTCTGTTGCAAGTGATTAAGATTTTCATTTCGTCATGAATTTCAATTCTCCTCGCAGTATTTGAAATTCTTTGGAATTTTTCTTTTTTGATTATATTTTATTCATCATAAAAACGTATGTATCAACAGCGTTTAACTGCCAAATTTCAGGTGTATATCACAAGCGTATGATACTTATTTATGACTCATGTATTGTTTTATAAGTTATTAATACGTTTTATTTATTTAAAATGTTTTTTCTCCTTCCTCTTTCGGTTTAATAAACAGAGTTTATGAAGGAGTGGGCTACATACATATGTACGTACATACGTTTGCCACTGTAAATATTTGCTTTGAGTATTTTTGATCTTTTAAGGAAGTTGACGAAGCGTGCCTCCTCAGTTAACTTTAGTGCACGTGTTTATGAATGATTTTAAAAAATAAAATAAAGTTTTTCGTTAATTTATTTCAAATGATTAAGAAGACATTTTAAGATAATTCTTTAACCTATCTTTTTTCTTTGTGATAAATTTTTTAGTGTTAAGAGCAATATTTTACTAAAAAATATTGTTAAGTTTTTACGTAGTTTAAAAACGTTTAAAATATAATCTCGTAGATTGCAAATAAAATAAAAATAAATTTATGTTTAGTTTTAATTAAAATTCTTTATTATTCGCACAATTCTGTGTGCCACTGTTCACCACTTGATGTAAACAACAACAATTGCTTTTCTTGGTTATTCCTCTATTTATATCCTTTGCATAAACAATAACAATTCTAGACAATTATTCGACAGATCTTTGTAACGGAGAACTTCACTAACTAAGTCGCCTGCTTTGCTTTGCCTTTTATATGGCAAGGTAAGCAGTCTGATGAATGTTCTTGAAGGCGAACATTCATGACTTCGCCTTCTCGAAATCTTTATAAATGTAAACATCGTTGCTTACATCGTTGTTACCATTTTTTATGCTGGCGTTTGTTGTTATATTAAGCAGCACGATAATTTGCAAACAGGTTTGTTTACTGCATTGTTTTGTTTTTGTAGCTTTTGTTTATAATTTTAATGTTAAGCGATGTAAAAGCAAAACACCAGTATCTAGATTTTTCATTTTCGTTTTTTTCTCTTATTTATTACTTATTTCTCCGAGTACTTACCCTTAATATTGAATTATTTCGATTTAAATCGTCCAATTCTTCCAGACTTTCAATAATTCGGCTGTCCG
This sequence comes from Sarcophaga caerulescens, assembly GCA_927399465.1. Lineage (NCBI taxonomy): Eukaryota > Metazoa > Arthropoda > Insecta > Diptera > Sarcophagidae > Sarcophaga > Sarcophaga caerulescens. The sequence goes on from OV656872.1 coordinate 16,359,657, forward strand.
TTACCGTTATAGTAGGGTTAGAATAACCTGAAATTAAAGGATAGGAATTTTTTTTAATAAAAACAAAAAAATAAATCGGTAAAAAGAAATTTTAAAATTGTATTGGCCAGTGCCTCAAAGTCTATTTTGGGTTTTTTCGACCGCATATTGGAAGGGCGAAGGTGTTTATTAATTAGGTCATCCAGCTTTAATGACTCATTACAACACCGTCACAATGTGGCTTGTATTTTGTTGTTCTACAAATACTTCAAAGGAAAGGTGCTAGAGGTAAATAAAGAGAAGTAATACACACGAAGTCGCCGTAGTTTAGTAGGTAGTGTGTTGGCTTATAAGACGTGAGGTTTAAACTCCAGGTCAGAACATCTCCAACAAAACGAAATACGAAAATATATCTCATCTATAACTATCTCTCAGCAGATTTCTGGCAAAAACTCTGAGTGTAAAATAGAATTGTCATGCAAAATTTCTCCAAGATCTGTCTTTCAGAATCGACTTTAAACTGTAGGCCCCGCCACTCATGCACAAAATTAACATACACAACGTAGGTGGTGTGAAAAGCTAGGTCGTAATCCTGACTGAAGGGTTTTAATGACCAATTATGTATGTCTGTTACATGGAGCACATCCATTTGTGTTAGACTAGTAAGTGGATTACACAATGCCTTACCTACAGAATTCGTTTTTAGCCTCACTAATCGTATATGGAACTCCTTTTCTTTAGAAGGATTCTTATCTTATCGCGTATAATATTTAGAAATTCAAGCCTTACATTCACAAACACTACTCCCTCTTTCCTCCCTCCCTCCCATAAATTATTTTCCTGATTCCAGAACACGGCATTGCACGGGTAGAGCCCACCCCTGAGAATTGGTCTTAAAAAAAGTAGTTTAAGCATGAATAAGATCATTGAATAATGAGTTTATTTGCTTTATTTTATGGCCAGTTTGTCGGAACTTGAATAGAACCAAGATATATTTATGCAGGTAGTAGCAGCATTCCAACAACTCATTTCGCTTTGAATATGTTACAAAAACAACATGTATTTATTGCTTTTTTTCAAGTACACTTGTTGTCAAATTTGATTTGCCCTGCCTACAAAAAAATGACAATTCTTAGGTAAAAGTAACAACAAACACAAATAAAAAGTAAAAATAAACAAGGTTTTCGCCTTATTTTTTGACAATTCTGAGATAAAACAACAATAAAAAAAACCCTCAGCTGCTATAATAACAGTATCTGTATAAATGCAGCTTGATCCACTCATTCCCATATCATTACATATGTACATACATAATTGGTCATTACAACCCCTAAGTCGGGATTACGACCTAGCTTCTCGCACTACTTATGTTGTGTGTGCTAATTTTATCCATGAGTGGTGGAACCTACAGTTTAAAGTCGACTCCGAACGATAACTTTTTGAGAAAGTTTTCATGGCAATTTCATTTAATCTCAGTGTTTTTGCCGCAAATCTGCTGAAAGGAAGTTACTGAGGAAATATTTGTTCATATTTCGTTTTTGAATCATGTCTAAAAAGCCAACACACTACCTACTAGACTACGGCGACTTCATTCCCATATCATTGACTGACATAATATCGTTGACATCAGCAGCCCATAGTTTTACATTTCTGCCCACTAATAGAGTTTGAATTTGTCTGTAACATGATCAACTCATTCACAAGGATGATTTTCGGGAATTTATCTCCGTAGAGATAGAAGTTCAATCGATTTGAATACCCTTTGACATAGAAAACATTAATATCCGTTAGTAAATTTCGGCCAGTTAGTCCTTTAACAACGTTACAACTACACCCAAGTGGAGATAGGACATGTCCTCTGAATTCACTTCATATTTTAAATAAAATTAAATTCAAAAAAAAAAATTCTAAAATGTCTAATTCTAATAAATTCTAATCTAACTTGTTTTGAAAGAGTTAAAATTGTAAATAAAAATATAATCCCTAATATAATATGATTAAAAAAATATTTTTCCTTTTCTCATATGGCAAGTCATTAAAACTCTTCTATGGAAATAATGTAGTTCCATAAATTTTGTCAAACATTCAGACATGTATGGATTTCAGAAAAACAGTGTACTTTTAACCACAACATTTTTATCTATTTTATGATGCATAATTATTAACTAAAAAAAAAAAAACAAAACAAAAATATAATAAAACAGGCCAGATGGTGGTTAGTTCTTGTTTTGAATCCAATAAAAAAAAAAATAAATTTAATATTCAATTTAATTTTTTATTGAATTTTAATTTTTTTTCTTTTAAAATGTAATTTATTTTCCTATAAAATGTTTTGTTTTTTTTTTTTTCTTTACTTTCCAAGTCTATTCAATATGCAATAAATCGGATTTTATCAATTAAAAAAACATTTTCTTTTGATTTGAAATCTATTTTTTTTAATAATTTATTTTGAAAAATACAGACGAACCAACACCTGTGTTCATTCAGTCTTCTTCTGCTTCTCAAGATTCGTGATGTAGATCGTATCTCACTTAGAGCCACACAAAAGCTTTACCACTAAAACCTTTTTAAATCGCCAGGCATTGTGATATTTTTCTAATGACACTGTGATGGTCATAAATTATAGACTACTTGTCTTTTGTAAAGCTACTCTTTCTTGTTAACCTATAAAAAGCTACTTTTTTTATGGATTTTTGAATAAAGAAAATATTCAAATGACCAGCAATACACTACGAGGTAAAACCTTTAATTTATTAGCGACGTTTCCACCTGCCTATAGCAGTGCACAACAAAAATTTTTTTAAAAAATATAAAGTGCCCGAATATATGTACCAAAATGTGAAAAATTAAATGTTTTTAAAAAGTACTTTTTCGAGAAAGTTTTCCTATGAATATATATACATACACACATACATAATTGGTCTTTACAACCCTCCAGTCAGAATTACGTCCTAGTTTTTCACACCACTTATGTTGTGTGTGTTATTTTATCCACACGTGTCGGAAGCGGAACTTTACATGGCAATTTTTATTTATTCGTAGAGTTTTTGCCAGAAATCTGCTGAGCGGAAATCGCCGAAGAAATATTTTTTTATTTGATCTATATGTCTGAGCTGGAGTTTGAACCGTGAACATATATACTAATACGTAATTATGTTTATAGTTTGAAGTTTCTCCATTTAATAATGTGCAGGCATTTTGTTTTCTGAAAAAAAATGCAGTCCTTAAAAAAAGCAACATTTTAATAGTGCTGCTCTCACCCCATATAAAAGAATATGATATAAACTAAAGCAAAAAAAATCTTACGAAGATATCAATAAAATCAAAAAAGTCCCAACACATCCAAAAACTGTGGGTTTATTACAGGACACTGCGAGATTAGGTCGCTGACAGGAATCCGGAACAGATCCCAGCCGGACTATTGCAGGGTATGTTGCGATGAGGAGGAGTTGGAGGCTATCGAGCACCTCCTCTGTAACTGCCCAGCCCTTAGTAGGTTGAGGTTGAAGACCCTTGGCAGGGGCTTCTTTGAGGGTTTGAATTCTGTGTCGAGAGCTGATCTGGTTGAGAAGTGCTAGGGCTTCATTAGTGTAGTCGCGCTCTCCCTAGTGTGTTTGTTGGTCTGTAATTTTCTCCGCTTCCTATTCTCTCTTTCCTACTAACTCTCCTTTTTCCTATCCCCTCTATTTATCCTCTCATCTTAAGGACGTTTTGTACAATGGGTCAACTTGACCTCCGAGTATTGTACTTGTCTCATTTGACAAGTACACGTCCTCTAACTTAAACCTACAAAAACTGTTATTCAGTGGAATAATTTATCTCTTCTTTTTTTAAGGACTATAAATAGGATATTTTTGCACTTACAGAGTGCAATATTTTCAAAAAAAGAACACGGAACCCATATTCTTTCTTCAAACAACCATTTTAAAGTCGAACTTTAAAAAAGTACCAGGTACACCTGGTATACCATACCCCAAGTGTTGGTCGGTTAATAAGCCGGAACATTTTGACTTTAACGCTTTTTACATAATTTTTTTACCTTTTATCAAAATCAATTAAAAAGATATCAATTAAAAAGATTCTATTAACAGTTACGTAATTTTCGAAATATATTTAAAGAAGTACATAAAAGTGTAATTTATTAAAAAAAAGTACCAAAAATTCAAAATACTTCAATCCACAAAAAGTACTATACTAATTTAAGACATAATAAATAAATTAAATAAATTAATAAATAAATAAAAAAGGTACCAAAACTGAATGATAATTTTTATCTCAAAGAATTCTAATTTCCAGAAAATAAAAACAAAAAATTACTAAAGATGTGCTAAATATTTTGTAGATAATATTTACAAAAAAAAAACTTTAAACTTTACACCCATAATTATGTGTTTAGAAATTATGAGGCAATTAAAGAGATACTAAATTAATTCTTTTGCCCCTTTTCTTCCTCTTCAGGGTCAAATATCACAAATTATAATTATCATTTGCCTGCCTACTTATTTTATTATTTCTTAGATTAGATTATTCATTAGAACTGTGCCTTAAATTAGATTGTCATTTAGCTTTACCCCCTTAAACCGGGAATTTTCGAACATCATTCTTTAGCAGATCTGTATGCTAAGAAGTAGTGTTCTCAAACGTCAGTCCGACGTCCATCTCTTTTTTTAGATTATAGTGAGTCACCATTATGGTAAAATATATTATTTAACCGGTAAAAAATGGGTTTCAGTATTATACTCAGCATTTGCAGCAATTGATTCACTCATTCGCGTAAATAAAATTCGGAGTATATGAGTAAAAATATTTCTTATAGTGCGTTATCTGTTATTCGCCAGTTTAACCACTTAATTAAAGAGTGAGTGAATCAAGCAAGTTATTTATTGCCGAACGTCATAAATTATTAAATTAAAGCATGTGTAATTAATAAAAGTTTATTGGCTTTTATTATCATTTTTTTTTTCTTTAAAAGTTCGTTAAAGTATTGAAAGAAACGGCATTAAATTCAATAATAGTGGTAGTAGATAGCCTCATCTATTATTTTAGATGTATTGGTCATAAGCAGTTTTTCTAGAGATACTGTACAATAAGTTGAAGGACTCTGAGTTAATCTTATCCCAGTCTAATATCTCGCACTCTACGTCAGGCCGTATGATTAGTTTGTCATTCTATAGAGAGGTTCTGAATAAATTAAGGAAACGTTTTTTTTATCGGGACTCTACTTTCTGAGATATAATCGCAATAATTTACGTGTTCTAGATAGAGTGGTGGCTCTATCGTGACACTAGTCTCTGAGATATCATATCAATAGGTTACATTTACTAAATAAGAGAGAGAGCTAGCTCTGAGACATCATCTCAATAGGTTACGTTTCCTAGATGAGATAAAGTACCAGCTTTATCTGTAAAAAGATGAAACCACAGGGTTCATTTGAAATTATATGGCGTTGATTAGGTCCAGATTGTTAGTTAATTGAATTGTGAATTGAATCACGAGTAATATAAAACTGATTCTATTCGCACTTCTTCATTTGCAGAGTTTAAAAAGCATGGCTTTGTTTTTAATATCCATTTAACCATGGGCATTAGAGCGTCCCGAAATTTTTTTTTTAGATATCCCTAACGCAAGACCTCCTAAAATTTGCGTAATTGACCAAAAGTAACCAAAATGATTTTAAAAATAAAATTAAACTATATCTTCAGGGTTCTACCAATCTTCAAAGTTTTGTAAAGTAGTAGTAGGCAAAAGATAACAGTTTGGAAATTGATGACTTTCCTTGTCACACACAAGCTGTCGAAAGATGTGTTAAACTGGTAACAGAAGCCTCTCAATGTGTAACTAACGCTGCTTCTAGAGATGGCCTTAATAGAACCAGATTGAAATCACGAGCAGAAATGCCAAATTTTGATCAAAAAAATATGTTTAAATTTTAAGTTCTGGTCATTTATTATAAGTTTTATTTTCTTGTACATTAATTGCAAGTATAAAATATATTAATAAAATAAATTTATATCTCGTTTTTTTTATTTTATTTTAAGCATATGGTTTAGGTTCGTAAAAACGTTTTCAAAAGTAGAGCCCTCAAGATGGCATGTAATTCGATTTTTATTACTTTTACCGTAATCTGTGTAAAATTACGCAAATTTTGATACCTCTTGCGAAATTGTAGCTCAAAAAACTATTTTTGTCATTCAAGGACGGAACAGCCTAATGGGCATAGCCTTAGAGGCCATCTAAGGCAATCAATATCGGCTCTTATATGAAATACAACTCGTATGTAAGGGATTAAATGAAATCCTCTCCCTAGGAACAGTTCATTCGAATACAAATAAAATTTGAGGTGCTCGTTGTTAATGATTATGAAGCTTTCAAACTTTGTTTGTAACTTTGGTTTTCCTTTGCCAACATTAGAGATGAGCGATATTTTCAAACCTGTGATTTAATCACGGTGATTGATAATTCACTGGTAACTACAGTGATTGAAATTGCTAAATAACAGTTACTAATAATGTCGTTCTTTCAAAATTGTTACATACTCAAATTTATTTCATTTTATTTTAAGCGAGGCAAAATTACTCGTAGATGATGCTGATTATTTACTTTTGTCTTTTATACATGAACTTTCTGTGAAACTTAATTGTCAAACTCCATATAAAAAACTTCATTAAAAATAATAACACTGATGGCACCACCAGTGTTGCCACGAAAAAAAAAATATTGTAATCAACATTTGTGAAAAAAATCGCCAAATAAGAAAAAATATAACCAAAACTAAATTCGCAGTTTTTTTATTTTATTTTTTTCAAATTTAAATTACAATTAATACAACAGAGTAAGAAAAGAAACAAAAAATAACAAAATAAAATTTTAGTCTTACTAATTAATACATTTCTACAAACAAAACAAAAGCTCTTTTTATAAGAAAAATAAATAACCAAAACCGGAAAAATCTACACATCTACACATTGAACAAAAAATAACCAATTTTGGTTAGAAATAACCAAAAACGGCAACACTGGACACCACTTTGATTTTGCTTAGTAGTCTTTTCGTAGTATGTATCTAGTTGTCTCTTTCTTACGACTTAATAAAATACGTTATTGTCATTATTGTATTATTGGAATACTGTGATCACAATCACTGTTTTAAAGAACAGTGATTAACAAATCACGTTCACTGAGAACAACGTTCTTCAAAAATCACTGGATCGCTCATCTCTAGCCAACATTACTATCTACAATGAAATGTTTTGTGGCTAAACAAGGAAACTTGTTCCATCAATATACGACTTTGAACACTGTTTAGATTGTTTACATCCGGTCAGTGAATCGCACTGCAGCACATTTATAAGAAAATTTATTCTTTAGAGATTTTGTTCGTTCGTGACAAAAGATTTTCCCGTCACATGTGAAATAAAATAATGCAGTTTAAACATTTAACGTTTACATGCAAGGAGACTTATTTGTCACAGACCACCAAAGCCTACGTGAACGAATCAGACGGTGATAACAAATCATGTAGTATACGTAGTTTTCTTTAATGTGTTGCAAAAGCTATTACGAACCCAATGTACTATATTATAGATGATATAAAAATATTTTAAGGATTTTAACGATCTGAATGGCAGTAAAAACCCTCAAAATAATAGCAAATAATAGCAATATCTGTACATTACAGCTGATATTTGTGGCCCATTCAATTCGTATTAAATAAAGAAAGAAACTTTAAACAACAAATATGATGGTGAATAATTTATGAGCGAAATCTATATAGAGAAGTAAAAAGGAACATAAAAAAACGAAAAACTTACCAAGATCAGCCAGACAGATAAATGTGAATAAAAATAGCAAAATATGCTGCCATTTAATATAAGATTTTATCGACATTTTGTAAAATTTTTTTTGTTGGTTTTTTAGCACTTTATTTGCGGATATTGTAAACGACACTAAATAAATAAAATTGTTTCACTACAGCATTAACAGGGCTGCTTGAAAATTGATTTTTTATTTGTTTATCTTATCAAATCAAATATTTTTTTTTTTTTGTTTTTGCACAAGAACTTATTGATAGACGGACAACACGATATGATAAAGCTTATTAACTTGTTATTTTGCAAAAAGGGGGTATTAAACTAAATGGAAAAAAAGTATTTTTTGTTAAAATTTATTTTCTTTTTTCCTTTCGATATAAAACACTTTGACAGTTAAAGTAAAAGTTATAAATTAATAGATTTTCTAAAAGAAAAACACGTAATTCGTTGTTGTTGTTGTTGTTACTGTTTTATTTAAACAATAATTTAACAATAAAAACAAAAGCAAAAATGCCAAGGCAAAATTGATAAAATAAATGTGACGAAAAGTGTTGTTTTCTTTCTGTTTGTTTTTAATTTTAAACGTTACTCTGATGACTATTTATTGCCGTTACTGACTTATTTGACAACCGTTACGATCGAATAGCTTAAGACAACTGTTTTAAAGTGGGGATATTCTTAGAGTGAGAGAGCTTACACAAAGATAGCTAAAACGGTAAGCGATAAAATAACAGACAGAATACATGTGGTCTAACCAGTTTCCATAAATGTAACCGTATTTGCTATTGCTGGCTGCTCTCTCCCACTCTCTCACTAAATTTATTCTAAAGGCGAGTTAATATTAAAGTGCAGACATACAAACACACTACTTACCTTTAATGTTGTTGTATTATTGTTTATTTAAAAAACCAAGCACATCCAAACATAAAATAAAAAGAAAAAAATAAATTCTCATTTGTCAGGTGTGGGGTTCGAACCCACGCTCCCTCTCGGGAACCAGAGCTTAAATCTGGCGCCTTAGACCGCTCGGCCAACCTGACTTGTTGTTATGTTAATGGCAAATAATAAATAAAAACCAAAGAGTTGGCAATACATTTAACAATTCTTCTTTGATTCATATACAGCATTGCCAACATTAATTACAAAATTTGTTTTATTTACTAACGGCACATACATTAGTGCCGCACGTTTGTTATAAGCAAGTGCAACAAAGTTTAAAATTCAATAAATTTATTAAAAATATAAAATTTAACGAAGTGGATGGTTTCTTCTCATTAACTCAGTCTTTGGATAACGGGCTGCCCCAAGGCTCCCCACTCTCTGTAGTGTTGTTTTCTGCTTATGCAAACTCTTTAGCTAGAGCTATAGAAAACCTGCCGGGAATCGACTATATTGGCATATATGCCGATAATATTTTTGCAGTAGCCTCTGGTATTCCGGAACTAGCCCGATTCATTTAAACAACTTGGATTTAAAAATAAATCAGTGGGGAAAAAGCAGAGAAGCTGTTTTACCGATTCGTAAATTTGAGATTCTTCACGTCTGTAGAAAGAAAAACTGCACGAGTGACTCAATATCCATTAGAGGCATAGATCTTCAAATTTCTAATCAAATGCGAATTTTAGGCTTACTATTTACTAGTAACCTGCTTTGGAGCGAGCACATTAAACACCTCTCTTATAAACTGAATAAAATCAACAATCTACTGAAATTGATCTGCTCAAAAAATAAAGGCCCACATTTAGAAACAGCCCTCAACATCTGTCGTTCATTAACAACTGGAACAATTTTGCACGGAATTACTATTTATGGGTGGACATCAAAAAAAAATGTAGATAAAATAAATACCTCCATCAACAACTGCTACAGACCTGCCTCTGGCCTTCTTCGAACAACACCGCTTGGCAAATTAAGATCTGAAGCCAATTTTTCGGATTTTCGGACACTTTTGATGAAAACTGCAGTAAATGTAGCTTCCAGAGCTATTACAATATCATCGGATGGCTTACATGACACCTTCTGGAAAACCCTAGTTGCTGACTCCTTCAATTCACCATCTGCCATAGTCAACATCACCTCGGTTCTGAAAAACTCAAATATTTCCTTACCACAAAAGCCAGTCAGAGCCAGATCACCTAATTCCATGGTCCTTGTAGATGACAGCTTAAGCTGCTTTGTTAAGGGCAATACTGACCCAACATGCTTCAAGAAAATGTTCGCCCAGAAAATGTCATCCTTTTCTCCTAATACAATTTTCTTTACAGATGGATCTTATCAAAACGGTAAAACCTCTTATGCCATAGTCAAGTAGGAATCAAACACTCAATTTGAAACCATAAAAGACTCTCGATTACCAGATAATACGGGTATTTTCACGGCAGAAATAGCTGCCTTAAAAACTGCGATAACTCTGGCCTCTCAGCACACTGGTAAAACCCTTATTTGCACTGATAGTCTCAGCGCAACACAAGCCTTAATGAAAAACCACAACGGTGTTTATGACCATTTTTTGCAGTTGGAAAATGGATTTTGCCAAATCCTAATATTGTGGATACCATCGCACATTGGAATACAAGGCAATGAAATAGTAGATCGTAGTGCTAAAAGAGCATTAAGCTTACTTCAATTTACTGAAACTCCTTGCTTTACCAAGGCCATTACAAACCCTTTCAGAGCAACCCTACAAAACACATCCTCAAGAACAACTAAGTACAACAAAAATTTTACTAGATCCGAAGGTATAATGCTTGCTCGCTTGAGAGTAGGTAAATGCATATTCAATTCGAAACATTATTACGAGAAAACTGATCTGCCCAGATGCTTTAATTGTGATGTTATACTTGACATTCCCCATATACTGGCTACCTGCCCAATCTCTAAGATTAACCAGCCGATAGAGAAGATTCTCGATTGTGAAACCACTAACAACATTTTGATGATTAAAAGAAACCTGCAACTACACAACATTCATAATGTCTAGGTCCAAGTCTCATGTTTTATTTTTTTTTAGTTTGTATATTTCTAAATATATATTTTTTTTTTACTTAATACGAGCGCATATGGTCTTGCTACCGGCGCCCTTTATTCCATATTTTATACATTGAATTTGTAAAATATTTTGTAAATAAATAAATAAATAAATAAATAAATAAAATTTAACGTTCTTTTAAGTTGGTTTAGTGTAAAAAAGTTGTTTTGCAATATAATAAAAGCAAAAAGAACCATAAAAATGTGTCCTTCATTGTAATTTTTAAAACAAGTGATTTTTTAAGTGTTTGTGTTTTAAGAATTAAAAAAAATAAGCATGGAAAATTTCCAGAAGTGAATGAAATATTTATTTGGTGCCATAAATATAAGTGTTGTCCGAGGCTATGGCGTTAACTTCAATTTTTGTACACTTCTTCCAACATTTCGGTTGGTATCTTGCCAGTTTCATCTGCATGGCAAACCTCAGGAAAGAAAAAAATTTTCTAGTGAGATCAAATCACATGATATTGACGACCAATAGATTGTTTCAAAACACTCCTCTAAATAGATTGATGACGTCGCGTGCCGTATGGCATGTCGCATCATCTTGTTGAAACCACATATAAACCAAGTTCACTTCTTTTACCTTGCTTCATTGACTGAGACATCGCGAATCCGCTCGGTCTTTAGGAATACTATGCAATGATGCCAATTGCATATTTTTTCACTCCTATTTCGGTAAGTAGATAGAGAACAGGTAGGAAAGGGAGGAAAAAGAGACACAGGCAAAACGGATGTACCACAAACACTAGAGTGCGCGACTACAACCTTGAAGCCGAGCTCAACCTATTTATGAATCTATGGAAAGCCTTGATGTCGGCTCTCGACAATGAGCCCAAACTTTCAAAAAAGCCCCTACCCAGGGTCCTCAACCTACTAAGGGCTGGACAGTTGCAAGGGAGATGTTCGATAGTTTCCAACACCTCTTCGTCGCAACATACCATGCAATCGTCCCGCTGGAATCTGTTCCAGATCCTTGTCAGCGATCTAATCTCGCAGTGCCCAGTAATGAAACCAATAACTAACCTGAGACTGGCCTTATCTAAGCCCAGCAGCAAATCACTGTATATAGCAGGCCATAGACACCTGGACACAACATCCCGATCCATTCCCCCAACACCTCTGCTCTTCCACCCTGACCCATCCAGTGATGAAGCCTTAGTGGTGGCAGATTGGGGGATCAGGACCAACTATCAAATCCCGGAACACAGCTAGACAAATTCAATCTGGTCCAAAGGTCCTTAAGGACTCTTTGCACTCACGAACAAGCCGTGATTTACACCAGTTGTGTAGAATATTACTTTAATTCAGTTTTTTTATATAAAATCTCTAATTGGATTCATAACCTAAAAATGAAAATCTATAAACGAAGTCTTAAGAATCTAACTTTAAAAATTTCGACTGCGTATGCAGTATAAATCATATACATAAATATTTATTAATTTATAAAAAAATTACATAAAATGGGTATCATCTCTATTGGGTGTATAATCAGGTAAAAGTTCCCATATTTTTAAACGCCATCTTTGTCTGCGTTCCTCAGTTTCTCGTTCCAATTGCAAAATTTGCGGCAATCTTTGCCAACAATCCAATACTTTCCACTTTAGATGCCTTTAAATGAAATGCAAGAAATGAAAATGTTAAATATTTCAAAGATAACAAACATAGATTTTCGTTTTCTACCCACCAATCATGATGTGACTGAGCCTGTCTCATTTTGGTCTCTTCAATCATTTGCATACGTTGCGTATACAACCACCATTGATGGAATAGATGTTCAGTTAATTTAAATTCATTATAATCAACAGCAACATTATATTTTGAACGTTCTTCGTAGACATAATATTGCCACAATTTTAGGTATTTACGTTGTAATATTTTCTCATATAATTCATCGGCCTTTTGATTACGTCTGGCTTTGAGTATACGATGTAGACTAAACCAAGCCTGAAAATAGGTTTTCTTATACAACGAACGACGAAGTTCCTCACATTTTTTAATATTGTCGCGTTTACGTTCCAACAGACGTTTAAATCCCTCCATGCCAATGCGCTCTAGCAAGAGGTGTTTATAAAATTCTTTTGCTTTACGTTGGTTTTCTAAATATCTTTGCCGTTCACGTTCCTTAATTATTTTAGCCATTCTCTCTTGGCGGCGTTTCTCTTTAAGGGCTTCAATGCGTAAGCGTTTAGCTTCCTCATCCTCCAGGCGCTAAAATTTAAAATAAAAGATTTCTAGATAAGAAGAAATTAATGAACATTGTTGGGAAACAATTACTTTTGCTTCTTCTAAAGCCAGTTTTTGTGCTTCTTTTTCAGCTTCCTGTTGTAATCTTCTTTGCCTGGCCTGCTCATGGCGTACATTTCTTTCCAAAGCTCTCTCCTGCATGTTTTGTAGAAATTTAGGAAATAAAAGAGCCTTACCTTGTAGCCTATTGAATTCTTCATCTTCTTCGTCTTTTAGATTACCTACTAATTGCAGGCATTTAGCTTTTGCCTTAGATTTAGGATCACCTGAACGTATAACGGATTTTAGTTCTTTTTTCAATTCTTCACGTGCCTCTTTAGCCTCTTCGGATAGTTTATGTAATTTTAATTGCATTATTATACGTTCTTGCCGCTCCAGTTTAAGACGTTGCAAATCTATAATATCTTGTTGGATTTTTATTCTGAAAACCCAATATATTGGTTACGTTATTAAAAAATTATTTTAAATGTTTCCAATTCAAATGCTTACTTATTTTGATATTTTTTATTAATTTGCAATGCTTGCATTGATTCTTTTTTCTGCAAGTTTTTACGGTGCTCATCATTATTATCAGTTTTAGGATGCCTTTTTAAAAGAGATTTTTCCATGCGTATTTTATCTAAAAACATATTCATCTTCTTTACACGATCTATTTGGCAGTTTACATGTTCCCTTTCGATTTTCTCTATGGTGGTATAATGGATCCATTTTAAGAAATATTTACGCATTATAGATACATTTGTGTGGGCTCTAGATTGAAATAGTTGCTCTATAATTTTCGTTTGTTCTCTATTTGAAACGGTATCCTCTTCTGTCTCCTCGGAAAAGCGTGGTGATAGCATTTCATCTTTTAGGATTTCTGAAGAACGTCTAGCAAAATTAGTTACTTGGCCAATAACTACCAGTTCATCATTGTTTGTGGTTATGGTCGTGGTGGTGGTGGTTTGCAGGGAGCTGCCTTTTAAATTTAAATTTGTTTCAAATATTTTTATTTCATTAGAGTTGTCCGTACATTTGTGTAAATCTTCCATTTCCAACTCCTTTAAAGCCTCTTCAGCTAATTCGGATATGACAGAATCTATACCATCACTAGTATTAGAGCATATGGATGTTTCTCTTTTCAGCTCATATACATTGACTTCAGTATCAAATCGTACACATTTGAAATTAAGAGCATTCTGTTCTTCCAGGACATCTCTTAAAGGTTTTAAAACCTCATCCGTATTTGCCAAGGGACTGGGTGTACGTTGTTGAATTTCCTCATTTTCATTAGGAGTATTGCAGTCTACAATTTCATTTTCTAAATTTAATTCTTCTTTACGCTTTTCCATATAGTCTAGAAAGTGGTCTTCAATTTTGTCAATATCCTCACAATTTTTGTGTAAATCGGTTTGTATTTTAACTTGTTCAACATGGTGTTCTGTAAGATTCTCCTCCATATTAATTGCTCTTTGTAAATCCTCCTCCTCTTCAATTAATTTCACTTGTTTCTGTAATTCTTCTTCAAACATGTCATTTACCTCTTGCAATGCCTCCATGGGTGTATTGTAAAAATCTTTTATATGCTTTTGTGTAGTTTCCAAACTCTCCATTATATTTGTATTATCAATGAGCAAAGAGTTTATCTTCTTCTCAGGCATCTTATGTAATTTATGCTGCTTTTGCAAATGCAAACGAAACTGATTCAATTGGTTCTCAATATAATGATCTTCGACAGCAATATTATGGGCTTTACATTGTTGCAGGTTCTTGCTATATGCAAGCGTAGCTATGGGCAATTTACGCGTTTTCTTGAACTAAAAAACATATGCGTACAAATGCTGTATCATCATTGTATTCTTAACACAAAAACTTACCATTTCATGTCTCATATCCATTACTAACACTGGATCCAATTTGTTCTCCATGCTTATGTCCCCATTTAGGATATTTTGCTGATGTTTTCCAATATAGTCGATTTCTATAAACCTTTTAACAGCCTCAGATTTTAATGCTGTGGCCGTATTATTACAATGCCTTTTACGTATACGATCCCATCGTGTATCCTTGTTATTTGTTAAAGGTTTCTCACGTTTCGAATGTGTCATAATTCAATTTAAATTTTAATTTATTACGTTTTATTTCTCTATTTCTCATGAAATGTATTGTAATTACTTCAATACTATTGAAAACTAACAACTTCTATAATAAAATTAAAAAAAATTATTTTGTTGTCAAGGTTACAATGGTTTTATTTTTCTTTCCCTTTGAGGGTAGGTTTAGAAAAAAAAAAATGGAATGTAGTAGAAACTTTTGTATTATTATGCTTAAGTATGTTCAAATATTTCCTTAAAAGGGATAAAGATGCTGTCGTAAATCTTTCCTTTTGTTGTTAAGTTTGCTTCTATTTGAAAGAAATGCTAATTTTTCAGTCCAAGTCGGATAAGCTCCATCCCTAAGGTCAAAAATTTTCCATAGGAAACTAAACCCCAATCAATCCTCGTCTAATCCATATTAGTTTAGCAGAGTTTAGAAAAGTTGCACGTACCCTCAAAGGAGAATACCCAGTTAAACTCCAACACCTATGTATGTCCTGTAATATGGCTGAGGTGAGCTCAATACCGGCCCCGGGCAATCCATCAGCAGTCCAATTTCTGACGACATCCCTATGCTTTGAAACCAATATAAGAGTTATCTCTGAATGATCCGAAATTCCCAATAGAAATCCCCGAGGTAACCTTCGTTATCTCACCAACATTGTGCAGATTTCAATATGACCATAACCTCTGCTGGGAAAATACTGCAGTGTTCAGCCAATACGAAAGTCTAACGTTAGAACAGACTATTCTTTCCGGCATTTTCGTGCCATCGATATATATATACGTTAAAGCTTCCACAGAGAGCACATAAGCCTCTAATTGGAGTATCCGAATGTATGTCCATGCATTTTCGTGCCTTCGATATATACCTCAAAGCTTCCACAGGGAACGCATAAGTCTCTAATTGGAGTATCCGCATGTATGTCCAAGGCTCTTCACTATTGCAGCATGTCTATAGTCCAGGTTGGACCAGGATTTAACTGCATTGAGCCTTCTGTTAGAAGGCCAGACGGAAGGCAATTGAGTAAAACAAATGCCTTCATTGGAAAGTGATATTAGATTGTTAGTTGTTATCAAAAAATTTCAAATTTAAAAACCTTTTACATAACAAAAAATTAAATACACTCACCCCACCACACCTTCCATAATTTGTCTGCTCCAAATGAAAGATATTTATTTCCTTTTAATTCGTTTGTTTAATCCATTTCTATGGAATAATTTTGTTTTTATTCATCGTTTAGTAAATGCTTAGACAATTTTTCAAAATTTATAAATAATCGATAAACGAATTACGAAGAGTTTTGTCCATACGAACAATTCTCTGCATGATTAAGCGTAATTAAAAAAAAAATGCAAAGTACATTCATATTCAACCTAAACTAGACTACGTATTCCTTTTATAATAACCTGTCATTTAAGCAGCAGCAGCATCCTTTTTACCTTTACCACCTTTTTTGGCACTGGCAGCAGCAGCTGCAGCAGCTTCAACATCAATGGGAGCAGGTTTAACGAAAGGAATTTCATCACGGAATTTTTCGGGCATATACTTTTTCAAAGGTTCTGGCACTTTAATGCCTGTCTCGGTTTGATGGGTCTCCAAAATAGCACAGATAACACGTGTGGTGGCACACATAGTAGCATTTAACATGTGGACGTAATCGACAGCAGCATTCATTTTCTTAGTCTGGCCATAGCGCACTAGTAGACGTCTGGCTTGGTAGTCAAGGCAATTCGAACAGGATACTAATTCACGGTAGGCACCACTACCGGCAAACCAGGCCTCCAAATCAAGTTTCTTAGCGGCAGCATGATTGAGTGCACCCGATACAATGTTAACAATACGATAAGGAATGCCCAAAGACTGGCAGAATGCCTCAGCGTTGGCGATCATTTCATCCATCATTTCCCAAGACTTGTTGTCGTGAGGAGAGGTAAGAACAAATTGTTCGACCTTTTCGAATTGGTGTACACGGAATATGCCGCGAGTATCACGGCCATGGGAACCAACTTCTTGACGGAAACAAGTGGAGAGACCAGCATATTTAATGGGTAGAGAAGCCTCCGGTAACCATTCATCACGATGGTATGCAGCTATGGGTTGTTCAGAAGTAGCAATTAAATACTTTTCATCGGTACCACCTTCTTCCGCTTTCTCACTACCCTTGCCAACAACTTTATAAAGTTCTTCATCAAACTGGGATAATTGAGCAACCTCTTGCATAACTTCTTTGCGCATAAAGAATGGCGTGTATAAAGGCACATAATCCTTGGCGTACAGTGAATGTAAAGCATGTTGTATTAAGGCCTGTTCTAAGAAGACAGCTGCCCCGGTCAAGAAATAACCACGACCACCCGACACCACTGTGCCTTTTTCGCCATTCATGCCATCAATCATGACAATCAAATCGACATGAGAGTATTTACCTTTTTTCGTGCAATCACCGAAAGTACGTTCCACTTTATTCTCTTCTTCATCATTCGAAACGGGTACAGACTCGTGCAGGTGGTTACCCACCTCGCGCAATGCTATATTACGCTTTTGTTCAGCCTCTTGCAATAAACGTTCATTCTCCACCATAGCCTGGTCAATGAGCACACGAACTTTTTTGATTTGATTCACAGTCAATTCTCCCAATTTTTCAGCATTCAATTCTGTCAACTCTTGTTGCACCTCAGCTGGCACTTCTGCAGCTTCATCACCTTGAGGCTCCTTTTTCTTCATTTTTTCACCAATAACTTTACTGCAGACATTTTTCACTTTATTTAGATTATCAGCCCGGTGACGTCTTTGACGCCATTCGGTATCTTGGCCGATGACGGTCTCCACCAGAGCCACATCTTTGAAACGCAGTTCTTGATTTTTACGTATAGCATCGGGATTACCACCCTTGTCGCTACGGAATAGATCCAAATCCAAGACCATTTTAACTTTAATTGATGATGAAATCGAGTATTCTACTTTTGCAAAAATATAAATTAGAATTGAATGCAATCAAAACTGCTTCGCCTCTGTGAATCACACAACGTGGCTACACTGTTGACAAATTAACTAAAAAAAACTTTTTTGCAACAATAAACTGACAGTATCAAAATGGGGTAACCAGATTTGTTTGTATTCATTTAATAAATAATTTTCCACAAATAAACAATTGTATCCGAAGTTTCGTGGAATCGAATAATTGTTAATCAGTTATTTTGATTTGTATTTTTTTTATGATAATTATTTTAATCGTAATATTTGTAAATATAGAAAAAACCCAAATTGGATAATTTAGTATTGCCAACCATTTATGCTTCCGCCATAGTGCTGTCAACCCGATGTACTTGAGAACTTTATGCTTATTGCTTTCATTATGGTGTGTTGAAATTTGTATGCAGTTATTTATTATAACAGAATTTCTTAATTTTTTACAGTTATTCTTATATGTAAAATAAAATATGTATTGCAGAGAGTATGGTTTTGTTAATTATTTGCAAAATGTTCAAAAACAATAAGAATTTAAGCTTTAAAAAACGTGAAACTTGACAACTCTGTCTGTCGCCAACCAAATACTCTTCAAGTGCAACAAATTCGGTGCCGGTGCATTATTATTATTTTCTTTTACATATAAACTCTCTTAATTTGTATAATTTTCGTTAAATATATAAACCATAATAGTTTAGTTATTGTCGTATTATAAATCAACCTAAAATTCAATCGGATTATGAGCATTATTGAATTTGAAATTGATGAAATACGAAAATTGTGTGAAAATGTTGTGCCCAACTCAAAAATAATTGCCTGCACATCAGCTGCACCAGCACCATTTCTGCGTGTGGATATCCAAGAGAATCAACATTATCGTCAATTTACGGTGTGTCTACGGTTTCCCGTTGACTATCCTCAGCAAACAATTTTAGTGGAGTTAAAAAGTAAAACACTTTCGGACAAATTCTTAGAAGGCTTAACAGGTGTGTGCGAGAAAAAGTGCCAGGAATACGTTGGTAAACCGCACTGCATAAAGGCTTTACAATTTCTGCAGCAGTATGTTAAGGACAATCGTTTGTGTGTGTGCTTTGATGAGATACAACAATTGCGTAAAGATTTGGGCACCGCCGTATCTGCGGACCAGTTAAAGCTGAAGCAAAAATCGTCAATGGTGCAATTTACAACCAAAGGTGGTAAATACTTTTATAGTGTAAAAGCCGTCGTGCCGGATGACTATCCAATGCATTGTGTAGAGTTAAAAGGACAAGAAACTAATTTGCCAGATGTTCTATTACGTTACCTTAACGGTCAGTCGCGAGAAATTGCTAGACAATGTGTAGAACCACCGTTACGCCTGCCCAAGGGTAAAACATTAGCGGATTTTAAACCTGTACCTTCTCTTTATAGAGCATTAAAATTTTGCCTAGAGGCTACTTTGGCATTTCATAGTGAAGAGTGTCCCATATGTCAACGTCTAGTGTTACCACTTGATCCCGATGATCTAGAGAAGAATGACAACAAGGATGCTTATGTGGAGAGAGTCTACTGTGGACATTTGTTCCATCAAGGCTGTCTAAAGAAATATTTGCAAGAACCTCCCTTTCCTAAGGGAGGTAAATTGTGCCCAGCCAAAAAGAGGCATTTACGTTCTGATGCTACGTACTATTTGGGCGGTAGTCAGGGCTCCAAAATGCCTGACATTACACCAGATACAGGTGGAGCTTGTGGCGTACGTTTGGCACATGACCGCTGGGTTGTTAACGTTAAGATGGCCGAATCTAGATGGGCGCAAAAGCAAGCACGTCAACGTGAATTGGAAGAAGTGGTCGATTTTTTAAACTGAGGCTAAATGATATTATATGTACTTGAACATGACAACAAATTATATATTTGGAACGAAAAAAAATTAATACAAATAAATAAAATGATTTTTAAAGTAGATGCAAATTTTTTTAAAATAGTTTTATTTTATTATCCCAAACACCCATTCCTAGCGAATATGTGCTTCAGGAAGTTCAAGATCATAAATTTTAAAAGTTCATCAATAACAGAGTATAGATCAGAGGCGTCAAAAAGCTTATTCTTAGAAAGGAAAAAATCATCTAGTCAAACTGATGATTCAATATCGAAGCTCAGTGATTATGAATTGCCTTCATATTGGTCAACGAACAGTTCTCAAGGTTGCTCGGTGTTCTCAAGTATACCTGTGTTCTCAAGTAACAATCTATAAAAATTGAAATCGATTTGCATCACTTGCCAGACTGTCTTTTCTACATTACGCTATTTTATTGAAATTATAAGCAAATGATATGGCAACATTGGTGTCTTTCAATGAAAACCGTTATTTTTAATGAAATCATTAAGTGCATACGTTTAATTAGACTCTTTGTATTCTAAAATTTGATCAAAATATTTTAAAGTTTTTTGCAAACAAAGAAATAAAATGTTTCCGTTTCACTGCAACCATTGTTATCGCTGTCGTAAATATGACAATGCTTTGGAATTATTTGTATCCCGTTGTGGTCACATATTCTGTAAAGAATGCGTGCAGGAAAACTGCTGCCTTTGTAAGCGTCCCTTTAAGCCCATAGCCATTAACAAAGATATGCCACAGTCGATGGCTGAATATTTTATCAGT
Organism: Sarcophaga caerulescens; assembly: GCA_927399465.1. Taxonomy (NCBI): domain Eukaryota; kingdom Metazoa; phylum Arthropoda; class Insecta; order Diptera; family Sarcophagidae; genus Sarcophaga; species Sarcophaga caerulescens. Next base: position 16,380,404 of record OV656872.1, read on the forward strand.
CCCTTTAAACTCTATCAACGCATTAAGAAAGTTATGCAATTTCAACGCGAACAAGAAGATCGCTGGATGGAATATATTTATCGTAAAAATGAAGAGGAAGAGAATAAAGTGGCAAACGAGATGCGAGCTTATGCAAAATTGGACGAAACATTAATGAGTAAAATTAAACGTGAACGTGAAAAAATTCGCAAGTTACGTGAATATATTGCCTATCACGATAGACATTTAGAGCAGGCTCGCTACATGGTGCCACCCATAACATCACAGCCACGACCAAGACATCCTTCACGTGCGCATAGCGTGGAGAAACTTTTATTAAATCGAGCAAACGCAAACATGATGAATCGTTTTTCACAACCTCTAAGGCCTAATATAATATATCCCCATAGCCCGACTATAAGTGCCAACAGCAGTTCAATAACCACTGAGAGTACAACTGCTCCGAAGACAACTTCTGCTAAAAAGAAAAGAGCTCCTCCACAGCTGCTGCCACTTTCTGAACATCAACTATTAAATCTTCAATTTTCGTCTAATTCATCTGAATAATTTTGAATATATGTAAATATATGTATGTACGTGTATTTGAATTCTATACAATGACAATTGAGAATTTTTTTTATAAAATTTAAAACTCTATTCATTTAATAATAGATGTTCTTGAGGACACTGCACGAATATAACCAGCAATTAGCAATTTTTAAGACGGAAAATATGGAAGGTTCTCTTTGTAAAAATATTAATTTACATGGACATTAAGGGATTGTGCCGAATCTTATTAAAAAGTCCAATTATTTCTAACAAATTGTTCGTTCAGCTTAAACCATATTTTTCATATTGCTGGTTGGGAGTGGGATTTACACATATGTATAAATGTACGAAGTCTTGCAATTCAAAGTTACGTTACCTGTAGTGATTTATATCTTTTCAAATGCTGGTTTATTTGTTTCTTCTTTCAAAGGACAGGATAATTCCACAGAAACTCGGAAAGGACTGAGAGAGGCTATCGTTAAGCTAGTCATTTTCATTAAATTGATTGATATGTTGTCAGTAGACTAATGTTTAATGTCGTAATGACTTGAGTTTGAACCTGTCTGTGACAGCATCCGCTCATTACCACTGATATGTTAGGAGACAAGGTGCCCACCTGTTGCTTATTCCGATTTTGTCACTGACATTGAAAACAACCCTTTCCTTCTGCTAAGGAACACCAAGCATCACCCTCATCTTATTAATTCTTTTTGCTTTGTTTCAATACCCAAGTTTTTTCTAGCGACACAGGTGACCAGACACACATTTTTCATTATGAATGGATGTTAATATGTAAGGTGGTGAAGAAACTAGGCTGTAATCCTTACTATAGGTTTGGAATGACCAATTAAGTAAAACATTTAAGAGTCTGTAAACATGTATTGTGTTGTTAGATTGTATTTGAGTCTTTCTTATCCTCAATAGGAAGCGTTGATTGATTTTTCAATAAGTTTGTTGTTGATGATGAAATTCATTTATTAGGATTTGGCTTCTAATGCTGTAATCACTACACCACACCATCTCTAGATGGTATGCCTAGAGTATACCTAGAGTATGCCTGCGATGAATTGTAGCAGCTTTAACTCTGAAATATATATCGCGACAAATCCTTTTAGAATCATTTACTTAAATTACTAGATTTCGAAAATTTTGTTGTTTTGTTTTTAGTATGGATTTAGATTTATAAAGTGTTCAAGTCATGTAACATCTTTCCATCTCTCTCTCTCATCTTCTTTCTTTTAAGTTTAACGTTGTTTTTGAAATCCTTTTTTGTAATGATTACAAATTTTTTTCATACTTTTCTTCTGTATTTAAATGCTCTATCAATTTTTATTAAGATTTTGATTATTATTATTATTAATAAAATAAGAAAATAAAAATTATAACAAATTTTAATATTTGTTTCAAAGGTATAATAATGGAAAACTTATAAGAAACTAATGTGGAACATATATTTCGTGTTGTAGAATAACAACACCAATCTCTTGTTACAAATTACTATGTTTTGTTTGTTTTTGTTTATCTTCCATTATCATTAAAGATAATTACAACTAGAAATTAATTGTTTATGAATAAATATTAAATTTGTTTTAATATTATATAAATACTTTCGTTTGTTTATGGGTATATATGTATGTATATGTGTGTGTAGGGAATGCCTTTAATTTTAGCTGATAAAACAGAAACCATGCAGGATTATTAATGTTTTTTTTTTTTTACTTTTGTTTATGAAAAAGGCACACGTACATTTTAAAACATAATCATAATTATACGAGTATGAAAAACATAAAATAAAAAAAAAAAATACTAACTACCAGCATAATTTAGGATAACCAATTATCAGTTACAATATTTTACTTTTTGTTTCTTTTAATTTTTGTGTAAAAATATGATTTTTATTTATTGCAAATATTTTTGTTTTTATTTTTTTTTTTTTTTTTTTTACTATTTCTTGTTTTTGTTTTTATAATTTAAAATTATAAAATATATCATCGTATCGTATAAGTTTCATTTGTTTTATGATTTTTAATTTAGATTGATAGTAGAATTTTTAAATTTATTTAGCACCTAAATTTTTATATGGTTTTCCACCATGTTTCTCCCATTCACGATTAAATTCATGTTCCAGAATTTCAGCGCCTCGCTTACGAGTTAAACCTGTCTCCTCTAAACTTAATTCACACATTTGCATATCATCGATACCTGTTAACCGAAATGAAAATTTATTTGTTATTGAATTGGAAACACAAAAAATTAATATAAAATATAACTTACCGGCCGTCAAAAGTATGGGTGGTTTATCTGCGTGCAGTTCCATTTGTCTTGCAATCCATTGTCCATCGAAATGTGCATACCATAAGCCACGTTTAGCTTTAAATAGAATAAAATTTTATACAATTTTCCTTCAACTTTGACAACGAATTTACATTAAAATTTAAAACAATAACAACAGCAAATGTCGAATGCCGAAATTTAAATTTAATTTAGTTTTTTCCATTTTATAAACACGAATCTTACGGATTTTATATTTACAGGGTCTTTCAAGTTCAAGTTACGTTGTTTGTCAGCAGTGATTTTATTTCTATTGACACATTTTTTGTATTTCGACTGATAGCATAAGTTCAAAGAGGCTATTGTTAAGGCAGCGCCATCAACTTATTGCCATAAAATTGGCTGATATGATGTCAGTAGATCATTGGTGGCCTCAGTGGTTTAAGTTTGATATTCCAGGAGACTATGTGCCCGAATGGTGCAGTTCGAACAGTATTAATTAATTCGAGGCATTATACCTTGTTGTTGTATTCAATTGAGAATTGTATGTCTCTTCATTTTCCTCTTCAGCTCTTCATATCTAACATAACCTTTGACTGATGCCAGGTAGAAAGTCTAAGTCGCCCGAATACCGATTAAAATTAACTAAAGTCCACTGTTAAACTTTAGAAACCACATATTGGATATTTTAGGGGCTAATTGAGACTGGAATAAGAAAGGCACTCCTAAACTCCTCTTGGGATAAAACTAGGAAGAGTATATACAAAGAAATTGATAGCTCTATCCTTAAACATGTTGCTACGATATAGCTGTCGATCCTTATTGGGAAAATCTACAAACTATACAGAATAATGTGTTTAGAATTGCTACCGTTTGTTCTAAGATGACCAACATTGACAGCATAACGATCTATTTACCAAGCAATTCTTGGTGACTTGTCACTGCTCAGTATCATACTGAGGTGATAACACAAGAGGCTTCGCCTTGGCTCATCAGACAAGGCACTATCTGAAGGACATTCTACACATCATTCCTTTCTCTACATACAGGATATTGGCTGGAGATGTTTTCAAGATATTATATCAGCAGATGGTGAAAGAGGTATGACACGTACTGTTGACGACATTAATATTGACAACAGGTGGAACGAAATTCCTAACCAATTAATTTTAAACAAACGAAGTTCATTAGATTAGATTAATTTCACGAAACAATCTGGCAGTTAGGATTGCCAGATTTAAAGTTTATGTGCTATTTTCTGTAATCCTATCTGAAAATAGGAGTTAAACCTAATATAACTCAAGACATTAAAGACTATAAAGAGTGCAAATAGCAGAGGTAAAGCTGTAATTATACAAATACGTCATAGAAAATTTCATCAAATGAATCGGCATGTGTAAGCAGTCATGCTATTTTGCATTTGAAAAGGAAAAACTTTAAGTTGAAAGACGCTGTATTACACTTTTTCCAAGATATCACTTGTGTTTTTAAATAAAAACTTACTATTTTCTGGTGCATTTGCTCTCATAAATGGTATACGGAAATAACGATGCTGGGCAGTTGTAATTTCTTGTTTGGGCTGTACCAATGGTGGGGCTTTCGAAGCTATAATTAAAATTGAAATAATTAACTTATGACATCGTTTTAAGAATATAAAAATAACAATAATAATTACCAGCTTCCATAACACTTTTTGGTGCCCTTTCATTTTCATCCATGGTGGTGCGTTTACGATTCTTTGCCTTCCAGGCATGATAGACCTTCAAGCGACGATGGAATTCTTGACGGCAAGCCTATTAATATTATGTTATATTTTAAACATATTTGTTTAATACGAGTATTTATTTTGTTTTTTTTTTTTTTTTTTTTTTTTTTGTTATTACCTCTAATAATTCAATATCACAGGATGTATTAATTGCATCACGTAATTCCGAATATTTCCATTTCGATAAATCATATTTTTGTTTGCCCAATGCCTGCTGTTGAGCACGAACATTTTCCGATCTTTTTAAGAAATTATAAATGAAATTAAATTGAAATTTATATTTAATAAACAATATAGAAAAAAAATGGAGTATTTTCAATGATTTCTAATGATAAAAACCAAAAACCTTTAAGCAATGTTTGTATATGTACATTCTATTTAAAATTACAAAATTGAAGAAGAAAAAAATTAGAAACGAAAATTAAATTCTAAAGTGATGTGATTTACAACTGCTACCGTAATTTAAATCCAAACTAAACTACTTTTGAATTAAAGAACTACATTGTAATGTTAAAAGTAAAAACGAGAAACCAAAAACTTTTTGTAATTTATGAAAAATTATGCGAAAATATTTTGATTGATTGCTTGATTAGTATTGAGAGATGTTAGAAAAAAATCCTGAACTCACTTATTGTGTAAATAACGAGATGTAAAATTGGAAACACCTCGTGTAAAACTTTTTATTTTATAAATAGTAGAGTATATATGTTTGGTATATTGGTTAAAAAGGAAAGAAATTAATTAAAAAGTAAATATATTGAGAGTTGAATTAGTTTCCATTTGAAAAATTGTGTTAAATATAGACTCGTTAATAAATTTTTGTTTGTTTTTTTTTTTAATTTTAAAGCAAAGTTATATCAAAACTTTGGTTGTATTTTTTGTCGTTTATATACCTGATAAGTTTATTTTGACCCATTAAAGTTGCATCCGTTTGACCACTGTTGTAAATAAAAACCAAATAATGTGGAATATTTTTTTTGTTTGTAAATTTGTTTTGTTTGTTTTTTGGATTATGGTGATTTAAAAAAGGTGATAGAGAAAAAAGTAAAAAAAAAAATATACAAATATATTTATAAATTTTACAAGTAATAACAATATAATATCGTATGTATTAAATATAAAAAAAAGGACAAGAACACAAGTGCTTAAATTTGCTTTTCAAAAGCTATGTACAAAAATATTATTGTATATGTATGTAGAAAAAAATAAATTGTATTTCATTTCGCACTTACTTTCTTATCACCGGTGGACTGTCCTCCACTTGACCATTGGATTCATTGGCCAAACGTAAGGCCAGTTCATGATCTCTGCGTTCTTGTTCAAGCTGTTGCCGGAATTTCGCATCATCTTGGGCTTCTTTTTCTAATTGTGCCTGTAAAGCTAAGGCTGCTTTACGATCTTCCTCCTCTTGTTTCAAACGTTGAACTTCTTCTGCTTTGCGTCTGGCTTCCATTTCAGCTTTACTATAATCATACAATGCACATACAGGAGTATTAAAAAATGCAAATTGTTTACAGTTTTTTATTTGTTCATATTTACAGTCGTTTATTTTCTTCCTCTTCACGCAAGCGGCGTCCTTCTTCTTCTTTAGCACGTCGTTCGGCTTCTAAAGCTTCCTGTATCTTGCGTAAGCGTTCTTGCTCCTCAGCTTGTTGTTGTTCCTTGAAAGAAAAAAAGATTTTTTATTACTCGAGTGCCATATTCTGCTTCAAACAAATTGTTTAAAAACTTGCTTTCAATTTTAAATTGAAATTTTATTAGAATATAAACTTATTTTCTCTGGTTTAAAAAGAAAAAATCAACCTATAATTCCCCAATCTGCCATCTCTCTGGGAAGAGCAGAGGCGTTGGGGGAATGGACCGGGATCTTATATTTCTACGTGTCTATGGGCTGCTATAGACAGTCGTAGAACAGGTTTGCTGCTGGGCTTAGATAAAGCCAGTCTGAGGTTAGTTATTGGGTTTATTACAGGCCACTGCGAGATTAGTCCAGTGACAAGGATCAGCTGGACTATTGCAGGGTATGTTGTGACGAGGAGGAGTTGGAACTATCGAACACCTTCGCTGTAATTGCTCAGCCCTTAGTAGAAGGTTTGAACTCTTTGTCAAGTATCGACATAATTTATTAATAGTTTAAGCTGGTTCAGAAGTGCTAGGGCTTCAATGGCGTAGTCGCGCTCTCTTGTGTGTTTGTGGTCAGTGTTATATCTCCGCCTCCTTATCCTCCCCTTCCTACATCCTCTCCTTTTCCTTATCTACTTTATTATCCTCTTTCCTTTAGGACGTTTTACAATGGATCAATTTGACTTCCGACTATTGTTCTTGTCTCAATGGCAAGTACACATCCTCTAACCTAAACCTAGGCACCTAAAGCATAAATTCGACTACTTCAGTGAAATTCAGGGGCTTCAAAAACTTTTATTCTGTAATCAATTCTATGTTTTTTAATCCTATCCATGACTGATATAGTATGACTGATGATTTTAGTATTCACAACGTTCTCCTATTTTATTAAGTTTCAATACTCACCTTTAGTTTAGTATTTAGATCCACAGTTATTTTATTCATATTAGCCATACAATTTGTATAAAGACCATCAATCTCACGAGCAGTAATTTTTTCATTTGCCTAAAAGTAAAGTTTAAAACGAAAAATAAATATTTTCTCGCACATTCAAATTAAAAAATTTCTGAACAGTACCTTAATTTTTCTAATGGCGTCATCGATTTGCCTATTTATTTCAGTTACTTCGGCAATAATATCTTCTTTGCCTCTCTTTAAACCACCGGCAATTTCTACCGTCTTTTGAGCATTCAAACGTATTTTATTGATTTTCGTTATGCCTTGATAACGAGGACGATGATGCTTACGGGCTAAATAGCCACGTACGGAACTTTGTATAAGTAAAACACATTTATTACGGTACTTGATGCGGTTGCGTACTGGAAGAAATCAAAAAAAAAAAAAAAAATTATAAGAAAATAAGTCTTGATTGTATTTTAGTTTCTAACAACTCACATTTAATAACACAAACAGCTCCCAGGGTACTCTTTACCCATCTGGAACGTATCAGCCATTTCTTAACCTTAGCCACAATGGCTAAGAGATTTTCTGTATCGGATTTCATGATACGATCAAATTCAATAAATTTGCCAGGACGGAAGAATACTTTTGTAATGCCAAATTTGAAATCTTTTGAACTGAGGTTCAGCGACTGTAACATGGCTTCACAGAAAGTACGAGCCGGTAATCTGGCCAATTCTGGTGGCAGTAGAGATTTATACATGTTATAGAGATCAGCAAAGGGTACACGTGAAGGATAACCATGTTCCATAAGTTCGAGTACTGATATGGTGCCCGAACATTTTAATTGAGCCAAAGCTAAACCACCCTCAAATTGACGATCAATCATTTTACTGTTGGGTTTAATACATCTTATGAAGTTGGTGCCCTAGAAATAGAAAAAAAATGAAAGTTTTCCTTTTCCATTTCATGGAACTTATGCTAATAAGCTTACGTTTTTCTCTAATTTTTCCATTAACTCGGCCAATTGTGTCTTAAACTTGGAGCCCACCGATATAAAATTCAATTTGCCCCGAGTGGCAGTGCTACTACCCGATGGGAATAATGATTTCAAAAGAGGATTTTCACATTCCTGCACCAAGCCTTCGAGGGAAGCATGTAAAGCATCATTATTCTTCTCTATAAACTGTTCGGTATTGTAACAAACTGCACCGGCAAAATGACGCACTAAGAAACCTTCTTCATCTCTCAAAGTACGATGAGCCTTAAGTCTGGAAGATCTTGGCAAGCCCAAACGGAAATGATTAGACCAAGCTTTATGAACCTCAGTGGTAAAGTGTACTGCTGAGGGCTTAGGCAATTTGCTTTCTTCATCCAGCAGCGTATAGACGCCATAAGCTTTGGATTCTATCAATTCGATAATATCTTGATTATCGGTGAATGTAATTTCAGGAACATTTAAACCTTCGCGTTTATAAAGTTCTTGTTCGTTCTTAAGGATATTGTCATTGAAGAATTTTTGCAATTTTTCATTGCAATAATTAATGCAAAACTGTTCAAAGGAATTCACCGTAAAATATTCAAAACCGGCAATATCCAATACACCAATATAGTAATTAGAGGCCTGGAATGGTATGCTTTGATTAATTAATGCCACAATACGATCAAAAACGCGGCTATAAATAGCCTTGGCTAAAGCATCACGAGCATTTGAAGCTTCATAGATTTTCAAAGGAACCCTAGAAAGAGAAATAAGGAATAAGGCTCTAAAAGCTTATGTGAATATATACCGAGAACTACTTACATTATAACTGTGCCCTTAAAGCCACCACCTTTACTTTGCATAACCCTTGACACCAGGGCTTGTCTTAATTCATCTGGATCTACACCCAGCAGACGGCAGGTAATTGTTAATGATTTTTCCGAAGATTGTGACACTTGACAACCACCTCTGGCATCATCGGGTATTTCTTCAAATGAAATATTGCCCAAATGCAAACAGGCTGCTACCAAAGAATAGATTTCCAATTTTTGAACTTCACTAAGACCCAAACGTCCCAAGGCTTTATCCAAATTTTGAAAATGATTATAATCATCAATAATGGGATCTTTAAGTGGTCCTTTTTGTGTGTGATCTTTTGATTTTTGTGTTGCCGGTATCAGTTGTTCCGTCTTGCTATTGGCAAAGTATTGTGTACAGCCGGAAAGATACTGAAAATATAAATAAAAAGTTAAACATTTTAAAAGTAGCCATTAAAACATCTATATGTTAAGTGGTTGTTTAAAGCCAACTTTGATTTAATCATTCTGCATTTAAATTTTGAATTATTTTTCATTGGAAGAAGAAATTTCTAAACCATTCTAATAATTTAATGAAGGTATGAAGTCGCCGTAGTCTAGTAGTTAGTGTGTTAGCTTATTAAACGTGAGATCACGATTCAAACTCCTGATCAAACATCTCCAACAAAACGAAATTTGAAAAATATTTCTCTGGTGACTTCCTCTCAGCAGATGTCTGGCAAAAACTCTGAGCGTACAAATGAAATTGCCATGAAAAGTTTCTCAAATATCTGTCGTTCGGAATCGACTTTAAGTTGTAGGCCCCTCCGCACATGTATAAAATTAACACACACAATATAAGTGGTGTGAGAAACTAGATCGTAGTCCAGACAAAAGGGTTGTAAAGACCAACTATGTATGTATGTATGGAGTTTATCTAAAAGGCCTTTACCTAGACAAGTTCTGTCAATAAGTTCAGGGTACACAAAAATCTTTCAGTGGTCTTGCCTTCTTTCTCGTTATTGCAGATTCTGCAGATGCTATTGTAAGGTATTTTAAGCCTGTCACAATTGTAACCATTAGTTATGTTGTTCCCTTCCTTGTTCCCATGTACAGGAACCCATATTCCTCGATAATCTTCAATGTAGTGTACACATTCTCTAGGGTTCTAATTGCAGCTTTGCCTCGGCTTGATAGTGGAATAAATTACTAAAAAATGCTATCGTTTGGGCATGGTCTGAAGGAACATGCATTGCCTAAACTGGTGGCTCAAATAAAACCGATTGCTTTTCGTCAAAGAGGATACAGGAGATTAATCTAGTGGTACGAAACTCTCCTTCCTACGAATCGAAATATATAACCGTATACTAGCCAGCTAGCCATCTGTACTAGCTATACTAGCCAGCCAGCCAGCCAGCTATACTAGGCAGCTATACTAGCCAGCTAACTAGCTATATTGGCCATCTAACCAGCTATACTAGCCAGCCAACTAGAGAGCAATACTAGCTATATTAGCCAGCTATACTAGCCAACTATACTATTTGGTAAGACTACATATGTACATACATAATTGGTCATTACAACCCTTCAGTCAGGGATTATTGACCTAGTTTCTCACACCACTTATGTTGTGTGTGTTAATTTTATATAAAAGTGGCGGGACCTACAGTTTAAAGTCGGCTCCGAACGACAGATTTTTTGAGAAACTTTTCATAGCAATTTTATTTACTCTCAGAGTTTTTGCCAGAAATCTGCTGAGAGGAATTCGCCGAAGAAATACTTTTTGTATTTTGTTTTGATGTCTGGCCTGGGGCTCGAACCCTGGCTTTACGTCTAATAAGCCAACACATTGCCTACTAGACTACGCCGACTATGTAAGACTATATGGTAAGACTATGTACTGTAAATTCTACAATGCATGACAGAAAAAGTCACGATCAGGAAATGTTAGAAAATATTAACATTTTAATACAATTATCCTAAGGCCTGCTACAGTAGACCAATCAACTGCTTTACTGAATTTGATTAATGCACCCGAAATTAAAGCAAAGAAGAAAAGGAAAGCGAATAAGAATAATAATATGAATATTTAACACGATAATTCCGCTAGCAATAGCATTTCCGTTTCCTATTTTAATACGCTTTTTTCATGCATTTATAATAAATTTCTGCTTTAAATACCACAAATCAAAGATAACATTTTTATCTAAACACTAATACCGTTTAGCTTATCAACATTTCCAAAAGTTTTTCTAATTCTTTTTTTTAAATTTCTTTCTCATCCTTATCTTGCTTATCGAAACAAATGAAACGAATTTTAACATTACTTTCTTAGTCAATGACGTAAAAATGTAAACAACAATCGCTTGTATACTGTAATAACTTATGCCACAACTATTAAGATAAGGCAGACAGACATTAATTGTTTACTTACGCGATAATCATCTGGCTTTCCTAAACTTAATTTATCACGCAACTGTTGAGGCGCACCAGCCAACAGCATATAGAAGACATGATAGTTACGTTCCTCAGCGCTTTGAGTGCAAATACGACTCTTTTCCAATAAATAATGAGATATATAGCCGCCTACAACTTGAGTTTTGCCATCGTAGTGGACTTCAATGAATTTACCAAAACGTGAAGAATTATTGTTGCGTGTTGTTTTTGCATTACCGAATGCCTCCAGAACAGGATTAGCTGTAGAAAACATAAAAGCGAAAACATTTTTATTACTTAAGCATATTAACAAACATAAAACATAAGCAATTAATTAATTAATAAATTACCGTCTAAGATTTTTTGCTCTATGGGACCGGCGCTATCATGTGAATGACACAAGTATTTCAATAGATATTTTGTTGATTCCGTTTTACCCGCACCAGATTCACCAGATACGATAATAGATTGTGAGGCTTTATAAACGCGCATATCACGTATAGCTTTGTCAGCTGCAAATGAAGAGAATTTTGTTTGTTAAATTTATAAGAAAATATGTTTAGGATTTTATGTGCGAACGAACCTATGGCAAAGACATGAGGCGGCAATTCACCCAAGGAACGTCCATTGTATTTTTTAATAGTAGCGGGTGCATAGAGATCAGTTAATTCACGATAGGGATTAACAGCTATTAATATATTGGCCACATAAGTCTATAAAAACAAAGGAAGAATTGTTTATTTTTATTAATTCCATAAGAATTTGCATATCTTGAGCGTTAAACTTACATAGATTTTGTCTTTGTAGTAACGAACTTTTAAATTATCCAAAAATGTGGCTTCATTAAGGAGCATAAGTTCACCTGCAAGAAACAATTTTAGAAAAATATTAAAGCATTTTTTTTCATTCAATTTAAAAGAAAATACAATAAAACAACAAGAACAAGTCAATTCGCCAAATGTTACGTGTATTTACATTTGCAAATATTTAAATGACTTTCGTTGTTCCCCTAAATTTCATTCAATAAGGAATTGGCTGAAATTCGTAAGCACTTGTGTATGTAAATTATATAACCCAGCCAACCTTTTTCAAAATATTTCCATTTAAGTTTTCACACAGCAGTTAATGCAATAAATTTTAAACTTAAAACGGAGAGTTCTAAACATATCTGTCGAACTAATCCTGTGTAAAAGATCTCCAACTGGGGTTACGTAGATATTCCTGGTAATGCTGCAGTTAATGTACTTGCTAGAGCAGGCACACCGTACGTAACTAAAGGTAAACCCTTTACCTCTGTAAGGTTGTTTATTAGATTTATTGGTCTCTGACAAATCTTGGGCTGAAAAAGATTTCCTATTTAACTCCCAGACTCACCTAATCAACTACTTAAATTAGGCATCAATGCCGTTATATCCAGCCTCATTACATAATTGGGTAGGTCCGTAGAGGGATTCCGCTCACTTGCAAAGGACTTCTGCAGAGGTTATATATCAGTTGAAAGGGAATAAATTACTCCCGGCGAAGACAAAATAATGTCCACCATGATTTAAAATTAAAAAAAAAAAAATTAAATTTATTCAAAAAACCTCTGACGCATAGACGCCCTTAAACAGGTCTGTTAACGCTGCTCCTTGAGAAATAGTAGGACTCTATCAGCAAAATATCTCACCACGTCAATCTACTATATTATCACAGGAGATATTATATCTAGAAAAGGTGTGCTGTACCGGCTGCAGTATCAATAACTTGCTTAGCTGGGAAAACTTGATTAATGAAACTGCAACAAAGCAAAGAAAAATTAGGAAGATGAGGGCGATGCTTTTTGATAACCCTGTGTTCCTTAAAGAATGTTGTCATGTGGTTAATTCTTATGTCTCGGATATTATCTGATAGTATGCTTATCGGTCTGGCTTCACAAGTTTCAAAAGTCTATATACATTTTAAGCGCAAAATTCCCAGGAAAGAATTCGAGGCAATAAACACACGGGTTCAGCAATCACATCCTATCAATATGATTTTGCAGCGCTTTTTTATTTATGTGATTATAAATAGTTTGTTTCTTGTGTCACCACTGTTTGACATTGCACAGGATTCGGTTATGCAGCAATCAAAACACATCGAAAGGGGCATAACTAGGGTACGATAGTCGTCTATACGGCCATAATTAACCACCATATACCGTATTAAACCGTCTTAACACCAACAACCCCCTAAGGGAAGCCGAAGATGTTCAATCTTCTTGCTATTTGAGAGCACGATAGCTACGATTGTACAAATCTTGTACACGATAAGATTCGGTTATGGAGCAATCAATACATATCGAAAGGTGCATAACGCGGATATGATATTCGTCTACGCGGCCATAAATTCCAGCCAAATTAGATCAAATCCTCCACATTAACACCAATTTCCCCCAAGGGAAATCGAACATTTTCAATCTTTTTGTTATGTGGAGAGCACTGTAACCACAACTGATAGTTCTCGAGAGGATATCTGCACTTACTTTATTTAATTGGTCATTACAACCATTTGATTAGAGTTACAACATAGCTTCTTACACCATCCATATGCGAGTGTTAATTTCACCTAAACGTGGAGTTCAAAGAACAGATTTGAGCAACTTTTCATGGCAATTTTATTTGCTCTCGTGAGTTTTTGCAAAAGACTCCTGATATGAAGTCGTCAAAAGAAAATTTTTTTTCATATTTTGTTATGTTCGAGATGCTGAGTTGGGGTTTGAACCACAACTTTGAGAGGATATAACGAAAAAATAAAAAATAAATTCAGGCATTTAGAAAATACAGAAAATGTGCAAATAACTCTAAATACATTTGAAAAATATGCTCCGTTTTTATAAATAATTCCTTTTAAATGTAGTCGCCGTAGTCTAGTAACTAGTATGTTGGCTTGTTAGACATGAGATCATGGTTTATACTCCAGGTCAGACTTCTTCTGTGCAGATTTCTGGCAAAAACTCTGAGAGTAAATAAAATTGCCATGAAAAGTTGCTCAAAAATCTATCGTTTGGAGAAGCCTTTAAACTGTAGGTTCCACTGCTCATGTATGAAAACTAACACACAACATAAGTGGTGTAGGAAACTAGGTCGTCATCCTGACAAAAGAATTGTAATGACCAATTATATATGTATGTTATGTATGTGTAATCCTTTTAAATGTATGCTAAACGTATGCTAAAGTTTCTTATGGTATGTAAGTCCTACTAGCACAATTTGGCCAAACTTCTTTGTTGGGTTATTATTTATATATTCAGAGTAGAACAAGCCCAAATGAATGCAAATGTTTATTGTAATAGTGAATATAAAAGTGGAGTATTTCTAATAGAAAATAAAAAGAGCATAACATTAAAACAAAAGAAAAACCTTAACATCGAATACAAAACAAATACCTAAGAATAGTAAAGAGCCTATGTATATGACCCCTTATATATTACCTACTTATAGTGGTTGTATGCAATGTAATATGGATGACATGTATGCAGACATAAATACATATGTATGTGAATATGGTATATTCATATCAAATCTAAATAAACGTGACATTTTTTCCCAACTATAAAAAGAAATTACAAAAAAATATGAAACATTTCTTTATTTTTTTTTTTTTTAAATCACATACAAATTGTTCATTAAAAATTCATTGACTTCTTTTACACAAAGAAGAAACTCACTCGTGCCATACATATGGTATATTCATTCATTCATTCATTCATACATTCACACCGTGTCAACCTTAACGTTTAAGCCATGCCAGCACATCAACTGGAGAAAATCGGAAAAGAAAAATACTCTTGTTGTGTTGTTGTGGTGTATTTAACAAAAAACGTGATATTCATAATCATAAAACTTCTATATTCATACACTCATATGAACACAGCATATGTATGTATGTATGTATGCACGAGTATATTATATCTATAATCTCGTTTATAGTTACTGGTTTATATAATGTATGACAGACAGACAGAAAGACACTATTTGGTAAAAAAAAAAAAAAAACTATCTTGTCTTAAGTGTAACACTTTTTTCACTTTTTTTGCTTCAATTTTATGTCAAAAGGTATAAAAAACATATGAATATCAAATCCATATCCGACCGAGCAAGAGCAAAACCTAGTTTGACATTTCACATAAGTGAATAATAAGTGAATGAGCAAGTGAATGAATTGAATGAATAGCTGCTACTGGTTTTATAGTTTCAAATGAAAAGCATCGCGTATAGCAAACTTCCACAACGATTCAGGTCAAATACAATATAATCTACAGTAAAATGATGTGTTTAACTTTATTTTCTGCTCGTTAAACGTTTTTTTTTCTTTTTTTTCTGCTTGTTATTATTTTTAATATTCTTTTCACTTGAAAGTGCATACATACCAACATACATACATACATCACTTTAATCGTTTTTTGTTTTCATTCATGTCTTTGACGATTTGTGACATAAAATTGACCGACAATCTGCTAAGCAAAGCTAAACAATATAATGAGCCAATATTAAATACAGTTGAGCTTGCATATAGAGCACTGGCTTGCATATTTCATAAGACTTAAAAGTATAGCATAGCCTAGCCTACGTTGTTAGTATTGACCTGATGGCATTGTTCACAAAAAGATGGAACTAGACTTTAGATATGTACAGGGTGTGGCAAAAGTCGCGAAGGGATTTGAAAAATTAATAACTTTTCTAGTTTAATTTTTTTTTATTTTTCTTTTTAGGACTTGTAAAATAAATCTGGGAGATTAATTTTGGAAGGTTACAACGTTATCCAGCGAACCAAAATCATAGAACTTTATTTTGAACATCATCGATCAATAATTCAAACTCAACGAGCCTATCGTCGTCATTTTAATGTGCGGAATTCACCATCCGAATCAATTAGTGACACGTTTTCACGAACAAGGCTCACTAAGGGATCTTCCACGAAGCGGAAGACCACATTCTGTAATTAATGAAGCAAATATTCAACGCGTTCTGGAGAGTGTTGAGGAGAATCCTGAAACATCAACTCGAAGGCGCTCTGCTGAGCTGCAAATGTCTCGGCGGTCTTTACGCAGAATATTAAAGGGAAATTTACATCTTTTCCCATACAAGCTGCAGTTAGTGCAAGAACTAAAGCCACGAGATTCCCAAGAACGATTAAACGATTAAACCCCTTCGTGACTTTTGGCCCACCCTGTATTTCCAAAACATTTGACGGTGTATCGCACAGTGTACTTTAATCGAAACTTATTGAATTTGGTGTTGTAAGTCGCTAATGTCGATTTATATCGAACTTTCAGGGGATCCAGAGATACCATTATCATTATAAATGCAACTGCATCAGATGCGATCAGGCAAAAACTAAGGTATCTCAAGGTTCTTCGATTCTATTTCTTATTTTTCTTAATAATCTCCCCTATGCTATTCTGCAGAGGTGCTTTAATGCCTTTAGATCTGCCTAGTTTTAGTTATAATGTATGTAAAAAAAAACCATTCATATTAAATGCCTATATCGTCGTCGAAAATCCAAAAGTACGTATCATCAAAAAAATCAAAATCGAGTTTTGATAGATTATGCTTCGTGAGGTTATCTAACATATCTCTACCAATTTTTAGATTTTTGCGACCAAAAATAACATTTTTACATCAAAAATTCAAAATGTTTCTACATATGAGGTACTTGTTATTTTATAACTTTTTTTGCTTCTCCTGTAAAATTAGAAAAATGTTTGTTACGTACTTTTGGATTTTCGACGACGATATGCACTTTTATTGAGTCAATATTCGGTTTATTGACTACAATATTTTAAGTGTTCAGGCATAATAATATACGCAATTCAGCTTACTCAATATTCATTTGGCAGGTGGTAAACAACAACATTGTTTTTATTTTGGTCGCGAAAATTAGTGTTATTGGTTAGTTTATTAGTGTTAGTTTGTCGTTGTTGACATTTGAGTTGTCAAATATCAACAGAAAGTGTTCGGTAAATTGTAATATGCTCACTAAACACACTTATGACAGTGCTGCATTTTAAGTTTTACTCAATATTATAACAATTTACGTATTTATTGCGCAATAATTAATTGAAACTTTATATGGAATATTGAGCTCAATAATGGGGTTTATTGCGATTTACGCAATAAAGGTGTATATCTGAACACCGTATTAGAGTGGTTTGAAGGCCGTATAATATTAATTTCAAGCCTGTGCAAGTTTCTCTTGACTTGAGTTCATATCACAGCTAAGCAGTAACGAAAGCAATGACATTTGAAAAAGGCTTTTAGCGTAAAAACACTGGTCCAACTAGAGGGAGAAAAAAAATGTTATAAGTGTTGCGAACCAAATGTGTTAGAAGCAACAGATATACAGAGGGAAAGCTGATGGATAAAGCAGAAAAATTAAATGTAAACAAACATTTATATTGTGTTAAAAAAGGGAAAATTTAGAATATTTTTTAATTTCTTCAATGAAAATTTTAAAAATTCGTAAATATTTAATTATTAATAGAAATTTGTGTGGTTTTTGGTCACAACGAATATAGTTTCTTGTGCAAAAGATAAGTAAGAAGCTAAATATATCAAGATCAAATAACACATATTGCTCATAAAATTTTTTTCTTGTAGAACTTTGTGTATATTACCAGTATTTATTAATTTCTTGAATGAAAAAGTTAAAATTCGGTAATTTTTTCATTATTAATTGAACTCTTAGCAATTTCTCTACATAATGAAACAAGTTCCGTGTGCAAAAGGTAAGTAAAAATAAAAATATAACAAAATATATACTCATAACTTTTTGTTTCAGGAATTTGTGAATATACCTCTCAATTGGTTAAATACTAAGTTAGTGACGATCGATAAAAGGTGTCACCAAATACGCTAGTTCCAAATTACGTTTCTCCAATAAAATGGTACATCTCCTTTCAACCAAGAACCCGTATTATGTGCATAATTATTCTATTATTATACCACAATATCATCAATTTCTATCCAATAATAAAAATCCTCCCCGAAAACAAACATAAACAAAACAGAGTTACTTTTAGACAGAGACAGAAATACTTTTTGGTAATATTTGCTGTCTCTTTTACATTCGAACAGTGCTCCTGTCAAATTCGTTTCGTTACTGCTTATATTGTGGTTCATATTCAAACTTTATTCAAAATTTCGGCAACAATGTCCTCTAATACAAATATTGATTGACTAATTGACACATCGTGGGTATTGAATTCGACAAAAAAATTCTGAAAATTCAACTCTGGAAAGCATTTATTTTTGCTGCAAAGTGGGAACAACTTACTTACTCGATCATTATAACCCTTTAATCAGGATTTCGACCTAGCTTCTCAATACCGCCCATATTGTGTGTTTTAATCTTGTCCAAGAGTGTAAAGTCGTCTCCAAACGATAAGATTTATTTGAGAAAGTTGTCATGGCAATTTTATTTACTCTTAGAGTTTTTGCCAGAAGACTGCTGAGATGAAGTCGCCGAAGAAATATTTTTTCCATATTTCGTTTCGTTCGCGATATCTGAGTCAGGAGTTGCACCATGGACTCTCGTCTACCTACTAGACTACGACTTTTTTACGCTTACGTGCTACAAATTAAATTATGGATCGATAATATGTGCATGTATGTGTAAAAATGTTTCCCTGTATTAGAAAATGTTTGCCAAACTTGATTTATTTCTTGACGTTTAGTACCTTTAACATTGAATGAATGATGAGTTTGTTGATTTCAACCTGATATTATACAGCTCACGAGTCGAATTGGGCCAGTAAAGTTATTCAATGAGAGATCAATCGGTTTTTAGGACCCGTATATGTCTCCTGATCTTCACATTTTCCATGTTTCATGAGACAATGTGATGCGCTAGACTTACCCAGGCTACAGAATACATTGATCGATTTTCATATTTCTTTTGGAATTAAAGCTTTTTTTTGGTGTGTAGTACCAAATGAAGTCAAAGCCGCTAAAGTGACTTGACTACTAAAAAATATCGAAACTTAACGTGTCTTATAGTTGGCCAACAAGCTGAACAAAAACTTCCTTGAAGATGTGGTATCTAAGAGACTAAATATGTCTAAATGTATTGCAAACGCATCCTCCTTGGTGCAGATCTCAGAAATTATCAGTCTGACGACTAAGAAATGCCCACATTATGTGAATTTCGCCTGAAAAGTTTACAACTAAATTTTAATGAAGGCAAATACGTCCCCTTAAAAGAAAAACTTCTCAAGCAGCAATAATGATTCAAAATTCTTCCTTCTGAACTATAATCGAATAATTTTTTTATGGGAATTACATTTTAGAAGTTTAAATCGAACACACATATTTCAGTGAAACTAAAAGTCTATGAATATTTTGTAGTAAAAAAATTTTTTGTTTACATTGCAGTGCTATTTACACATTACCAACTGTACAAAAGAAAATTTGTATTTTAACACTGGATAATCATGTTTTAAATTAAACTAAACTTTTGGAGCCAGTATAACATTTTTTTCTGCTGCATTTTATTGCTTCAATGGGAATTCTTTCTTTATTTAGTTTAGTGACTATTTGGTTTTGGAGTTTGGTTTGGGAGTTTTTTTTTTATATGATTGCAGCACACAATTTTTATGATTGCATTGTATTTTTTAGTCTTTATTTGTTATAATTTTTGGCCTAAAACGATTTATTCTTTTCGGTGATTTACGAAAATTGCGATTAATTTCGTGCTATTTAAAACACGATTTTTTTTTTTTTTTTGGTATGGTTTTCGAAAGAGAGAGAAAGATGGGGAGAATGAGAACAGGGAAAATCATGCAAATTTGTGCAACAATGGAAATGACTGTGTATTTAGGCTGATTGAAATATATAGACGATATTTAACCCAAATTAAAAAGACAAAAACGAAATATGGCAATTTGAGAATGCAGTAATAATGTCGTAGTCTTTGTAAATTATTACAAAGTTGACATAGTTTTTCTTTCCAAAGGATAACAAAGACAAAAGAAAGTACTTCTGTTTACACGGCCATTAATTTAGAAGACAATTCAAATTATAAATAAACAAATTCTGAAGTAGATACGAGGTTAGAGGACGTGTACTGGTTAATTGAGACAAGTACAGTACCCGGAGGTCGAATTGACCCATTGTACGGTTCCGTGTTTAGATGCTAACTTAAATTGAATTGTAGTCACATTCACTTGAATATATGGACTTAAGCTCATATTTGAAAGAGCGTAAGGTCTAGGTGAAATCAAATGGAGTACAAAATCATATACAAATATTTCTTGAGCTTAAATCAATATTTGATTGCATTTTGTTTGGTTAGAGGACCTATAAAATAATCATCTATGTAAGTTCAATTAATTTAATCAAATTACATTTTATTTACTCTCAGAGTTTTTGCCAGAAATCTGCTGAGAAGAAATCGCCGAAGAAATATTCAAATTTCGTTTTGTTGAAAATGCCTGACCTGGGGTTTGAAGCGAGGCCTCATGTCTAACAAGCCAAAACACTGCCTACAAGACTACGCCAACTTGAGCAGACTTTAGGTGCGCCTTTAATATAGTTTTGCTTAGATTCGATGCGCTATCGTGACCGTATCTGAAGCCGCACTCAACGTTAATGGAATCTCTTAGTGCACTATCAATTCTGAGTTTGCAGGTTCTTTACAGCGATCCCAGCGTAGAGAAGTTATTCGAAATTTCGATGGGGTAGATATGGCCACTCATCCTCTCTGTAGCCAGTGATGCGAAAATTATGCTCTGCGCTGCCATTTTATTGAGTGCATCTCTATGCTGATGCCATGATAGTCGCCGGGCTATCAGAACATATGACAATACGTTTTCCAGATGTGTTGTCATCTGTAGTAATCATCACGGCAGTCCGTATGTCTGACACTTTTGCGTGAAATATTGTAGCCTTATCGAATGAGTTACTACATATCGGGCTGCTAAGTACTATCTAACTAGCCGCTCTTTCCATTTTTTAAATTACTTCTTTAAAGGGACAACGTTAAATGTAAATCTCATAAAGGCCTAGATTTTTTGCAGGCTATTACCTTTGTAAAGAACTTCAACCAGCCTGTAGTTAACGATTTTGAAAATATTTATTGAACTGCTTTCCAAAGTGAAAATGACTTATTTCTGCAGTTTTTTTTTTTTTTGCTTTTTTCTGGCTAATCCATTTCATAAAAATATGTATTTATCCGAACTAAATCTTCTTCTTGAGTTCCTATAGAACAGGGACAACAAGATAAGCCAAATATTCAAAGAATTAACAGAGCTAAGTACTCTATAATTATTCACCCTTATTCTGGTTGTCGTCGTCGTCGTCGCCGTCGTTACCAAAAATGATGTCGATAAAATCAGAGTCGACACAACACAATATCAACGGCGTATTGACTCACAGAATACCAAATGTGTGTCGACAGTCATCTATAACTGTCAATAACGACAAACAGAATACCAATTTTAAACTGTCGACGCAAGACGACGTCGACGACGACAACCAGAATAAGGGTGATTAATAAGTACTCTTTGCTCTAAGAGAAGGCTTATTTGTAAGATTTTAATTTCGTTTGCAAGCAAAATTGAAGGTTGATTGAAAAAACTTGCAAGTAGTTTTGCTCCACACTGTATGTTACTCTATTAATTATCAAATTCATTTGCTTACAAATTTTAAACATAAACAAACCAACTTGACTTAAATTTTCAGCAAGAAATTTGAAATCAGATAGTAACAGTCAACTTTAAAATCTTAAAATGGTTACGAGGAGTATGTACTTACAATTATCATCATGATCTTGGGGTCCATCGCACGACGAAAATATATCCTCAACGGCACAGGAACGTTTTGGATATTTACGATCCAAGGGTGTAACTTCGAATTCTTTAGCACCGATTTCTGATATTTGACACTGTATATAGCCCTCAATTGGATCGCGGGCCCACACAAGTTGTGTGTCCATTTTGCGAACTAAAAAAAAAAAGAAAAACAGTAAATAAATTATTAATAATAATAACAATTACAAAACACAATTTAATTAAAATTAAATATGTACTACACGGACACACGTATGTATACTTTTTCTTAAAATTAAAATAAATACTGGAGTGATATACAAAAACTTTTTGAGGTAGGGGGGGGGGGGGGGGGGGGGTAAAACAAAAAGTTAAAATGTAATCTTATCAGTGAAAATAACAACGACACTGAATGGTAACAAACGTACATTTGTAAGGTAAAATAACAGCAACAACAGTAACAGAATTCTAAACTTTATTTTTTTATTTATTTTTTTATTTATTTTTTTTTTTTGTTGAGTTAAGTTTGAGTGACAGACAGGTGATGAAACCAGTAACGTAAACACTTAAAACAATAACAACTCAAATTATTTTTCGTTTTTTATTCCCCGTATTTATTTTTATATTTCAACAAAAAAAAAAAACAATTAAATAAAATAAAATAAAACAAAACAAACAACAATAATGGCAAAATAAAAGAATTTTCTTTCTTTTTTAATTGTTTACCGCAGTATGAACAAATTTCGACTAAATGTGTGTTATGAGTATAAAGTTCTACGAACCATAAAAATAAAAAAAGAAACGGAAAACAGAAAACGAAAAAAAGGTTGATTTTATTAGAGATATTACTTGTTTTGTTTAGATATTGTTTTTGCTTTTTTCTCAATTTTGTTTTTCTTTAGGACCGTAAAAAAGTACTTATTTAGGTACCTTTATAAGTACCTTTATATTTAGAAATAATTTTTATGTTACGAAAATAATTTCACGCTTTACAACAAATATAACAGAAGCATGAAAAGAAGATAATAAATTAAGTCTCATAACATCGAGATCTATTATATATGTACCCTCCCTCCACGGCATGATTCCTCCAATAAAATACTTTTGGTGAAAATTGATTTCATTTAGTGTTGCAAAAAAAATTTCTTCGGCGACTTCCCCTCAGCAGATTTCTGGTAAAAAAAAATTGCCATGAAAAGTTTGTCAAAAATTTGTCGTTTGGAGTCGACTTTAAACTGTAGGTCCCGCCAATTATGTATAAAATTAACACACACAACATAAGTGGTGTGAGAAACTGCGGGCTTCTTGGGGACGATTGCCTGTAGACTGTCTAATGGTGAAGGTATAGCACTGGACATTTTATAGTCACCTAACAGCAACTCGTTTCCTTGCCGTTCGCATCTTCCCCCTTTCCACCTTTCCTAAAAAACCTGCACAATGCACTGCATGAGTAGGCCATCCCCTGAGTGCTGGTTTCATAAAAAAAAAAAAAAAAGTGGTGTGAGATGCTAGGTCGTAATCCTGACTGAAGGGTTGTAATGACCAATTATGTATGTTGCTATCTCGATTTCCTTAATCACTGAAGAACCTTGTTTGCTTGGTTTTGTATACAGGAAATAAATAAAAGGGTGTCAATACTGGACTGACTTTTTTATAAAAAAAAACAATCAGATCCAAGCTCTTCGATAGATTTTTTTTACCACAAATCCTTTCTTTTTATATTGAATTTTGTAATCGTAGCTTTAGCTAATGGTTTTATTTACTGGTAGTGGTTTTTCATCAAACTGCCTTATGTGCTGCTTAGTCTATTACAAGAAAAAGTGACTTGAAGTTTTTTTGAAGTTTGATCAAACTGTGTGTGTTTTTTTCCAAAGCAAAATATTTTTCAGAATAAAAAATTTGCCATTGAAATACGTTTTTTTTTTTACACTTTACAATCAAAACTTGAAGTCTCTTCATTAAAATTATTTCAACAATTTGTGTTGCACTTAATGTTGCAATGACAATACATACTTTTCTAAATAAGTAAACCTTCAGTTTTTGTAGTTTCCTTGACAATTAATATTGGGTAAGAGAATTATATTTTATTTTTCCTTCCAATGCGATAGCAAACATACACTATAAATGTCAGGCGGATTGCACCACTAGCATAAGCTGACAAACAAACAAACAAAAAAATTAGTTTTAAATATAAGGTGTTATAAAAAGAAATATAAAACAATATTTTAAACTAAGGATCCACAGTAGTTAATTAAAAAATAAACTTATGGAAAAGGTATTAAAATTTCAAATCGTTGTTCCAGTTCTACAAAATCGTTGCAATATTGTAGCAACTGGCTACCTTGCCAGTGATGAATAGTAGGTCTCTTACTACTACTTGAAGCAAAAGCAGTCATGGTTGACTCAAAGAAAACTGCAGCAAAGCAGTGTTCAAGTCAGTTCTGAGCTACAATGAGCTTATTTCCTGTCCTAATCTAATTTGTACAGTCAACGATGAAACTGTATGAAGTTGGCAATTGATAACTTTCGTCCTGATTTAAACTATAAGAGCGCAATTCTATTTCATCTAACCCACATTCATCGATAGAAACTCATCTGAGGTACCACGTTATATTTATTTATTTATTAATGAAATTTTTGCCCAAATCCTGTACAACAAGATGAAAATCTTATATTTAAAGTACAGGAACGTAATATCTACATAATAATTAACTTAATTTAGTAAATGAATAACTGACTTAATAATAACAAGTAATGGTTATGTAGATAGAAGCAATATGGGAAATAAAAACACAATAGAAAATGGAAAAAAAAAACAAATTTGCAAATATATGTATATAAAAAAAAATCAACGAAAATATTGAAACAAAAGTATCCTGAAGCTATTAGTGCTGGTGTTGCATTGCTGATGTTGTGGAAGAATGTTCCAGAGTCGAATAGCATGTAAATAAAACTGCCATTCGGAAAATAAGTAGCGATGCCGAGGAACTATAATATTCCTACTACGGGGTGACTAGACAAAACGTAGCCTGTCAAATAAATAACTCGGTATCCGCTTGTTTATACTGGGTTCAGACATGCACCTTTATTGCGTAAATCGCAATAAACGGCATTATTGATCTCAATATTTCATATAAAATTTCAATTAATTATTGGTCAATAAATTCATAAATTGTTATAATATTGATAAAAACTTTAAATACAACACTGTCATAAGTACGTTCAGTGAGCAGATTACATTTTTCCGAACGCTTTCTATTAATATTTGACAACTCAAATATAAACAACGACAAACAAAAAATGGAAGGTCAACAGAAAGGTTTGTATTTTATTTTGTGTTTCATATCAAATTTTTCTTTGTCATCCTTCTGAGAAAAGCCACTTTGGAGTCAAAAGTAGTCCCTATTAACCGCAGCAGCTCGGCGTTTCGGTTAATCATTAGCAATAGCTATTTAAATGTTAAATTGTTTTCCATTTTTTCTAAAAAAATTTTTGGCATTAATTTTCGCGATTAAATTAAAAGCAATGTTGTTGAAGCAATCAGCTGTTTTGTTTGCCAGCTGTCAAATAAATTTTCGTATATTATATGTCTGAACGCTAAAAATATTGTTCTCAATAAATCGAATATTGATTTAATAAAAGTGCATGTCTGAACATAGTATTACAATTCGATGCAAAAATAAAAGTACACGAATATTCAGAAGATTATCAAAGGTCACACCGTAAAGACTCTTAGCTGCCACAGAGATATGATCATATCTTTTCAAATTATAAAAATATCTAGCAATATTATTGAATAGAACGTTCAGTTTACGTTTGCTGCTAGAATCGCAATTACCAAACAGCTCGCATCCATACAGTAAGCAGGGAATCAAATAAATTTTCGCAATTAAAATACATCAGGGCATTCTACGTTGAGTTTAACTGTAACTCTTGGATGAAATAAGTCCACACAACTTGCGGGTATGAGATGTTGTAATGGCCAAGAATATATATATGTACGTACATTTCTGAAAAGTAAATAGCAGGCATTCATTTATCGCCACAAGTAATTATTTCATTTCTGTTCAATGTTTCAATTCAATTGTTGCTGTTTCAATTCTCAAAACTCGAATGTTAAGAAAAAACACCAGTTATTTAAAGAGTCTGTAAATCCGACCTTGATCTGTCAGTGAATATGATGAATATGTTTTAATGTTAAAATTTTTTAAACTGAAAAAAAGTACCCACAAAGTACCTTTAAAAAATCCCTTTTCAACTCTCAACATTCAAAAGAAATGAGACCCAGATGATAGAGAAGAAAAAGAGAATAAACTCATTTATACGAATATCAATATAAAGACAAGTTACTAAATATGGTTAAATTATTTGTTGTTATTATTGTATTGTTAAATTGTTAAGAGTGTGTGTTGTTTAAACTCTCAGTTTTTGTTTAACAATATTTTTTTTATTGCACACTTTCATGAAAGCAGAGAATAATTGAAGTTTATAAGTGTATGGATGGTATCTAAAAAAAATGAATAAATAAAAATTTAAAAGGGAAATATAAATACATATTTGCATTTATTTTTAATTTCAATAGTATTGCTACATTTTTATACAATACTTTTGTAAAAAAGTTCGTAAAAAAAAGCTTAAAAATAGAAGAGAAAAGTAGTTAAAATGTACACAACATAATTTATTTACCGGCTTTTTTTTTCGTATTCTGTTTTGGACCATATTTGTCACCAATTTCATGTGAATGTGACTCATCACACTCGAAAATCATTTAAAACAAAAAGCCAAAGCCATCAAACTATTTCTGCTGATAAGAAAATTTCTATACAATATATTTTTATTTTATTTCAATTTTTTTAAATAGAAATTTAGCTTCTTTTCGTAGGCATTTGTGTATGTTTAATATTTTAATTGCTTTTTTAAAAGGGGACTTTTTTTTAATTTATTCGAAAATTGATTAATGATTTATTACAAGGCGATTGAAGAAAAGAATTTAAATAAAAAGAGACAAGTGACGTACATAAGAGGGTCAAAGAACCTATTACTGTTGGAGAGAACTGGATCAATTAAAATTAAAGTTTCTCAATAATAAATAATAACCAGATTTTGTCATGTTAAGCTTGGCCAGAACACAGCCCTTGAGGCGACTATTTTAAATCAATAACAAACTTTACAAAAATTATTTTTCAGTTTGCTAAAGACTTTACCGCGTTCTTTTTAGTTGACATCAGTCGAACTACCGATTCACTAATATAGAACATGGAATTATGACGGGTTATAGTTTTGTTATTTATATGCTTCGTCAATAAAGTCTGCGTTCACTTAATGTATTTTTAGAAAGTATGTATAAAACCCACATTAAGTATTAAATTGAAATCAAAATTTCATCATAGATTTTTTATTTACAATATTTTCTAATAATTACTTAAAAACATAAACCAAAAAATTAATTAATTTTTAAACTAAAGTATCATACATATCAGAGATCAGCAATGAATCGTATTTTCGCTACTCATAGGTACTTATGAAATTTTGAGTATGAGTGAGTTAAGAGTATTAAAATTCAACTACTCTGATTCATTCGCTACAATACTGATTTATAAGTATAGGTTACAATGAGTATGAGTACAACGTTGACATCTAACTCACAACATTCGATTCATTGTTTGATTCATACGCCTACTCATTCAGATTCATAAATTTAGAAAAATACTTATAATACTTACGAATGATTCGAGTCACTCGAATCATTCATCAAAATTTACATTAGTAGTTATTGTTGCATTTACAAAAGAAGAGAAAAGAAAAGACAAAGACAGCAAGCAAAGCACACACCAGAGATCAGCAATGAATCGTTTTTCCGCTACTCATAAGCACTCATGCAATTTTGAGTATGAGTGAATCAACAGAATTGAAATTCAACTACTCTGATTCATTCGTACTCGCTACAGCATTGATTTATAGGTTACAATGAGTATGAGGACAACGTTGACATCAAACTCACAACATTCGAAATGTGTTTGATTCATACGCCTACTCATTCTGATTCATAAATTTAGAAAAATACTTATAATACTTATAAGTGATTCGAGTGGCTCGAATCATTCATCAAAATTTACAGCCTTTGTTATTGTTGCATATACAAACAAAGAAGAAAGGAAAGACAAAAACAACAAGCAAAGCATACACACAATCTTCTTGTGAGTATAGTAGTGTTCGTACGCGAATCATACTTATTTTGTGCTTCGTGTAAATGTTAAGTAGAGACGAGTCGAAGTCAATAACATCATGCGTATTGTTAAGTATGAATACGACGAGTACTTCCAACTTTGAGTATGAGTAGTATGAGTATCATATTAAAATAAGTATGAATGCGTATAAGTCTCAGAAATAATAAGTATGACTCGAATCTACTCATCGTTTTGAATACTCGTTGCTGATCTCTGGCACACACACAACCTTCTAGCGAGTATTGTGGTGTTCGTACTCGAATCATACTTATATTGTGCTTCGTGTATATGTTGAATTATGGAGAGTCGAAATCAACAACATCGTGCGTATTGTTAAGTATGAGTACGATGAGTATTTCTAACTTTGAATATGAGTAGTATGAGTATGATATTAAAATAAGTATGAATGCGTATAAGTAGCTGAAATTATAAGTATGACTCGAATCTACTCATCGTTTTGAATACTCGTTGCTGATCTCTGATACATATCACAATAATAAAATATACATACGTAGGTACCAAAAAGTCTGCGTTAACTTTTAAAATAAATAAAGAAAATATGCTTAAATCTTAAATTTAATATTTTGTTGGATATCCACGTTGTTTTATGACATCATTCGATCTGTTTGGCATGGAATTCACCAACTCTTCTATTTCCTCAGCACTTAATTTCTCCCATTCTTCCCGTATAAAATTTCTCTTTTTACTTCTAATTACATGCTGGCAAATTTTTTTTCTCTAATAAATCCTACAGATGCTCAATAGTATTGAGATCTGGAGATTGGATGGTGTCTTGAGCTGTCTTGGAGCATTATCCACGAGCCAAAGTTGAACGACCTTCGCAGTGTGCTTTGGCTCGTTATCCTGTTGGAATCAAAACGTAGAAGGTAGGTTGAGTTTTGACTCACTTTGTTTTAAATTATTTCTTAGGTATCCATATTTATTCATGGTGGACTCAATAAATTTAAGTCAACCTACCCCCAAAGCCGCCATGCATCCCCACATGCCATAACTTCACCACCATCGTGTTTTACTGTGCCAACCAGATTTTGTATATCGAGCGCTTTCGCCACACAATTTGTAAGTCATCAGAGTTTTGGAGACAGGTTTTATTTTCAGACGAAAGTCAGTCCTACATATTTGGAATAAAAGGTAGTCAAATTGTGTGACGAAAGCCAGGAACTGCGCTCGATAAACGAAATGTGGAAAAACATGGACATGGAAAAAAATCATTAAAAGTCAACAACGTTGCAACACTATTAAACATTAGCAAAATATTCGGAAAAATAATATGAGGCCGTGTCGGTACAAAGTGAAAACCACTCTTAAATTGCTAACTGCTACTGATTCTCAATCGAGATTAATTTCTGGTAAACTTATGGTGTTTTCTTTTCTACAAAGAAAATGTCACCCTCTTACAAGGTGCATTAAAAAAATTTTTGACCAACCCTGTTGTAATGTCATTTTTTATTTGAGAAGAACATAACACAAATATTAAAAAAGGGTATGCCCTGTGTTTACCACTTATTAAGAAAATGAATAAGGAAATGCCAATTTGTTCAAAGGTGTTGCCAGATTGCTAATTTTTCGACTTCATTTTTTGCACGCTTTTATTTTTTTAACACTGTTCTAACATTGAATGCAATTTTTTATATTGCTGACCATGTAGCTTTAATAATGTAATATTTCCTTAAGATTACTCCACAACACAATGAAAAAATTAACTTCAAATTGGATAACAATACCAGACGACTTTTTTTAAATTTCATCTGGTAGCCCTATAAATAAACAAAAGTCATCTGCTTTACAGGGCATTATCAGCACTCTCGATTTATACAGGGCATAAAATGCAATGCCCTCCACCATTGGCAAGTGCGAATTATTTAGAATAAAACTTACCACCCTTTTAGAGGGCGAAACATTTTTAAGAAACAAACGCAAAATTGCATTTTGCGTTAATAAAATGCACATTTTTTGGTAGAAAAGAAAACACCATTAGTGAAATAAGAAAATAAATTCGCATTGGGGTCATAGGGAATTACATGGCCATTCCTTATTCAGCAACTATATTAACAAATACAAATTACTTGTCGTCGTGAAGACAGACTATCGCGTGATTAGAGGAGAAAAGTGAAGAATAGAAGAGAATTTTTTGTAGAAATGGAAAAAATATATGAATTATTATGAGAATTGCTCTTTGGGTTGATTAAACAATAGCATTTTCCTCATTACATTGTTGAGGACATGGATAAAAAGCCCGCAACTCTCAGTGAATCTCATTAGTTTCAATTGTTAAACGAGTCTCTTCTACCTCTTGCGGTTAAATTGTTCTTTTGGTCAAGGAGAAGTGTATCAGCGAAGTTAAGAATCCTTTGTGGAAAATATTACCGAAATTAAGTTCAATCAGTTCAGGCTAGATTAGTTTACTATTGTCGTGTAGAGGTTCTAGATTACTGCGACTAGATAATATATTTCACCACCCGCAATGTATACATACATATATATACATACATATATAGACATATGATATTCCTGTAAATTCATTTCTAATGCAGTTTCGATTCCTTTGATGACCTTGCCAAGTATTTAATACGAATTCATGTATTTTATTCTCATCGCACAGGTTCCAGGTATGATAATTACTTTTCCTTATCACAGAAGCTATACAAATACTGAAGCTGGCAATCCCTATTCCAAAAAATGTTCTTTGAGTCTACAATGTCTGGTTTCTCTTCTTAGTCTAATTCTAGATAGTTTGTATGCATTATTCAAATCCCTTTAATTGCAATTAGCCACAAAAGTTAAGATTGTATCAAAATAATTTGTCTTAAGAAGAGTCTTCGTCTCTCTTAAGCTTTCCTTTCGCCGAATATACCCTTCCCAACAACTCTATCTACTCCACAGATAGATTCTTCGACGCTGAACACACATTCTTCCATTGCATCAAATGGCAAGACGAGAAGAACATGTTGATAGATCAAATTGTTGAATTTACACCCGACAACATTGTGGACGCAATGCTCGAAAGCGAGACGAAATGGAGCGCTGTAAGAAGATACGTTGAATGTGTACTCCGCAGGAAGAAGGTCGACCTTGACACAATACAACGAAATGATACATGAGAAGACGAGCCAATAGCATGAAGCTGGCCTAACGGGACGTCGTTCTGGGCCCTTCCCGAAGTAATGCAGATAGCCGTCCCGGGAAGGGAGTATTCCCAGAAGAGGAGGAGGGATTGTTTTAGTGGAAGCACCACTCGACGCAGTTGACGATGGTCACTGTAAGTGCGAAGGCATTTTGAACCCTAGCTCACACGCCAAAAAAAAAAAAAAACAGATTCTTGCCTTAATAGTGGCATGGAAGCTCCGCTTTTCGCAATCACATCTGCCTGCTCATTGCCGTGATTTCACATTTGACTTGGGATTCAGCAGAGGGTGGCATTATTTTCCCTGCCTAGCTGATTTAGCTTGCTAGCATAATCGCATACTATTCTCGAGATAACTTCATTCAAACTGAATGTACGGAACATGACATATCTGTCTGATAGTCTTTTAGTGACAAGGGCTTTCGAACAAATAGTAAAATATTCGAAACCCGTTGAGATTTTGGAGGATGTCTTCCAAGCAGAAGTCTACGCGATTAAATAGTGTGCTCAATTCAACTTGGACAGGAAGAACTAAGGACGGAACATATCTGGGTATCTCTTCACACTATTCGATGCCGATTTCAAATTCAATACTCTGCTACAATTTTTTAGACTTGAACAAAAAACAAAGGAGAATAAAATAGCTGACGACTATGACAGAAAGTATTAATCAATGGAACTTTGAAAATATAGAAGACCCTTGTCAAAACTGCCAATACTTAATGAATAAGTATTTTTTCATATTTTTCGTACATATCTAGTTAAAGTATACAAAATATTTAACTAATTAACAGCAATGTGAGACGTCTTTATAACACAATCCATGAAATATATGTACCTTCCAATTATAACATCTAATTTAATTCTCTATTATGCCACATTTGCATTTGTTATGTCAAAACATGACATGGAATGCAAAAATTAAATCGTAATTTTCAAATAAAATTTAAAAATATTAACGAAAATGCCTTACAAAACATAAGATCTCTCATGTCAACACACTAACTAACACACGTACTTGGTTAACAGACACTGTGGCTTTGTTAAGCTTTCATGGTTAATGTTAAGAGTGTGGCCCTTACCGGCAATCTTTTGCCTATTAGAAGAGGCTCCCTTACCAGGAATACATACCATCATACCGTACTAATGTAAAATAAGTTGAAGCATTTAATAGGTTTAGGCATGCATGAGAAGGTTTTTTTGGCCACAAGTCATGATTTTCTTTTGAAAATCTACACACAGAAAAAAAAAGAAGAGAAGCAGCATAACGTGAAGAAGAAAGAAGAGAAATGAAATGAAACTTCATTAACTTTAACGAGCTGTGTAAGTCCGTCTCTATAATGAGGTTGGTTTGTAGTTTTGTTGACTACTACGAGGAATTTATGCAGAAAGAAAAAGAGAAAGAAAAAAATTTTTTTTGATGACACCTTAAGGTTTAAGGTTTCCACCCGGTTCTTGGCTTAGAACTTGTATATGAAATTAAAGTAAATTATGAACGAATAACGAGTACATTTTACAAAGAAGAAATATAAACAGACACAACTAAAGTAAAAAGATATGATTTAAGAATACTTACATACATAGTGTAGCATAATTATAAGAACATTTTATTTCATGTAATGATCACAGAATAATGACCTACCGCAAGCAACTTCAAGTCTGGATCAAGGTAAATAAGGTCATGTAGAATGTGCAGTGAGATATCTACCACTGCCACCTTGACTGTTGAATCATGGAGAAAGAACGATTATACGATTCAGACGATCACTAAAATTTTGTTACTACCCACAATCCATGCATTAATTTCGTAATATTTTCACTACGACTTGCAAATAAAGTCAATAAAGTCTCAATAAAGTGTTGACAAAAAAAATCTTAATGTAACGAAAGTATAAAGGACGGTTAAGGGGTTGGGTTAGGGATCGGTAAAACTCTTGTAAGGAATTTAAATTTTTTCCATTGTTTCATAGAAGAGGTTTGATCTTCGTTAAGCTGTAAAAAAGTCCCGGAGAAGTCAATAGCGTACACTGTGAGCATTTAAAATAACGCCTATTGCAGGGAGCTAGCTGCATGATAACAAATAATGAGATAGGATTCCAATCAGATAGGGCATTAGTGTTTCTAATAATGTCGTCCTTAAATCCAACAGAGGTAACAGCCGGAAGACTGCATGGATGTTTAGAAGACCTCGAGTATGTGGATGATACAGACACTAAGTCGTGCACGACTTAGGACAAAATAAATGTGATCGAACGAATGTCTGCAAGGAGGGGACTGATGATTAATGCACGAAATTTCTGGATAATGTGCATCATTGCACTCATGTCACGATCATTGCTTCGCCAATACTAAACTAGGACTCAGGTCTAGATAAGTATGATCGAATGAACCTCTACTAGGAGGGGACTGATGATTAATGCACGAAATTCCTGGATAATGTGCATCATTGCACTCATGTCACGATCATTGCTTCGCCAATACTAAACTAGGACTCAGGTATGATAAGTATGATCGAATGAACCTCTACTAGGAGGGGACTGATGATTAATGCAGGAAATTCCTGAATAATGTGGATCATTGTACATATATCACGACCATTCCTTCTCCAAAACTAAACTATACTTCATTTCTATATCAGGGTTGCATGATTACAACGAGCGATGGTTAAAGTCGGGACACTAAGCGCTGACCAGGCAAGATAAGAGAGACATTTAGCAGATTACGCCTCGTATGGCGTTTCCAATTATCAGCTTACACTTGCCCTAGAATCTTCAATAGTAATGTGAAGACAGTACTTTTTTATGGATATGAATCTTGGAAATCTGCATCTAAACTGACCTTCGTAAAACCTGACGTATTTTTCAACCCACAATAATTACAAACAATGATGTCTGACATCCTGTGAAGTCGCCGTAGTCTTGTAGGTAGTGTGTTGGTTTATTAGACGTGAAGCCACAGTTCAAACCCCAGGTCAGACGTCTACAATAAAACTAAATTTCAATATTTCTCCGGCGACTTCGTTTCAGCAGATTTCTGGCAAAAACTCTGAGAGTAAATAAAACTGCTATGAAAAGTTTCTCAAAAATCAATCGCTTGGAGTCGACTTTAAACTGTAGGTCCGGCCACTAATATATAAAATTAACACATACAACATAAATGGTGCGAGAAAGTAGGTCGTATTCCTTACAGAGATCAGCAATGAATCGTATTTTCGCTACTCATAGGTACTTATGAAATTTTGAGTATGAGTGAGTCAAGAGTATTAAAATTCAACTACTCTGATTCATTCGTACTCGCTACAACATTGATTTATAAGTATAGGTTGCAATGAGTATGAGTACAACGTTGACATCAAACTCACAACATTCGATTCATTGTTTGATTCATACGCCTACTCATTCAGATTCATAAATTTAGAAAAATATTTATAATACTTACGAATGATTCGAGTCACTCGAATCATTCATCAAAATTTACAGTAGTAGTTATTGTTGCATTTACAAAAGAAGAGAAAACGAAAAGACAAAGACAGCAAGCAAAGCACACACACAACCTTCTAGCGAGTATTGTGGTGTTCGTACTCGAATCATACTTATTTTGTGCTTCGTGTATATGTTGAATCATGGAGAGTCGAAATCAACAACATCGTGCGTATTGTTAAGTATGAGTACGATGAGTATTTCTAACTTTGAATATGAGTAGTATGAGTATGATATTAAAATAAGTATGAATGCGTATAAGTAGCTGAAATTATAAGTATGACTCGAATCTACTCATCGTTTTGAATACTCGTTGCTGATCTCTGATTCCTTACTAAAGGTTTGTAATGACCAATTATGTATGATGTCCGACACCTTATCTAACAAATTCTAAGTCAGACAGTGATTTGTAGGCGTAAATTGTGTGGGATTGGAATGTGTAAAGAGCTAGAGGCTTAACAAAATTAAATTAAAAAATTATTGTTCTCCATTGCCTGCTATTTTTCAAAATTTAAAATTTTCTAACTGCCGCCACTCAAGAGAAACAGAATAAGGAATCGTGTTAAATCTACTAAGACACTTAAAAACTTCAAGCATAATTCGTAAAATACAAATAGCATACCTCGTATTAGAACATGAAAAAATTCAATTCAAATTTTTATTTCATATCCCATAACGAAAGTTTGTAGAACGTTTTGTATCAATTTCATTTCAAGTTCCATGATGGAACAATAAAACAGAAGAGAAAAATAAAACATAAAAAAAATAATTTAAAACGCGTGAGAATTATAATTTTAACCCATTTACATACAAACAAATTCAAATATTCTACACGATATGCGACAGACTCTCCTCCTACATGCTTCATTTGTTTGCAAAAATGTTTCTCTATCGTTCGGCAATAATGTCCACATTCCCAACAACTGAAATTCTAAATGCAAAACGATATGATGACGATGTAATTTCATTCATTATTTTAATGTGCTCTGATATAAGTGTGTAAGTATGTACAGAATATGAATCCATATACTCTCTTTTTTTCATTCGTTTGCATGAAATTGAATCTGTAATGTGCTGATGGATGGAAAGGGGGGCACATGTTGATTGTGTACAATATATGGATTATAAAATAGTTTCATGGTCAATAATAATAATAATGTACTGTACCATGCACCTACTGAAGTACCATTTCAATGTGAAAATTCATCTAAACGTACGTACACATGTACATGCTTGTAAGAATTGAAAATGATATGCAAATAAAATAATAAATAAAACAGAATCTTTAACACGTTGACTGCCAACTACGAGATAACTCGCAGATTGCGTTCCCTTCTAGGGTGCCAACTACGAGTTATCTCGTACTCACTACACCTAAACTAAATCAAATGGTCAGTTTTGGCCAGATTTCTGAAAATTGCCGTGGCAGTCAACGTGTTAAAATGTAATTCATGGTAAATAAAAAATAAAATAAAAATAATTTTCAATATTCAATTCAATATTTTCTGTTTTTTATGACGAATAAATACGTTGATCGTTGACTAGACGTTTTTATATTGTTTTAAAACCCCAATAGAATTTTTATAATTTTTCTTATGAATTTATTGATAAATATTGCTGTGTTGATTAATTGCAATCAAATTTATTAAAATTTGTGTTATTTTTGTAAAAATTATTCAAACTTTATCTCAAACAAAAGCCCTCGACATCTAATGACGTCACAAGTAGAAAGACTCTCAAAGACACACACACAGGAAACAACAATTGTGTTCTAAAGTAGAGTTGCCAAATGTTCATTTGAAATATGGGGAGAAAATGTGTAAAAGGTGAAGTGAATTAAAAGTGAAATCTAAAAAAATAGGAAATAATGTGCGCAGTTTTTTGCCTGTAGATAAAGTTGCCACGGTCTGGTATGTAGTGTGTAGGCTTATTATTACATCTCCAACAAAACAAAATATGAAAAAAAAATATTTCCTCGGCGACTTTTGCTCAGCAGATTTCTGGCAAAAACTCTCTCTAAAATCGGAGTCGACTTTAAACTGTAGATCCCTCCACTCATCTGTAAAATTAACACACACAACAAGTGGTGTGAGCAGATAGGTCCTAATCCTAACTGAAGGATTCTAATGACCAATTATGTATGTATTTATGTAACGCCCATAGATCGATATTCTAATCGCTGTAAGTGGCTTCAGCTTATTCTTGATTTATTTCTCCTTATTGCTTATATTTACGACTGTTGACGCCAGATGCGTCCCTTTTAGGGATTCCAGTCAATTGCAGGCAGTTGTCTGTGTAAAACAGTTACATTCCCTCTCTGTTTACGGCTATAAATCTCGATTTCAATTGTGGTCTACATTCGGTTTGTGCCTAGAATTGAGTATTGCTTATAGTGTTTGGCCAGAAAACCCTTTAGATTCGTCTCCCATATTTGTTTGACAAATATATCGATTGTCCTAAGTTAACAACGAGCTGCATTTTATGTAAGACAACTGACTTCATACAGCTATTAAAAGTACTCAGTTTAGTCAGAAATTCCATACTGGATATAGTTGACGGCAGACTTGTTAGTCTGGACCTGTTAATACGGTTTCTAGCGTCCCCTCTATTGCCACCGTACGATGTAATAACGCTTACCAGATAGATATTTTCGATCTGAATCTGTTTCAACATAAGTATATATAGCTTCCAGCACACATAAGGTTTCATTTAATGTTATAGGGATTTAAATTTTACAAATAAAATTTCTCCATCTACTCTATCCTGCTCCAAACATCACTTTCACGCAGTTGATCGATCAAGTTAACTTGGAAAGCTCTCTGTTTCTTGTGTTTTGTGGCTTCCAATGAAGACTTTCTTTAGAGAAAACCGAGTTTCTCATACATGAAGTATCGTGCCATTTTCTTCGTTAGATTTTAGCGTAGATTTTTTTCTTACAAATAAAAGAATGCAAAAATGCTGCAGAAACGTATCGAGAAATGCGAAAAGTATCCTAAGGGATTTGATCAATTCTATGTTAGATAAGCCTGATCATTTTTGATCTCTATTTCTTATAATTCGAACGTATGAATGAAACAAACAAGCGAAATAGAGCGACCGGAATGAGCAATAAAAATATTTTGTGTTCCATCCTGTGGCTTTTTGTTTGTATGGCCGTTTGCGATGCCAAATTTCTCGGATTATAGGTTTTCCTAGGTTGCCATTGCCAAAATTGTACAAGGCGAGAAGACGAGTATTATTTTTCTCAAACAATCGTTTATAAATTTCATTTTCATTTTTCTAAGCCGTACAGAACAATGATGAAGAAAGAACTCTAGTGCTATTCGAAAAATGGCAGAAGGCCACAGATAATAATAGGTACGGATTAATAACAGAATTGCTCAATAAATAAGATATGCCACCATATCATTACAAGAATGATTTTTTTTCTTCCATTGGCAACTTGGCAACACTACTTTAAATGCCAATTAAATTTAAAAGTACTCTCTGCGAGTCGTTGTATTCAGTTAAAATTTATTATAATTCACTCTGTCTCTGTCTCTCTCTCTCTCTCTCTCTCTTCCTCTCACGTTTTTTATAGCATTTCATTCAGTCCGTGTTATTATTGAATATAAAAATAAAAGGGGTTTATTGTACGAATAAAAGAATTAATAAATTTCACCTTGCCACACTTAAAGAGTCAATTGTCTGGAAAATATCAAAAAAAAAAAAAAATGTTTTCTCAACAATAAAATGGAAATGGAAATAAAATTACAAAAAGCAAAGAAATAAAAGTGTCATCAACAACCAACTCCTTCAAATAAAAGCAATTTCAAATTTTAATACAATTAAATTTAATTTGAAACAATTTAAAGGAATTGAAAGATTTTTGATTAACAATCTTGCTAAAATAATCGCATTTATAATCGGCTGAGGAATTAAATACTGAACCTCTACACGGAAGAGATTGGTGACAAAAAGAAAAAATTGGGATATAGAACTCAGGCTCTTGTAGATAAGGAGTGCGCACAAAAAAATCTGGACTTACACTTTTCGTTATAGAAATAAAACTAAGTGGCGAATTTTTTTCGTTTTATATTTCAATTAAAGTAAATAATATTTGAATTCTTTTGTGTATAAAATTTTTTTCTGACAAAGGTCTCAGAGCATCCAACTTTTTGAGCCACTTTTCTTCCAGACATGTTTTAGAAAAATACGTATTATTTTACTTGCTTTGTTTTGGTCGGCAAATCATTTTTTTCTTACACTTCCATGTTTTCTCTCAATACTCAAAGACTCCTTATATTGTTTTAAGTATTACCTTAGAAACTGTTTTTTGGTTAACACCTGCGAGCCTAGCAATCTTTTTTAATCGTGTTTTGTAAAATTTCAATTATTTTTTACGACATTCTTGTTGGGTGCCCATTTTCAAAAAACTAATTTTGCTATTGCAATGACATTTAGCAAGTGGATTTTGAAACAGATGACTAATGAAAACAATGTAACGTATTCATTTTTTTCAATTATGATAAAAGTTATAAGCTTAAAAGTAGGCCCATTTTTTTTTTTGTGCGCACTCCTTACATACATCCATATGCTGCTGGACAAGCATAGTATAAATTTGTTCTGCATTTTGGGGCTTTTGTAGCCTTTGGGGTAACAAAATCACAGATGAACTGTCTTACCATGGAATTGTTCTGGGACATCAATCTCAGGCACCGACGCAGACTGACGAAATACTATAGAATCTACCGGTCAATGTGGGCCTCACTAGATAGGTTTTGCACCTGCATACAATCTTTAAAGGTTTTTTGACAGGTTATTACTGAGGGCGAGTACCAGTTTGTAGGCCACAGTCATACCAATTTCCTACAAAGTTTGTCATGAAATAGGGGAACATGACGTTATCGACTCAGGCCCAGGGTTTCCTTAATCCATTTGCAACATACGGCGGAATGTTCCACGAACAAACACTCTCACTTACCACCAAGAGCAGAATAGTCCGTTAACAACACTTTTATACATACATAATTGGTCATTCCAACCCTTCAGACAGGATTACGACCTACTCGCACCACTGATGTTGTGTGAGTTAATTTTATTCATGAGTGGTGGAACTCCGAATGACAGATTTTTGAGAAACTTTTTCATGGCAATTTTATTTACTCTCAGAGTTTTTGTCAGGAGAGAAAATCGCTGGAGAAATTTTTTTTTTCATATTTCGTTTTATTAGAGATGTGTGAACTGTGTTTGAACCAGGTTCTGATGTCTAAAAAACCAGCCCACTATCTAAAACCAATACTATGTATATCAATTGATACATAACATCGGGGAGAACATGAACCAATGGAACTAATTCTATGTCACCTTTAAACACCGGAGTTTCAAATATTTTATGAATGACAGCTG
This sequence comes from Sarcophaga caerulescens, assembly GCA_927399465.1. Lineage (NCBI taxonomy): Eukaryota > Metazoa > Arthropoda > Insecta > Diptera > Sarcophagidae > Sarcophaga > Sarcophaga caerulescens. The sequence continues at coordinate 16,420,731 of OV656872.1, forward strand.
TCCAGATATTACCCATATAAGAGAGGTGTGGGGAAGACGATTTTTCCTATGAATTATTAGGTGGCCATAATTCATTTCTTCTTTTTAAATAATTTGTATGAACTAACGTTTCACAAAATTTACTATATTTTCCGAGCGCAATTATATTTTTAACGATCGCCAATGAGAGCTACCAACTGTCTGTCTCTGTAGACAATGAGAGCTACCAACTGTCTGTCTGTCTGTAGACAGTTGGTAGCTCTCATTGGTGATCGTTAAAAATATAATTGCGCTCGGAAAATATAGTAAATTTTGTGAAACGTTAGTTCATACAAATTATTTAAAAAGAAGAAATGAATTATGGCCACCTAATGTAGAGACTTGAATGATTAAAATCTAATATATAAAATTCTCGTGTCACGGTGTTAGTGGTTAAACTCCTCCGAAATGGATCGACCGATTTTCATGAAATTTTGTGTGCATATCGGGTAGGTCTGAGAATCGGACAACATCTATTTTTCATATCCCTAAATGTTAAGAGGTCGTGGCAAATCGTTAAAATTAAATATTTAGGTACATATTGAACGTAGACGAATAAACTTTGTTGGGTAAGTTCGTAAGTTCGATATTAACAATCCCACCAAAAATGGGCGTGGCAACCCTTCCCCCTCAAGTGATACATATAACTCTTATACTACTGAACCGATTTTAACCATTCTTTTTTTGTTCGAAAGCTTATCAGGTTTAGATAGTTAAAAAAAAAATACGATATAGCAAAAAGTAGGCGTGGCAAACCTTTAAAATTAAATATTTAGGGACATAGTGATCGTAGACGAATGCAATTTTGTGGGTAAGTTCGTATAGTCGATATCGACAAACTCACCAAAAATGGGCGTAGCAATCCTCCCCCTTTAAGAGATACCTATAAGTCGGCTAATTCGATGGTTTATAACTACAACGCTTTCGATTATAAGTACATCCCCACACACTTAAAGTAAGTTAGTCGTTTTTATCTAACTGTTTTATGCAGCATATTACAATAAATATATAATGTGACCTCTTTTGGGCAATAAAAAAATCAATTTTGGGCGGGACGAAGTTCGACGGGTCAGCTAGTGTATGTATATATTTTCTACTACTTCCTGCGACATTTATTAATTCTGTAATAAAAATCCTAAAATGTTTTTAGTTTAAATTCTATTTTTAAATTTCATGTAAAATTTTGCGGCATTTAAACAGATTTTACTGAAATGAAATGAACCAACCAGCCAAACGATTTTAAAGATGCCGTCAGTCTATTCATTTCATATTCAATGTATTCATCTTTGAGTCGTCGATGTAAAAAGAGAAGAGTAGACAAGTAAGAAAATCGTGTCTAAATAATCTTATGTGGTGACAGTTCCTAAGAAATTAATTCATATAATAAAGCCAACATAGACAACATATATGTACATATTTATGTATATACATAGCATTGTGTCATTGTCAATGTCGCCAGTGTGACGTCTTAAGACAAAAAAAAACACATAATCGTGCAACAAAAGATACAATGAACACAAAAACAAAATCAAAAAAAAAATAAATACGGAAGTGACTGACACATTGCAACAATTATGAAAGCGATACCCACACACAAAAGCAAGACGAATTTCAAATGCCTTAAGAAACTCGAATAAAAGTTGTAATCAACAATTCACAGTTCTTCCCTCCAGTTGCCTAATGCAATGTGCAAAGTGCAATGAGTGAAGGAATGAGTGAATGAATCTATTAACACACTTCTTTGACTTCTTTGGGGAATTGCTAAAGAAAAAACAAAAAAACTCCTGAAATGTTGCCTTCCATTGCACGAACTAAAGATGCCCAATTATTTGGCTTAAGAATTATCATAAGATCTGTCAGTATAATGGTTCATTTAAGATGGTGTTGATGATGTGCTACAGTTTTTGTTGTTGCATGTTGCATAATAAAAACAGTTTATTATATGTATATGAGCACTTAAAGACTGCTGAATATAAAATATGTTTTTTGTCTTTGAATATGCACTCCAGTAATTCTTCCACAACAACACCTTCTTACATACAGACAGACAGACAGCCAGGCAGTCTCTTAGTCAGTCAGTCATAATTAAATGCCTCAAGTTTATAGGGCTTGAAGTTGCACTCATCCAAAGAAATTGTCTGATGAAGCCTATGAATTTATTATAAAACTTCCTTAAGTTGCCAGCAACTTCATGGAGCATTCTCATTCGCATGCATTGTAAATGGAAATTCTTTTGTCATTGCATTTATTCATATATGCCGCCAGTGTTATACGAATGGTGTTAAGAATACATAGTAAAACGTAGTAAATTACATAGACGGGTTAACTAATTTGTTTAGAACGAAGTTTTAATAACCCTAAGCTGGAAAAAGGTGGTTTTGATAACTTTTTTTGTATCCAAACTATAATAAAGGGCTATCCATTTCGTGGTTTCAAAAGTATGGGACTGGAATTCGACATCTGTCAAACTAAGTTGTGAAACCAATTTTTTTCTTTTCAGTTGAAAGTCTGACATTGACGAAAATGGATCGCTTAACTATCACACAACGCATAAAAATTATCAAAACCTTCTACAAAAATCGTGATTCTGCCACAGTCACGTATCGAACAAAATTTTCTTCAGCGATGAAGCATATTTCACACTCGGTGGGTATGTTAATAAATAAAATTGTCGTATTTGGGGTTCTTCAAGTAATTGAAGAGAGGCCATTACATCCAGAAAAAGTCACTGTTTGGTGCGCTCTTTGGTCCGAAGGAGTGATTGGACCTTACTTCTTCGAAAACGACGATGGAACGACTGTCACCGTCAATTCGGACCGTTATGGTCATATGATAACCGACTTTTTTTTGCCTGCTATTGAAGAATACGACTTGGAGAATATGTGGTTTCAACAAGACGGTGCCACATGCCACACAACTCGAGTGAATATGGCTTTATTGCAAGAGACATTTCCTGGCCGAGTAATTTCTCGTCATGGCGATATCAACTGGCCACCAAGATCATGCGATTTGACACCATTAGACTTTTTTGTGGGGCTACGCGAAAGACCGTGTTTATGCAGATAAACCTTCAACTCTTGAGCAATTAAAACCCAACATTCGTCAAGTTATGGCTGAGATACCGCCCAATATGTGTCAAAAAGTGGTCGAAAATTACCTCAAAAGAATCAATGCTTGCAACATTTCACGTGGAGGTCATTTAAATGATGTAGTGTTTCACACATAATGTCAACGTTCAAACTTTACAATAAAAAAGAAATGAAAAAAATAATGAAATAATGAATAAAATAATGAAAAAAATATTTTATATGTGTTTTATTTACGTTTACTTTTGAAACCACGAAATGGATAACCCTATATTAAAAGTTCGCTAGCTAATTTACTATATTAACATCGATCTTTATATGTTTATATATTTCCATCGCCGTTATAGTGAGGATAGAACATCAATATTGCTATTTAAAGTTTCATTAACTATAGAATCCCTTATCAGCTAATTTTAGTCTAATAATAGTGATATATGTAGTTGATCCTGACAGGCAACAGTCTTCTTATTATGACTAATATTTAGAAGAAAGTCACCATAGTCTAGTAAGTAGTGTGTTGGCTTAATAGATTTAAAGCCACGGTTCAAACTCCAGGTCAGTCATCTCCAACAAAACTAAATATGAGAAAATATTTTTTCGATGACTTCCTCTCAGTAGATTTCTGGCAATAACTCTGAGTTTAAAAAAATTGCCATGAAAAGTTGCTCAATGTGGAAGTCGCCGTAGTCTAGTAGGTAGTGTGTTGGCTTATTAGACGAAAGGCCCGAGTTCAAATCCTAGGTCAGACATCAAAACGAAAATATGAAATATTTCTTCGGCGACTTCCTCTCAGCAGATTTCTGGCAAAAACTCTGAGAGTAAAAATTGCCATGAAAAGCTTCTCAAAAATCTGTCGTTCGGAGTCGACTTTAAACTGTAGGTCCCGCCACTCATGTATAAAAATTAACGCACACAACACGAGTGGTGTGAGAAGCTAGGACGTTGTGCAATGGGTCAATTCGACCTCCGGGTACTGTACTTGTTACAGTTGACAAGTACACGTCCTCTAACCTAACCTAACCTAAAGTTGCTCAAAAATCCATCGTTCGAAGTTGAATTTAAACTGTAGGTCCCGCCACTCATATATAAAATTAACACACACAACATAAGTGGTGTGAGAAACTAGGTCCGTAATCCTGACAGAAGGGTTGTAATGGCCAATTTTGTATGTATGTAAGTTAAAGAAGGCAGAATTTTTTGTCTTTTTGCCAAATCACCATGGATGACCATAAAAAACGACGTGTGTTCTTTGAATGGGCTCTGAAGCAGTTGGCAAATGACCCTAGTTTTCATCGAAAAATAATTTTCAGCAATGAGACCCATTTCTGAATGAATGGGTATGTGAACAAACAAAATCGTTGAATTTGAGCTGAACCCATTTCAGATGGGTCCAAAAGCCTCCAATTCATTCCAAAAAACTCACTGTTTGGCAAGGTTTTTAGGTTGGCGGCGTCATCAGTCCATATTACATTGAAAACGACGTTAGTCTGGCCATTACTGTTAATAGTGAGCACTATAGGTAGTTGATTATCAACTTATTTTGGGCTGAATTGGATGATCTGTACACCAACGACATGTGGTATCAATAGGATGGAACTACGGACTACATAGCTCATGCCATATTGGGTATTCTACACGCTCGATTTGAGGTCATCATTTTATCAAATGGTGATAATGCGAACTGACGAACGAGATCGTGCCCGTCTATCGATTTTACTTTTCTTGTAGAGTTTTCATAAGCCGTAGGTATATGCGAATAGGCTAATAACCACGGTCGTCGAAGTCAGCCTGAGAAATCGTGGCGTACATTGGAAAGATTTTATATTCCACACACGTAACAGTAGGTCTTTCAAAACAATTCGTATAGAATACCATATGTCTCATAGAACTGTGCCAGTGCTGTATACATATAATATCTGGCTTAATTTAATCCAACTAACTGGATGAATTAGAAATACTCGAAACTTTCTTGGTGTACTTCCCTCAAAACTTTTTTTAGTAAATCGGAATAAACAAATTTTAAACGATTAACTGATGCCATCAGGGAGAAGTTTATACACTTTTAATGTTTGGAATATGCTTGCTTGAATCAGTATATCTTCATGCATCATTAGAAGCATTTAGAGTCTTGATGCTAAAATACTTCAATTAATTGTACCACCAAACGAAAACGATAAATTTCATTTGCATTCGACTTTTCGACATTCCAAGTCAATTGTGCATAGGATTGCATAATGCAAACATGTCCACATAGACACTACACTTTCCCTCCCGTCCGTAACCCATTTTACCTAGGCAACAATGCACTGTGTCAGTCAGGTGAGCCATCCCCTGAGTGTTAAGTTTAGTTTATAAAATATAAAAAAGAAAAACTGTACATAATTAACATAAAAATGATGGCCTATTTAAAGGCAACTAACTATTTAGCTTCAGTGATAATAATACCAGTAGTATGTGGCATAAATAAACTTTTTTCATAATTTCTACTAGGCACACATACATACATACGGACATACATACGTAAATAGTTGTTATACAAATACAAATTGACACACTTGGCATACCGTTCCATTTCCTTCCTTCCTCAGCTACAATACAACGTACGATGATAGTACGTTTGAGCAATAAAAGTTTGAGTAATTTGCCAGTGCTGCGAACTGAACTTCAGTAGCAAACCATCAGCAATTTCCAAGATGTTGCATTTCTGTGTTGCAGATGCTGTGTGATGGTACGAATACGAACGAGTGCGAGTGCATGTACAATAATATTATGAAACACTGTGTACGGCATGAGTATGTAAGTTTTCATGCGGCATAGTGTGTGAGCGTGAGTGTGTTACCGTAATCTAAAGAGTGTGCGAATAATTATTACACTCATGCACTTTTTTTTTTTGATTTTTTATGTTTCTTCTTCATCTTCTGCTTTTTTTATTTTTTTGTTAAATTGCAATTATTTTTTTTTTTTTTTTTTTTTTTTTTTTTTTTTTTTTAAAGCTTTAGGCCCTCAAACAGTGTGTCTTACTTACAAAGCAGTTTGTCTTCAACGGAAGTTTTCATATCTTCTTCTTTTTTTGCTTAACTCTTTTCGATGATGAAGATAAAATGTTAATGATGACGATGATGTTGTTGTTGCTGTTGCTGTTGTTGTTGATGTTGTTAAGGAGAATGACGAAGATGTGCAACATCATGCAAAACAATCAAGATTTTTGTTAAATTGTCTGTAAAAATGTTTTTATTTTTAAGTTTTTCTTTCATTTTTAATCATTTTTATTTTCTTACTAATTTTAAACGTGAGGGCTTTACACAATTTATTGTGATAAAATTATGTTCTGTTGAATATACTGAATATAATGGTAATTTGACTTTAATAGGCCAATTTTGGATGAGAAATAATAACAGTTTACAAGATTTGTACTTGATTTGGAGTTGATTAAAAATAAAAACAAAAAAATTTTTTTTCTGAGCTTCTTAAGGTATGGAAAAAAATTGCATTCCATTTATTGCTCTTACAAAGTTCTTGCAACAACTGGAAGCAATTCTTAGTTCAAAACTGTTTGCCATATTAGTTGCGTTTTTTTTTTCGGTAAATATTTACATTGTCCCGACTGTACTTTTACAAATAGACTACGGAGGTTCACTGATATTTTAAAGAGTACATTTTTTTTTTTTTTTTTTTAATGAAACCAGCACTCAGGGGATGGCCCCTACTCATGCAATGCATTGTGCAGGTTTTTTTTGGAAAGGTGGAAGATGCGAACGGCAAGGAAACGAGTTGCTGCTAGGTGATATACCTTCACCATTAGGGACCTACAAAAGTCGACTCCGAACGACAGATTTTTTGAGAAACTGAGAAGAAATCGCCGAAAAAATACTTATTGTTTTTTTATTTTTTATTTTTTTGATGTCTGGCCTGGGACTCGAACCCTGGCTTTTACGTCTAATAAGCCAGCACACTACCTACTAGACCATGGCGACCCCATATTATACCATTAGCTTTATGCTTTCAGTGAAAGTCCAGCCGACTCAGAACTGAGTATTAAAAGGCATGGATTTATTTAAGATGTAGTAGAAGAAATCCTTAATTTTTGTTTGAAACTGTAGACTTTGCTTATCATACTTGGAATGATCCCATTGGGGTTCAATATGACAAATTTTGTTCCATAACTTGACATTTTCAAAGTAATTCTACTTAATTACGACTCTATCGTTAGAACTCTTGTCTCTATTGCTATCTTGTCTCTATTCTCATCAATCAAAAAAAAGCAAGTCATCGCCAAAAAAAAACAAAAAATGCAACTCATCGACCAAAAAGTGCAAGAGATCGACCGAAAAAATACAAATCGTAAACAAAAAAAAAAATACTAGTCATTGACCAAAAACTGTATGTCATCTACCAAAATAAAAAAGAGGTCATCAACCTAGAAAATTGCCAGCCAACGACAAAACCGAAACGCAAGAATCGAGAAAAAAAAACGCAATGCGAGCATTTTTCCTGTTTTATATCAGAACATTTTGTTGCTCATTTGAAAATAAGATTTAGCTTTGTCGCCTAATCTCCGGTTCCAAGTAAAGCTCGTTCGTAGGAAAAGCTGTTTTTGAAACCTTTATACTATGGCTATCCAGCCCACTAGGTTCATTTCCCCCACAAGTCCATTTTTATCTGATTTAGAATGATTTATATTGAGCACTTTTATTTTTTATTTTTTTTGCTAATTTGACGAAAAGTAAGGCTCGTCACCTATACTTACGGTCTCAAGTAACGCCTAACCTAGGTAAATTTTTTATACGATTTAGCCCGATTAATAGAGAGCACTTTTTTACTACTTTTAAAAAGTTAACTTCGTCGTTATCTCCGGACCCAAAGATTACCCGAGCGTAACGAAAACTGTTTTGGAATCCTTGAATCTCAGCCAACTAGGTCCGAAAACCGCACCTTTTTAAATTTGGTCAAATTTTATCCCATTCACATATAAAGCACTTTTTTGCTTGTAAAAAAAGTTATCTGCGTTGCCTAGATCTCCGGTTCCAAGGGTTATCCGACCATAACGACCTATATCTGTTTTGGAATCCCTGGTGCAATAGCTTTCCAGCCAACTGGGACTTTTTAAATTTTATTGAAAATATTTGGTAAACGCCCTAATATTTTACAACTCTAAACTCTTGTACCTTGGGATCGCACTTGTACAACACAGATTATATCAACAACTGAGGAAATATCAAATGCTAATATAATAAATTTAAAAATAAGTGGCATAAATAAAAGTCCATTAATGCTTTTGTTGTCTTTAATTTTTTACAACCTTGTATTATTTTATAAAAAAAATATTTACATTCCTTTCAATTTCCAAAACAATTTTATTGCATAAAAACAGTTTTAAAAATATTTTAAACACACTTCTGACTCACATTTATTTGAAAAAAAAAATAATTAACAAAAAAAATTTGTTGTTCGTATATATCTACCAGATACTGGTATTGTTTTATTATCAGAAAATAAAAATCAATTAATTGATATTTAAAATTGATAATGAAAAACCAAAAAAAAAAGAATGTATAAACGAGGTGCAAAAAAACAGAAACTTTTGAATGATACAACAAAAAAAAAAGAGAAAAAAAGTGTTTAAATTAACACATTTTGCAATTAACATCCTCATTGGTATTTTAAGATAATATTTTTAAAAATATCGTATTAATTTCAATGATTTTACGACTTACATAGTCGGGGGGATCCATTTTTTAAATAATTTTGCAAAAATAGTTTTGATAGATACTTCCTGATTGATAAAGAGATAAATGTTGCAACCATCAAAACGAAAAGTGAAATTATAATATGCGACTAAACAAAGAAATGTCACGCTGTATGAGCTCCTCAATGACGTGGACATTGTGCAGCGTATTAACATACAGCGGCTGTGCTGGCTCGGCCATTTCGTTCGAATAGAAGAGGATGCTCCTGCGAGACGGGTATTTGATGCGGGAATTTGCGGAAATCGGAGAAGAGGACGACCTTGGTTGCGTTGGAAGGACCAAAGCCCTGTTATCGATTGCTGTGACCAATTGGCGAAGGCGTGCAAGAAGCAGAGGCGCCTGGAAGGATGCGTTAAGGCAGGCCGAAATCCGTTAATCAGGTTATTAAGTAAGTAAGTCACAATGGGAATCGATTCTAATATTGTATAAAAAGACTACGTTTTCACGAAATATTTAAAAGAGATATAGAACTGATGGGAGACCTATGGAACTATTTGAGTTCAACAAGGGAACGTTTCGCATTCTAACAGGAATTTGAACAGGACATCGCGCTATTGGCAGTTTAGCTGAAAAGCTCGGACTGTCCCACCACCAGGTTTACTGCAGAAGCTGCCATAATGTGGAAGAAACGGAATCGGTACCAGAGATCAGCAACGAGTATTCAAAACGATGAGTAGATTCGAGTCATACTTATAATTTCAGCTACTTATACGCATTCATACTTATTTTAATATCATACTCATACTACTCATATTCAAAGTTAGAAATACTCATCGTACTCATACTTAACAATACGCACGATCTTGTTGATTTCGACTCTCCATGATTCAACATATACACGAAGCACAAAATAAGTATGATTCGAGTACGATCACCACAATACTCGTTAGAAGGTTCTTGTGTGCTTTGCTTGCTGTCTTTGTCTTTTCTTTTCTCTTCTTTTGTAAATGCAACAATAACTACTACTGTAAATTTTGATGAATGATTCGAGTGACTCGAATCATTCGTAAGTATTATAAGTATTTTTCTAAATTCATGAATCTGAATGAGTAGGCGTATGAATCAAACAATGAATCGAATGTTGTGAGTTTGATGTCAACGTTGTACTCATACTCATTGCAAACTATACTTATAAATCAATGTTGTAGTGAGTACGAATGAATCAGAGTAGTTGAATTTTAATACTCTTGACTCACTCATACTCAAAATTTCATAAGTACCTATGAGTAGCGAAAATACGATTCATTGCTGATCTCTGATCGGTACAACACCTTTTATGCGAATGTCACTGCACTTCAAAACAGACATCATCGGTTTGTGGGTGACAGAATGTTTCAAGATGTGGGCATGGTGGCGAACGGCCGGTTGGCCGGTTTCATCCGGATCTCGGGATGGTTCAAATGTAGATATAGAACTGATGAAAAAATCAGTGAACTATGTACTTGACTTTGACAAGAGAACGTTTTGCATTTTACCAGGAATTCTAACGGGGCACTGCGATATTGGCAGTTTCACTGAAAAACTCAGTCTGTCGCACCACCAAGATTACTGCAGAAGCTGTCACGATGTGGAGGAAACGGAATCGGTACAACACCTTTTATGCGAATGCCACTGCACTTCAAAACAGACGTTATAAGTTTTTTCGGTAACAAAACGTTTAAAGATCTGGGCATGGTGACGAAAGTGTCACTTATGAAACTGGTCGATTTCATCCGGGAAGGTTCTAATATAGGTATAGAACTGATGGAAAAATCAGTGAACTATGTACTTGTCTTTGACAAGAGAACGTTTTGCATTTTACCAGGAATTCTAACGGGAGACTGCGCTATTGGCAGTTTCGCTGAAAAACCCAGTCTGTTCCACCACCAAGATTACTCCAGAAGCTATCACGATGTGGAGGAAACGGATTCGGTACGACACCTTTAATGCGAGTGCCCTGCACTTCAAAACAGACGTTATAAGTTTTTTCGGTAACAGAACGTTTGAAGATCTGGACATGATGGCGAAAGTGCCACTTATGAAACTGGTCGGTTTTATCAGGCGCTCGGGGTGATTCAAACGCACTACTAACGGATCATGATATGGCAGCTAACTCCAAACTGGGTGACACAATGGACCACCATGTAAACTTGCCTGTGAACGGCAAACTAACCCCTAACCTAACCTAACTTTAATAACAACAAACAGAATGCCCTCAATGGTGTCTGGAGAGAAAAAAATATATTTGTAATAAATATTGTTTTGGTACTTTTTCTATTATTAAACCTAGATTTTCTAAAAAAAAAAACATTTTTTGAAATTTTTCTTTGCATTTAGGTATGTATGTCATAAGGTAGCATAAAAATCCTTGAACTTCTGCATTTTTAATGCCAAATCTGTGTTAACAGTGGTGGTGGTGGCGGTGGTGTTTATTGTGAGCTAATGCCCTGTGCTAGTTCTAAAGTTCTTTTATTTTCTCACAAAATATAGTTTATTTATCGTATTGAATTACAGTGATGAATGACTAGGATGGAAATGTAACACACATTAGATGCCGTACAACAATATTTTTTTTTTTAAAGAAAAAAACATTTAAAATTAACAATATGGCTGCAAAATTAAGGTCATTAAACTTACCATCAACTTTTTTCGAATTATTCGTATAGAAATCCATTGTTATTGAGGTCTTAAGTTTTTCTTTGTTTTATTTTCGTTAATTTATCGTTGTTTATTTATGTTAATCGATTAATTCAATTTAAACAAACAAAAAAATGCTTTTAATTTAACATTTAACGTATGGAGATAGGAGAGGAGATAGCAGCAGAGCACGCGATTTTACATTGATGACGTTGTTGTAAGACAGTGTAACGCACTGAGACAAACCTTAAGGTTGGGGTTGTTAGGGAAAACAAAAACCGAGAAAAAGAAAATCGATAGTGCATTCAAAACAACAACAATAGAGGGTTGAAGGCAAAAACAAAGAATCTCCAGGGGGTTGGAGGCAAGAAGGGTATTTGTTATGTTGCTTAAAACAATTTTTATTCTCTTAGGTTTGCGATTATTTTTTCGTTCTTTAGTTTGGAAGCGAATTTTCCATGTATTTTATTTAAACAAATCTTTGCTTTGTTTTTTTCACTTTCACATTAAATTATTACAATTGTATTGTTATTGTTTTTATAAATGGAATACTATTTATCATTATTATTGTTGTTGTTGTTGTTGGTAGTGTATCTGTTAACATATGTTTGCAATTTGCTTAAGACGCAGTATCTCTGGAAAAAATCTATTCATTCATCACCTCATAAATGCATCATTCTGTTTAAATAGAATTGAATTTTGTATACATGTAAGGCTGTATTAAATTTAAACATTTTTTTGCTTAAATAATTAACTTATATTTCTTCTTTCATATTTCTCTTTACACAATATTTTTTAAATCATTATTTAAGAAGAAAAAAAAAAGCGAAATGATTTGTTGTTTAGGTTTGCAATTATTTTTTGACCCACATTTACGTCTGCAGGCACTCAAAATTGTTTCTTAATGAACCCAAAAAAACTCTCAGCTTACAAAACAATAACAAACAATTCCAAAAAAAAAAAATGAAAAGCGAATGTAAAATTCACTTTAAATTGGGGGAATTGTCTTAAAAAATCACACACAAAATTACACATAAAATTGCAGGTTTTGTTGCAAAAAAAATTAAAAAAATTCCAGATTTTTTCCTCTCCAATTATATTTAAAGTGCAGCCGTCGTAACAGAGATAGAGATAAACTGTGTTACTGGGTGTATTCCTATGATTTTGTTGTTATTTTTCTGTTTTTGTACACAACATTCGTTTTTCGCTTTAATATTGTTAGCAGTAGTGGTAGTGTGGTGGTAATTTGGCAAATGTTTGTTTCCTTTTCGTTTCACCCAGTAACCGACTTAAAAGCAAAATCCATTATTTTTCCCTTGTACACACACACATACATTTATACAAAAACATTCACTCAAATCTACTTAATGTGCGTCTTGTAGCCGGAATCAGAGTCAATGTTTTTCAATTATTTTTCGTAATAATCCCCGTTTATTTAATGGGCTTGTTTCCAGTTAGACGTCACGTATTGCACTGATTAGAAGAGAAGATGTGCATTCATTTCGTTTTAGGCTTACTAAATTCACCACTCACATCGTATTTAAGGATTTTTGCGTTGGGGTAGTTTACGTTTGTCCACATGTATGTTGAGAGTTTAATATCGTTTACGAGATTTATTTTCTAATAAGAGAGTACAGTGACAGTGCGCATGTCGCATGGATGATGATGACGCTTAAATTGGTTTATTAATCGTTTCATCATAGTATGGGTAACATACATATATGCAGACAGTGGTGGGCATGAGATTAGCACATTGGCCCTGTGTTCTAAATGATTTATTTGATTTTATATTTATAATAATAACGTGTTATTTTACTTTTCAATTTCTAAGATTTAGATTTTTTAGATTTTGTGCCTAGAGAAGAAATTAATGAAAAATCCTCAGTTAAGAGAAGATTACGCAAAATTTTTAAAGGAATATGAGGAGTTGGGCCATATGTCTCAAATTGATTCATCGTTCTCCTGGCCACATTATTACATTCCCCTCCATTATTACATTCCTCTCAACTAAGCTGAGGGTAGTGTTTGACGCATCATATCGATTATCATCACAACTATCTCTCAACGAAATCATGATGGTAGGTCCAAAACACTTTATTAGTTACTCTGCTTGGTTTCATACGTCCCCAATATAGCTTGACTGCTGATGTTGTCAAAATGTACAGGCAGAAATTTACAACTCTTTTTGTGGCGTGATGACCCTTCAAAGTCGATGGAAATTTCATTACAATATTATGCTTGGACCCTTGCCTTGGATATCTTAAACGAAATCCAACATCACTTGTCAATTCTTTTGAGGTAGTTTTCGCCCCCCAATTAACGATTATTTTAGGCAGTATCATCTCTAAGAATGCTTGATTAAAAATGCTCCAGCATTAAGATAGATATATCCACAGAAAAAGGTTACGACATCGAAACAACGTGTTGTAAAACTTTCTGGAAACTTCTCAAAATCAATCGTGCTGTCGGACGCGTGACACTATTTTGTTAGAACCTCGTACTTGGTCAGACCAGAAAGAGTCGGTTTTCATACGACTATAGCTCTCTGAATTGATGGTAATGATTTCGTCCGAGAAAGAAAACGGCCCTATTTTTCAGATGGTAAGGCTTTTCCACAACCACTTCTAGGTCCTCATAGCTACATATATGCGACAATTTCGTTTATAGACGTAACCGTCGAGTGAGAAATGAGCTTCAACGCCGAAGAAAATTTCAATAAATTTGTTCGATAAATCCGCCATACCACCATACCTACGGCGTTGTGAATGTATAGTCGGCATTATTTGCAGAATACGTCATAAAGACCCGTAAGTTTAAACTAAATGCTAAAAACATCGTTGAATTGTAAAATTTTCAGTATTTACCACGCGTTCTTAACAGAAGCGATGGGCCTGTTCGTAAATGTATTACTGCGCTGCATATTATAGCCATTATGTTCATAAATGCAAACCTTGGCAGCATTGCAGCTGTCAAATGTTCGTAAATGCAACATTAAATCATATTATGCGCAAATAAACACATAACACTAATCATAAAAATGGATGATGCATTGAATGAGTAAGAGAGAGAGAATGAGAGTTTTAACAGAAAGTTTCTTTTTTCCTTCCTTAAATGTCTTCTTTTTTGTGCATTTAACAACATTTTGTCATTTGTTTTATCGTCCCGTTCAAAAATCAAATTTATTAATAATTTTTCCATTTCTACAGTGTTTGTTCGTTCGTAAATGCAAACAAATAAATCAGCAAAAAGAAGCATCAGCAACATGTGATTTGCAGTGTTAGCACAAAATAATCATATTATGCAGCGCAATAATGCATTTACGAACAGGCCCGATATTCTTGGTTATGCGTACGTTGAAGTAATGCAAAAGCCTGAGCACATCTGTAAAGCTTCCAGTCACTCTAAGTTTGTTTATAATTTTGCTAATTAGTTGCATAGTAAGTCGATTATGATGAAAATAATCATCCTATAATGTTTAAAAACCGTCTCCTTTGAATAATCAGTTCTATCATCAGTTTTAACAATCCATATTAGTAAATGGAAAACGTTCCACTAAATTAATAACATTTCAGGTGAAAAATATTCGACATTTCCGCCGTACGTTTTCCTTGGGATTTTTTAACAACTAAAATATTTGCACGGTTTTTAAGGCAATATATTATGAAGTGTGCTAATCTAATGATCACCACTGTGTGTATGAGAAACGGTAAAATATCGTATACATTTTGATTATATTTAGTGAATAACAAATACAGGGTGTGGCGGAAATGGTAAGCCTTTTTATTTAAATGTTAATAGTTGGTATAATCGTTCAGAATTATTAATTGGAATGGGATTAATGAAACTGTATCAAAGTAATAAAGAAATCATTAGAAAATGGAGGAGATGCTGCTCTAAGTTCCTAAGGGGAACGAGAACGTATAACAATAATTTTAAGAAAATGCCATTTGATAATTGAAATAAATTGGAGAAAATATTCTGTCCATAAAACAGAAACTAAGAATTAAAGCCCTGTAGTTATAATAGATACAAGACTGGCACAATAATTAGAGAAAAGCTAAATACTTGAAAAATATGGTTTCTTTAATAAATAAGAATTAAATAATAAACTAATTAACATACAAACTTTAAAACAATTAAAATATTTAAAAAAAAGAATAGAAGTAATGCGATGAATTTTAGTTCTAAGAATTTAAATCAAAAGTTTTAATCTTATCTTCAAACTCTGTTTATAGAATCTACAGTAAACCAAATTAAATTTATAAAATGTTACTTGGCCAAATGCCAGCCAACAGTCAAGTTGGCCGAGCGGTCTAAGGCGCCAGATTTAAGCTCTGGTTCCCGAGAGGGAGCGTGGGTTCGAACCCCACACCTGACAGATACGGTTTATTTTTCCCCTTTTTAGCTTAAATATTAAAATTAATTTGTTTTTAAATAATTTCAATAATTTCTAAGAAAGCTTTTTCAATTGTTTTCATGTTCTAGTAATTATAAAGAAGTTTGAAAATATTAAAGCTTAAACCTAACAGTGGGTCTAGTCAGGTTGGCCGAGCGGTCTAAGGCGCCAGATTTAAGCTCTGGTTCCCGAGAGGGAGCGTGGGTTCGAACCCCACACCTGACAAAGTAAGTTGTTGCTTGAAAGCAACTTTTTAATAAAATTAACCAGAGCGAACTTAATCCATTTCTTTGTGTCCTAGGATAACAATAATAATGAAATACACCAGTACGAACACAATTTTCTAAATACATACATACAGTAGCGAGCAGAAGTGAGTTCCAAATTTAACCACTTTCAGTCAGTTGGAAAGCAGTACTGCTGGCGAAGACCCGGGGAACGTGTTCAAAGACAGCATGTGAAGCAAACTGTTAAACATGGCGGCAGAAATATAATGGTTTGGGGATGCTTTACATGGTGGCGCATGTAATATATATTTAGTAGATGGTATCATGCGAAAAGAAGACTATCTACAGATTATGCAAACCCATCTTCCGAATTTTATGGACAAATGTGCTTATCGCGAAAGAGAAATTGTTTTTCCACAGGATGGTGATCCGAAGTACACAGCAAAAATTGTAAAGGATTGGGAATGGATTGGGAAACAAAATTTTCAATTGATGGAATGGCCAGCACAAAGTCCAGCACTTCAATCCGATTGAAAATCTTTGGACAATCGTGAAAAGCCGGCTCGGACAGTACGAAGCAGTCCCAACAAACATGGACAAACTTTAGGATAGTATAAATGCGAAATGGAATCGAATTCCAAAAGATGAAATCGAAATTTTGGTAGAAAGCTTGCCAAACCGCGTAAATCAAGTTATTTCTAATAAGGGTGTATGGACCTAATATTGAAATTGGATTAGTTTCTTGAATTTTCTTGAAACGTGCAAAATTGAGTTTATGTGGGTTATTTTCGTTTTTTCTTTCAAACTCATTGAATTCATCCTCATTAATTATTGTTTCTTTACTGTTATTTGTTACGAATAAAATAATAAATGTTTTTGGTTTTGTTTTTATGGATGACGAAACTCAGTATCGTGAACATGCACTCACTTCTGCTCGCCACTGTATGTATGTCTTTAAAAACCTTTCTTTAAAACTCTGAATGTACATTTAAAGGATCTTCTTTTTGTTGCTATTCTATTATCCTTTTTTAGCTGAGATTGATAAACACAATTTAAATCATTTAAATTTATTGTGTAGGGTGGCAGAACGGCTTTGAGCTTTAACGATAGAAAGCAAGCATAGGTTCGCCTTCAAAGCCTTAAACAACGAATTATTTTTTTGTAATATTTTTAATTTTGATATCAATATACATATAAGTAGTAATTAAATTAAGTTTCAAGGCAATTTATTTTCTTACATGCTTACATTACTATGTGAATTTAAAATATATGAGTTAATATTAAACCATAGACCTAGTCAGGTTGGCCGAGCGGTCTAAGGCGCCAGATTTAAGCTCTGGTTCCCGAGAGGGAGCGTGGGTTCGAACCCCACACCTGACAAATAATTGTTCCAATAACTTTTTAATTACAATCAACAGCAAATAATTTATAAAATTTGACCAGGATAATCCAGGTTTTAAAAATAGACTTACAGGATTACGATAAATCATATAAAGCAAGAGATATATTCTTTAGGACCTTACTTCAGAACTTATGAATATTTTTTAAAAGATATGTAATGAGAATATACTTTTCAAAGTCTTTATTATCCTTTTATTAACTGGACTAAATGAACTTAATTCTAATTAATCAGGGACATTGTATGTGTCAGGTTGGCCGAGCGGTCTAAGGCGCCAGATTTAAGCTCTGGTTCCCGAGAGGGAGCGTGGGTTCGAACCCCACACCTGACAATGTGTTTAAAATTTCTTTTTTACTGTTTAATGAAATACAGTTAGGGACATAACTATTTGTACACCATGTATTTTCCAATATTTTTAAAAATTAAGCTAAATATTAAACAAAATTTAATGCAGTTTAATTATAAATATTTTTTTATTTAATTATAATAAAAAATAATAGTAATATTCAACACATTTTTTAAGAAATAACAAAAAAAAAAAACAAAATTCATTGGGACAAAAGTATTTGTACATTTTAAATATCCTTAAAATTGTTATATTTTTCTTAAAATTGGTATTTTGTGGGCCCTCCTTTCGCATCAATAACGGCCTGCAGTCTTCTGGGCATCGATCGAACTAAATTTTTACTATCATCTGGAGATATTGCTTTTAAAATGATTGAAAAATACATGGTGTACAAATAGTTATGTCCCTGACTGTACGTACTTTAGTCTGTATGGTCAGATTAAGCAAATATTTGACAAAAGATAACAAACATTTACAGGCTTATTAAAGAAGAAATTTTTATTAAGGACTCTTTCAAATAGCAAACTAGAGAATATTTACACAGTTTCTTCTTATAAAATTCTTGTTAACTCAAAATACTATTTGCTCATAACTTTTTCAATAAATATTTGCTTAATTGGACCCTAAGGAGCTATTTATTTTACCCGTGGATTTTAGTTCGCAAGAGTATTTCAGTTGCACTTTTAACCTTTAAAAAGTGGAAACTTTTGGTTGCCAGCTATTGCTTTAATAAAGATTGTGCAAAACTATACCAAATTCTTGTAAATTAAAACGAAGATTTGTTCACAATTCTTTTGGACAAATATTTGTTTAATAATTCCGTATCTTAAGGGCTACTGACATAATTTTCATATGTGGATTACACATAGCTATTAACCGAACTTTATTCAGTAAACTTTTAATAATTTTTTAAGCAAACACTTTTAGGTGATAGCTATTGCTATAAAAAATCGACTCATTAGCAAAACTTGTGTGAAAATATAATATGTAGACCACCATGTTGTGAACCCCCTAATAATTTCAACCATGTAGAGCATTATATTAGTTGTTAAGCAAATGTTTTGTATGTCAGGTTGGCCGAGCGGTCTAAGGCGCCAGATTTAAGCTCTGGTTCCCGAGAGGGAGCGTGGGTTCGAACCCCACACCTGACAAAAACACTTGGTATCTTTTTTTTCTTATTATTTTTCATTAGAATCTTTTATAATCATTGTTATCCTTTTTTAACTCTAGTTTGGTACAATAAATTATACAAAAAATGTATGAAATTGTAAAAAGAAGTCACCATTTTTGTCAGGTGTGGGGTTCGAACCCACGCTCCCTCTCGGGAACCAGAGCTTAAATCTGGCGCCTTAGACCGCTCGGCCAACCTGACTATAGCACCGATTGATATTTACATAATTTCAAATTTTTTTTTGTCTAACAAATTTAGAGAGATCCGAGAGTATATTGAGAGAGCGAAGAAGGAAAGCCGGGAACTAAAAATTTTCGTAAAATAATCCTCTTGGTTAAACTAGGTTTAAGAGAAATTAAATATTATTTGTATTTTATGATAAATTAAACTCAATTTAGAACTTAATTGGATAAAATGTCAAAATCGCTAAATTGAAGATATTGTGTGAACATGACATCAATTCTCTTTAATGTGAATGGATTTCCACTCGGAATTTTGATTTCTTCACTAAGTTTATTTATGTATACAATTTAAAAAGTTTTAATTCTATTAGTTAAACTAAGTTCCAATAAAGAATTCCCCTTTTCGGAATAAGCATTAATGTTCTTTTTGAAAAATTAAAATCTAACAAATCGGGCATGTTTAAAGTTATCAACCATAGCCTTGAGGATTAATTTTTCTTAAATATTCTACTACGTTACAAATAAAATCTTACGATATTTAAAACTACAAACGAAGTTTAAAGGCAATATGAATACAACCGAAGCGAATAACTCCTTAACTGTCAATGTCTTATGCTGTATATCTCTTAAACTTTCTCTTATTTCTCTCTCTTTAAACTTTTGAGTTTCTACAACAATATATAACACTATATTGTAATAACGGTACCAAGGGTCAGGTTGGCCGAGCGGTCTAAGGCGCCAGATTTAAGCTCTGGTTCCCGAGAGGGAGCGTGGGTTCGAACCCCACACCTGACAAATAAAAACTTTGTTTTTTTCTTTTTTTAATAATTATTTATAAAATCTCTTAATCTTTTAAAGCTTATAAAACATACATATGTGCCTTGCACTTGTTTTTCTGTTTCCTTAATATTCAAAGTAAGTTTGTATGTCAAACAATTATAAACAGAGCAACCCTTTTTTTCGTTTTTCTCTAGTTCCAAGCAGACAAAGACATAATAATTGACTGTGGAAAAAATTACAAAAATTTCTGCTCCAATTCGTTGCAACAAATGGAAGAACAAAAAAAATCTCTCCAGCCCATTGCAGTAAAATTAAAATCCGCTATTAATACAGAATATATGGAACAAAAGGATTTTTGTTTTTGTTTTTTTTTTTCTACTTAGTCTCTCCTTCTACTTTGTTCCACCAACAGCAGCACTCGTTCGTTTGTTGTAAAAAAGCACTGTTTTATCCAGAAGTCTCTGCTATTCACAAAGTAAATTAAAGCAAAACAACTTCCGGTAGAAAATAAAATACAAAAAGGGCTGGATTTTTTAACGCTTTGTAAACATTTGCAATGTAAAAAAGGTGTAAAAAAGGTGCAAAAATAGAAAGAAAATATACATATAACGAGTGTGGATGTATTCAAAGAAAGTATTCAGCAGAAACTGTTGTGTGGAAAGGTTAAAATAAAATCTGCACAAAATATACAAACTGGGGGGGAAAAAATATGAAAAATTAAATATTCGGTGGACAAGGTTAAAAGCTAAGGGGCCCATATGTATGTATGTAGTGGATGGTTAAAATTATAAAAAGAAAAAAATCGGCAATTTGAAAGGATTTAAAAATAAATAGCGTTCACTGAACTCCCTAAATTCTTATGTCTAAATACAACAATTAACGTATACAGATATTTAGAAATTTAAATGATTTAAAAAGAGACTTATATTTTAGATTTCCAAATGTTTAAGTTGATCACAAATAATAATGATTTTAATCTGTAAATAAAGAAAGAAATAAATGAATACAAATGGATAATGGATGACTTCCTTCAACTTCCGATGTAATGGGAAACGTGGTTGAGCGACATCTTTTGAATGTCTAGAGTCAGACGAAGCAATGGTAACACAGAAGCCTCGTAAGGAATCTACGGTGATCTATTGTTATTAGTTGTGGAAAAGTGGAATTAACCCAACTAATGATAAGTTCTAGATACATATACATACATATGTCTTGTGACTCTAAGCATTTGTCTCGATTTGATCAAGTTGCCTTCGTTTTGTAACTGCAAGAGTATGAATGGAGAGCAAGTAATAGTGTCAACATATGTACATACTTTGTATAAATCTAATTCTGTGGATATCGAAATCTTGTCCGCATTAAGTAATGGTCAGTAACCGTCTCAACTTCTTTGAATCTTTGCCACTGCAAATGGTTTGTTGTGGGCACAAGGATGTCAAATGTTTCGTCTTACATTATGTTCTCACAGAATGTTTAACCTCGTCTTTCAATGAGCGAAACAGGTACTTGAGTGAATGCGTTAGCTACCTGTTAAGGATTATCTTTATACAGGCATACATGTATTTTAATGTAGATAATTGGATATGGATTCGAATATTCGTGACATGTACTCGTTAATCCCTACACCAGTTTTCGACTTCATAAATACCGACTACGTAAGATTGAAGAACAGTGTAATAATTTCTGAGAATTCTGATTTCTGCATTGCCAATGCATACCTTTGACATTTATCTATGCTTATAGGCGTTCTCCTGAACAATTTCGTTGAGGTTTACTCATTAGAAGGAGCTCATTGGTGATCTAGAGTCGAGATGATAAATATTTTTATCAACCGAGCCAAACTCATGCCAAGGCCAGATAAAACACTAAGAAAATCTCAGTCATACCGGCCTATTGGACTTCTTGGTACCACAGAATGTACTCTTAAGAAAACAATACAACATGTTGTATGTACGATCCAGTATCTTACGATTATGTGGAACCATCATTAACACATATTTTTATTTATAAAAAACATTTTACAATTAAATACCTATGTACTTATAATGTATTTTAAACATAACTCTTCAATATAAATTTAAAAATAAGTAATAATACTTAGAATAACAGAAACCGAATACATATCTTAAATGTTATTTTTAAAAATCTAATCTTTTAACGCTAAAACATTTACGATCTTTATAAAAATCGTTGAATGCGTATCATATAAGAGGCAACAAATATTGTATTTGCAACAGTGATTGTTATAAACAATTTTTAATACAAATAACAACAAATAAAAAAACAATAAATTAAACAAAAATTTTTCTATTTTTATATCATTCTAAATGTGCAAAAAGAAGAAAAAAGCATAAATCAAGTACAACATTTATAAAGAATTTTTGCCAACATCATGGCATGAGTCAGGTTGGCCGAGCGGTCTAAGGCGCCAGATTTAAGCTCTGGTTCCCGAGAGGGAGCGTGGGTTCGAACCCCACACCTGACAGACAATTTTTTTATAATTTTTTTTTATTAATATTTTTTTAATTTTTATTTATTTATGTACTTATTTTGTTCATTACTTATTATTACCTTTATTTTGTTCAATTCTTGTGTTAATTACTTTTATTTTTATATTATTCTTGTTTATTTTTGTACCATTATTTTTATATTATACTATTACATTTTTATAATTCTTTTTTATTTTTTTGTTATATTATTATTTCAGATTTTTTTTATTCTTTTTATTTATTTTCTATTATATTTATTTATAATTGTCGTCGGCACAAAGCGAACATATGAACATATAAAGCCGAAGAAAATCTTCCCCTGAGGGTCATTGGTGCCGACGTCTGGTTATTACTCATGTTTATTACTTTTATTTTTATTATATTACTTTTGCTCATTTTTTACTATCATTCTTAAGTTATATTATTATATTTATACAATTATTTTAATTGTTTTGTTATTTTATTATTTCTATTTTATTTTTTTAATATTTTTATCTATTTCTTATTATTTTTATTTTATTTTTTATTTAATTTTTCCTTAAATTTTTTAAATTTTCTAAGCTTTCATTTTCTTATTTTTTATTTAAATTTTCCTTAATTTTTTTTTTAATTTTCTTTTTATTTTAATTTTTTATATATTTTCTATTATTTTTATTTTATTAATTTTTTATTTTATTTTTTTTTATTATTTTTTATTTATTTTTATTTATTTTTTATTTATTTTTCATTAACCCATTTACGGTCTCTGTGCCAATTTGGGAACACTTAATTATTAAGGCTGTATAAAAAAACTATTTACTCTAGTTTATTTATTTTTGCATTATTTAATAGTGGAAAGTGCTCTGAATAAATATTAAATGAAGCAATTTAACTACATTTATTGTTATTGTTGTAATAATCTATTAAACTTCATTAAAAATACACATGTAGAGGTAGATCAATGGTAACCAAAGCTATACCTTCTACCTAAAGCTTATAGTTGTTATTTTTATTATAATATAAAATTCAATAAACAGTGAATCATTGAAAAGTATTTTAAGTTTCATACAACAAATGTATAAGATATTAGAAAACATATAATAATGCTGTTCCAATTTGGGTACAATGGCCACAAGTATATGGCATTTGCATAACAGTAACATAACAGTATTTGCACAATGGCGACCAATTACGATTCTTATGAACCAGTAGGAAAAGTTAAAAGATGGTCTTCTAAAAAAAAAACAAAAAGTTGATATGCAAATACCTCACTTGTTCCAAACTTACAACAAAAGCATGGGCGGAGTTGATGAAATGGACCAATCTATATCTTTATATGGCTATATCAAATGAGTGGTGCCTACATGAATTTTGTGAAGAAAATGCTATGGATCAATTACAATTTCGTCGATCCATAGCTAGGTTTTATCTAAAACAGTCGTCCAAAAGACATTCTGCTCGGCTTTCGTCATCAAATATTGAGGGTCTACATCTAGACGGCGCAGATCATGTTCCAGAGAAGCTTCCTAAGCATGTGCGTTGTGTCTTCTGCCACAATAGAAGCCGCTGGAGTTGCAAAAAATGCAAAAAAACACTCTCCGTTGAAAAAAATTGTTTTGCAAAATATCACTCATAACTGGCCATTGTACCATTTTGGGTACACCCCTCTAATGTCCTGAATTTTTTAGTTTTTTTTACGTTTCTGTTTTTTTGCATTGTTAAAAATAAATATACATTGAAATTTTAAAAATTTAACTTGTAGTTTTTGTTTGGCTGTGTATGGGTTAATTTTTTATTAATTTTTTAATAATTTTTTTTTTTATTTTTTAAAATTATTTTTATTTAATTTTTTTTTTTTTTTGTTATTTTTTTATTCAATTTTTTTATTATTTTTATTCCCTTAACACGTTAGAACATAATGGCGGTAATATTGTTATTTGGAGGTAATTATGCTGCTATGGTATTACTTTCCAATATCATGTATAAGACATTTAAAAGGTAACGGCTTATGTTGTAACACTTCGATATTTCATGTTACATTATGCCGAATAAAAATATGCCATTACGATTAGTGTTCGTGTTCCAGCAGAATAATGACTCTAAATAAGCTGCAAGATGCCTTAAGGTATGGCTTGAAGATCACAATATCAATGTATTATATTTAGTCCGCATTATCTACAAATCTAAATCCAATCGAGAACTTGTGGTATAAAGTAAAAATACCAGAGGAAAATGCCCAATAAATTGTGGTAAGCTTTGGGAATATACCGAATTTGGTATGCCAAAATCTAAGTGATCATATGTACTTAGACGATGACTACCAGTTTTAACCCTTTGCACTCCCTTGGCGCCGCATTTGCGACACGTTTCTTTAGGAAGAAATCCGTTGTCGCCGCATTTGCGACACGTTTCTTTAGGAATAAATCCGTTTTCGCCGCATTTACGATATGTTTCTTTAGGAATAAATCCGTTGTCGCCGCATTTGCGACACGTTTCTTTAGAAGTTTGTCAAGCGCTTAGTCCATCAACTCGTGGGAGAATTCAGAGAAGATCGATCAAGACCATCCACCTCAAATCAAGAAGATAGGCTTGACAAAAGACTTCACATCTTGCGTAAGGGTAAAAAAGGGATTGCATAGTTTGTTCCAACAGGCAAGAACGATGGCAGAGATGAGAAACCGTGGACTTTTGCGATATTTGTCCCGATAAACCTCGAATGCATATGGGCAAATGCTTTGAAAAATACCATACTTTGAGAGCTTTAAGTTTGTTATTTTAGCCTTAAATATAAGCCACAATATGCTTTATTACAATATATGTAACAATAAATTGGTTTGTATAATTTTTGACCGCATTTTCTTAAACATTAATGCATGTACTTTTTACTAATATATGTACCTCTGGAGTTACTGGTTCCTACTATTGCTTATTAGGCTGGAGTGCAAAGGGTTAAACAATACCGGTGTTCCTACAAAATTTTAAGTCTAAAACAACATTGGCACTTAAATTAGAGCAAATTTATGGTTATATTATTATGTTTTATAACTATCGGGAAAAGAAATTGTGGTGTCCCTATTTTTTTTCACAGGATAAATTACTATTTTAGTTTTCATTAATAAGAATTATAAAATAATAAAGAATGGAATTTATTTTTGTGATATATAAGCTGAAGATAACTGCAGTTACTTATCAACAATTTTCTCAGTTTACTTAAATATTGATCAACTCTCTATGTGTCACATTGGTGTCCTTATTGTTTTTCACATCACTGTGTATACTACAATATACTTAGTATAAGAACAAAATAACTTGCCACTGTATGCCTTAATAAGATCAGAAGAAACCAAAATTTCAAATTCCTAGTCCTAAGCATAGCTGCCAGATTTGACGATTTATCGTCATTTTGACGATTTTGTGATCCAAAAATATCATATTGACGATCTGACGATTTATGCCCTTATTTTGACGATTTTTAGAAATAAATTTACATCATATTCTTTACTTTAATACATTAAAAGCCACTTTAAGCTTTGTATTTGCATTGCAGTTGTTACTGTTGGAATAATGCTAGTAATAAAAAGGAGAAAAGTATTATTTTCGTTATTTTCATTATTTTCGAATACCTGTGATAATTTTTCTGTATTTTATGCCTTTTCAATCCCTTGAAAGCCAATAAATTTCAACTCCTAAATAACATCGTAGTTGAGCATAAATTATCATATGCCGTTGCAGACAATTTTAAAAATTCGATTATACCTTCTAATATTACCATCGGAAGGACAAAGGCAAGTGCCATTATTTTTTTCATACGTCCAACACGCAGGGAGCAGTGTTTATGGACACTAGGTTTGAATATTTTTATACCATAAGTAACAGGAAAGATCTCTGCAGGAAAAGAGTTCCACATACGAATAGTCCGCCTAACAAACGAACTTTGCGATACACTGCGGATGTGCTGGCCGAGAAAGACGAGTGTTACGTAGGAATACAGGATTTTCATAAACAAGTCCTCTTATTTCTCTCGAGCAATATCCGTTGTAGTAGCGATATTACAGTGAAACACAAGCCACATTGCAACGATGCTTAAATGAATCAATGGAGTTAGACACACAATCGTGAATAACGAGCTACTACGGCCTCTCCTATAAACGGTCGAGAAGCCTCAAAATAGACATTAAGGGCTAACCCATACATGAGAGTTGTATTCCATTCACGGTCGGTTATAAATAGTGTTAATGGTAAGTAGAGCAGATGAAGTGAAGTATTTATTGCACCGTCTAAAGAAACCAAGGCACTGAGAAATGTGTCAGTTTTAGCGAACATCACACTGAATTTTCATGCCCATAACGTCAAGATCTTCTGACTCCCTAATATTTACACCACACATGGGTATAGATGATTCAATATTATTGCTGCTTAACATTGACTTTATATGTTTTTGTTTTTAAAACCTTTCAATTTATTTATTAATTTATTTTTTCTGACGATTTATTTTAAGATTTCAATGAACGTCTTTGACGATTTTGACGATTTTTTCTCAAATATTTGACGATTTGATGCTTCATTTATCTGGCAGCTATGGTCATATGCTACCTTTTAATTAAAAAAACAAAAAGACAAAACAAAAATTGGAAATATTTATTTTTAAATTTTAAAATTTTAATTAATGGCACATAAAATAAAAATTTCACAATGTAATGCACTTTAAATTTATGGTAATTTGTTTATTTAAAATAAATAAATTTTCTATATGTACGAATATGTATGTATATGTATGTATGTAAGGTTTGTACATGGTAGACCCATTAAAAATTTAAAATGGGAGAAAATTTAGTCGATTGTTGCATTTGCTGTAACAATAACCGACAAATCAGTTGTACTTTTTCCGGTTATTGTAGCGTTTCATTATTCGTGATTAAAAATTGTCATGCTACTGTGCTGCAGTGGTAGGTAGTTGGGTGCAGTTGAAACCAGCAACAGCAGCAGTACTCTCCTAACTGGCTATATGTAAAGTTACTTGGGTAACTTGAATGAGGAGCAAGCAAAACTATTGTTTGTCAGCTGAAAAACTGCATGTTTTTCTTCTTTTGTTTGTAACAAAAAAAGAAAAAAAGACTTAAAAAATCATTGAAATTGTACTGTCTGTCTGCCTGTCTGTTTGTCTGTTTGTCTGTCTGTGTTTTTCACATTGTCAGTTATTGTGTTAGTCGTACATTGGCTTGGTTAGGAAACTACGAGGAAGACGACTTCAATGATGGTTTTACAAATAGCTGTGGCACTGGTGGTTATGTATGTCTTACCTATTCGTGTTGTTGTTTTTTTTTTTTGTTTCTTTAATTTAGAGAAACATGAAACTGAGGAAAAATATTAATTTTCACTTAATGAATATTGAAATACGACATCGAAAAAGACACAAAAAAAGCAACAACTACAAAATGATGAAAATATTAGATTGACTTTAAACAAAAAACGTATAAATCTTAATAATAAAAAAGAAATGGGGAAGTAAATGACATATTGTGTTAAAAGAAACATTAGCGCAACTGACTGAACAATATGGCCAAGGTATGCATGCATAAATGTACTGTCTGCGGTTACAACGGCATATGGAAGTAATAAAACAAACGTTCAAATCAATTAAAAAGCTTTTCAAAAAAATTAAGATAAAAATTTCGCTACTGTATGAAGTTTTTTTTAATGATTGCTTGTTAAGCAATATTTAATGACTCAACTGATTGATTAAGTTGGTGGATGCTGTACCCATTATATGACGATAAGTAATTAAAAAAATTACTTTTAAAAGTTGGATTTACAAATGTTGAATGAGGTAAGGCAAGTTAATACCGAATTTATTTCTTTTATTAGTCATTTAAATACATACAGTCACAGAAAAAAGTCTACATACATTGTTAATTTTTTTTGATTTTTTATAATAATTTCTAGGTTATATTTTTTAATATTCGAGTTTGTCTTCAAACGTTCTCAACTGCCTTAAACAACGCTATAACACATAGTTCAATTTGATAAAAATCATCGGGAAAAGTCTACATACAGCGATGTACGTAGACTTTTTTCTTTGACTGTATATATTTTTTAAGTTCCTACACGACAATCTCAGCCAATTGCAAAAAAAAAAACTCACTATGATTTCTGCAAAATTTTATTTCGAAAATGATATTTTTAACGAAAATTTTATAATTTTTTTCAATGGTTCTGAATCAAAAGCTCTGACTCGAGTCACGCAACAAAACGTTAACTAATCGATGTCAAATTCTGTGTCATTCAGAGACAAATAGTTAGTTAAGAGACTTTTAGCTTAAAATAAGCTGCAAAAGTCTAACGCGATTTTTTAGTAAAAAATTATGTCGTTTATAGTCTAATGTTGAATCGTACAATCAAAAACTGAATAGAATATCGCTAGCTCTGTGTTTGAGTCAAAACTTCTTGAGTTTCACGATTACATAAAAATCTGTTAAATAGGGACACGTAATTTTTTAACTTAGCTTTTTACAAGTCCAGGTCAGAATCATACTTTTATCAGATGAATTTGTAAAATTTATGCTAAGAACTTTAAACCAAAAAGATGTTTGAAGTTAATAAGTCCCCTGAGTTGTAAGAATTGGCCGAAGGACATATATTCACCAAACTGTGATAATAATAATCAGAATACATACGACGTAGAGAGCTTATGGAAAGTATTTCCTCATAACATTTAACCGCAAAAAAAGGATACATATTGGCAATTGTTTAAAAATAGGGACATGACCCATTTGCAAAAGCTACGAAATATATCTATGATGCGCTAATAACCTGAATACTAGCAGTGAACCTAAAATTTTTAATTTTTATACGAAACTTGGGGAGTATCTACTGATAAAATGCAATTGCTGTTTACAAAATACGAAGCAAATTTTGGATGCAAGGATCATAAACAGAGCTATTGGAGAAGAAATTTGTGATCTTCAATAAATCTGGAAATAAAGGCAAAGAATTACAGATGGATAGACCGTGGATTCCCCAACTCTTATGATGATTTGGAGATCAATTAAGGTAACAAATCGTTTAATGAAATAAAAAAATTTTAACCAGTAGGAGATCATTTGTTGTATTCTAAAGATCTTATTGGAGTATGGAATAATTAATAATAAAAAGCCAGGTAATGGAACTGTTGATAAGTAAAATTTAAATTGTCAGAAGTTTTTCTTTTTTTTATATTTACAGGTTTACATTTCCTAAAAACGGCCCAACTTATTTTGGTTACTAAAGATTACGATTCTGCTTCAAATATTTCAGACTCCAAATTGAATATCTCGAAGTGGCAAAATGGAATGCCGAAGAAGCAATAAATGTTTATGAATATCGTAAAAAAATGGTCTGTAAAGAGACTGAAATCTCGTAACATTTTGTTGCTAACAAGATATGTAAAATCAGTGTATAATGTTTGTAGTTTCGGGTTTCGGATCATTAGCCGATTGCTTGATACGTAGAAATTAGAACTGGTAGGTAACCAATGCAGCTATACTACTGCTGATATGAATTTCGTATGGGCTTATCAGCAGCGAAAAGTATTTCCCCAGGTCACTATGAAAATACAGCCGAGTTTTGTAATTGACCAGCATTGATTACTTTTTTCGCCGAAACCAACTAAGGTAACCTTAGGTTTATTTGTTATTTGTTATAAAAAAAAAAAAAACTTGCTTAAAACAAAATTTAAAATAAAAATAATTTTACCGTTAAAGAGAGTTTTTGTAAAAGCTTTTCCTCTGGCAATAAAACAGCAAAAGAAATTACAAAATTTAAATATAAAATAACAGTACATTTTATATCGTTATTATTAACCTGAATTTAAATTCTGTTAAAAAAAATAAAGTTTCAATAAAAAAAAAAACCAAAAATAAAATATGCTGTGAGGGGGAGAAGTGCAACAAACCGTAAACTGTAGATTTTTAAAATGTTGATTAAAAATGAAAAAAGAAGAAACAAAATCACCGAAACAATAGTGAATAATTTCAGCATGTGTTGGTTGTATCTTGTAAAATCATTGTAAAATATCGACTGAAAATAACATGCAACATACATAATTTTGTGGATGCAACCGTTTACAGGTGGATTTATTTTCAGCTGCAGTTATAAAAAAAAAAAAAGGAAAACATGATGGAAAAAGCAAAAAAATTATAAAACAAATGAGTTTAAATCAGAGATGCCCAAAGCTAAAACTGTAGTAGTATTGGTGAGCGAGAGAGAACTGCACTGAAAGAAAAGTTGTGTAAACTGAAATAAAATGTACGGAAAAAAATCCAAAGCACTTTTAAAGCTATATGGTTGATACATTTTTCAAAATTTAAGTGAAAAAAGTGAGATCTCTCTCTTGTGGAACTTCATTAACGTGTTTACAAAATTTTGTTCAATCAGTGACTATGGAAAAAGACTAGAAAAACAAAAACAAAAAATAGATACATGGTTATTTCTTTTATTTATATTTCAATAAAATCTTCAATATTAATACTATTGTGGCAATTTCGTAAAACATTGTTTCAAAAACTTTGTTATTCTTGTCTACGCATCTTATACAAATAACGAGTTGACAAAGATCGTTAATATCTGTACTTTCATCAAAACAAACAGAAAAAAAAGTACAGTTTTTTAATTTTTCTACAATGGCGGCTTCTAAAGATGCCCCCAACTGATCAGTGCGCCGAATAACACTACTGCGTGACAATGGAAGATTTTCGATAAGCTTAAAATTAAGTTTTTTGAAAACATTTATTTAAAATTTTCAGAAAATGGTCTACCATGCCTAACAATATCCAAACTTATTAAGCTTGATAACTCCATTTTTAACATTTTATTTCTGAGGTTTTTTCATTGTTTTCTTCTTTAAGTCACCACTCTTTCAATTTTTCCAAATAAATTTTTTTATTTTTACAAAATAAATCTTTTTTTCCCCATCATTAAAATCATCCATATCACTATGGTAAGAACAATAGCATATTCTCTACATTCTTTCAATATATTATAACATAAAATGCATTGAGCATCACCAAACGCATTTTTTTTATCATGAAATATGTTTCGTAAGTCATAGTAAATTTTTTTCAGTGCTTTAAGCAAAAAATATTACAAAAAAATCGTACACCCGCTACGCATGTGCATTCGTCGCTGTCTAAGTGACGACTAACAAAAGAGAATAAGAATATGTGTGTTTTTAGTTTGCGCAAAAGCACTATGAAATGGGCATCATTGGTTTAAATTCACTTTTGTTTTTGTTCAACTTTGGTCTAAAGCCGGCCTGGTTGGTTGGTTTGGTTTGCTTTTGTTTGAAAAGTTTATTGGCCTTAAAATAATTTGTATGTTTATGGGGCCGCATATAATTTATAGTAACGGAAGTTTTATTATTTTTAATGTTTCTCTTATTTTTATTTTTTGCTTTTCTTTTCAATTTAATTGTATAAATTTCATTAAAAATAATCATGGGTTGACCAAAAAACTGTTTCGAAACGAACAACAATCATCTCTTGCTGGGTTATAATTAATCATATCAACAGCATTGATCAAATGAAATCGTATACGCGCCATACACTGATTTTGATATGTATTTACAAAAGATTTAAAAGATATTTTAATGACAATTTTTTAAAACCATTTGTTTAAATTTCCAATACATGTTGATTTTAAATAAAGATTTCCTTTATTTTTCTTCATTGCATTTTTATGCTTTTCATTAAAATTTAATCAAAACCCGCATATTATTTTAAGGAAATATTTTTAATAAATTTTGTTTTCCTTTTTCTTTCCTTACTTTTCAATCCACTTTAACGTCTCGCAAATGATTGAATTGTTTGCGGGTTGCTTTTTCTGACTGCTGCTGGTTTTTCTTCTTTCTTGTTTTCATCTCCTTTCGTCATTCATTATTTTTAATTAAAATGCTTGAGATCTGGTTGATGTATTAAAAATGAAATTGCATTTGTTTTATATCAGCAGCGGATGGATGGAATGATGTTAGAGTGTCAAGTTCTTTGCCTTGCGAGTTTCATTTCAAATATACAATATGATTTTAATTTAGGAAATGTGCTTAGAAAAAAGAAAAAAACCATGCTTTCTTAAGAAAGGTTTTATCATATCGTTGGTTTTGTTAGTGGGTTACAAATTGTCAGTTTGTGGTTCTATTGAAACTTTATCTAAAACTGCTAAACGATTTAGCAGCTAACTATCTTAATTTAATTTTGGGCACCCCGAAATTATTAACAAAACGTATCTGTGAGAAGCTGTACAGTAATGCTGACTGAAGGGTTGTAATGGCCAATTATGTATGTATGTATGTATCTAGCAAAAGCTGCTTTAAATAAAACCCACGTCTTCACAGAACTGGATGAGGATAATTCGGAAATGCCAACCGGGAGTTATAGGTGAATGACGAAATAGTTGCAGTAGTTTTTGCAACAATAATGCAATTAATCCTCACCTAATCCAAATTATGAATTTGAATCATATTCAAATCTAATTTTAAAGTTCAAAACAATGCGTGATAAATTGACTGTAAAAAGCGAGAATATCTTCCATAATAGGTTCACTAGTTTCCCCAAAACAAGCGTCTTCAAATCGTGTTGCAAATTATTTACGAACCCATATCCGACTAGAATTCCTAAGCACAATTACTTCGATCCAGTGCAATCAAAGTGGCGTCATTATAAAAGAGGAGTTCATAAAAAGTATAAAGCACGAGATGAAATATAAAAGAAACAATAATAAGGAAAAATTATAATACAACCAGGAAGCTGTGCAAGTTACGGCACGAGTGACTGCTATTCATGGCTACAGATAAAAAAGCACAATTTTTCAACTTCTTGTGTGAAAGCGAAAGAAAGACTGGTGGAAAAGGGACTGCCATAGATTTTTTTATTATTATTCCTTTCATTGCTATCATAAAGCAGCTTTTAATTTCTTTCACTTGTTTGATTTATTAAATTTTAATAGCTAATCAAGTAATTGGTATGCTAAAGCAGGTCCTACAACGATAGGGTTGCCATATGCCATTATTTAGAAACAACGCCTTACGTGAGTTAGAGTTGGTGTATTAGGTATAGCGGTAAGGTAATTTACTGATTGAGTCGTAATATATCTTGAGAAGACGGGCAATGCTAAATCGTTACCGTAATTGCATTGGCTATAAATAAATAGAGACGAACTGTTAAGCACCTGTCTCTGTTATTGGAAAATCTTGAAATTGCTATATTTTTCCTACTCCAAATGATTCAAATATATTGTAATTCTCTGTATTGGGTTCATACAACAAATATCCGAAATTATTAGTCAATAGATTGTATTGACGTCCATTTATCAGACAACATAATTCGAACTCGTGAAAGATAGTTGACGATTTAGATTTCATTTTATGCAAAAAAATTGTTTTGACTTGAAAAAGTTGGAAATATCTGAAAAATGATGAAATGCCGTTTTTTTTTACCATAAAAAAAGAGAAAATTCAGCACAAACAAATTGGACACTTAATTGCCCTTCTGACGTCAAAATTTTGCAACTATAGGCACAAGATCGGATCGCAACCACATGACAGTTTGGAATCATGTAAAAAGATAGGCTCTTCGAAGAAGCCCGATGTTTGGGTGTCGCTTCAGTTAGCATAAAGAAAATCTATTGATCGAATTTCTAACGATGAAATGTCGGAGTAGTATTATAGGTATTGTGTTGTCTTATTAGACGCGAGTCCGAATCGTTCAAACCCCAGCTCACAGACATCTCTAACAAAACGAAATATGAAAAAATATTTCTTCGGTAATGACAAGGTTTACTGTCGTCTAGAGTCGATTTTAAACTGTGGTTCCTTCCACACATGAATCAAATTAACACACACAATATAGGTGGTATGTGAAACTAGGTCGTAATCCTGACTAAAGGGTTTTTGGTGGCCAATTAAGTAAGTAGGAAGATGGTAAAGACGATTAAAGAAACCGAGCCATTTTAACAAATGTGATTATTGGTGGGTGATCCTACATAAAGCCTGGAAAAAGCAAAAACGTTTATGTTATTAGTGTTTGTTAGAAAAGAATACAATCAGTTGTGGAAAAAAGAAGGACTGGACAGTATCGGACACCACAAGTATTATGTTATGACAGGACAATCTCCGTTGATCCGCCACATTGTTAGAAAGGTTTATTGTATCTCCCCAATCCAAGAGAAGGATCCATCTACTTACAATTTGTTTTGTAAAAAGTTGGTTGAGTTTATAGCCAATAAATCATTGAAGGTCTACAGCATATAGATAAAAAATACAATAATGGCCAACATGTAGTTAATGATTAAAATTAACTTAAAATGTTCAATTGATTACAATATTTTACTTTAAAAATTTACCAACAAGAGAGGGTAATGGAAATAAATTTAATTTTTTAGCGAAGTATTTCTGCGCCAAATCTCATAAAAATATTTTAATTTATGTTGTATGTTTACCTTTTCCCTTTAATTGTTTATAATTCTTAAAAAAAAATCAAAACTAAAATAAACTAAAAACTCTTTAATATTTTTCTAAACGCCTATTAATTCATTTTCTGTAGTAGTCGATTGAAATTGCTTTCAATAGAGAACAGCCAGCCAGCCAGCCATTATACAATATTTTCACTTTTACCTTCTCTTTCTTTAATGCATGACAGAGATTGTATTCTTTTCTTTTCTCTTGTGAATTGCAAAACCAACCAACTGACCTTCTCTCACAGTGTAGATATTTACACGTGTATTATTATTAACTTGGCTAACAATATAATTATCGTTATGCTTTGTTAGAGTGATTTGCAATGTCAAAGTCGATATTTGATTTTTTTTTTTTTTTTTGCTTTTTCTTCTATTTGTCGTTTTTTTTTCATTTACGAAAGAAGTGAATGAATGTATGAATGAGGGTACTATGTACGGTAAATGTTTCATAAGCTTCTTATGAAATATTGTATTTGCAACAAAAACTGCTACTGTGTATAATAGAAAATGAATTTGAACGTATGTTTGTATTTTAAATTCCATTGTTGCTTTATGAATATGTCCTATTACAAAATACTGAAATAAGAA
Organism: Sarcophaga caerulescens; assembly: GCA_927399465.1. NCBI lineage: Eukaryota > Metazoa > Arthropoda > Insecta > Diptera > Sarcophagidae > Sarcophaga > Sarcophaga caerulescens. The sequence goes on from OV656872.1 coordinate 16,456,238, forward strand.
ACAAAAAACAAAAAATAAATAAAATAATATACAAATAGAAAATGGAAAATATTGGTAAAATAGTTTATAGAAAATGTGAGCACTGCATTTAAGGCAACAAAATAAAAGAAATTTAAAAATTTTTTGTTTATAAATTCAAATTAAAATAATTTGTTTGTGAGAACTATACAAAGTTTAAATAAAATATACACATCAAGGCGAATTTATTCTATCAGCTGACCGTATCTCTACAATAAATACAACAATGCAAAAATAACATGCATATTGTTTTTGTTAAAGAGTAATCATCTTGTCAAAAAAATTAACCCTCAAACCTTCATAGGAAATTAATAAATGCAATTAAAAAAAAAAACTAAATAAATTTTATATATTGAAAATTCTTATGATTTTTATGTCATGCTAAATTACACCCATAAATTAAAAAAAATTATTTCATGCAGTCAATAACATTTCCACTTTAAGTAAAGAACATGTTTTTATATGGCCATCGAGAAAAAGGGCAGCTGCAAACGTTATTTCTCATTTGTCATAGTCTAGGCACCTAGTTGGAGACACCGAATTCTTTTTTTTTGGGTAATTCATCACTCTCGTCTAAATAAATACAAATATAGTAAATCTAGGTTGTAGCTTAAAAGATATGTATTTGTATTTAGTGTTAAAGGCTTAAATATTGTTAATCATCTTGCAAAAATTTTATTAATAATTGACTTTGAAATGGTAATCCTGAAGAATTTCTAGAGTGCGTATCGTTAAGGATACATTCCTTATATATGAATTCGTCTTGATATACATACTTACATACATAATTGATCATTACAACCCTTCAGTCACGATTACGACTTGGCTTCTCACACCACTTGTGTTGTGTGTATTAATTTTATACATGAGTGGAACGACAGATTTTTTGGAAATATTTCATGGCAATGAACAGCGATTTCTTAACTAAAATATCGGGATTCTATAATCGAATATACAACGACTTTCTATTGCTGCTTCTTAGAGCACAGAGATTTCCATGCCTATGCTTCACTAGCGTTATGAAGACGTCCTCATTGACAGCACAGAGTGTGGAAACTCTTCTAAATCGAAAACCGCTTAATATGGCAGTATTAAAGGAGACTGCTTTCCATACAATCTCAATTCATAGAAAGGTGAAAGAGTTTGGGTGTGATTAGGGTTGCTAGCCTGGCTGGACTTGGCTGGATTGTCCAGCTTTTTTGATGCTTGTCCAGTTTCAAGATAAAATTGAATTTGTCCAGCTAAATAGACATTTTTTAGTACACTGCAATAACTTGAGCAATAATTTTCATGTTATCTTTGTCAAATCACGTTAGCCAACACTGATTGTACATTTGTTATACAACGAAGTTATGATTTCCCTCTTTTATCATCACTGACAACATGTCTCAACACTTGAACAGCTGATGTCATTAATTGGCTTAAATTTTAAGGAATGCAATGAATTTATTTAATTGTAATATTTTTAAATAATAATACATACTTATGTATATATGTTGATAACAATGGATATTTTAATAAAAATTATTTACACAAAACCAAAATTAACATTTTCTCAGTATTTTTTATGTCCAGCTTTTTTTTGCTTTTTAAAACCCAACGTCCAGCTTTTTGCTGGCAACCCTAGGTGCGTACACCTATCCCCCGCTTTACACGGAAGATAGGTTCAATAAAAAACCGTGTAACTCGAAAAATTCACTCTTATATGGAAAAACCGTGCTAAACGAAAATCACTATAAAATGGCCCTTTTTGTCAGTTTATTCATCAATATGATGAATAACAAACACATTTTTATAAATTATAGATTTTGTAAAAAATAATTCTGTTATTTGCTCACCTTGAATAAATTTACGCTATCAATTACATATAAACACTAATTAAAAACAAAGTTTAAAAAACAATGATGCTCTTTGTTTTGGTATTTCAAACAAACTAGCTTATACGAGTACACACATAAAATTTAGTTTTGATCATAAAACGGGGAGTTCCCATCTTATCTATTTCCATCATAGACATAGACTACTAAGAATTCGTAACTGTAACATACACTTTGTAGTGTTGTATTTTGACAGTAAAATATTTTGACAGTAAAACAATGAAAATGTTATTGTAGATATAAGCAATTATAGTTTAGTGTTTATAATTTCGTGTAAATGCAAAATTAATAAATTTCGTTAAAAAAAATTTTATTTTCAAAATCCGTGTAAGATCGAAAACGTGTAAAACGAATACCGTGTAAAACGGGGGATAGGTGTATATTATATTAATGACATATATTAAAAATATTACACGACTGTTATACTATTTATATACATAATAACTACGATAATTTTCGCCCGATTTGTTCAAACGAAATGCCAATCTCTTCACAAGACAATGTACTTTCAGAATGTCATCACTTATTTCATATTTTTTAAGTAAAGTTTGCTACTATGAATTGACAAACCTGAAAAAATATGAAAAAAATTCAAATTTTCCAAGTTTACCTCATCAAATCTCATAACATCAAATAATAGATATATCCATTTCTTCCCTTTCCAACAAGATTTAAATTTTGGAAATCGGGTCAGAAATGTTTGAGTAATTCAGAAATTTGTGCGTAAAGTAAAAAAAAAAACAGTTTTTGTCAAATAAAACAAGTTTGGAGGGTTCGAGAAATATAAAAAAAGGTATTTTTGAGTTCTACTCAACTAACTGAACAACGTGGACTATGTATGGACTCGGGTGTATTCTCACTGTCGCACCGTGTTATTCATTACAACCCTTTAGTCAAGAACACAACCTAGTTTCTATCATCACCCATGTTGTTAGTGTTAGTTTTATCTATTAGTAGGGGCACTTAGAATTTAACGTAGACTCTAAACGACATATTTGGGAAACTTCTCATGACAATTTTATTTACTCTCCGAGTTTTTACTAGAAGACTGCTGCGAGGAAGTTGTCCAAGGAAAATTTTTTTATTTATTTTGATGCGCTCTTGCTTAATAAGTCAACAGATTGCCTTACTAGACTACTATACAGGCAAGGAATCTGATTGAATTCCTGTTAAAAATCAAACATGAGCTCTGGGTCTTTCTACGCCAAAACAGGCCAGAATATCGTGGATATAACAAAATTCGTGACTTCAGAGCGCCTGCGCTCAGTTCTTTTATTACAAAAAAACTTTACCCTACGTAATCCCTTGACAAACTTGATCAAATGTGTCTGTCTGTGGTGTACGTTCTTGTGACAGTCCAGATCATGGAATAGACATGCACCAACAAACAAAGATCCCCTACAACGGGGCACTCACAAGCAGTCTTCTTCTTCATCGCGACTTTTTTCAAATAATTTATTACAAAAGAAAAAAGAAAAATAATTTCAGCGACTTTTTTTAGAGAAATTTTAACAGCTTTTCCAAAAAACGGTTCCATTCTTCCAAATTAAGAAATATTACACAGTGCGACACTATTTTTGTTTTTAATTACGCCAACTTTAGTTTCGTCATTTCGTTAACAACAAAATTTTCATTAAAACTGGTTGCAACATTAACTTTAAACCGCAACTCCTTGAAATGAGTTAAAGAAGAAAAAAAAAAACGCGAAGGAAAAAACAAGTTTAAATGCTCTTTACACATGATTGTCCGTCCAGCCATTAGTTGAGAGAGGATTTTGCAACATGTTTTCGGGGCATAAAATACACACAAATGCACCGTTAAAATGTGAATGCTTGTAAAATATTGTTGGAAAAAAAAAGCAACAATTTCAAGCAACATAAAGAGACAAGACGACTAAAAATGCGAATGAACTGATTTTTGTTGTTGTTATTTTTCTGTTCTGTTCAGTTCTTTTCTTTACTTTCCAAGTCCAAGAATAAAATGGAAAAACTAGTTGAACTTGATATTGAACTGAACTAAACACAGAAATGAAAAAGCCACACACACACACACACAATAATACTCGTGCACAGTGTAATAATGAATAGAGGAAAATAATGAAGGAAAAAAGAATAGAAAAAAATATGAATTTCTATAAATGGTCGGTCGATGATAGTGGTTGGTGGCCATTATAAGATAAAAGAATAGAAGCCATCGAATGAAAATGGTCAAATCAACTTTTTTTTTTCTTTTTTTTTTGTTTTTTTTTTTTGTTTGATTGTGTTGTGTTTTAACTTGGCTTAATGGGAAGCTTAATCGTAAAACTTGTTTTAAGTGTTTGTATTAATAGTTAAACCAAGAACAACAACAACAATAACCACAAAAATGTTGTAATACACACAGAAATCAAAGAACAACTGTGGAAAACCAGTAATAATTAACGAATAAATTTTGGTTGCCTTTCTACCGGTGAATTGAACAAAAAAGGCAATTCACAAACGAGTACAAATTGTAACAATTAAACGAGGCAACTAACATTGGGTTGCCACCAAAAAACTCAAAAAAATAATGGTTAGTAACAACAATTAAGCACAATTTTCTTAACGGTATTTTGGTTTTATTTTAACAATTTGTTTTAGAAAAAGACCTGGAACAAGTCAATAGAAATAATTGCTCATTATGACATATTTTTTCAAGTACATACATATGTATGTACATACCAAATTAAAAACATAAAAAAGTACTTTTGGTTTGTTTGTTTTTAATTATTTTAATTTCTTAAGAAATGCATAGAACTCTTATCAAATCTTAGAAACTGATGTCAGATAAAAAAGGTAAAAAAATGGAATTGATATTGAAATGCCTTGAAATCTATGAGATACAGTGGACAGCAAAAGCCTTAGTACTCCAATATATTTTAACAATTTCATGAATTTTAACCAACAGTTTTTGTATAAAAAATTAAGGTTTTTATATTTATTTTATTAATTTATTTCTTTTTATTATAAAACAAACAATTTTTTAATGTTTTTCATAAAACAAGAGAAAAATAAGGAAAAGTTTCAGACGACACCATAAGTACCCCCAAGGAGAACTCTGAGTAAATTTAAAATTCAAAGGCCTAATATATGAAGATATTATCCCTTGTATTTAGTAGAATATCCCTTAAGGTCAAATACTCCATTTAGCCCATTTGGAATTGAATGTAAAAGTTTTGTTTAGTGTTTTCTGGTGGCAGGATGAGTAAGATTTTCGGTTGACTTTTGTTTGAGGTTTAGCGATTACGTAACCGTTCTTTCAAATGATCTCCTAAATACTCTCTTGAAGTTATATCGAGGCTTTGTGCAAGAGTATTAAGCCTGTGGGGACTTTTTTTCTGAAAATATATTGGAGTACTTAAACTTTTGCTGTCCACTGTATATGTATTTAAAAAATAAGGAGAGTTAAAAATATTCTTCTATACTTTTTAGAATAATTGATTAGCTGTATATCATTGCTTTAATTGCCTACATTAAGGACTCACCATAGTTAAGGAAGTACCGCTCTAAATCATTACGTTAAACAATACAACCTTGATTTAAACAATAGCTTTTACGTGAAGGTCACTTGTAGACAAAATTACTCCAATTATTCTACTTCATATAAGGCAACATACTAAGCAACTAAGCAACGCGATTCCTAGACACATCACATGGCATCACATGATGTCTTTACGTAGCATTTGGTTACTTATGATGACTTACGACTCTTCCCTCATTAAGACTTAAATGCCACCTAAACTCCAAGCATTGTCCAATATTGTAACCGAAAGTTAAACAGATATTGAGCACAATTGTTTATTCCCTTTCATCCTTTAAGACTGCATCTTTGGTTTGCTTCAGTTTCATGCATCAAGTTTATTGCCATAGTCTAGTAGGCTGTGTGTTGGGTTATTAGACGTAAGACCGCGGTTTTTCGAATAAAACGAAATATGAAAAAATATTTCTTCGGTGACTACCTCTTAGTAGTCTTATCTGAAACTCTGAGAGTAAATAAAATTGCCATGAAAAGTTTCTCAAAAAAAAAACACAAATAACATAAAATAGTGTGAAAAACTAGATCATATTCCTAACTGAAGGGTTGTAATAACCAATTATATGTGTATGAATGTAAGTTTGTCTAATTAATGGTGTTTTCTTTTCTACCAAAAAATGTGCATTTTATTTAAAAAATGCAATTTTGTGTTTGTTTCGACCTCTAAAAATGTGGTATGTTTTATTCTAAATAATTTGCACTTGCCAATGGTGGAGGGCATTGCATTTTATGCTCTGTATAAATCGAGAGTGCTGATAATGTCCTGTAAAGCAGATGACTTTTGTTTATTTATAGGGCTATCAGATGAAATTTAAAAAAAGTTGCCTGAAGTTAATTTTTTCATTGTTTTGTGGAGTAACATTAAGGAAACATTACATTATTAAAGCTACATGGTCAGTAATATAAAAAAAAATTGTATTCAGTGTTTTTTGGTGCTCAAAAAATTAAGTCGAAAAATTAGCGATCTGGCAACACCTTTTTCATATTTACATATTTTATTGAAAACAAATCAAAAAATACAACATATTTTTAAATTAAATTTTTAAATATGGATATTGCTGCATCTATTTTATTTGCGAAAATTGAAATAAATCAGTTATTAGATTCATCTTCGTCATCTTTTGAACAAATTGGCATTTCCTCATTCATTTTCTTAATAAGTGGTAAACATAGGGCATACCCTTTTTTAAAATTTGTGTTTTGTTCTTCTCAAATAAAAAATTACATTACAACAGGGTTGGTCAGCAATTTTTTTAATGTACCTTGTAAGAGGGTGACATTTTCTTTGTAGAAAAGAAAACACCATAAGAGCTTAGGTTGGTGGTTTCTAGCAGGCCATAAGATGAAGAAACTGTCAAGTAACATTGTCTAGAAAATGTATCCAATATCCACTTATCGTGAAAAAATTTGTTCCCTGAATACTTTTTTCTCAAAAGCTGGCTCTAACAGATCTACTACCTGTTATGTTCCTTAAGGATGTTATCCTCTCTAGGTGACCAGAGCTACCTAGAAGGGTTTGAATCCTATTTGGGTATAAATAACACGTTTTATGCTTTGTACAATGCAGAGTATTACTTTCAGTTGTGATTATTCTACCAAAGCTGTGAAGAATCTCAATCCATCGTCAGCGCTTACACTTCAATTTAGCAACGTAAAATAACGAATAAACTTGAAGATAAAAACCTACAACGCTAACGTAAAACCTAACCTCATACAGCCATTATACTCTGGAATTCTTCTTCTTGGAAGGGTGTATCAATTCTTTGTACTTCATGGGAATATGTACATGTGATAGTGTTTTACCAAATATTGTTCATAATTCCCATACTGTGGACCCTTTTTTGCAGATAATAACATACGTTTATTCCTTGAAGAAACATGTTTGATTCTAATGCAGTAGTGATTTACGAATGTTAATGAATAATCATGTATTCGTTCAGTTTGGAAGATCAAAGGACCTGCATCTCATATGTATACGAAATTTGACGTTACAATTCAGATTTTAATGACATGAGAAGAACCACTTGTTTTCTTCACGGCAGAGTCGAGGGAAAAGAGAGTGTCTTTACCTTTAAAGCTATTCAATAAAATCAAAATAAAGTTAACTTCGATACCAAATTGATGGGAAATGATTATAATTTGCATTGCAAAATTCCAAAATTAAATTCAAAGAAATCAAAATTCTTAGAAAATAAAAATAATTAATCAAGTGAACAAAAACCAAAAAAACAAAAAAAGAGAAGCAAAAACCTTAACCTATTGTAAGAACAAATTAAAAATTTATTGTCTAAAAACCTTAAATAAACAAACAAAAACATGAACAAAAAAAAAATGTATGAGAAATAGTAAATAAAATGTAAATTTTTATAAACGAAAATGAAAACGAAAAATTATGCAAATTTTGAAAAACAATAGAAAATGCTCAACACAATGTAACCCATTAGCAGCAGCATGAGCATAAAATTACTTTCACCATCACTTTTTTTCTTTCTGTTCTTCTTATAAGATTTTACAGGCCACGATAAAAATAATAAAAACGAAATGAAAGAAATGAAACATTTTCAGTTAAAATATTTCAAGTATTTTATTACGTCGTTTTTTTTTATAGTAAATTTTGAAAAGATTTTTATTTGAAATTTAATACTCAGTGATTAGGCTCTTTTTGTATATGATCTACGGAAATTAAGAAATGTGTCGTCAATTATTTTTTACTACGTACTGCCTAGAAATTAAATGAGTTTATAACGGTAATTTTATGACAATTTCGTTCATATTGATTTCTGTTAAATCGAGATATTATCGGTTGATATTGAATTTGTTATTGTGAAGCGTGGTATCTTTGCTTTGTATCATTTAAATATTATAAGATAATGTTTATTTCTATTAATGGTAAGAAACCGGTGTGCTATGCTATTCACTTTCAGTTTATTGAAATTATAAGGTGTAGTAAAAAGTAAACCATTGTTTTTTCAATACATACATAATTGCCCATTATAAACTGAATTTTTCCACCTTTTTTGAAATGATTTTGAGGAGATCTTAAAGTAATATTTAGCAAGTCGACCAGTGCTTCTATGATAGCTTCAATGTTTCTATTATTTTAAAAAGATTTTCTAGCAATTAGGGTCTTGAAGATCAAAACTGCAAGAACGTAGTCGGAGAAACAAATTATTCTATTGTAACAGGACCAAAAATAATATTCATTCTTTTTCAGCATTTTTCTGGTCATCTAGTGCTTTTTTATTTTGTGCGCTTATCAAAACTGTGTCATCAAAAACTGTCAAAGAAGTTGTGTTTCTAGTACAAGATCCTATCTTTTGATCGATACTGATTTATAAAGACATCAAAAATGAAATATTAAATAAAATATTAAAATATGAAATATTAAAAAAATATTTCTTCGACAACTTCCTCTCAGCAGATTTCTAGCAAAAACTCTGAGAGTAAATAAATTTGCCATGAAAAGCTTCTTAAAAAACTGTCGTTCGGAGTCGACTTTAAACTGTAGGTCCCGCCACTCATGTATAAAATTAACGCACACAACATAAGTGGTGTGAGAAGCTAGGTCGTAATCCTGACTGAAGAGTTGTAATGACCAATTATGTACATATGTATGTTGTCATGTCCACTACTCAATTTCTATCAGAATTGAAAAAAAAAAAAAAAATCAACTAGAAGCCAATTAAATAAATTGCCACCAAAATGCTATTCCATCAATTAAAACGTTTATAAAATTTAACAATTAGTAAGCGTGTTAATTAAACAATAAAAAACAGAATTTCAGCTTCATTTAAAGAGTGCCAAAAAATTTCTGTTAATGAAATGCATCAGTAAAAGAGGTCAATATACATAACTTAACTTAAATATATAATCAAATTCAACATTTAGATGATGAAGATCAAAAGACATAAAAAATAATTAAGATGAACACGTTTGACAAAAACTTGTTAAATGTATATCAATTCATAAAAATCAGAATGGTATTCATAAAATAATTTAATGTCTCGTCTTCAGTATTTCCGTTTTATGCGATTTTTTTTTTTTTTTGTTTTATTTTGTTTTGTTTAAATGTCATTAAATTAGAAACTTAATTAAAATTATACATTCAAATGCTGCAGAATATTTTTGAAATCTTGCATATTTCACAGAATTAGTGAAATTCAATTTGAGAACACGTTTCATAGAATGACCTACAAAAAGTAAAGAAATACAGATTGAAAAGGTTTTAAGTCACTGGTGGATGGTTTTCTCTTTAAGAATTTAAGAATTTAAATTTTCTTTAACCATAAAACTATTGCTTGTCATACTTAATTCTTTTAGTACCACAGTAGTAAAAATCTTTTTCTAAACAGTGCCAGAAAAATATTGATACAACTGCCCTGTAGCTCAGACATTGTGACTTCTGACCACTGTTTGCTTTCTAATACCGCAAGGCTGGTATCACCTGCTATACACTGGTCAAACCGTATGAAAAAAAACATCATAATTGACGGTAATTGATATGGTTGAACGTAAAACTATATTATCAATTGTATTAATCGATTAAAAATTGATCATTACCATCCTTTAACCAGTATTATACCCCAGTTTTTTCGCACCACCCATGTTGCGTGTTAGTTCAAGTGTGGCGCCAGACCGCCAGGTTTAACGCGGATTTCGAATTTGAGAAAGTTTTGCAGAGAATAATATAAAACATTTAATTTTTAGATTTATCTCTAATATATAAAATTCTCGTGTCACGGTGGTTAAACTCCTCCGAAATTTTGTGTGCATATCGGGTAGGTCTGAGAATCGGACAACATCTATTTTTCATATCTTTAAATGTTAAGAGGGCGTGGCAAATCGTTAAAATATATTTTAGGTACATATTGATCGTAGACGGATAAAATTTGGTGGGTAAGTTCGTAGAGTCGATATCGACAAACTCACCAAAAATGGGCGTGGCAACCCTCCCCTTTCAAGTGATACTTATAACTCTTAAACTACTGAACCGATTTTAACCATTCTTTTTTTGTTCGAAAGCTTATCAGGTTTAGATGGTTTAAAAAAAAAATTCGATATAGAAAAAGTAGGCGTCGCAAATCTTTAAAATTGAATATTTAGGGACATAGTGGTGGGTAAGTTCGTAGAGTCGATATCGACAAACTGACCAAAAATGGGCGTGGTAACCCTCCCCCTTTAAAAGATATCCATAAGTCGGCTAATTCGATGGTTTATAACTACATATGTACATAAATAACATATATGTCTGTTAGTTTTTGTTTTGGAGCGAGTACAACAACTTCGTCAGCGCTACCCATGATTCGGACCTCTTATTGTTATTTTTTGTATGCCTCACCTAAATAACGTACCGACTTCGATTAAATTTTGAACTAGATAGATAGATCCACACATTTATAGTAAGTTAGTTATTTTTATATAACTGTTTTATGCAGCGTATTACAATAAATACATATATAATGTGACCTGTTTTTGGCAATAAAAAAAAATCAATTTTGGGCGGGACGAAGTTCGCCGGGTCAGCTATTTTTTTTATAAGATGTTCGAACTCAACACTCTACTCATCAGACTATGGCGACCTCTTCCTACTATTTTGTGTTTTGTAAGACTGGGAGAGTATTATCTGCTTATGTGCTACAATACCCAAGTATGTGATAACACACAAATTTTCAAAACCAATTGCCACAAACAATTTAAAAGTAGTTAAAAAACAGTGGAGGTGAAATATGCAGCCAAAAAGAAGTTCCTTTTGCTATTGCTGAAAACTGATTTGAAAACATTCTGAATTCTTCGAATTGTTTGATTCAAATTGAACTAGGAACACTTTATTTCAGAACTAGGTATACAAAATTGTTTTGAATCATTTGAAGTTGCAAAAGTCATAAAATTTCCGTTCCCATTGCAACAAAGATTTATTTTTTTTTTTATCGAATCAAAGGTAATTTACTGCTTCTATATGGGTACGGAATAGAGAACGCGCACGTAAACAGATCTGCTACAACACTTAGGGCCATTATTACAACTTGCCGTTAACTAAAGGGAGGATTTTAACGGGCAGATAAATTGTTTTTCATTATTATAAATGGACAATATCGCAGAAGTGAGCGTTAAGCTAAAGGGAGAATCATCCTACCGGTAACTTTTAAAGTTAAGTTTATGTTTGAACTTGCCATATTATATATTATTTTCAATATACATACATAATTGGTCATTACAACCCTTCAGTCAGGATTATTGACCTAGTTTCTCACACCACTTATGTTGTGTGTGTTTATTTTGAACATAAGTGTTTAAAGTCGACTCCGAACGACAGATTTTTTGAGAAACTTTTCATGGCAATTTTATTTACTCTCAGAGTTTTTGCCAGAAATCTGCTGAGAGCAAATCGCCGAAGAAATACTTTTTGTATTTTGTTTTGATGTCTGGCCTGGGGGGCTCGAACCCTGGCTTTACGTCTAATAAGCCAACACACTACCTACTAGACTACGGCGACTTCATATTTTCAATATGGCAGCTTCAAATATAAACAAAATGAGCATATACAACAAAAAAACTAAGCCCGCCGTTGCCGCTGCATTTAAAAAAAACTTGTTTAATTGAGCAGTGTTATCGACATTGCTCCGGCACTGCCATATTTTTGAATAAAGTTAACTTTATTTTATCTGTAAATCGTAATAACGAAAATAAGTTAAAGGTAACTTTACAGTTCTCTTTAACTAAAGGTACCTTTAACTAAACCCAAGTTTAACGGCAAGTTGTAATAATGTCCCTTAGAAACTTGTACTAACCGATGGCTTGGACGCTCCGTAATTAATTAATTACCTGACCAAACATAATCACGAATGCTAGGCAATGGGTGCTATCAGACCAAACACCAAATCATTTGAGTATAATGACACGTAATGATCGTGGAACTGGATAGCCAACGATCTAAGGGCAGCAGGGCATTAACTTGAATTCTCAGAACAGGTTCAACAGTTCACTCAAGGAGCTCAAAGCAGTTCGAATAGGATATTGAAGAAAGCAGAAAGAATTGCTAACAAATTAACAATAAATATACGAATGTAAATAAACGAAAAAAAAATATTTCTAACAACAACAACGATAAATAACAAGCAAATTACACTATAAAAGAAATAACAAACGATGACAAAAAATCTGTAAAGAATACACGCATTTTTTACACTTTTTAAACACGTCATTTGTTTGTTTGTGTGTTTTTTTTTCTCCAAAGCAGTTTAAAATACAAAAAAAAAAAATCGTCACGAGAATTACTTGCAAGTGACTTGGTTTTCGTAATAAATACCGGCCGGCATTCTAACATTTAAGTGTGACCGACCACACCAAGTGTTTTGCTTACAAATCAAGCATACACCCATAAACGTGAATGTGAAACGTGAACGCACTATTTGCCACCTTAAAACAAACGTCCCCCCCTATTCACAATTGTTTACTCAGTTGTCATTAACAACAACACAACAGCAACGTCACTATCACTTACTCAACTCACTGGCATTTCTATAAAAATAGCACACAAATAATGTAAAAATTCGAAAGTGTGAGCGAGTGAGTGCGAGTTACAATAGAGAGAGGCTTTAGAGTTCTAAAATGGTATGATGACAACAAATTTTTATTTATAAAAGTGGAAACAACTTTATTTTTATATTTTTTTGAATACGAATATATGTATTGTATATACAATATGATTTAGACAATGGTATGTACACACATATGTATGTATGTACGGGTACGAGGAGTATATCCAGTTTTTTATGCTCATCCATCTATTCATCCAAGCGTCCTATATGTACATCTCTCTGTCAATACAACTTCCGTTTCATTTTATTGTTCCACCAACAACCAACAAATCTATGGTTGGTTGAATTCGGAAATTTAGTTGTGTGTTGATAGGAATTTTGTTTTTTTTTTCGTTTTATTTTTAGTTTGTTTTGTTATTAAAATTCACAACTGCTGTCTGTGATATATGTTCGTATGCAGTTGGTATTCGAAAATGTTGAGGGGACAACATTTAAAGTTGCACTGCACTGCACTGCATTGTATTGGTGCATTTGTTGAATTCCTTTTTATCGATTTAATTAATTTAATCAATTATTATCTACACGTTTCGACTATAACCATAAACAGTAGTTTTATTAATTGAAGACACAAGAAAACAAAAAAAAAAAAAATAATTAAAATGTTAGTCAACGACTCCAAAAGAAAACTAAATTAAATGAAAATTTTCTTTCAAGGCAAATCTATATGTTATCTATGTTAGATGTGCCTTGTTTTCTTTAGTGGTAAAATGCTTACACGTCATTCTTAGACAAATTTAGAAATACAAACAATTCTCGAGGTTCTCCATTTCGCAAAGTATTCAATCGTACATTGATTGCATTCCAGATAATGTCCACCGTGACACCACAATTTAATATTTCCCCCCTACCTCTGAACTGTTTGGAACTTCTGATGAAACAACTTAGACCACCAATGCCATTACAATCCTCTAGCCAGGATTACAAGTTAGCTTCTCACACCACCCGTGTTGATTGTGTTAATTTTATGCATGAGCGGAGTCTACTACGAACGACAAATTTAAGAAGCTCTGCATGAGAAATTTATATGTTTGCCTTAGTTTTTCACAGAGGGTTGCTGAGAGGAAATAGCTAAACGAACTATTTTATTCATTTCGTTCTGTTCGAGATATTTGGGCTGGTGTTTGAGCCACGAGATCTCGTCTAATAACTCAACACACTACCTAATAGATGACTATAATGGATAGTTCGCTTGTTCATGTAGTCATGGTGTTGGGCATGTGGCCAGTTGGTAGAGAACAGTTTTCTCCTCTTCCTCATCTCTGGAACTCCTGCAGATGTAATTTGCCAAGACCAATGCAGCTAGCATGAAGGGCCCCCATTACGCAATGTCCAGTGATAACTCCAATAATCACACCAAGCGTGCAACTTTATATTTTAAACAGACTTTCTTTCTCGCTTTGGCCAGATTTATTCCACTGTTCTGTCCGTATCCAAAGCTGTCCGTTTGGCCTTAACAGAATGCATAACTGCATTGTCAATTATGGATCCGCAGGCCTTTAAAGGAATTCCCAAAGTAGAGAATTTATCGGGATATTCGATGATTGTACCAAATCTGGCCAGATCATACGCTATGCAGTTACCCGAAATGTCGTCATGACCCTGAATCCACATGATATGAACGTCTTATCTATCCACTATCTTTGGTGAAATCTTCGCGTCAGCTATATACCCAGTGGTGTTGTCGAGCCGGAATGCTCCGGAACGTCGTTCCGGTACTTCCTTTTTGGACAGGAACGCGTTCCGGAACTAAAGATGATTTCTGATAACGAGAATTGGCTGACGTTTTGAAAGAAAAAAAAAATTAATAAGAATCGCTGATTTTTTTTTCTAATTTTTGACGAATTTTTATATGTATTTTTATAAACAAGGGTTTGAACCGAACCCGAACCGGAACAAAAACCGGAACGAACCGGCTTGTTTTTCCGAACCGTGAACCGGAGTCCGGAACGTTTTTTTCTGCTGAACCGGAACTCGACCCGAACCGAAACAAATACGTGAACCCGAACCCGAACTAATTACTACTTAAGAATTTGAGTATTTAAAACCATTATTATGGAAAATCACCCCCGTCGTTAAATTTGAGACATGAGACCGCACAGAGTGGCCGCCAACCCAGGATCGGCACTGTCTATATAATTATATATACGCGTTCCGGTAAAAAAAATTAGCACAACACCACTGTATACACCACCTCAGAGTTTGATACCTCGACACCCAGAAGCTTGATAGCCGCCTTTATAAGTCTTTTATAAGTCTGGAAGAAGCTGCAGTAATACGGTAGCCTTATGGATCTAGCTACGCAAGCCGATTCGGAAAAAATATCACCACATGTCCATTTAATTTATCAGTGAAAATCTGTGCGGAATCGGCCACAATGTTCATTGCACCATTTTTCCAAAATTCTCTATTCGACATGAATGTCCCAAACTTTCCTGAGAAATTATACGTCGGACCATATCAATCAATACTTTTCACAGTTCCGAATACGCTCAGAATCTACGCGTGACCAACTGAAGTATGAAACTGTCTAACAGATTACAAGCCCTTAGGATCCAAGTAAGCAAAATTCTAAAAACTTTCATTTAAAGCATCCTTGGTGGACCACGACTTCTTGAGTCTCTAGCTTTGTCCTTATAATTCTATTTGCCTTCCTTTTTAATAAGATGACTTATCCACCTCTATTTGCTACGTTTAATTTATTACTTTAGTTTGTGTTCCTTGTTAGATAAGTTCAAGAGCCTTTCCGAAGCAGAAGGTGTTGAGTCGGAATATTCTCCATATGATCTGAAACTTTTTTGTAATGATGTTCGTTATTAGCCACATTTCACTTGCGTACAATGAAGTATACTTTACTACAAATGCGTTGAGAGCTCTAAGGTTAGAGGACGTGTACTTGTCAGTTAAGACAAGTACAGTACCCGGAGGTCGAAATTGACCCATTGTACAAAACATGATTCATTTAATATTTGTGAGCCTCTCTATGTATACTGCCGAAACTAGTCACCACAGATCGTAGATAATTTTAAGCTGGGAAAGCATTTTAGGTCCAGATTTAGCATGAATTAAATCAGTTGTCGTCTTATTTAGTCGAGCCTTAAGAACAATTAAGAAATTAAAGGCTAGAAAACCAAAAAGGCAAGAAAAAAAATGGCCAAAAGCAAGACACCGCGATCATTAAAGCAAATAACAGGCAAGAGAAGAAGGGTTTGGAAAAAATATATAAAAATAGAATCACAAACAACGACAACAACAACAATAACGATAATAAAAGAACAATAACAAAAACGAAATGCAACCAGACTTACCTGTTGTGTTGCCAAGACAAGATGATGCGAAGTCTCTGATGATTACGTTGATGATACCAACCAACTAGGGTGCAGAGAAGGAAGACGAAGACGAACGAACAATGGTTGAAAATAAATAATAAAATCAAAAATAAAATGGATAATGGATGGAATAGAACTATTGCTGACAAAACGCCTGACAGTCACTAGTTTTTAGTTGAGTTTTTAATTCTGATGACGTCCACTAAATGTGAATATAAGCCGCAAACGAAATACAATAAAAAAAACAGAAATTAACCGTGATGAAGCTGGCCTAAGTTAAAGGGAACTTTTTTAATAAATTTTTTCACACTCAATTTATATAAAATATTTTATAATTTTTTTTTTCACAATTACACACACAAATACAATTCTTTTTTTTTTTTTCTTTGATTATTCAATTTTTCCTATTCTGAGGGTTTTTTTTGTTACCTTTTCTTTTTATTCAATTATAAAACAAAAAATTTTTACGTTTCACTAATACAATCGCAATTTTGTAGCAATTTGACGTTTTTTTCACAAAATTTTGCCAATTACAGCAGAATTATTTAAGCGCTGCTTGTGCACTATTTGTTGTTCTTTCTTTTTCAATAGCAGTATGTTGCTTTTGTTGTTGTAATTAATTTTGACTTTTGCAAATTGAAGGCTTTGTTTTACCAACTTCAACCACAAAAAAAGATGTAAGAAGTTGGCTTAATTTCCTTTTGTACACTTTTTCTTAACACGTTCACTTTCTTAATTTTGTTTACTTAACATGCGCTTCGAAATGTTTTCCCGCTGCTGGTTCTTCTGCAACTGATTCGTTTGCTTTTTGTATTTTAATTTGATTTGTTACAAGTAAACGCAGCATAAAATACAACCGAAAAAAATTTGATACACCAACATTTTCAATTTATATATCATAGTGGTTTGAGATGCACTGCTTCGAAATGTCCAAATGACAAAAGAAAATGTGAAAGAGCAAGCGCAACTAACTAGAATACGAATGGAGTTGCCAGTGTATTAATAAATAAAACTAATAATAAGAAAATGTACACAATAAGAAATTGTTTAATTGAATTAAATTTAAAATTATTAATGCTTTGAAAGTTGAAATATATAGCAAGCATTGTGTTTTGAAATTTATTAAAAATGTGTTGGATTACCATTTACATACTCGTTATGTTTTTGATTTTAATGTATAAAATGACAAAAAATATTATTATATTATATCGAGCCATCACCGCAAAAATATCTCAAGCGACAAAAACGAAATTTTACAGGGGAAGGTTTTTATTATTTATTTCTTGTGCAAAGTAAGTTAGAAAGTTAAACTTTTTTTGTTATAAATTCATAACGGTACAGAGTGTGACCCTGAAATTTTTATAGATAATGAAAATGATGCCAATGAATTTTTTTATTACAAAAAACGATATATGAAAAATATGTCGCTTGAGATATTTTTGCGGTTATGGCTCGATATTTTTAATAAAAGGCAAAGAATAAGAATAGAATAAGCTTTTTAATAACATTATTCTTTCTTACTATGCTGCTTATTGTTTTGTCAGCTTCGATTTCTACCACGACTATTTTATTACTTTTAGGAACATGGAATTACATTCAGAAAATCTGTGCAAGCAAATGTTTTAAAAGTATCTATTAATGTGGCAACTTGTTCACAAAGCATAGTCTTATAACCAACAGCTTTTGTATATATGCAATTATTTGACATACAAATACCGGTTGGTAACCTTACTAATAATCGTTTATTTACGTATTATTATTAAGGTTTGGGAGTAACTGCTTTGAAATTAGAATTTCAAAAAAATTTATATATTAATTATTAATACCATGGCATATTTATTATTATTTTAAACATTAATTTATTTTTTTTTAATTATTATTGTTAAACGCTTAAATAATTATAGGATATGCAGCTAAAAACTATTTTTTTATTATTTATAAATAATAGTTTAAAATAACTGTACAGTTGCTAAAGAAATGATTAATTTGTATTGTTGTAAACAGTGTTGCAAAATTGAAGTTTAGAAATAGTACTGAACTATAATCGAAAAAGTACCTTTTTGTATCAAATGGTATTTTTATAAAAATATATTTATTTATACTTTATACTGTACGGAATGGAATAGAAAAACTAACTTACTTAACTATTCGGCAACTTCATTGCTTTTCGTAATCTAAAAGCAAACATACATACGTTTATTTATTTTTAATTATTTTTTGTATTTTTTTAGGTTATGTTAGATTAGAGGACGTGTACTTGTCAATTGAGACAAGTACAGTACCCGGAGGTTGAATTGACCCATTGTACAACGTCCTTAAAATGGATGGATAATAGAGGGGATAGGAAAAAGGAGAGGAAGTAGGTAAGGGAGAATGGGAAGCGGAGGAATTACACAGAATTTAAAATTTTTAATAGAAAATGACACAATGGCAACATTGTTGATTGTATAATGGTACCCAGACATATCGGTGAATGCTTCCACTAACAGATGTGAAAATTACTTTTTCTAGACACGCACCGTCCAAATCACGATATACAGTGAATGAATCTATGATAATACAGTACCATTTCGAATAACGTCACTTTGGTGAGTTCGATTTTATTCACCACACCCGATAAATTCACCATATTTTGTAAAACTCACCACACTTCGATTTTATTCACCACACTTTGTAAAAACTCACCACAACTACAAAATTCACCACACTTCAAAAAAAAAAATTTTTTTGCCTCTTTTGCCGTCTTTTCTTCTCCAAACCAGCAGCGAGCAAAACCATCTCATCCATCCACACAACAACAACACACATTATGTTTTTGTTTTGTCTGAACCTGGGGTTGAAGCGTGTGTCCTTTGGGCGTCTAAAATAGGGCTACTAATTACCTATTAGACAGACAGACCACATAGTACATTAGACAGACGGGGCTTAGTTTTTACTTAATAAAGCCGGAAACGGAAAAAGAATGTGCGAATTATTATAATACATATATATTATAAAGAACGTTTATTTTTTTGAACGAACAAAAACGAATTTGATGAAAAAAGTACTGAAAGCTTAGCTAGGGTACTGCATTATTTTTGAAATGAAAAACTGATTCAACACTGATTGTAAATACAATTTTAGAAATTAGTATAAAAGATAAAAAAAAACATTTGGATTTAAATTTCAAAATCACAACAAAAAAAAAATCATAATTTGCTATTCATTTTTTTTACTTAATTTATAAAATTATTTTTTACTAACTAATCACTGTCGTAATCGTTTTTACCAGCCACTGTTAAGGGACGTCGTGACTCATCCTCTGAACCATAGACAACCTCTTCATCGGAATCATTAATCATAGAGAAGGCAGGATTATCTTTAGTAACAGAGATTTCAGCTAAAAATAAAGTAAAGTTTTGAATAAAAATGTCAAAGCAAAATATATCTTTCAAATACCCTGAGAAAAACGTCCATTGGGTGCGTAGACATAGGCCATGGTAAATAAATAGAAATTTAATAGACCATAGAAGCACATAAACTGTGCTGAACTGCGATAGGTGGTATTCAAAGAGGCCACGAAATTGTCTTCCAATATGCCAAAACCAAAGCGGCATGTTGTCACCGTTATGGTAATTGAGATAACAAACAGCATCAAGAGAGTTAAAAATTTCAAACGCATATCTGTAGTTGAAAAAAGAGATTATTAGCAAATATAAAATAAATTCATAATCTTGTTGTGTTAATCATGCTTACCAAAAAATGGCATTGATCGTAGCTCCGTATAGGCTCTTAGTATTAACATGGCCAAATATAAAATGTACATAAGTCCCGCTACATAGAAAAACATTTTGAAACCCTAAAATTTTATAATGAAAGCAATATTATTTAATTGTTAAATGCTGTGTTATTAATTATTTTTCACTTGCATTATAGTTTTTGGTATCCACAAAATGACTATAGGTGGGATCCTTAAGCTCATTACATTTCTCCCAAGTGGCCAATACAATTGCACACAGCCAAATGGGCAAAACCACTATTATTTTGGGCAAATAAAATCGTACAAATCTTCTTTCGTTTTGCCTTAAGCCATGATAAATGCATAGCCAAAACATCAGTAGGGCACATAAAAATGTGGCTTGTAATACAGCGTCCAACATGCCAGGCAGCCAAGAGTTCATCAGAAAAATTAAAGGGAAAAATGGATCTGTAAAAAGAAATAATAAAGGATAATATAGGATTTCATTTATTTAAACATCTTTTGAAACATATTACGATATATAATTTGATAGCTTTTGTAGAACCTGGGTTCAATTCAAGTTCAAGAGACGTCTTGGTTTAGAGTATTCGCTTACAAACATGAGTAATTCTGATTTACTCATGAAAAATTTGCATAAAGTTTTTAAATTTGTGAAATTAGGAAATTAATCATTAGACGAGAGTTCGCGGTTCAAAACCCAGTTCAGATATCTCGAACAAAAAACGAAATACAAAAAAAAATATTTCTCCGGCATCTTTCCTCAGAGTAGTCTTCTGGCAAAAACGTAAATAAAAGTAAATAAAATAGTTATGAAAAGTTTATCAAA
The DNA here is from genome assembly GCA_927399465.1 of Sarcophaga caerulescens. Lineage (NCBI taxonomy): Eukaryota > Metazoa > Arthropoda > Insecta > Diptera > Sarcophagidae > Sarcophaga > Sarcophaga caerulescens. The sequence goes on from OV656872.1 coordinate 16,477,174, forward strand.
TCTGTCGTTCGAATTTGACTTTAAACTGTAGATTCCGCCACTTATGGATAAAATTAAAACACTCAACACAAGTGTGGTGTGAAAAGCTAGGTTTTAATTGTGACTAAAGGGTTGTAATCACCAATTAACTAAATAAGTAACCTTAAGACTGTATCAAATAATTAATTTGAGCAGTTCTCTCACCCCTTTTGCTTCCCATGAAAAGGATAACATCAGAAACCTACATTAAAAAAAGATCAGGAAAAGCCACCTCTTGAGAAAAAGTACTCAATCAGCAAAAAATTTCTCACCACTACACCCAATGGATGTTCACAGAGGAAGTTGTTTGTTTGCAAAGACAAGGCCTACTACAGTAGGTCAATAGGTTGATTAGCTGCAAAGAAAGTTCTGAACTAAAACTGTGTATAACACGGTGTTATATATCTTCTCTACAGAAAGAAAAGAAGTATGTCCTGTAAATTCGAAGTTTGCAACAACAAGAGAAACAAAGTTCTTTCATTAGGAGTTTACAAAATAAACGTTTAGTGTTTGTGAACTTCGGTTTTTAATTCGATTAGAAAAATGTCCATTAAATTTTAAAAGTAGTGTACATAGCAGCCCCTAGTATCCTAAATATTTTGATTATAAATACTGATACTTACTATCGTATAACAGCAACAATGGCAATAACACCGATATCCATTTTTGTTCTATGGACCAGTCATAAATAGGATATTTGCGCAATGTATGTGCATACCAACACTATAAAAATACAATTCGAATGGAAATATTAAAAATAATTCAATGAAATTACTTGCGACATATACTTACAATGACAATAAAAGTGAATAATAAGAAAATAAAACGGAACCAGATTTCAATTTGTGTAAACTCGGGACTGTAGGTCTTAAACTAGAAAAGAAAAACAAAGAAAGCCGTGTTATTCATTAAGGATTTTTATAATGAAATCTGTTTTGAAAACTCACATAAAATGTTATGCCCGTTATGTTGTACTTCTGATGAAAGGATTCCAGGCCTAGAAATCTCACCGTTATAATATAATGGGCATATTCCAAGAAGCCCAAATGCATAATGGTAAACTCCTCACAATCATTACGATTACAGGACAAGTGGCGTGTACGATTATGTTGGTTGCCAGGCGTTAGAACACTCAAAGGCTTATGCTGTTCGGTTATGCCATCAATGGCCACACTAATATAGAAACGTTTATCATACTTTTCATCTAAAAAAGGAAGGAGAAAAACAATTAAAACTTTTATTTTATATTCGGCAACAAAAACAAATCGCACCATCATTATTGTTGGTAACCAGTTTGGCTATCAGCCACAATTGCTGCGAATAGGTAGTCATCAAAGGTGATTTCATGGCAAATGGACCTGTGGCCAAAACATTTGTAGAGTTGGCCAACGATGTGCGATTCAATATAGTTTTGGCTGTTATCTCTGTAGTAGAGGTTATGGGCGGACCGGTGAGGCCAATTATAATGCCTAAACCGAAGCAGGTAAAAAAGCCTAAAAATACCATCACAAATTCCCGTTTATGCATGGAATACAGACGCATGTGTACGGATCTTTCGCAACGATCATGATGATATGCTGGTGCAATATACTTGTTAAATTCACTAAATAAATCACTAAACTGAGACAAAGAGTTCTTTACACGCAGCATTAGGCCACCCGAAGGCAAATGATAGGCATAGCCCAAACCACTAGTATCAGAGGGTGGTTTGGTCATGGTTTTGATTTCGTTTTCGCTTTTTTGTTATACTATAAGCAACTCTTTGTTGATGGCCAAAACAGGTAAAAGACTACGTTTAAGTTGTTAAAAGGATTATCTAATAAGGTGTCCTTTTTTGTTTCTTTCTTTGACAAAAGGAAATTTCAAGGTTTCACTGTGTTTAATAGCTTCTGTATAAATTTTCGTTTTAATTATTACAAAAATTAAATTAATTTATTTGTTTATTTATTAAAATGGCGTCTTTGAAAAAAAGATTCTACATTTTCAAGGTTTTATTTACATTTTCTTTAAACGATTTTCTCTCACATTTACACTTGCCTCCCAGCCTTAATACAAATCCTTCTTATTATTTTTATACAAAATTTAATAATTTTTATTTACAAATCGTTGTTGAATTAATTTTTTATGATTTTTTTCTAAAAAGAAATATTATTTTCGTTGCCAAAAAATATTCCGAATATTGATTTTTATTATCCGTTCCTTTAGTAGTAACACTACACTCGCATATGTTTGCAGTTTTGAATTTACTTTCAACTTTATTTCCATTTCGTTTGCCTATTAATTAGGGTGGTTTGCTTAAGCAAATGCTTGCATACTTTAAGGCGCATGCCCTATTCTTATCACAACTTTACACATTCTTTTGCTTGGCATGTGTTTCAATTCTTTGTTATTTTCATACAGAATAATAAACAATATTTTAGGTGGTGTGTTATTGTTTTTCTTGTAAATGCACCGGCACGTTTGTATTTTTTTTTTTAAATGAAATTTTCGTGTGAGGGAGGAAACTTGTTTTGTAAACAAAAACATTACAAAATGAAAAAAGGGGCATAGCAGGAAGACGTGATAAACAAAGAAACACAAACTGTTGCTTATTTGTTTACATCTTCACGTAAAGCCTTCAAGCACTCAGTCATAGTTTTCAACAGGAAATTATTATTACTCCAGCTTCAGTTTTATTATTTACCGCTTAAAACTAATCTAAATACATATATGCATACAAAAGAAGAAAATTAATAGAATATTTCTTTACTTGTAATTAAATTAATCCCAGAACTTAATTAAACCATCCCAACCAGCTGTTGCCACCTTACTGGCCTCATGGGGATGCCATAAGGTGGTAATACAAACACCTTCATGTGCCTGCCATTTCTTATACATTTTCGTTGTCTTCCAATCCCATATATAGCATTTACCATCACCATCACCTGATACTAGATAAGACATATCGGGTGAGAAATCCAATTGACAAGCATAACCTGATACCATATGGCCGCTAAACGTTTTCTTACGATTCATTTTAAAACGATTCAATGCAGAGAATATAACAATTTTATTATCCAGCGATTGGCAGGCCAGCCATTTGCCATTTGGTGCTAAAGTAACAGCCGGCATAGAGTGCATAGTAGGATCGGCTATATATTTCATATCGACAGGTATATCCCATTCCCAAATACGCATTGATTTATCATCTGAGGTAGTAACGAAACGACGATTCTCATCGACGAATGTAATTGTATTGACAGCACCCAAATGGCGATCATATTCTTGCACAATATCACCACTGCGTGTATCCCACTGAAAATAAATTGAAAAAATAAAGTTATTGAAATGAAAAGTCATTGAATATATTAAATGAGAATGTTTAAACCATGAAATACAGGAGAGTTTGCAAAAAAGTCTCTAAAATGTCTTAATTTTGCCATGCAGAAGCATGTTGTTTACAATCCTTAAGGGTTGTCGGAGTAGTGATCTTGTTATGGCAGTAACTGTAGTGAATTTGAAAGAATTTCCCAAATAAACCCTGGGGTACAAAGCTGTGGACCTGACGGGACAGTTAAATAAATGAATAGTATCGAGTGGACTTTGATAGCAGGCCGTGCTACTGTTTATGGTGATGTAGCTGTGTCATGGTGGATTGTGTTCGCCTGGGTAGTTGCGTCTGTTTACTTCAGATCGCAGCACCTTGTTTAGTATTTCATTGTATCTATAGCCTTGTCATTTCAAAGCACTCCACTCGTAAAGTATTTCCTTTCTTTCTCTTATCCTCGTGATATTTCGCCATCAGGCATGAAATGATCACTTTTTATATATGAAAAGGTACTTTGGTCTTTTGATCTCAAAAGCTTTTTTTTAGTAATTTTCACTGGAAAATTTGTTTCTTCCTTTTCGTTCTCAAAACTTTGTGTCATTTCATCATCAGCTACAAAACAAACCATTTTACTGAGCTCAATAACTTATTTTGGCATTAAAACTGGAAACTTTATTTCCTTCACTAAAATTTTAATGTCAAGGCAAAAACGACTGAAGAAAATTTGAAGGTTTCCATCCCTATGACGAAAATTTCGATTAAACGAAGAGACCCATCTTAACTGAACTAGAGGATCGTTGCAACGTTGCTGTGTTCCAAGGTTTTATCGCTCCTTCGACAGAAAATGAAAGAACTTTTTTCTGAAAATCACATACTTTTACGTAGAACTCATCTGTCTTGTAGATCACATCCACTCGTGGTCAAGTCGGCAGTGGTCCCCTACACCCATGACATTTCTTCCCCTAAAAATCGTGCCAACAATTTTCTATTTTAAGCTATTGGAACAAAACTACTTAAATTTTAATAAAAAAAGCTTCAAAATTCACTTGTCAAATCCGAGAAACAAAATCTAAAACTAGGATAATTGAATGGCATACTCACGCATATAATTTTCTTATCCGATGTACCAGCCACAAACAAATGCTGTTTATTATTGTCCGGATGAAATTTAACACAGAAAGGCATTTTGCGAGCGGTAAATCTTGATACAACTTCACCTGTCTCAGCATCCCACAGCTTAATGTAACGATCATATGAGGCAGATAAAAACTTAGTACCCTTGTTATTCCAAGCAATATCTTTAATTGCTTGTCTATGGCCATTAAAGGTGCGTATGCAACGTCTTTCGCCATAAACTTCCCACAATTTAACACGACAATCCATAGAGCCCGAAAGCAAAAGATGAGCTGTTTGTGGAAACCAGCGTATGGCAGAAATGCCTTTTGTATGGCCAGTCCAGGTATGTATGTGAGCTTTGGGTAGAAAACATTTTGGTGGTGGAGCATTCGTACGTAGATTAACACCCAAGTCATGGGGTGCATGTAAATAGGAGCGTCCTTGATAATCGTAGGCATCTTTGACTGTAAGTAGATATAATAAAAGATTAATACGGCGTTGGTTTTTCCTTGGTGTACTAAATAACTTACTATGCAATATGGACTTCTCCTCCAAAGGTTTATCTTCCGGTATACGACCACGTCTATGTCTTTTCGCCAGAATTTCGTCCAGCTCGGCTTTCTCTTGATCATTGGGCTTAGCCACGCTTTGTTCATTTTCATACCTACCCCAGGGACCTAAAAATCCTTCTATATCTTCCGGGTTATCATTTTTCTCTTGTTTTCGCTTCTTTTTAGGCTTCGGACCTTCGAACACAGTTTTGCCTTCATCATCATATGCTGACTGCAAATCGCCCACAAATGAAGAACCATCAGCTGCTTCATCAACGGAAGGATCTAAAGCATAACCGTACGTATGAAATGTTCTACGCTGATTTTCAAACTCAAATGCATTGATATGTGCCTTCTCCACATAACCCGCTAAAGTATTGCGTGGTGCCCGCAACTGTTCAGTCAAATTGGGATTCTCCGGACCTTTCACAGGAGCATATAACTCATCGAATTTGGGATTGTATTCTATTTCTTTGAGTGTAGGATCTATGGTACGTTGTACAGCTACTGCTCCCAAAGGCACTACTTCAGGTGCTGCGCAAATAGCCAACGATTTGGATAAAGACACTTTAGCATCTATTGGCTTGAGATAGTCCGGTTCTTTTGTAGGCTTTTCATTTGTTTTTTCTTTTGGAGTTGTCTTTTCTTCTGTTTCAGATTGTTCGCCTTCCGATGAACTGAGATAATTTTGTAAATTTAACATTTTTTGTTTTGTTTTTTAACACTTAAATTGTAAAATTCTTGTCAAATTGTGTAAAATTTCACGTAAATACGTACAAACAAAAACGTTTTGTAAAGAAATGATTTGTTGTTGTTTCTTTCTATCATGTGTTGACAGCTGTTATGGTGATAAGGCAGATTTACACTGTACTATCGGGTTTTTTTGATTACAACACTGCTTGTCTAGAAAACGTTTTACAACACTAAACCGTTTTGAGAAGTGTTAGTTTGAATTAAAGGAGAATAAATATAACGTCTGGAAAGCAAATGTCCGCCACGGTTTGTCTGGGTGTAAAGCAGGGGTTACCAAAAATTTTTTGGTTGTGTACCAGTGTTGCAAAATTGAAATTTTGAAATTGTACTGAACTATACTGAAAAAGCACTTTTTTGCATCAAATGGTAGTTTTATAAAATTATATTTATTTATAATATACTTTACGTACGGAATGGAATAGAAAAACTACAATGTTTCCCATATACAAAACAAAAACAGTTGATTCGAAACGTAAGGTTTAGTCAAAAATGTCGACGCAACGGGTTCATTCGTAATCTAAAAGCGTAATAATAACATACGTTAGTTTAGTCCCTGGCTAATCGAAGCTAAAGGCCCTTTCTTTACCATTATTAGCCTAACCCCATTTATAGTTGAAAAGCCCAAAGCATAAAATTGTAAAATAAAAGAGTACTGAATGAAATGTTTTGAAATTGAAATGTTGCCAGGAAACAAAAAATCTGTAACCAACTTTTGAAAAAATTAATGAGAATTCTTTAATAATTTTTCCTGATATATGTATTTAGATCCGATACCAAATTTACAAAAGTTAATCGACAAAGCACAAAAAATTATAAATATTTCGAGAAAGAATTTCCAATTTGCAAAAGCATTTTGGGAATAAACGACAAAATAAAGAAAAATGAAATACGCCCAGCTAATGAATGACAGAACATTTTTAACATAAAATATTTTTTGAGTGTCATTCTGAAATAAAATGATAAAGCATCCGCCGCACATGTCTTCTTGTCGCAGTCTGATCGACAACTAAATCAAAAAGCACAAGAATGAGTGTGAGTTCTCTCTGCACAATTGTGCTATGAAATGGTAATCCCTGGTGTAATAATCTATCCGAACTGTCAAATTTTTCGTTGATCTTACGAAAAATTCATACTGAATTTGAAAAATCGTCTCAAATCCGACAATTCTGCAACCCATTCAGTGAACATACGTCGTTGTGTTGTTGAATTTAATATCCATCCATGATGATTTGGCAACATAGACTTATTTGACAGTGGCAGGTTCAACACGAAGGCCGTCAACTGTCAAAGTTCGGAAGTTCTTTTTGGAAAATCCAAATATTAAATATATTATTGCTATTTCGATTGCGCGCCTTTACTTAGTCCAGAGGTCACAATGTCCCTGACCACAAATCAATACCAAAACCGGGTATAAAACTTTCCCTACAGGAGAAGTTCAGTTGAAGATGACAGAGAAGACTTGGTCTAAAAGTCTCTTCCTCCTCCCTGAATCTACAGCTCATGTAGAAGTTATTTGATAGAATAAATGCTTTATCTATGTATCGCCATGCCTTCCAATAGAGTAGCGATGTGTGAGAGCTGCAATAGTGCGATGGATGACCATGTGATTTAAGATCAGATGACAATAAATCCCATTTTTATCCATAACAGCTCAGGAGAGTCTAAGAATATTATACGTGCCTTCATGCTCTCAACGAAGTTGAACCTCTCGACTGGAGAATATCTAGTTTAACTAAAGCGATCATGAGCTGAAACAGACCTGTCTAGTTCATTAACAATCCAATTTCCAAAGTTGACAGCATATCTTGGAGTTAGTATAAGAGTTACTTTTCCCTGAACAATTCACGGTATTGAAAGACAAGGACAGACAACTGTGTAATATCCGCGAGAGACTTAATCGCAGACCCAGCAAACATTGTGTCGCAGTTGTCAGTCAGACAGATCTTGAAACCGTCGGCATATACCCTATAGGCCTCCAACCCAAAAAGAAGAAAATGGCGTAAAAATTATAAAACAAATACATATTGTTTTTTTTTTTGTAATTTTCAATAAAGATTTTATTAATTTATTTTTTAATCCTTGTTTTTTTTTTGGTTGTATTTTTTTATGTTTTTGTTTAATTGTAAATTTTATAATTATAATAATTTTTTGTAAATTTTTTTTATATATAATTAATATGAATGACAAAAAAATTCTTACAATTTTGATTAAAATACATACAATTTATGTATAGAATAATATAGTTTTTGTATTTTATTTTTTTTTTATTAATTTTTTATTATTTTTAATTGTTTTTTATAATATATAACACCTTAAACATTTATTTATTTAATTTATAATTTAATAATAACTATTTTCTTTAATAATAATAATAGAAAAACATAAAGAATAACTTATAACATAAAGAATATTGAGTATATGTATATAAAAAATAAAATATAAAAATATATTTCGTATGAAAATAGAAAAAAAAATTATTAATTAAAAAATAATACATTTTATAAGGGTTTTATGTACATAAACAAAAACAAAAAAAGAAATGAATTTAATAACAAATAAATATAATAATATAATAAAATATACAATATTTATAAAAATTATAATGAAATTGTAAGAAAATATTTTAACAATTAGTTTTTAATTTATAATAGATTTTATTTTATTTAAATTTAATTTTTTTTTTGGTTGGTATTTTATGTAATAAGGCCCTAGAAAAAACACAAATTTTTTCCTTTATTTTTAATTTTATTTTTTATATAGTATTTGTTATTTATTTATATAAATATTAAGATTTCTTTTTGTGTAATTATTTATATAAAAAGGAAAAAAATGTTGAGTGTAAAAAAAGCTTAAAAATAATTGTTCTTTTTTATAATTTTTTTACTTTCTTTTGTTTTTTTTTAATTAAATTTAAAGCGAAAATTATGCTAAATTTTGTTTTGTTAAGTTTGTTTTATATTTATTTTTTAATAACTAATTTATTTTAATAATTATAATATAAGTGTTTATTTTAAGTGTATTTGTGTTTTATAGTACAATAGTGTCTTTGGATTTTTCTAGCTTTTATGTAGAATTTTTAGTATTTTTTTTGTCCATAATTATAGGCTTAAAAACAAATTATAATTAATTAATTAATTAAATTACAATTAAAAAGAACAGATTAAGAATTAAATTAAATATAAATTTTAAGAGTAGGTTGTAAATTTAAACTTATAAATTGGATGCTGGTGGTATAGAGAGAGAGAAATAGAGGGCTATAAAATTAAATAAATGCACTTTTCGTTTTTGTAAGAAGAACATAGTAAAACATAAAAAATATTTATTTTTTATGGTTCTTTCTTTTTTATTGGTTTTTTTTTATCATTTTTTCTTTCGTTGTATGGGAAACCTTGGTTTGGTGTATTTTGTTTAACAATATTTTTAAAAAATATGTTTTTTCTTTATATAGTATTTGTTTTAAGTGGAATTCGTTGTTTAAGAAATAATTTCATCTCAAAAAAGAAATTATTTTTAAATAAAAAATTAAATATTTTAATAAAAAAAAAATTATTTTTTTAATTCTTTTTCTTTAATACATATATCGTATATAAATTTGTGTAGGTTGTTTTTATTGTCCTTAAGATTTTTGTTTCTAATTTGAAATATTTTTTTTATTTTCTTTAATTTATTTTTGTTTAAACTACAACACAACTCGTTTTTAGTTTTAAAGTTTTTTTTTTCCATATCAATAAGTTTAAGCTAAAATCTAAATTTTGTTTTTTTAATTATTTTTTGTTTTAACTTAAAAATTTAAATATTTTTAATTTGTATTTTTAATAGTAAATTACAATTATTTTAATTTCTTTTTAATTTTTATTTTTAATTTTAATATATAAGGCCAAATGAATAAGTTAGTATTTTTAATTATTTATAATTAATTTTAAGAAAAAATTTTCCTTTTTTCAATATCTTTTATAAAATAAAACTTTCATTATTTTTATTTTGTTTTCTTAAATTGTTATTCAAATATTACACACTTTCTCTATAAAATAATGAAAGTTTAATGGAATGGTTGGTATAGTTAATTTCTGTTTTTAAAAATTATTATTAAATTGTGAAATTAATATTAACAAATAATAATAATAACATAATAATTCTTTTATTACACCAAAAATCTTTTAATTTTTATTTTTGTTTGTTTTGCAGTATTTTCTGGTTAAAGCGGTGGGCATTTTTTTTTGGTTTTAATTTTTATTGTAACAAATGTTAACTCCTTTTTTGTTATAAAATATAAAAATAAAAAAAAAATTAAATTATAAATGAAAATAAAATAAATAAAAAAAAACATGAAAAATATTTTAAAGGCACAACAAATAAAGGGGAAAAAATAAAATAAACAAAAAAAAATATAAGAAAATAAAACAATGATGAAATTATGAAACAAAATTTACAAATATAAAAATAAAATAAATAAATAAAAGACACAGTAAATAAAAATAAAAAATCCAAAGATATTATGTTATAAAATCCAAACTAAAATAAAAAATTTAAAATTAAATTAAAGAGAGAAATTAAATAAAATCAAAATAATAAAAATTAAAATATATAAAAAATTAAACAAAAAAATTAAATAAATAAATATTAAATTAATTAAAAATAAAATAAAGAATATATAAATGAAATAAAAAAATATAATAAAAGCTGACAAAAAATAAAAAGAAAATAAAAAAGTAAATTAAAATGGAAATATTTCAAAGAAAAAATTGAGGAATTGAAATTATAAAACTGCAAATATTAGATGAAATTATTAATAGTAAAAAATGAAAACAGAACAAAAATTAAAAACAAAATCAGCAATTAAAATATAAACTGATATTAATAAAAATTATATATTTTTAAAAAGAAATTTGTAAAAAGAAATTAATAAAAAAAATAAAATTACAAAAAAAGAAGGAAAAAAAAATAATAAGTTTAATTAAAATAAAAAGCAAATAAAACTGTAGAAATAAAATCAAAAATAAAAAAATTAATAGAAATCATGAATTGAAAAAGCATAATAAACAAATTAAAATAAAAATAAAAACAACAAATCGAAATAAAATTGAAAAATATTAATAATAAATTATAAAAATAATTACTTTTACAAGCAAATAACACAATAATTTTGTTTTATTATAAAAATTAAAAAAAAAAAAACAAAATGAATTTAAAAAAAAAAACTGATTTTCAAGAAAAATTAATTTAAAAATCTCTGGCTGTTGTTATTAAAAAAAAGCTTTATTACTAAAATTCACCGTACCTTCAGAAAACAATTTAATTTTTTTTTAAATATTTCCAAAACAGTACAAATATTTTATAAAATTGTGATATTTTTGAATTAAATTTATTTTTTTTTTAAATTAATAAGTAATCTAGTAAATTGCATTCTAAAGACCCCAGCCTAAACTAATTTTTGAAAATTGAAAAACATTAAAAATATGAGAACGAAAAATCAGGCCATTAAAGACCTATGGCACAATATTGTAAAACTTATTTATTTTAATTAAAAATAATAATAAAAAAAATACTTTAAAATACCTATAAAAAACTAAAGTAATGTTTTAAAAATATTTGTTTTTGTTTTATTACTTTGCATATAAAATGATGAGTATTTTATAAAAGGTACTGGCCTTTTAATTAAAAAAGAAAATAAAATTAAGGAAGCTCTAAATGATAGTTACTTATAAAACAATATACAATTAAATAAGAACTTAAACTAAATTAAAGTTTACAAAAAAATAAACAAAAAATAATATATTTTACAAAAAAATTAAAAAAACCTTTAAAAAAATTATAAAATAAAAAATAATTAAAATAAAATCATGAATATTTCAAAAGGATAATGATGTGCCTGCACAAACTAATTTTGCAATGTGATTTGTTATATTGTGATGTATTTTATGGAAAACAAAAATTAAAAAAAAAGAAATACTTTTAATATGTTATAAAACATGATGATTTTTATATTAAAAAAAAATTTTAAAAATTAATTAAAATTTAAGTACACTTTTAAGTGCGATTTGTTTTAGTTAATTTAGTTATTCAGCTTAAGGGAAATTGCATTTTTTAACGATAACAGCTTGAAATTATTTTTTTTATTGAATATAGTATTCAGCTTAAATAAAATAGTTTTTTATTATTTACGATTTACGGAAAGGAAAATCTTCCAAATTCCTGTATGTTTTCAGCCGGAATCTATTTAACTTCTCAGCTGAATTAACGTATTCAGCCAGTGTTAAAATAAAATTATTGAAATTGAAATTAGTTTTGTTTGTTGAATATAATATTCAGCTTAAATAAAATAGTTTTTTATTATAACTAATTAACTTTTCAGCTGAATTAACGTTATATGATGTATTCAGCCAGTGCTAAAATAAAACTTATTAAAGTTTTCATTTTTTCTTTTTTGTAAAGAAAACATGATATTCAGCAATAAACTTTCATGAAATTTTTTATATATGTACATACATATATATTTTTTTAGGGAAAATAAATATCAACTCAATTAATGTAGAATTCATTCAGCATTCAGCTCGTATTAAAATTGTACTTGAGAAAGAACATTGAAAATATTAAAAATTTTTACCATTGGTTTTTAGTATAAACTTTTTACCTATATTACTAACTCAATTACATATACCCGCTATTCGTGCAACATTTAAAAATGTTCATCTTAATATATGCAACATTTTTTTCATATCCATTCACATTCAACATTGCATTCAGTTCGCCAAAGTTCTGTCGTAGTATGAAACAGATGACGAACTGAATCGTATTTTAATAAGTTTTTAATAGAATTGTGTGTGATTGGATATCAAAATGGAAAAAATCGAATTTTTCAGGACTTAAAGGCGAAAGTTTTAAGAGAAAAACGTGTACATAATCAAAATAAAGTCATCCAAAAGATGGCGGGTGCAATTCAATTTACACCACTTTATTAAAACCCAGTGATCAAACATTTTTCTAATCGGTAAGCTACAGGCAAAGTGTTTTATGACCTATGGTCGGTCATGGACAAAATATTGCTGGAAGAGTATACTCGTTAGCAATTTTTTGCATAATGTATTCTCGTCTAAACTTATAGGAAATTTTTTTATATTGAGGTAAACTCTTAAATTTTTTTTTTCATGATAACGAATGTATTCTTCAGAACTAAAAGGAAAGTGACGTATATAGTTGTCAATAATTTTTTTGAGATAATATCGAGTATTGTCATTAGAATTCAAAGGAAATTTTTTGCAAAATGTTAAAGATACTCTTCTTAACTAAGAAGACATTTTCCTCATATTTTCTTAAAGTAAAGAATTTTCTAAAAACTATTTAAAAATTATGAATTCTGTGCACAGTTAAATGTTATTCTGTTTTAGACGTGTATACTCGTCTTTGTTGAAAAATAGTAGTTTTTCTGAATGAAATTAAAGTTACAAGGTTAAATGTTTTGTTTTTCTATAAGCTTACTTGCAAACTTTATTATAAAATTTAATTTTACAATTCAGTCACTGGAAAAAATAAAACTTTTTATATTTCTTAGTCCAAAAAAAATTTTTTTTTCTTAACTTTCAAAGCTTTTTATGCTAAAATCTCAGCTGAATGTTTAACATAGTATTATAAAAAAAATGTTGCTGAATATTTTAAACATGTTTTGCATTGAAAAACGTTCAAAAATTAACTTAAATTCGAATTTCAATTGTCAAGTTGAAAAAATAAAATGTTTCATTGCTAAATATTAAAACGATTGTTTTTAACATTTGAAATCTTACATTTTAAAACCGCAGCTGAATACATCATAAACTGAGTTGCGCATTACACGAAACCTGATATTCGGCCAAAAAAAAATATTCGAATTAAATTGTCTTAATTTTTTTTTTTTTTGTAAATCTAAAGCTAAACATTTGATTTTAATAATAAAAAAAATTGAAAATTTCTATAAAAATTATCGAAAAATGTTTGCTGAATATCTGCTAGTTTCTTGAATTTTTTTAAAATCAAACCTTTTAGCTGAATACAAACAATTTCATCTATTCAGCCAGCTGAATTCTTCCTATATTCTTTTAAACTTCAGAAAAAATGCCTTTAGCATTATACTTAAATATTTAATGCATTCAGCTAGCTGAATTCTTTCTTCGTCACTTTTAAGCTTCAAGAAATGAACTTTTAATTAAAATAAACATCAATTAAACTGAATAAAGCTTTCTTCATAAGCTTCAAAAACGATCTTTTAGCTGAATATTGAATATTTTCTTTACCAATTCATTAATTCATTTTGTTTTACAACTCATAGCTGAATACACATATTTTTTATCCATTCAGCTAGATGAATTCTTCCTATATTATTTTAAGTTACGAAAAAGTGCCTCTTTAGCTGAATACTCATATATTTTGTTTATTCAGCTAGCTGAATTCTCCTTTTATTGTCTTAGGCTTCAGAAAAAGTTCCCTCCAGCTGGATACCTGCATATTTTAACCATTCAGCTAGCTGAATAATTCATATAGCTTTCCAAGCTTCAAAAATAAGAACTTTTAGCCAATTATCTACAGATTTTATATATTCAGCTAGCTGAATTGCTTTAAACTTTTTCGAATTCAATTCATTAATAATTTGTTATTGTAAAAATCAAATGGTATAGCTGTTGCCGGTGTTGATGTTGTATTAAATTGTTGCTGTTGCTGCTGTTGTTGTTGGGACGGTAAATTGTTGTTGTTGTTGCTGTTATTATTGTTATGCATTGATGGCGGTGTTTGGAAACGTGTTGCCATAAGTGCACCACCACTGGTAGCAAATAATGCTGCTGGATTCCTAGAGATTTGTGCCATATTATGAGGACCAGACATTAGATTCGGCGGTGGTGGCAAATGGTTTAAGGGTTTCTGTACAAAACCGGCTGGATTGGCTTGGAAGAGATTCCAATTGTTTATGAGCGCATGAGGATGATGATGATGATGTGGATGGTGAGGTGGTCTTATAGGTTGTTGTTGTTGTTGCTGATGATGGTGATGATGATGTGGAAACATTGCCATATTATGGACAAATTGTTGCTGCTGCTGTTGTTGTTGTTGCTGCTGCTGCTGTTGTTGTTGACGTAAAGCAGCCGTTACATTAAGTTTTTTACGAAAATCTTGCATATTAAGTAGATTGGCTGAGTTACGTCGTGTATTGGATCTACCACTACCATTGCCACTTCCACTATTTGTTGTTGCAGTTGTGGCATTGGCTGCATTTGAGGCGCAGGATGTTGATTGAGCATTGTCGCTTACCTATTCCCTGTAGGGTTTACAGTAGGAATACCGGTGGTTCATGTGCTGCGAATAGGAGCCGGAATGTGAGAAACGTTTTAGGCACTTGGAGCACTGAAAAGGCTTTTCGCCGCTATGCAAACGTTTGTGTTCGGTCAAGTGATGCTTATGCTTAAAGGCCTTGGGGCAATCCATACACTGGTAGGGACGTTGACCTGTAAAACAGTAAAGAGTGGCAACATTAAAGAAAATTTGAAATTTTAAAAATCCTTGCAAAGAAGAAATTTACCGGAATGCTCATATTTGTGTCTCGCCAGCGAGCTCTGTTTGGCAAAAGCTTTATCACACTGATCGCAAATAAACGGTAAATCGGGATCACCCGCATGACCATGAGTTTCGGCTTTGGCTCGTTTCGGTTTTGGTGGCATTAAGGCGGCAGCATTAACATCTGCCTGTTGCTGTTGGTGTTGCATGACAAAATCATCCTCATGCGATACCCGAGAATCATCATCACGCCATGATCGCTTTCCAGAGCCGGGACTTAAACTTGTACCTCTAAAATCTAGCGTAGGACCATTCAATTTAATACTGTTCATGAGCGAATGTTGGCGTGCATAGTCGGCTGTGTTGGGTGTCATTTGGAATAAAGCTTCCATGGGCATTAGAGACCTTTGGGCAGCAGCCATAGCGGCAGCGGGCATTATATAGGGTGGTAACTGCGAGAAGGCAGGAAAACCTGAAGCGCCTCTGGGTGTTGATGTCTGCTGGGGCACCATTAGGGGCGCCTCTATGGGTGAAGGAGTTTGTCGTATGTTGTGCGGCAAGTTGGGAGCACAAGTTGCTTGCGTGGGCGCAGCAAAATATAGAGCAGCTGCTGCTGCAGCAGCCTGCTGCTTAAACACTGACGGCACTTGGGCAGCCGAAGAAGGCGACATTGTAGGTGAAGACATTTTTCGACTAAGATTCATGGCTTCCTGCATATCGCCTGCAGAATTTCCAGAATTATTTTGCAAGGGTGCTATGCCATACAAAGGAGAATGTTGCTGTTGATTGCCCGATGTTTTTGCAGGCTTAACCGATAAATCCAAAGGCAAATCATCGGACAACGTAGATTTATTTAAAGATTCCAAAGAATTTTCAAATGTTTGAGATGATGGTGTTGTTTGTATGGGTGTCACAGGCATTTGCAAGGGGAATGTAAGTTTATTGCTGTTGTATTGGAGTTTACGTTCGCGCGAACGATTATTCTGGAACCATACTTGCACAACACGAGCATCCAATTGTAAACGCGAGGCAATCATGCGAAATTCTTCGCGACTTGGCCGTGTATTTAATGTGTAATGCTGTTTCAATTGTTGTTGTTGTTCTTCGGTAATGGCGGTGCGTACACGTACTTTACGTTCTGCATTGCTTTCACCGCCACTAGAGCAGTCATTGCGTGAAATGGAATCTCTTTCATCGGGTTCATCTTCAACATCACTGGTGGTGGTGGAATTCATAAGAGGATTTGAGTTCAGTGACTGATCCATTAATTGTTGTTGTTGCTGCTGTTGTTGTTGTTGTTGGTGATGCTGGTATTGTTGTTCCAATTCTTGTTTGATAAGGCCGCACAAGACCTTTTCATGCTGTACCAACTCCAAAGGATGATTAAATTGTTTGTCGCAACGACTACAGCGTAAATGTAATGATTCCTGTGAGCCATCATTATCACCGTTATCTTGTACCTCGGGCTGCTCTGCTTCCTGTTCTTCTTGTACTTCCTGTTCCTCTGGTTCTTCTTGTTTTTCCTGTTTAATATTGGCTACTGTAGGTGAATTTATAACATCAGGTTGTATATCCTCGCTGTGGTGTTCTTTTACTGTATCTGCATTCTCTTGTTTAACAAGAGAGGGTGGAGTGGTGGAGAAAGCTTTGGTTTCCTTTAAGTCTTCAGGTTTTGGCTGCTCTACATTATTTTCCTCTACTATGGGGGGACATTCTTGTGTAATTTTGCTTTCCTCTTCGGTTTTATTTTCAGCCGGGTCATCTAAATCCATAACCAATTTGGGTTCATCTGGATTATCTTCCTCATTAAGATCTAAGGCTTCAAAGGATTCATCCTCTTCATGTAGCCCATCACCGTTACACATATGTAAATCTTTATCGTGTTCTTCTTCATTATGCGACAGAGGAGGAGTATTTACTTCACTTTGGACTTGTTGCTGGCCAACAGCTGTCAATTCCAAAAGTCTTTGTATGCTATAGGGATGTATACGAGGATCCAAAGCCATGCTGTAAAACGGATTAGGAAACGAAGCCAATAAGGCGGCATTCATGGCGGTATAATCCTGATATTTGGGCAATAGATTTGTATAGAAGGGATTATTTGTGTTGGGATTAGGATCACCGGCAAAATAATTCATGGGATTTGTTAAACTATTTGCCAGATTCGAATCCGTTTTATTAACAGGCGACGAACGCTTAAGGGAATTGGGCGAAGTTAAACCCGAATTCTTTTCCAGGCTTTTTATTAAGTTACGACTATTGTTTAGCTTGAGGCCCATGCTTATGCACTTCTTCGAAGTCATGTGGGATGAAAACGAACCGGAATGTGAGAACCTTTTGCCACAATTATCACAACCGAAAGGCTTTTCGCCGGAATGTATGCGTACATGTTCCTTCAAGTGATGCTTAAACTTAAAGGCCTTATCACACTGGTTACACTTGAATTTACGCAACAAGGCAGACTCATCATGACTGATCATGTGGCGCTGTAAACGGTAAACATTGGCGAAAGCTTTATGGCAGATTTTGCAACTCTGAAATGAAATGGAAACAAGAAATGGAAATTTTTTAAATGGAATTTTTTACTACACGTGTGCTTTAATAATTACAGTAATAAACATTAATTATAAATTTAATTTTATATTTTTAATAATTTTTTTTTCTCTGTTTAACTTCCTTTGTTTAACGTAAGAAATTAATTTCTAGCATAACGATGATGGTGATGATGATGAATGAATGAACCCGATTCTAATGTGAAGATATTGATAAGCCAGCTATAGAGATAACGTATACATTTGTATGTATGTATATACATATGTACCATACGCTTTATTTTACATAAAGGTATTGAAAAAAAAAGTATTGTTTCCATGTGGAAATTATTTCGAGATTCAATAAATGCGGCATTATAAGCCATACCTTTATGAAAACATATTTCGTTTAATTGGCAACCCTTTTGTTTTTGGTTTTTTTTCCTTTTTTTTTTTTGTTCTTTTAAAGGCGATAAAGAACCTGTTACTATAATAAATTGACCATATTTACCATAAAAAACTCATTCTGTACGATTGAATGCATATTCCTTAGCAGGTAAATTACAAAACATAACCACAATTAAGCGATAAAATTAAATTGTTTAAGAAAAAAAAAATAAAATAAAACGATTCCCACTCTTTTTCTTTTACAGTTGCTCTCTCAATAGGTGCTGGTGGTGTTGATAATGATGATGATCTTATTCATAGTGAACACAATTTCAAACTGTTAAAGGTGGACAAAAAAAAAATGAAAAGAAATTTCAAAGAAGAACAAAAAATCAATTTCAAAATTGTCAACAATAATACAAAAACAAAATTACATTGACAACAACAACAACAACGACAAACTAAGAACGCGAACAGAGGCATCATCATCAACAATAATGCAGGCAAGCTACAGTCGTAGTACCGTTTCATAGTGTTCAATTTCTTGCTTTAATTGTCAATTAAGCTTTGTTGGAGGTAAAATACAAAACAACAATAGCAACAAACACAACGTGTAAACAAACACAACATAAAGGTGGGGAATAAACAATCAGTCAGTCAGCCAGCCAGCCAGCCAGCATACTCACCGCATTTTTACTAAGAACTTAAAAGGTAAATAAGAAAACGAAAAAATATCCCATCAACAACAAGAAAAAAAAAGAGAAAAGACAGAGGGAGAGTAATTTTAAGAGAGTGAATGAGAATTTTTCTAGTGAGTATAACAAAACACAATTCATTTCTTATTGATAACAATTGTTAGTGTAATTGCTTTTGAAAAGAAATTCAATTCAATTCCATATACAACAAACAGTGTTGCCGTTTTGGTTATTTTTAACCAAAATTGGTTATTTTTATTTTCCATGTGTACATGTGTATTTTTTTTTCATTTTGGTTATTTTTTGCAATCAAATGTACTAAATGCTGTTATTTGCTTTTGTTCTCTTTTTAGAATGTAAAAATTATGTAGATTTGTTTGTTATAGTTATTTTATGCAAACGTACTGTTATTTTTTTTCTTTGATTTTTTACTGTGTAGAAATTATGTAGACACTTCATACTATTTTGATAGGTTAGGTTAGAGGACGTGTAGTTGTCAACTGTGACAAGTGCAGTACCCGGAGGTCGAATTGAGGTCCTAGCTTCTCACACATGTTTGTAAGAATCTGATTTACCTCAAATAAAAAAATATGAAATAAAAAAAAAACATACAATCTTTTTATATTGTACTTTTGGATGAAATTGGAAAACGTTTTGATTTTTTAAACAAAGAATTAAAATATCTTTCAATTATAACTCCACACCAAGTTTTAAGCTCTTCAGAATTATCCAAAGAACCTTTATTAACATCTTTTTCAAATTTGACAAACGGCAATGAAGAAAAAATTTCTACTCAATGGAAATTATTAAGATTTTCTGATTTAAATCTAAAAGTTAAAATGGATATTGTTGAATTTTGGGACAATGTGTGTAGTTATAAAAATGGCTTAGAAGAAAAATCTTTTGAAGAGCTTATCGATTTTGTTTTTAATTTAATGACACTGCCGAACAGCTCAGCTGCTACTGAAAGAAGATTTTCACAGCTAAACTTAATAAAAAATAAATTTCGTAATAAATTAGATATTAAAACTATTAATAATATAATGCAAGCAAAATAATTGCGCAAAAACAATAACGATCATCATTATGTGTGGTCAGCCAAAGGAATATTTTAATGTATTTATTGATTTTTTGTTTAATAATTACACGGTGCGACAGTGAAATTACACCCGAGCAACTACATAGTCTAAGTTATTCACTATTTAAATTTATTTTAAAAATTCAAAGCTTTTTAGAAAGGGGAGAGATTAGCCTTTAAAACGGTATACATAAAGGTTTTATCCAAACTTATATGTTATGAGTTATGATGGAGTAAACTTGGAAAATATAATTTTTTTCTTTCCATCTCTCACCTTTCTAACAAGGTTTAAATTTTTGAAATCGGGTCAGAAATGTTTGAGTAATCCAGAAATTTGTGCGAAAAGTGTAAAAAAACAGTTTTTGTTAAATAAAAAAAGTTTGGAGGATTCGAGAAATATAAAAAAAATATTTTTGAGATCTACTCAACAAAACTCACAACCATAGTGTAGGTCATTAGCCGGGTGAATTTAATTTTTTTTTTATTTTGTCGTATAGTGTTATTTAATACTTAAAAAGTAATATTCTTATTATTTTATTTAATTTCGGGTAATTGAATAACAAAACTAACAGTTCGAACAATTAAAATTGTTGTTATAATTATAATAAACTCAAAGATTCTTAAAAAGAATGTAAAAATAATATATTTTTAATTTTATGAACAACACAGTGATAAACATATATGTAATTAGTCTGTGTACCTGAATTTACTTTTAGTTTTATTGATCTCCAGTAAATACATCTAAGTTTTTTGAACATACAAAAGAATTATTCATATTTATTTTTATTAATTTGTTATTTGTTCATTGTTTTTTTTTCTATTGTTTGTTTTAGTCCACAATAAAAAGTAAATATGAAATAAATAAAAAATAATTTTGGTTATTTTTTTGGAGATTTGGTTATTTTTTATTCAAATTTTGGTTAGAAAAATAATTTTGTTGTGGCAACACTGACAACAAATAAAGATAAATACATACTACATATGCGAGTGTGGTGTGTAATGTGTAATAAAAAGGAAATAATTAAAGATTATCGTTAAGGGTCTCGCAGCAGTAGGGCAGCAGAAGAAGAAGAAAAAAAACCCCGAACGTAAGTTTTAAAGGTATTTGCATGTGACCATATGGAGAAAATAATAACAATGAGAAAAACGCCAACAACAATTTAAACACAATGTGAATAACATTAAAAAGCAAACAAGATCATTCAAAACAAACAAAGAAGAAGAAGAAAGAAGATGTTTAGTGTTGAGAAATTAAAACATCAAGTAATCGGTATTGCAATGAAGGGATTTTTTTAAAAATAAGGGAAATTTCTTTAGACGATAGAATTAGAATCTCATAAGATTAATATTTTCTTATTAAAATCGAGTTTTTCTTTGTGTCTTATGGATCGCTATTTTAACAAAATGTACAATAAAACACTAGGGTATTCCCAAAGCATGGGTTATAGGTTGCAATTTTTCAATTTATAATGCGGCCCTTACTCGTTGCAATTGACTTTACAACTTTATTATTTTGTACAAACAAATGGCTGAATGGCTGGTTGGTCGAAGAATTTTGATTTTCATTCATTTTGAACGATATGTGGGTTCAATAAGACATTCCCGATTTTGTCTGGCAGTAATAGGAAATAATAATGCTAACATAAAACAATTCCGTTCTAAGTACTGAAACAGTTTAAATGTTAAATTTTTTTCTCCTTTGTATTATGCAGTGCTTGGTAAACGCGTCATAACTGCAACGTACAATCAAAGACCGGTGTATGTCGACTTTTTTTCTTTCACTGTTTGCTAATAATCACACTTCCATACGCTTGCGAAACCTGTAAGCGTACTACTGAAAATGCAAGTGTTCGAGAAACATTGCCATTGCAGGATTGTTCCAATTTTCTTTGCGATGACTATTGCCACCCATATGCTCTGGCACAGGATTGATCGACAATACCTAACAAACGAAAAAAGAGCCATAAAGTGGATTTATCATATCTTTAGAAGTTAATCGAATGACAACAGCATTGCTGTAGATTGGAACACGCAAGGAAACAGAATAACTGGGTATTTGGCTCTCACATGGAGACATTACCTTGATGCCAAAGTGAACTGCATCGGCTTAAGCTTGAAAGAAAGTAAAGGCGTTGTCTTAAATCAGAGAACATACCATGAACGTTCGGCTAATTCTGGCTTTATCGTGTGAATTAGACTGACTGAAAGACTTTCCTATTTTATGCTATAAACACAATAAACACAACGCAGCAAACACAGCAATCTCTCAAAAGTAGAATACATGGGTGTACATAAAGGGTGATTTTTTAGCTATTATCTTTTTGGCAACACTGGTTTAAACAGCTCACGCACGTTTCGTGTTTTGTTTCACTGTCAAACATCTTCAGTTTGGTCTATAATTTAACCATGAATCGTCTTACAAACGAACAATGCTTGCAAATCATTGAATTTGGCATCATTGGACCGTACTTCTTCAAAGATGCTGCGAATCGTAACGTAACTGTGAATGGTGAGCGCTACGGTGAGATGATATCCAACTTTTTTTTGCCCAAAATGCAAGAGCTTGACTTGCATGACATGTGATTTCAACAAGACGGTGCCACATGCCACACAGCACGCGTAACAATTGACTTATTGAGAGACGAATGACTATTTTTAAGGCAACGCTGCAAAATTGCTGTGTTTGCTGCGTTGCTTTTATTGTGTTTATAAAAATTAAGTATTAGTTGCCAAATATTAAAAACAATCTGTCTTAATTATTTAAAATTTTCTTATTATTTTTACTCTATTGAAGGAACGTGAAGTGAATTTCTTCTTCGTATTGAGATTGCCAAATTTTTATGTTTGCTGAAATGCTATTCTGATAAATAAACAATTCAAAAGAAAGAAAAACAAAAACGTTATAAAGTCAACAGCATAATAAAAATTATCAAAGTAAAAATTATTATTAAAAAAAAAAACAGATTTTTTTTCTTCCAAATGGCCACCAAGTACTCGTATTGGATGGATCTCTCTCTGTTAATGTTTTAAGTGAATCCAAACAATAAATAAATCAAAAATTATTTTTAAATACAATATTTACAGCATAAACAGTAGAAATTATTGATTAAACAAGAGATAACAATTCATAACATATTGAGGGCGGCTGATATTATTCCCTGAGGCGTAAACAAAATGTTTGCAGATGTTTGCCTAGAGAGTCACTCGTTGTACCTTTATTTTTCTAAAGGGTCCACCAAATAACTTTTTTTTTTTGAAAATGCTTTAAAAAAAAACTACTGAATATTTTCTCAAATTTCTTTTTTTATTTGAAAGTACAAACCTTCCGGTTAATAATGCAAAATAATTTCATTCAAATGGCTGCCTCGGCTGGCCATGCAGTAGCGTACACGATCGGAAGCCGATTTTGGCAAAAAAAATCATCTTTTCAGTTGAAGCTCATAATTGGGCCATTTTTCTTCGAAAATGAGCAATGAGTGGCCGTTACAGTCAATGGCGATCGTTATCGGGCCATGTTGAACGAATTTTTGTTCACAAAAATTGAAGAGGAGGTTATTGGCAACATTTGGTTTCAACAGGACGGCGCTACGTGCCACACAGCCGAAGCTACACTCGATGTTTTGCGCCCTGTTTTTGAAGATCGCATTATCAGCCGCAGAGCTGATGTCGTTTGGCAACCTCTGAGCTGCGATTTGATACCGTTGGACTATTATTTGTGAGGTGCCGTCAAAGATAAGTGTTACGCCGACAAGCCAGAGACAATTGACTCTTTAAAGGACAATATTCGTGCAGCCATTTGAATGAAATTATTTTCCATTATTAACCGGAAGGATTGTACTGTCAAATAAAAAAAAAAATTTGAGAAAATATTCAGTAGTTTTTTTTTTAAAGCATTTTCAAAAACAAAAGTTATTTGGCGGACCCTTTATAAGCAAAACTTATTTCAATAAAACACACACGGATTTACAATAGAAAATAAGAAAAATCTTTAAATAAATAAATACATATGTAAGTACATACACATGTACATACATACATATATGCATGCATAAATAACAACCTAAATTCTTAAGTGTTTAAATTAATAATTTCAATTAAAAATTGGCGCCTATTTTATAAATTATTATTTACTCTGTATTTTCTTTTTTTCTTCTGTTTTATGTATTTTTTTTTTTTTTATTTAAAAATGTATTTTTTTTCTCGTGTCTATTTCTTTAGAAAATGATCTTAATTAATTTGTTTCAATTAAAGTGTTGGCTCTGTAGTCACAGTGTAAGTAAGTAACCAGAAACCATGAATCACTACAAAATATCACTGTTCACACATATGCATACCCCGTAATATTCTAAAATTCTTCCATTTATGCAGCGTATGTACGTATGCATATACGAGTATGTATATTACCCATGCTAACTTAGCTTTAATTTACGAACAAAGTTCATTTGATGAACAATTTTATGTGAGAATGCAAATAAAAAAAAAATATTTCTTTTATTTTATCACAATTTTATGATCACATTTATTATGAATATCATTGCTTGGTTTTTTTTTTCGTCTCCATTCCGCCCTGCTGCCCTGTTCTGTTCTCTTGAGTTGACGTGTTGTATTAGAAAAATTTGTTAAAACATCACTTGTAAACACACATTAATTATTACCGTGCTATTGTATCCCTACAGTAGGTGATAAAACTGTCTTCATCGTGTTAGTCATTTAGTGGCCGGTGTGGCAAGGCTATTAGCGGCATTCATATCGCAAATGGTTTGAAATTTACGAATATGGATCGTTGAACTAATAAACTGTTTTCCCTTCGTGTTATGCAGCACATTTAAAAAGTATCATAACTCCAAAGTTTGCGGTTATAAAACCCGAACGCATGACATTGGTAATGTGAGTGTTTTCTGAAACGTTGCCAACACAGGATAGGTTAGGTTAGAGGACGAGTACTTGTCAACTGTGACAAGTACAGTACCCGGAGGTCGAATTGACCCATTGTACAACGTTCTAGCTTCTCACACCACTCGTGTTGTGTGCGTTAATTTTATACATGAGTGGCGGGACCTACAGTTTAAAGTCGACTCCGAACGACAATTACATTTACTCTCAAAGTTTTTGCCAGAAATCTGCTGAGAGGAAGTCGCCGAAGAAATATTTTCATATTTTCGTTTTGATGTCTGACCTGAGATTTGAACTCGGGCCTTTCGTCTAATAAGCCAACACACTACCTACTAAACCACGGCGACTTCTGCCAAAAAAGGATTGTTTTAATTTCCTTTCCGAGGACTATTGCCAACCATATGCTCTGGCAAAGACCAGATCAGCAGCCCCTAGCGAACGAAATAAGAATCCGTAAAGGGCGACAGATTGATCATATGCTTCGAAGATAATCGAATGATATCAACAGAATTCTCATAGACTGGAACCCGCAAGGAATCTAGAGAATTGGGTGCCCTGCTAACTCATGGGGAAGACAGTAATATGTACATACAGAATTGGTCATTGCAACCCTTCAGTCAGAATTACGACCTAGCTTCTCACACGACTTATGTTGTGTGTGTCAATTTTATACATTAGTGGCAGGAAACACACAGTTTAAAGTCGATTCCGAACGACAGATTTTTGAGAAACTTTTCATGGCAGTTTCATTTACTCTCAGAGTTTTTGCTAGAAATGTGTTGAGAAGAAGTCACTGAAGAAATATTTTTTTTTTATATTCTCGTTTTGATGTCTAACCTGGGGTTTGAACCGTGGCCTTACGTCTAATAAGCCAACACACTACCTACTGGACTACGAAAGACAGTAATATGCTTTGGAAAAGAGTAGAGCAACAGCCTCTAACGAACAAAATAAGAAGCTTTAAATGGCACTACATAGGTCATAACTTTAGAAGTCGGCTCAAGCATGATAGAAAGTAAAGGTTTTGTCATAAAACACAAAGTAATTCAAAAGAAATTCCAAACTCCTATGCTCCTGGTAGAAATGACCGTAAATTTTCCAGTTATTCAAATTCTAGGATGATAGGATTGCCAACTGTTGTTGCCTAGAAACAATGGAATGCAATGGTAAGGAAATTTGCTTACTGAGCCGTATTCTTAGTCAAGTGAGGACACTGTCTAACTTTACTATAATATTCATTATTAATGTTATGTTCTCTGGGTTAGACAGAAATAATAGGCATTTTATTTGAACAAATTAGAGGCGATTAGGTTAGGTCAGATTAAATTGACGATCGCCTTAAAAATCATAGCTTAATGAGGTCGTATGAGGTTCTTTGTAATACTCATAATATCAGTTCCGTTATTTAAGCATAACATCTGATTGGTATTTCCGTACAATCTGCATACTTTTATGAGGGTGTGGAATCTATGTATTTACCTATTGTTACACACGATCTGTGAATAAATTCTGGGTGCCTAATAATCCTTCATTACAGGCTTCCAAGTGCCGAACAATGAAAGAGAAAATGCTCTGTGGTCGTCTCTTTTTCTTTGTCATTATAGCTTTTGCCGAAATCCTTGTGAGGTTACCGCAGCCTCCGGGCATATACATCAAAAGGTCAGTGTCCTATAAGTTTCCTTAAATTGCCTATACTTGGGTTTAAATTTTGTTTTGAAGGAGATTAAAATTTTTAACTTCAAATATTCGAAAACATACATAAGTACATACGGCCATTACGGCCTAGCTTCGCACACCACTCATGTTGTGTGCGTTAATTTTATACGTGAGTGGCGGGACCTACAGTTTAACGTCGACTCCGAACGACAGATTTCTTGAGAAACTTTTTCATGGCAGGTTTATTTACTCTCAGAGTTTTTGCCAGAAATTTGCTGAGAGGAAATCACCGAAGAAATATTTTTTCATATTTGATTTTGATGCCTGACCTGGGATACGAACCCGGGCTTTACGTCTACTAAGCCAACACACTACCTACTAGACTACGGCGACTGTTTCGAATATATTCGAAAACCAATGACGTAAATTTGTTTGCTTGGACCTGGCAAGCTTAGCTTTCTAGGGAAACTTCGCTGCTATTTTTTATTATTGTGATGATTTTCTGTTAAATTCCAATATTCATTTCGTGGCCTCGTATACACAAAGTCTATTAATGGATTTGAATGCTTTCTCATACCTTTAATTATTCATTATGTGAGTAGGCTTTTAAATTTATTTACGGTTGTATTGTGGTTTTCCGCGTATATAAATATAGATTTCCAATGAAATTTGCATTATGAAATATGAAAGAAATATGGATCATGTGTAGATTGTTCTGCTCGCCACTGTATGTATGTATGTATGTACATACACAGGCACATATTCTTGCATATGACTAATAACCATTAATTAATAGTCAGTCAGTCTTTTGAAACCTCCACCTCCTCTTCCTTCTGGCTGCTGTACACAGCTATTGTTTTGTAACATCGATTTTGTTTTTGTTTTCGTACACACCGGCTTTTAATAAAAACTATGATGATATCATTTTAAGTCATCATCTTTTGTATAAAAAAAAAATAAAAAAAAAAATTAAAAAAAATATTTACGTTTGAAAATATAAAAAATATTCCCTGCCGATCATTAATTTTATTTCTTTTCTTTCTTTTTTTGTCGTTTTTGCATCTACAGTATGGAGATCTGTGGATCTCTGTTAAGACCATAAAAATACAACAGAAATCACACAAGCAACCTATACGACACCGACACTGGGTTTTTATTTTATTTTTTATTTTTTTTATTTTTTTAATGTCAAAAAAACAAAAACAAATGAGAATTTCAAATAATTATTCCACGTTATTTCATTAGGAGACAGGAAATTATTTTGTTTTCTTAAAAATACATTTAAAATCTTAAAGATATTTGCTGGTAATTATTTAAGACTAAAAACAATAACAATAACAAACATAGGCTTATACACAGCTATTTACCCCAAAGATAACAACATTCGTTGTATTTAATGGCTACAATAATAAATGCTTCCGTTTTAAAAACAAAACAAAAGAAAACACCTTTCAAATATTTCGTGTGTTTGTTTTCCCCTCGTATGTAGCCATGTTTTGTTTTATTGCTATTGGTTATTGTTGTCTTAACCTGTTTCTATGGCCACTAAATGGTTTTAACAACAAATATGGCCAACTACCTGTTGGCCAAGGGCTAAAAACCAAAATGGCTAAATGCTTAATGCTCTGTTTATTCGAATATTTTTTGGTTTTTGGTACCGATTACTTTTAGATATTCAATTATCCATTTAAAGGGGGATTTAGACGATCACACAAGTCGTAATGGCGCATGGCGGCGCATCAAATTTAACTGATGAAATTTGCATATGTGTTGTTGTTGCATATATGTATGTTGCTTAGCACAGCAACACATCAAAATTGAACCTTCAAACTGCATTGTATTGTTGTTGTGAAGAAGAAAAGAACATATGATTTATGCAACGCAGGTAGCTATAGTCTTCAAACTCTTCTCAGTCTATACGTGGGAGTCAGAAATCAGCAACGAGTATTCAAAACTATGAGTAGATTCGAGTCATACTTATAATTTCAGCTACTTATACGCATTCATACTTATTTTAATATCATACTCATACTACTCATATTCAAAGTTAGAAATACTCATCGTACTCATACTTAACAATACGCACGATCTTGTTGATTTCGACTCTCCATGATTCAACATATACACGAAGCACAAAATAAGTATGATTCGAGTACGAACACCACAATACTCGCTAGAAGGTTGTGTGTGTGCTTTGCTTGCTGTCTTTGTCTTTTCTTTTTTCTTCTTTTGTAAATGCAACAATAACTACTACTGTAAATTTTGATGAATGATTCGAGTGACTCGAATGAATCAAATAATGAATCGAATGTTGTGAGTTTGATGTCAACGTTGTACTCATACTCATTGCAACCTATACTTATAAATCAATGTTGTAGCGAGTACGAATGAATCAGAGTAGTTGAATTTTAATACTCTTGACTCACTCATACTCAAAATTTCATGAGTACCTATGAGTAGCGAAAATACGATTCATTGCTGATCTCTGGTGGGAGTACAGTTTTACCAACACATTAACAAAAAAGGCGAGTTTGATCCATTGTTTGATGCGTGGCCGGGCTAATTAAGATATATTAAGTGTTTGTTTAGAAGAGAATGGATAATTTAAGAATGGATGTTTAGAAATAGATTAAAGAATTGAAAAACGCTTAAAAATAATGGAAACTGACTACAAAATTGTTGATTTAAACGTGGGCTCTCTTCAGATCATTGTGAAGTGATTATGGTTGTCACAACTGTCCACATACTCTTCATGATATTGGTAGGTTAGGGTAGATTAGCGGGTAGCTTGCCGTTCATAGGTAAGTTCACTCGGTGGCCATATGGTCCATTGTGTTACCCAATGTGAGGTAAGACCGTTTGCTATGATTCGTAAGAAGAAGTTTTACAGACGTCGTCGGACCTGTGTATCATCACGCAATGTACACTCTTACGAAAATATTGCTTCTATTGAGCAATTATGGTGGATAATTCCAAGTTAACAATTCTCTGGCATTGTCAGGATTTAAGATTATATTACGGCTTAAATTGGACTTGAATTTGCATCACCATCCCCATGAAATTCAACCCATGCAATACTTAAAGGCTGATCATTTACAATACAGCAGATATACTGATTGGGTGCTAGAAAAACAGGCTTTCAGTGCTGATTTTTTAAACAATATTCTCTTCAGTGGTGGAAAGTTTATTTCTCACTTGGTTGTTAAGTCCAACAAGCAAAAATTTCGTAATACGGGCTTGGAGAACCTAGGGGAGATTATGGAAATGCCATTGCATACGTAAAAAGTGGCTGTTTGGTGCACATTACGACCTGCAGGTGTTATAAGACCGTATATTTTCTAAAATGACCCTGGAAGAGTGCTACTGTCGTAGAAGCGTTTAAGTTTTTTGAGCTGTAATTGAAGATTATGAACTTGACGGCATGGATGGTAACATCAAGAGAGTTTCAGAAGACATAGAACACCGCCGATTATTGCTTTATTGCATGACAGGTTTCCGGAAAGAATAATTTCACGTTGCGTTCTCACTTTCATTAATTAATAAAAAAAAACCGACAATAAATATATTATGAATGAGAAAAAAAACCAAACGTGAAGACTTTTATAATTAAAATCTAAAAATATTTTGTGGTCATGATGAAATACCAGACAATGATCATTTTAAACGTAAAAAAAGATAGAAGAGTTAAGTACAAGGCAAAGTCAAGTTTTTACGACGATCTACTTAAGGAAAAGTGCAAGAACTAGAGGAAGACATTATGGAAAAACTGGAGGCCTGGGGAAGCCAGAACTTATTGTAGAAAAGCCATTGCATATGCAAAAAGTTCCTGTTTGTTAGGCATTTGGTCTGGAGGTGACATTTGATAATCGAAAATGACCCTTGACGAACCGTTTCCGTTATTTAGAGTGATATAGACCTATGACAAACGAGATTTTTAGCCTGTAATCGATGATTATGAATTAAATATTATGTAGTTGAGCAACCAAACCAGAAACCATATTTAATAAATAATGGCAGCATTATCATGAAATAAAAGTTCCTTCGAATCATAGTAGAAACCAAAAAAAAAAAAAAAACCCAAAAATGCTTTATTTCCATCGTAGAAATTTCAAAAGTAACCGGTTCAACTTTTTTTTGCTATTCACCAGCACTACCAAAGCCTACATACTACATAAGCCATTATAATGTTGTGCACAAAGCAAAAGAGAGTGGGAGAGTGATAAAGGGAGAGCTTAACAAAGAAAGGTTAATTGAGGTGACATTAATGAAGGTTTTATTAGTTTCAATTGTTATTTCCGTGAAGTTAATCAAGTTTTAAGTTGGAAAAGACAACAACAAAAAAAAAAGAAAGAAAGAAAACATATTTAAAACGATTTTAAAAATAAATAATTATTTAAGGGTAAAGAACAGCATTCAATAAAATAAAAGAGCTGATGTAACGGAGTATAAAAAAATACCAGCAAAGAGAGTATCAAACAATTGTACAGTAGTTGGCAACGCAAGAACTAAGGTGAATTAAACTACACTCATTGTCATAGTGTGGGGAGTGGGAAGTTTGTGTTTTTAAAGCAGGGGTTACCAAAAATTTTTTGGTTGTGTATTAGTGAGTAAGAGAGAGAAAATAAGTTGAGAGCTTACAGTCATAGATAAATGTTAGTAATGTTAGTAAGAGTTGATTTTCATTTTATCAACATACACAAAGTTATACATCTTTGACTTAATAATTAGGTAATGTTTTTTAGATATTTGCTGGATACTGATTTTGGTTCATATATTTCCTCTCCTGCTAATAACCAACCTTTTAATTTCTCTAAAATATTGCTTTATGTCAATAAAAAAGTTGTTTTCTTTCCACATCATCTAAATTATTTACTTGACTATTAAAACAATCAAAATGTGTTTTAAGAACATATAAGACTATTAATTAAAAAAAAAGAGGATTTTTTAACATAAAATATTTTTTGAGTGTAAATCTAAAAAAAATAACATAGCAACCGCTGACATGTGTGCTTGTCGCAGTCTGATCGACGACTAAATAAAAGAGCATAAGCAATGGGTGTGAATTCTCTCTGCACAATTGTGCTATGAAATGGTAATCCCTGTTTTAAAGGAATGTAAAGAAGGGAATTACACTGGAAAAAATAGCACAGCAGAAATGTAATACACTGTTAGGGAATGTAGGTAGATTTTATTATAATTATCGGGTCCGCCATCTAACGTTTTTTTTTCAACTAGTGCTTATTTCGTGAATGGTGCTTATTTAGCTCATGTCTGATTTGACAGATAATTAGTTTTATCCTTCCGCTGAACGAATATGTTTGTGTATACTACGCTTGAACAACACTGGGAAATATTGCGACATTACTTTGAAAATCATGGTAATGTTGCAGAATGTGTGCGAAAATTGCGTACGGATTTTGGAAGAAGAGAAGCACCGTCAGCTCCGTATATTCGTTATCTTGTGAAAAAAAAGTGAAAGAAACTGGCATCCTCATCGATAAACCAAAGCGTGAAAAGCCAAAAACAGTGCGTACACCCGAGAATATTGCTGCTGTGGCAGAAAGTGTGCGTGAAGCGCCTTCAATATCAATTCACCGTCGTTCTCAACAATTGAATATTTCGGAGACATCATTGAGACGAATTTTGCATAAAGACCTTGGCATGACGCCATACAAAGTCCAATTGGTACGCTACGTGCCACACAGCCGAAGCTACATTCGATGTTTTGCGCCCTGTTTTTGAAGATCGCATTATCAGCCGCAGAGCTGATGTCGTTTGGCCTCGGAGCTGCGATTTGACACCGTTGGACTATTATTTGTGGGGTGCCGCCAAAGATAAGTGTTACGCCGACAAGCCAGAGACAATTGACGCTTTAAAGGACAATATTCGTGAAGCCATTGGTGAAATACAGCTGCTGCACACAATCGATAATGTGCTTAAAAATTGGACCGATGGTGTAGGCTACTGCATGGCCAGCCAAGGCAGCCGTTTGAATGAAATTATTTTCCATTATTAACCGGAAGGATTGTACTTTCAAATAAAAAAAGAAATTTGAGAAAATATTCAGTAGTTTTTCTTTAAAGCATTTTCAAAAAAAAAACAGTTATTTGGCGGACCCTTTACAATTATTATTACAATTATTGTTGAGAATATTTATAAAGCGGTGGTTTTATTCTATTATTAAATAACACACTTATCACAATAATTTAATATTAATGAAATTTTACTCATTATAAAAGAATTAAATGAGTTAGATGAATTATATTGTAGTAGAGAAAACCCGCTAATTTTTATTTCATAACCTAGAAATATAATTTCAATGAAATTCCATTTTTTTACTACTTACATACATATTTGCAAAGACACTGAAGAATAATTATTACTTTTATGTAGATGTGTAGTGAATGTAAATCACTATATTTCACTATATTATTTCATTTATTAACAATTTAACAACATAATTAAACAATATGTTATTTCAAACGAAATACAGCATCAAACGAATTTCTATCGTTTGGTTTTTGCCACAAAAAAAAAAAAAGAAAAGAAACATAAAGGAAATCATAAAATCATATGGCAGGGCATTTATTTATTTTATTTGGCTGTCTATTATACTCGCCATACTACAATACAAAACAAATTTTACGTTAATTGCTAGTGACATACAAACCATTCAAAATATTTAACAATTTTTCGACAATAACAAATTCATTAAGGCATACACGGCATATGAAAAAAAAAAAACAAACACCAGAAATATGTTTCTTTTAACCAACAAGACCCCCTACCCCCTCCCCCTCCTGAAAACATCTCAAAAAATTTTTTTTTTTCAAATTATTAATAATTGGCCGTCTAAAGTTTAATTTTTTTTTTCTTTGTTTTCAAAACATTTTTGTTTATTGAAATGTTATTTTAAAACAATTTTGTCAGTTTCAGTTTTTTTAGTTTTTGTTGCTGTTGTTGTTGTCGATATTTTGTAGTTTTAGAAAAAGGGGGCCTAATTGTTTTCCAACAAAACGAAACATTTTCCAAATTTTTTTTTTATAAAAACACCTGTTATTTATTTAAAAGAAACATTTGAATATGTTATGCAATGAACAAAGATATTTTGGCGGTTTAATATAGGCCTATGGCTTACAATCGTAAATTACCTGGGGCAGTTGATATCAGCCAAGTCATAATAAGCCGAGATTTTTCAATCTTTTGGGGTATAAAAATAAAAAAAAAACAATGAAAATTTGCAAAAACGATTTAAAGATTAATTTGAAGCCTGCCACTTTACTTTTTAAAAACTCTTACATACGTTATAGGTGCTCCTGACGTGAGCTTTAGTTTTGGCTTATTGTTCCCAGCATTTTACCTCGATATTTCACTAATAACAGCTGATTTATTCAAATACAGCAGATAATTCACGACTTCTTCTTCTTATCTCTCATTGCTGATTACAACCCTTTAGTCAGGATTACAACCCAGCTTTTCACACCACCCCTGATGTGTATGTTAATTTTATACATCAGAGGTGGGACCTACAGTTTATTGACGACTCCGAACAACAGGTTTTTTAGAAACTTTTCATGGCAATTTTTTTTCTCCTAAAGTTTTTGCCAGAAGACTGCAGAGAGGATGTCTGAGCTGTGGTTTGAAGCACGGGCTCGCGTTTAATACGCCTATGGCTCATGGAAAAATAAGATACGTTTTGCGGCCAGAACCCTTCTATGGAGTGGGTATGCTAAAGGCTGTAAGGGTATGCTTAAGGAAAAAGAAGATACGAAGATAATTTCTCAATTAATCAAAACTTTTTTTTGAAAATTACAATAAGAAGAGATCTGAGTCATGTATCACTCTACCCAGCCATAAACTGAGGTATTCGATTTTTTCACTTACTCGTACACTTATTCAGAATAAGGGTTATTTCGAGGCCAAAATGTTGATTCTCTGATGATAAGAATGAATCCTCGGAACACATTATTCGAATATGTGCGGCGTTAATGCTTTCCAGAAAGCAATGCATACGAGATGCTGGCCAGGAAATTGGCATTGTTGACACCGAATAGCATCCTGAAGTTTGTTAGGGGAATCAGCGTGGAGAAGACATTAAAAGGATATCCTATAAAGAGATAAAGCGTCCGCCAAATAACTTTTTTTTTTTTGAAAATGCTTTAAAAAAAAAACTACTGAATATTTTCTCAAATTTCTTTTTTTATTTGAAAGTACAATCCTTCCGGTTAATAATGGAAAATAATTTCATTCAAATGGCTGCCTCGGCTGGCCATGCAGTAGCCTACACGATCGGTCCAATTTTTAAGCACATTATCGATTGTGTGCAGCTGTATTTCACCAATGGCTTCACGAATATTGTCCTTTAAAGCGTCAATTGTCTCTGGCTTGTCGGCGTAACACTTTTCTTTGACGGCACCCCACAAATAATAGTCCAACGGTGTCAAAACGCAGCTCCGAGGTGGCCAAACGACATAAGCTCTGCGGCTGATAATGCGATCTTCAAAAACCAGGGCGCAAAACATCGAGTGTAGCTTCGGCTGTGTGGCACGTAGCGCCGTCCTGTTGAAACCAAATGTTGCCAATGTCCTCCTCTTCAATTTTTGTGAACAAAAATTCGTTCAACATGGCCCGTACGCAATTTTCGCACACAAATTGCAACATTATCATGATTTTCAAAGTAATGTCGCAATATTTCCCAGCGTTGTTCAAGCGTAGTATACACAACCATATTCGTTCAGCGGAAGGATAAAACTAATTATCTGTCAAATCAGACATGAGCCAAATAAGCACCATTCACGAAATAAGCACTATTTGAAAAAAAAACGTTAGATGGCGGACCCGATATAATTACATGAAGAATTCAGGTATACGTATGAGCAGTACTATTTTGTGGATTGCACTTTTTATCAGTTTAAGCCCTTGACTTCAAGGCCTTGTAATTTCCCGCTCAATAGATATTTGGCTTGTTACTCGGACTTGGTCGTGACGTCATCTCAATCACTGTGACCGTGTGTGCTTACAGTTCATTGTGTTATGGGAAGACATGCGGAGAGAATGCAGCTTCCATTTAACGGCTTCTGCCGTGGGTGCAGATCCGCTGAGGAAGAGGAGACTGTTGTCCACTTTCTTTGTCAATGCCCATCTCTAGCGAGGTGCAGATATACATAGGTTATTTGGCTCCCCAACCCTTGTCAGCTTGACGGAACTATCGTCCATTGTTGTCAAGGATATAGATATAGATTCGTTTATCAAATCTTCGGGCTGGTTGCCAGCGTAGGGTAGTCGTGCTTTAGAATGTGCAGCCCTTGCGCTGACCAATTTCATTTCCCCTGATTTGGCGAACTTGGTCAGTACAGAGACTGCGTTCACCTGTGGCGTCACAACGGACCGCTACGCGTGCTCAAGTGAGCTTTTGGCATCAAGGCTACCATTCTGACCTAACCTAACCTATATTTGGCTTCATTGTGCCTCTAAGCATGCTGTTTGAAACGGTATGAGACCAGAATATTTTCAGAATTCTACGCAAGATTTCATTAATTAATCGATATACGGCCTTAAGGTCGTGATACAGGTGTAATATACATTATTTTATGCTTTCTTAACATTAATACTAGTTACAGCAGGACGAGTGTAGTACTGCAGTATGTAAGGGGTGATTTTTTAAGAGCTATAGGAAAATTTTTCAAAATAAAAAAACATAAAATTCAGAAAAGTGCATGAAATCTTTATTTGAATCGATAGTACGGTCCATATAATTTAATGTTTGAAGATTATTTCATGCAAATGTTGACCGCGACTGCGCCTCAAATGGTCCATCCGCTTAGTCCAATTTTGGCATACTCTTTCCAACATTTCGGCCGTTATCTCACGAATAAATGCTTCAATGTTGTCTTCCAATGCATCAATTGAAGCGGGCTTGTCTGTATAGACATGAGCTTTAACATAGCCCCACAAAAAATAGTCTAAAGGCGTTAAATCGCACGATCTGGGCGGCCAATTGACCGGTCCCGAACGTGAAATAAAATGTTCACCGAACTCGCTTCTCAATAAGTCCATTGTTACGCGTGCTGTGTGGCATGTGACACCGTCTTGTTGAAACCACATGTCATGCAAGTCAAGCTCTTGCATTTTGGGCAAAAAAAAGTTGAATATCGTCTCACGATAGCGCTCACCATTCACAGTTATTTGCAAGCGTTATTCGTTTGTAAGACGATTCATGGTTAAATTATAGACCAAACTGAAGATGTTTGACAGTGAAACAAAACACGAAACTTGCGTGACCTGTTTAAACCAGTGTTGCCAAAAAGATAATAGCTAAAAAATCACCCTTTATAAAAATTACGATGCGAACTTAGGTCCTTAAGCCAGTGTTGTACAATGTTTTGTTTTAATTTAAATACAATAGAGTTGTCCTCTTAATTTTAATCTTTTCCTACGCATTTTCTTCATTTATTTTCTATTATTATTTGGTTTTTTTTTTATTAATTTTTTTTTTCTAAAAATATAAATCAGAAACACGACCCAATTTGATTTGGTTTTACTATGAAAACAAAAACTATCGAACTAAGACGACTAACTCTGCTGGCTGGCTGACTGTTATCGCATTTAGAAACGACGCGTTTTTTGTTTTATATGAACTTTCCGTACTCGTACGTCTATTTCGTATTATGAATTGTAAAATCATCATCATCATTAGTAGCAGCAGCAGCAGGAGAAGAAGAAGAAAATAAGAGTGAATGAATTTTAAATTGAAAGCGTTATCACTTCACTCACTCACTACCTTTTCGTTGTTTCGAAATTAAAAATAAAAAAAATCCATAATTAAACGTAAATTTAATACGAAAAAAAAAGAGCTAAAACAAGAAAAGTAAATGAAACAAGGTCCATGAAAAGGTTATCACTTCAGTTGGTTATATTACTTTGGAACCGTAAACACAAAGTGAAAAATAAGACAGAGGAGGGTATGGAATGGTCCTCTGCTTTATTTAAAACATCAGCATATTATGACAAAAAATTATTTAAAAAAAAAAATTATTTTTCGTTGTATTGAAATCATCATACATTTGTGAATAAACAAAACCAAACCATAACAGGGTAAGGTCAATAACTTTTTTAAATAAAAAAAAGAAAAAAGAAATTAAATTGAGAAAATGACCACCTTTTTGATTAAATCAATAAATTCTGCAACCAGCTGAGCTGAGCGGATTAACTTGCTTAAAGAAAATGAAATATTTTAAGGGAATTAATGCAGATTTTAATGCTTTTAAATGCTTTAAACAAGCAATTTCTTTAAAATATTTTTTGTAAAATGCCATGCAAACAGAGACATTAATTGTTAATTAATAAGAAATATTGTTTAACAAAAAGGAATTCATTTAATTTTCGTTTTAATTTTCAATATTGTATTCTCATTTGGCATATAAATGGCCAAAGAATTTATGATTTTAAAATCAAAAATTAATATTTTATTCTGTTTCTTTTGCCTTTCCCTTCGTTCTTCGTTTCTTTTCTTTAATAAATTTTCCTTTTGTTGCAAGAAAATTAAAAAAAAAATCATAATTTTTGTGGTTTTCCGCCTTTCAAAATATTCTGAAATTTATTTATCACAACACTAATCATTAATACAACATACACCAGGGACTTCAACTTTAAAAATGTTAAGAAAATTTTTTAAATTTTTTTGAATTTTTTTTTATTTAAAAAATTACATCTTCTGAGATTTAGACCTTTAGTTCCTTAATACTTTTATTTTTTTAAATAAAAAGGTGTTTAGTTTTAAAGAATTCCATGTGTTTTCCTCTATAATATCGATCTGTCATTGAGTCGACCATACAAATAATTTACTTGTGCAGTCGTATGTACGAGTATGTATACATATTTACAAAAATTAATTTCAAAATTAAAAGATTTTTGATTTAAATCTCAAGTGTATTGGAAAATGGAAAATATTTTAATTTTCCAAGTGTTAATCAGCAGGTGTATTCAATACCGTATGCCAAAGTGGTATATAAAATGAATTGACGTAGAAAATTAAAAAGAAAACTCTTGAATATTTAAAAAAAAAAATTATTAAATTAAAGGAAAGTGCATGAAAAAATTTGGTCTTATACTATGTTCACGTATGCAATTTAATTGAGTCAATATTCGGTTAATTTAGAACAATATTTTAACCGTTCAGTATAATAAATATACTCAATATTCAGCTTACTCAATATTCATTTGACAGCTGGTAAACAAAACAGCTGGCTGTTTCAACAACATTGTTTTTGTTTTGTTCGTTGTTTTTTTTTTTGTTTTTTTTTGTTTGTCGTTGTTGATATTTGAGCTGTCAAATATCAATAGAAAGTGTTCGGAAAATTGTAATATGCTCACTGAACGTACTTATGACAGTGCTGTATTTAAAGTTTTACTGAATATTATAACAATTAGCATTTAATTGAGCAATAATTAATTGAGATTTTATATGAAATATTGAGATCAATATTGGCGTTAATTGCGATTTACGCAATAAAGGTGCATACGTGAACATAGTATTACTTTAATTAGTCATTGGAGAAAACTTTTAGCAGGAAAGAACAATAATAAGAGATACCGGGAAGCTTCGAGCAGATATCGAAACAACTTCTACAGCCTTACAACACATCAGTTTGAAAGAAATTAAGGCTTAACTTAACGCCAAAAAGCGAACAGATTCAGAAGAATTACT
Source organism: Sarcophaga caerulescens (assembly GCA_927399465.1). Lineage (NCBI taxonomy): Eukaryota > Metazoa > Arthropoda > Insecta > Diptera > Sarcophagidae > Sarcophaga > Sarcophaga caerulescens. The sequence continues at coordinate 16,516,381 of OV656872.1, forward strand.
GTGCTTAGTGCTAAAAGTTAGAATTAGCCGAACGTTCACAGAGAGTAACGAAACGTAAGTTCGTTTATACTATAAACTTTATAGCATACGAAAATAATGCCAATGCTTGCCGAAATTTCATTACGGTTGAAATCCTACAGTCAGGATTACGACCTAGCTTTTCACACCACCTATGTTGTCTGTGTTAATTTTATACATGTGTGGCGGGATCTACAGTTTAAAGTCGACTCCGTTTGCCATTGTTATGCAAACAAAAGTATTTTTCTGTTAAATTTTGTTCATATCCCAACTAATAATATCGGGTCCGCCATCTAACGTTTTTTTTCAACTAGTGCTTATTTCGTGAATGGTAACACTTAGCTCATGTCTGATTTGACAGATAATTAGTTTTATCCTTCCGCTGAACGAATATGGTTGTGTATACGCGTTTTCGCTTCGCTAAGTGGGCCTGCGATCGACTTACAGAAGATGCCGATTTTGGCAAAAAAAAATCATCTTTTCAGATGAAGCTCATTTTGATCTTGGCGGGTATGTAAACAAGCAAAATTGTCGCATATGGGGCACAGAAAACCCGCACGCATACAAAAGCCGACGCACCCAAAACGAGTCACTGTTTGGTGCGGATGTTGGTCCAGATGCATAATTGGGCCATTTTTCTTGAAATGAGCAAGGAGTAGCCGTTACAGTCAATGGCGATCGTTATCGGGCCATGTTGAACGAATTTTTGTTCACAAAAATTGAACAGGAGGTTATTGGCAACATTTGGTTTCAACAGGACGGCGCTACGTGCCACACAGCCAAAGCTACACTCGATGTTTTGCGCCCTGTTTTTGAAGATCGCATTATCAGCCGCATAGCTGATGTCGTTTGCCCACCTCGGAGCTGCAATTTGACACCGTTGGACTATTATTTGTGGAGTGCCGTCAAAGATAAGTGTTACGCCGACAAGCCAGAGACAATTGACGCTTTAAAGGACAATATTCGTGAAGCCATTGGTGAAATACAGCTGCACACAATCGATAATGTGCTTAAAAATTGGACCGATCGTGTAGGCTACTGCATGGCCAGCCGAGGCAGCCATTTGAATGAAATTATTTTCCATTCAATCAATAAAATATTCTAGCTCAAGGTCAGTTTCTTAATTATCAATTTTCTTTATTATATATCAATATTTCGATATCCATCGGATATCATCTTCAGGATTCCAAAAAGAGAGTAGCAATATCACATGATAACGATCACGTGATAACGAGCAGTGATAATGTTATTTTTTTTTTTAGATATTGCTACTCTCTTTTTGGAATCCTGAAGATGATATCCGATGGATATCGAAATATTGATATGTAACAAAGAAAATTGATAATTAAGAAACTGACCTTGAGCTAGAATATTTTATTGATTGGATTATCAAAGGAACAGGTCAAAATAATATATATAATTTGAATTTATTATTTTCCATTATTAACCGGAAGGATTGTACTTTGAAATAAAAAAATAAATTTGAGAAAATATTCAGTAGTTTTTTTTTTAAAGCATTTTCAAAAAAAAAAAAAAGTTATTTGTCGGACCCTTTAATAGTGAAATATTTTATTATTTTTAGTATCCATGATTTTGAAGCATTAAAACATAGCCATGACTCAGTTAAACTGTGTTTTTTTTTAATAAAGCAAATTATCCAAAAAAATTTTTTTATGAAATTTTTAAACAATTTAATCGAATATTATTTTAAGTGTTTTATTTATGATTACTAAAGAAAATTATACAAATAAATGAAATGAACATTTCTTATTGATTCTTTGTTTAAGTAAAATAAGTACAATACACCTTACACCCTTGCTTTCACATCTTCTGAAGCTTAAAATCATTTTTTTTATTAAAAAAGAAAAGAAACAACCGTACAATCTTATCTAAAATTGTAATAAAAATAATCATAAAAAATAATATTTTTCCACTGAGTAACACATAAAAACAAAACGTAGGCGTAAACCCTGTCTAATAAGTAAGCAAAGATATTAAAACACAAGCATTGTTCCTTCTTTCTCCACACACACTTGTGATAAGTCACTCACTCTCATTCTCTCCCTCTCTCTCGCTCTCGCTCTTCTGTTTCTCATTGTTTTTTATCTATTACTCATAACTCTGCATTGTGGTGTAATGTCTGGACATGATGATAGGCCTCTAACATACAAATAAAAAAAAAAAAAAAAAAACCAAAAGTAAATAGTTTTCTACGTTCGTTTCACTTTGTCGTTTTTATAAAGGAGAGCCAGAGAGATAAGTTTTGTTTTGTACCTCAAAGCAACAACACATTACAATACAACAAACAACCATTAAAGTAGTTATACTTGTTTTTTTCTTTGTTGCTGTAGTTGTTGTTGTTACTGTTTTGTTGATAAGAAGGTAAGCAGAAAATACAACAACGACCATAAGTAGCCTGAAGTAAACAACAATAACAATCTTTAAGCAAAAGTAATAAAAAAAACAAAACAGAACAGAACAAGAAACACAAATGGCGTCTTAAAAAAACTTGACAAGAGTAAAAGAGCACAAGAAAAAAATATTACCCCTACACTGCTACATTAACAACCTTAATAAGAAGGTACTCTCAGGGTACGATTATTGTTATCACCAAAACATAAATTATAATTCCACTATTTCAATACACACACATATCTACATACATACCTTCAAAGTCTCAACAGAGGTATGTATGTACATATGCACGCATGCATGGGTAATGGTTGTTTATGCCTTAAACAACAAATAAAAAAGAGTATGAAGAAAACGTTCTTATTTATAGTGATTCTCCTCTTAAGTGTAGAAATTGTTGTTGAAATAAAACTGTAATCTTTTCATATTTAAACAGACGTTAATGTGGTCACTCTACTGCACACACACACATACATACGTAGAATATATAGTATGTATGTAAGTATGATGTTTGATAACCAGACGTCGGCACCAATAGCCCCCGGGGGCCAAACATCTTCGGCTTTTTACACGCATATAACACGAACATCAACAATGTTCGTTAAAATGAGCGTAAAATTGCATTCAGTTGCTTGTCAGCTTCTAAAGAAGGAGATTCATTTTGCTTTTTTCAGGTTTCAATGATACACCCAAAGAAAAATTACAGTAGGATTCACTATTTTCCAATGAGATTCACTAATAACAATGATAAATGATCTTCATTTTTGAAAGAATATTTGTTAAGTTAAATATGCAGACTTTAGGGATTTGGCGCTGTACAATTTTTTTTTTATATTTTCCACTACGTAAACATATTATTAGGTTACACTTGAAATATTACTAACAATTTTCCTCTGGATTAATACATGCCTCTCACAAATACACTCACACTTTTATCATGTTCTCTTTGTGCCGACGTCTGATCAAGAAGGAGAAAGATCACAGAAGAAACTTGTTACTATTTTTTCCAAATTGAGAGAGAGGGAGTAAGAATTTCTCTTTTTACTTCTCTTGAGTTTACACTACTAAAGGGTCCGCCAAATAACTTTTTTTTTTTTTGAAAATGCTTTAAAAAAAAACTACTGAATATTTTCTCAAATTTCTTTTTTTATTTGAAAGTGCAATCCTTCCGGTTAATAATGGAAAATAAATGATTATGCGTTTTCGCTTCGCTAAGTGGGCCTGCGATCGACTTGCAGAAGATGCCGATTTTGGCAAAAAAAAAAATCATCTTTTCAGATGAAGCTCATTTTGATCTTGGCGGGTATGTAAACAAGCAAAATTGTCGCATTTGGGGCACAGAAAACCCGCACGCATACATTGATAAGCCGACGCACCCAAAACGAGTCACTGTTTCGTGCGGATTTTGGTCCAGAGGCATAATTGGGTCACCTCGGAGCTGCGATTTGATTATTATTTGTGGGGTGCCGTCAAAGATAAGTGTTACGCCGATAAGCCAGAGACAATTGACGCTTTAAAGGACAATATTCGTGAAGCCATTGATGAAATACAGCTGCACACAATGTGCTTAAAAATTGGACCGATCGTGTAGGCTACTGCATGGCCAGCCGAGGCAGCCATTTGAATGAAATTATTTTCCATTATTAACCGGAAGGATTGTACTTTCAAATAAAAAAATAAATTTGAGAAAATATTCAGTAGTTTTTTTTTAAAGCATTTTCAAAAAAAAAATTATTTGGCGGACCCTTTATAATGTAACTGTCATCAAAGCAGAGCTGGTTATTATGAACTAGTTTTTAAACCTTTGGAGAAAGTATTTCCCTTTCATACTCTTTATAATTATAGTATACCTGAGTGACAGTTATTTAAGCAGAGCTGGTTATTATGAATTAGTTTTAGAAAAAGAATTTTCATACAATTTTAAGTGCAAAATCCAACAGTTTACATCAAACCCTTTTGGTTTTTAATATTTTTATTTTAATTTTATTACAGTTTTAAGTTATAATAGTTAATTTGTAGTTATTGTAGCTTGTTTTTTTTCTAATTTAATTTTCATAATTTATTTTTATGTTTTTTTTCGCTTCATACTACAACCTTGAATTTTTTTTTTAAACTCAATTTAAAGTGTCATGTGTGTGTGGCAAAACAAAAAAAAAGTGGAAAAAAAAACTCATCAGCAATGGAGAAATAAATTTTAATAATTAAAAACTTTTTTAAAAAACATAAATTTTAAACTTTAAACGAAATTTGTTGAACTTTTTCAAATTAATTTCAATTTTTTTTTCGGTTTTTTGTGTTTTTTCTTCTCCTTCTTTTTCACAACAACAACAATAATATGGTTATAAAAATTAATTCTTTTACTACCGTTACAAATATGTGTTTGAGTGTGTGTGTGTGTGTGTGCAAATGCGTAAAATAAATGGCTTTTAATTTTTCATTTTCCTCTTAGTGAAAAGGAGGGAAAGAGAGAGAGAGAGACAAAGTGAAATACATACAACAATGAAATTGACCTTTTGAGAGTTAAAAAACGCAGTTTTTTTCAACGCCTTTTTTGTTGTCGTTGTTGTTGCCGTTTCGGTTTTTATTAAACACTTTGCTTGTAATTGTTTGTCTGTATATTATGAGTTTACATTTCATTCTCTTTCTCTCTCTCTCTCTCTCTCTCTCTCTTCGGAACTCTTACAATTTTTTTTCATTTTCACCTAAAGTGCATGCAATTTTTCAATTGTTTTTTGCGTGTGTGTGTGTGTAACTCGGTTTTTTTTCAAGTTCCAATGAAATGCTCTTTTGTTTTAAGGCTTCAACTTCAGTGTCCTTTATACAGTTATTGCTGTATTGCTTGTGTGTGTGTGTGTGTAGAACTGTGTACAGTGAATAATCGTTTGTTGAGTTATTTTTTTTTCTCGCTTTTTTGTTTGCATTTAAAGGTAACAAATGGTTTCAAGTGAAAAACGAGTTTAAAAAAAAAAAATTGTTTAAATAAGAGATAAAAAACAATACAAAAAAAACAAATACATATGCACAGTTAAAACAAATATTTAATTGTTGCAAAAGTTATACAAACAAAACCAAATGAACGAATAAAAAGCAAAAAAAACAAAACAACTTGAATTGTTTGTTAAAATGTATAAATGTATGATTGAAGCAGTGAACGAATGAATGAATGAATGAACGAATAAATGCATGAATGATGCTATAAGGGGCAGGTTTGCTTGCTACTGTGCTTTGTCCGCGTCCAGTGCTTTGTTGTAGTAAACTGAGTTGACCAATAATTTATGGCCAGTCATTTGGTCAACAATTATATTCTGTATGTAGTAACTCCTGGCATATACATATGTATGTATGTGTGTATGCATGTATGTATGTAAGTGTGTATGCATGTATGTATGTATATAGTATATGAGTATTTGACCTTTTTTTTCATTTGTTGTTGGTCATTTACAATGACGTTAAATATCAAAAAATAAACTCAGAGAAAAAAAATTTATTTTTAATAAAAATTTTTTTTTTATTTTTAATAAAAAAAAGAATTTTTTTTTTAAGAAAATCGTTTAGAAAATGCTTGAATAACAGTCGTTCAATAATCTTTTTCATGCTTATTAACATGAGGGGGGCTCTACAAATTTTTTGAATCTGATAAGCGCTGGCAACATGCACGCATTCGATAAGATATGGGTATAGGCAGTGGTGTTGTGCTAATTTTTTTTTTACCGGAACGCGTATATATAATTATGTAGACAGGGCCGATCCTGGGTAGGCGGCCGCTCTGTGCGGTCTCATGTCCCAAATTTAACGACGAGGGTGGTCCTCATTAAAACATATTGCGGGGATTCCCGTCAAACGTCCATAAGCAATACATACTGTATATATAAAACTAATTGAATTTCTGAGTGCAATCCCGTCATCGCGGGAATTCCCGTCGTTTGACCCACAGTTAAAAACCATGATTTAACGATAAAAAGGCGGAAATACTCGCTCTTCATTTTTGTATGGAAAAAATAAGTGATTCTCTTGGTAGCAACAGTTAAATTTAAATGCGGCCGAAAGGGTTAAAAAAATGGTTTTAAATACTCAAATTCTTAAGTAGTAATTAGTTCGGGTTCGGGTTCACGTATTTGTTTCGGTTCGGGTCGAGTTCCGGTTCAGCAGAAAAAAACGTTCTGAACTCCGGTTCACGGTTCGGAAAAACAAGCCGGTTCTTTCCGGTTTTTGTTCCGGTTCGGGTTCGGTTCAAACCCTTGTTTATAAAAATACATATAAAAATTCGTCAAAAATTAAAAAAAAATCAGCAATTCTTTTAATATTTTTTTTTTCAAAACGTCAGCCAATTCTCGTTATTAGAAATCATCTTTAGTTCCGGAACGCGTTCCTGTCCAAAAAGGAAGTACCGGAACGAGGTTCCGAAGCGTTCCGGCTCGACAACACCACTGGGTATAGGAGCACCGTTTAAAGCACTACTCTTAGGTTAGGTTAGGTCGGAGTGGTAGCTCTGATGTCACAAAGCTCACTTGAGCACGCATAGCGGCCCGTTGTGATGCCACGGGTGAACGCAGTCCCTGTACTGACCAAGTTCCACCACAATCAGGGAAAAGGAAGAAGGTGGTCAGCGCAAGGGCTGCACAACGGAAGCACGACTACCCTGCATTGGAAAACCAGCCAGAAAGTTTGATGAACGAAGCTATATCCTTGATATCAATGGATGATAGCTCCGTTAAGCTAACAAGGAATGGGGAGCCAAATAACCTATATCTACACCTAGGAAGAGACGGGCACTGACAAAGAAAGTGAATAACAGTCTCCTCTTCCTCAGAGGACCTGCATCCACGGCAGAAGTCGTTAAAAGGGAGCCTCATTCTTTCCGCGTGTCTACCCATGACGCAATGACCCGTAAGCACGGCCACTGTAGTCTAGTCTGTAAGCACTACTCTTACTAGCAGCAATTTTGTGGAGAGATACACACATGGATTTATCCTACTTGGTTACAAAGACATAATCACACTATGTTGCCTATAAGCCATTATAAAGCCACCAGTCCTCAGAAAAGCCATCAATCATTTAAAAGTATTCAAAACGTTTGAACTACAACATCCAGAAATCTAACTTTACAGGAAGTCTTTCTTACTTAATTGGACATTACAATGCTTTAGTCAGGGTTACAACCTGGTTTCTCACACTACCCATGTTGTGTGTGTGTTAATTTTATTCATGAGTGGCCTACAGTTTAATGACGACTCTGAACAACAGATTTTTGAGAAACTTTAAACTTTAAAGTCGACTATGAACGATAGATTGAGAAGCTTTTCATGGCAATTTAATTTAATACAAGAGGTTAATAAGTACCCCTGAGCCCAGGGGTTAAAACATGGGCTCTCGTCTAATAAGTCCAACACACTATGGTGACTACATTCAACGTTACCACAACATGAATAAAATTCGAACTACAGACATCGCAACAATCCAATAATTTTTACGATTAAATTTTGCATTATATTGGCTTTAAAGTGTTTAATTTCAAGCTCTTTTTTTCGTTTCTGACAGTGTAATTTCGTTACAATGCAATTTTTAAACCAAAAACTATTTGTTTTCATGTAATTTGTTTTTATTTTAATTGTAAAATAGAAATTTAATCAAAATTTTTCTTTGAGTGTATTATAACCTATGTATACGTATGTACGTACAATTTGTTGTACCGTTAAGTGTTTATAAAACATTTCAAATTGCAAAGTGATAATGATGGAAAGACTACAAAAATACTCTTCTGCAACAACTACATAAAAAAATTAAATGAGCAACACAGAGAAACAGAGAATGAGAAAGAGTGTTAACAGTAGATGTGTATGTGTGTGTGTGTATAAATGAACAAAAGCTTCAATATCATCGCTTTGTATTTAAAGTTTTTACATCAATGTCTCTTGCACTGCCATTCACTCTTACGCTCTCTCACATACCCATTTTTTTTGTTTGTACAAATACAAATACAATGTGAGACTAAACAGCATCAATACACAAACACACACACATATATGAGCTTGGAGTGATACAAATTGTAACGTATTTACCAGTTTAAAAATGTTGTAACGCCAGACATCAGGCATCAACAGTTAAAAAAGAGAAATTGTTTAAATACTCACAGGCACACATGCACACTTGTACACAATAGTAAACAGTGTACAACAACGTATACATACATACATACATAGGTATGCGTTTAACATTATTTATCCATATTGTTGCTCTATACAGTGTGGTCAAGTGGGTGATGCCTAAATGATTTCCAGGGAAAAATTACTGGGAATCAAATGAGAAAAAAAAATACGAAAATTTAAACAGACTGGCCTGTTATATTACATATGAGCATACACATATGCATACATGCATACATACATGAAATACATTTAAAATGTTTAATTCATTTGTTTGACCCCTGAATGTTGGCTTTGGTAAAGTTGGTGTAATTTTTTTTTGTGTGTGTAGGCACATACATACTTACATATGTATATGTGTATATTTTAACGTTTAAATGTCACCGCATAGTGGTTGGCCATACACTTTATAGTGTTGAAAAAGAAAAACTCGATTTGTTGTTGAAATTTTATTTTGTTTTATAAAATATAGAGCAAAACAATAACAAAAAACCCAGAAAAGAAAAAATACATCACATGTGTTAAACTAAAATTACAGTGTGATAAAATACTATCAATAAAACAAAATAAAATAAAACAAAAGCCTTACAATTAAAGGTTTTTTGAAAATTAAAGTTAAAAATTCTTTTTTTTTTTCTTTTACTCCTACCAATTAAAATTTTGGTTTTTACTGTATATTTTCATGTGTATGTGTGTGTTACTATTTTACATAATTAATTGGTTTTCACACATAATAATTCCATTTCACATATTTTCCCTCTATTATGCTGTGTGATTATTATTATTTCTTTTTTTTTTGTATTGTATGGATGGCCTGTTGCCGTTTCAAAAATATTTTTTTTTTTTTTTTGATTAAATACGATATTTTATCGATATTTTTAATAATTTATTTTATTATTCACCAGGTTCATTTAGGGTTTGACTTCTTTCTGTGTGTGTATGTATGTTAAATTAATTGTTATTGTTTTTATGTAAATTATTTATTGCTCGCGTTAATAATTATTACAATTTCTTTTTTATTTTTGATAAATTTGCTCTATTGTGGCTATTCGTGCACTATGGGCTAATAGTAGGTGTTAGGGCAAGGTATTTAAGGTCATATTGTTTTTAAATATTAAATTTCATATATTTTTTATTATTTATTTCCTCTTAGATAAGTATGTAATTTAAAGTAATGTCTTATGCCCTATCGGGATACAGCTATGCTATCTACTCGCCCAGCAGTGTGCTCACTAATGAAGGGAATTATTAGCACTATGACCACACCGATCGAAGTCGCAGTAGTCTAGTAGGTAATGTGTTGGCTGGTTCGAACCCCAGGTCAGACAACAAAATGAAAATATAAAAAAAAAATATTTCATCAGTGACTTACTCTCAGCAGATTTCTGGCAAAAATACTGAGAATAAATGAAACTGTCGTGTTTCTCAAAAATCTGTCGTTCGGAATCGACTTTAAACTCTAGGTCCCGCCACTCTTGGATAAAATTAACACACACACAACATAAGTGGTGTGAGAAACTAGGTTCATAATCCTGACTGAAGGCTTGTAATGACAAATTACGTATATATGTATATATGTATGACCACACGATCTATGAAACTCCTTTCAAAATTTATAAAGCATCCCTATACTCCTTGTAAACTAAAATATTTATGTATGCTGTTCGTAGTCAACAATGACAATTCCCAACCCGCCACTTGATATGCATACAGATTTTTACTTCAGGGAATGCATTAATGCTCTGCAGATCCCAAAACTGTGATCCGATAGTTCATTTTAATCGTTACAGAATCTACATACATGTTGGGCTTGAAATAACTTTCATTCTGAATAAGTGTACTCTGGTTGTGAAGTGTCCTCTTGGAAAGCCGGTTATTAAGCTCAGGTTATTTGTTGGTAGGCCGCTGACTTAAAACTTTTCTTATTGAAACATTTTTCAACAAAAATTTTGATTGTTGAGAACTCGGTTTGAGCAAAGTCTTTGCCTCTCTTTATTTTTCGTTATCTTTACCCCTTTCGTTGAGCATCCCTTTCCAAACATACGCTCACACTCCGCAGAAGGATTCTGGCGCCATCAACGGCGAGGAAGCTTCCTCTCATTACAAGCTCGGCTGCCTGCTTGTTGTCCATGCTTGACCTGGAATCCATCGGAGTGTAACCCTATTCTCCCTACCTCGCTGATTCAACTTCTTTAGAAAATTTCAGACAAATCAGACGAATCTTATAAGAGCCGAGTGCTCGAATGGCGGTTTGACTGTCAGATAGTGTTACTATATCCTAACTTTTGTACCTCCTATCCAAGTCATATTGAAAAGGATTCATCACAAAAAAGGCAATTGGAAACTGAAAGTAAATAATTTTCACATCGAATCCTTACTGACAAAAGAATATAGATCGATTATGATGACGATGATGGTTCCCACATCTTACGATCTGCTGAAACCGGGTTCATTGAAATTGTTATGTTTGCTTTAAACACCTACAGAATAACAGACTTAAATAAGTCGCCGTAGTCTAGTACTCGTAGGTAGTGTGTTGGCTTATTAGACGAAAGGACCGAGTTCAAATCCCTGGTCAGACATCAAAACGAAAATATGAAAATATTTCTTCGGCGACTTCCTCTCATCAGATTTCTGGCAAAAACTCTGACTGTAAAATTTGCCATGAAAAACTTCTCAAAAAACTGTCGTTCGGAGTCGACTTTAAACTGTAGGTCCTGCCACTCATGTATAAAATTAACGCACAGAACACGAGTGGTGTGAGACTAAGACGTTGTACAATGGGTCAATTCGACCTCCGGGTACTGTACTTGTCACAATTGATAAGTACACGTCCTCTAACCTAACCTAACAGTTTAAGTCTAATATTACATCATGACAATGCTCGATTCAGTGTGGCAATACCGGTTGAAAATTTTAATTCACGACTGTAAGATAAAATTCTTGAATACTTTCGATCTGATCTTATAGATCAGAACTGATGGTTCTTTCATTCTAAGCATTCATTGCGATTTTCTAAACGGTTACGAGCCTTCTATACATGCTTTGATGCGGTCATCTGAAATCATCTAACTTTAGCGTTTACGTTGGCATTCATGGCATTGGAAACTATCGTGAAAGCAACCACAATCACCTCGAAAAAACAATTCCTTCATAAGAAACGGAAATGCTTTCATTTCTTCAGTTCTCTTTAGTTTTTGTTTTGTTTGTTCGTTCAATGCTTAAGAAACTTCAATTACAGCTATCAATAGAAGAATTTTAAAGAAACAGAAACGGAAAATTCCTCAATTACACTGTGCTACAAAACTAAATGAGAAGAAAAAAAATCGTAGATTATGCAAATAATAAAATTGTTTAATGTTATGAAGAAAAGAAAAAAGAAAAATATCTTTTGCTTCAGTGTTCAGTACTAGAGGACTTAAGGATTTATCGCAGAACTTTTTTCATTTATTAAATAGACAGAATGGTTGAGAAAAATCAATGGAACTATGCCAGAGGCCACTGCCAAATAAAAATCGCCTTAGTCTAGTAGGTAGTGTGTTGAGTTTTTAGATGAGAATCCATAGTTCAAAACCCAGCTCAGACATCTCGAACAAAACGAAAAAAAATATTTCTTTTGATAAAAACTCTGTTGAGTTTAAAATAAAATTGCTATGAAAAGTTTCTCAAAAATCTTTCGTTCAAAGACAATTTTAAACTATGGGTCTCGCCACTCATATATAAAATCAACACACATAACATGGGTTGTGTGATAAGCTGGGTTGTAATACTGACTACAGGGTTGTAATTGCCAATGGCCAAGTATGTAAGTAACCGGAATTCATATGCCCTGTAACAAGAGAGAGAGAGAGATTACAAGCTCCGTACCAGCCCTGGGCAGCTCAACGGCAATTCAATTTCCAACGAGGAGTTTGAAGAGATGTCTTCAAAAGATTTGGAATTTCTCTAAGATATACCAGGCATTCATGTACAATGATGGACGTTGAAACTTTGGACGTTAGGGACTTAATCTCAGGACTGAGAGGAAATCGCCCAAGAAATATTTTTTTTCATATTTCGTTTTGATACCTGACCTGGGATACGAACCCGGGCTTTACGTCTAATAAGCCAACACACTACCTACTAGACTACGGCGACTTCAACAGATTTCTGGCAAAAACTCTGAAAGTAAATAAAATTTGCCATGAAAAAGTTTCTCAAAAAAAAAAAAAAAATCTGTCGTTCGGAGTCGACGTTAAACTGTAGATCCCGCCACTCATGTATAAAATTAACGCCCACAACATGAGTGAGAGCTAGGACGTTATACAATGGGTCAATTCGACTTCCGGGTACTGTACTTGTCACAGTTGACAAGTACACGTCCTCTAACCTAACCTAGCCCAACCTAATCTCAGGACGTAAATCAAGAGATTTTCAGGGACAAATGTCGCCACCCAATAAGCATTGCTTCGCTTTAAAAATAGGCATGACTTTAGCCAGAAAAACATTGCAGTGGCTTAGTACCAGAACCCATAATAACTATGCCACAGTCCACCTTGAAGCCACATTCTTACTGCCCTCACTACATCTTGGATCCCAGCCATCCGATCTGTTTTTGGAAGAATAACGTCAACAGATCAGAATGTGTTTTACGGAAACCGTCATGACTGTCTCTGTTTAGGTTGTTTGATTCTAAATATTTTACCAACTGATGGTTAATCATACTTCTCGTAGCCTTAAAAAGTGACGAAGACATTGCTATTGGGAAGTAGATTTACAGCGTTATAAGTTTTTCCCCTATTTTCCATTACATTAGCAACTTGCCAGCGAGTTGCATAACCAATATTCGACGAATCTTATTAGTTTTCCGTAGCCTAGTATTATCAGAGAAATTGTAAGAAATCTTACAATTGCTGGTCATTGTTTTTTTTTTAAATTTTCCATTTGAAAATCATGGGGCTTTAGCTAAACCCAGCTGGCTAAAGTACAGCAGAGTCCAAAGTCCTCTTTTTTTCAGTTGTAATCATAAGGTGCGTTTTTTCTTTACTTTTTCTTTCATTTTAAAATAGAATTGAAAGCAAACCTTAGTGGCCAACAGAGATTATGCATAAAATGGAATTCTTTTTATACGACAAGCTGTGGTTTCTGTTCTGCTTTACTGAGCTACAAAAAAAAATTATTTTTAATACGAAAAGTAGAGATAGAGATCGCATTATTGCGGTGATGGGGGCTCTAGTAATACTTAAACTCTACAACAACAAGAAAAGAAAAAAACAAAAAAAGAGCAGAAACTGTTGAATCATTCGAAATTCGAAAGAATAAGAGCCTACAGATACTCCAAACGTAGCTGGCCTCTTATCGCATTACATCTTCATTCTTAAACGTTTTAATCTTTTCTTCTTTCTTTCTTTTCATTTTTCTTTTTCGTTTTCTTTTCGAAAACAATAAAAACTCTTTGTATTCATTGTGGTTCCAATCAGAAAAAAAAGAAGAAACAAAAAAACTCGGAATTTATCACATGAAAACGAATGGGGAACCAGAAATTCTTATTTAACGTCTCATTAACACTTGAAATCATTGCAGGAAATTTATGTTTTGAAGGCTAAAAAAAAAAATAAAAAGAAATCCAAACGTTATACTCACTTGATTAAGACCATTTTGTGACTGGGGCGATTGCGCATTGGCATTGGGTGAATGCAGGAGTTCATGTTTTTCCAATTCCTGGCGATTTTGAAATGCAGCCGTACAATGCAAACACTGATAAGGGCCACCATTGCTGCTAGACGCTGAATTATTATCACTGCCGCCACAACTGCCGGGACTAGAGGTGGAACGCAATGTCTCCATGTCATTAGCAAAGCCCGAGGCATGCTGTTGCTGCAGATTAAGCGGGTGATGATGAGGATTGTGATGTAGCGGAAGGTGGTGATGCTGGTGACCATTGAATGACAATAAATGTGTTGAATTTTCATTATTTTGCTGTTGCTGTTGTTGTTGCTGCTGTTGCATGGCCAAAGCCGCCATAAATTGAGCGGCCGCAGCCGGATGCAAATTGTGTGGCAAATGGCCAGCAGCCGCTGCTGCAGCAACATTAGCAAATGGTGTTACCGCTGCCGCTAGTTCACCACTGTTATGTGTGGGACTTGTTTGGTTTTCTAGTTTAGAGGTGGGCGAAGAAGGTGTGGCACTTAATATTGTTGTTGCTGTTGTTGCCGGTGTTGTTGTTGTTGTTGTTGCTGTTTGTGACGTTGTTATAATACTATTGTTGTTTTTCTCTTCACTATTGTTATTGTTATTATTAAAGGATTTCATATGCTCTGCCTGTGCACTTAAATTACTTTCATTATCCTCATTATCACTCTCTAATCCCAACGAGGGCTGATGCTGATGCTGGTGTTGCTGCTGGTGGTTTTGATAGTTGTGTGGTGTATGAGGCTCAATTCCAGCACCAGCCTGAGGACTAGGAAATGAGGGTTCAATATTTAATTTATCATGAGGATGTTCAGTGGCAATATGATGTCGCAAAGGCTATAATTAAAGCAAAGAAACGAAAAAAAATTCCATAAAAAATCTTAATATATTGGAAATTTCCTTTTCATTCTCATGTTATTCAAAGAAGGCTGGATTTATTTACCTCAAAGCCCGCTAATCGTACATGACACTGGGGACACGAGACCATAAATTCTGTTTGTTGTTGTGTTTGTTGCAGTGGCGATGAAGCGCTTACTGATGAAGCTGGTATGCCGCTTGAATTTTCATCATCTACGTTAGCACTGGTGCCGGTTTTGGGCTGGTGATGATGATGATGCAATGTGGAGGCCAAAGAAGGAACTGTAAGTGGTAAAAAAGCAAGAAATTAATTTAAATTTTATTAAGAAATCAAGTAATTTGTAGAATTTTTATATAAGAAACATACAGTGTTGAAATAAATTATAGGTTCACCTGAAATTTTTAAAATTTAAGTTTATTAAACATTAAGTTTTATTAAACATTTCATAAATAAAATGAATTGTATGCAGCGTATGCCAACTACAAACTATATAACGAGCAAATTGTATTAGTATTGCAACTAATTGACGAATTTTTAAGGCTTGCATGTAATCCGTGTTTTTCTAAATACCGTTTGAGACCGAGGAACTTTCGTAGACAGCTGTCTGAGAAATATTCTATTAATTTGGTGGCCAGAGATAGAGAGAAAAAATAAATTATTGCTATTGTTTCTCTCAATACTGTAATGCCCTTCGGTAATTTACCGTAAAAATATAAAAAATTTGGTCCAAGTTGAGAAAAATTTAAAAACTTCCTAGTTCACTGAAGAACAAACCACTGGCAACTCTAAACAACAGTCAGCATTTCTTTAATCACAACAAATTAACTGTAAACTCAAGATGGAAGCCTACAAAGCAATATTAATTCACAGTACTTTACTCACCACGGCATAAAAACATGTGCGTTCTTTTCAATGCGAGTGTGTATATGTTTGTGTGTGCATGCAAGTGTTCGAAGATAAGCTTAAAAGCCAGTCTTTTAAAATGAACTCACACGGCATGCTTGGTTCAACACAAAAGTCAAATCTACGCACACACACACACGATAAAATAAACAAAGAAGGGTTTTTCTTCTTCTTAGAAATTTAACCCACACATTTCTACACACAACTGAACAGAGAAAAACTACAAGACACGCCATTAATTATATACATACTGTGGACAACAACAATTTGTTGTTTTTGTTTTCGGAAAAGGTAGCCAACGATTTAAAAAACAGACTCCATATTTGAAGCTGATGATGATGATGATCTCATCGCTTTTATATGTGTTGTGTGTACGTATTTAAAAAGACTTTTTGACTTCGTTTTTGTTACTCAAGAGAGGTCTTTAAAGATCAACGTTTCTTTTATTTTGTTTTTGTTGCTTTGCCTTCAATGTTTTCGATTTTAGTTATGTTTGTAGCAAGCGAATGTGAGAGTTGCTTGCTTTAACAATAACCCTTGTTTGTTCTCCTTTAAAAAAGAAAAACACTAACAACAACAATCACAACCACGAACATACGAATTTAACGAAGTAAACGAAGCCATTATGATTTTTTAGTTGTTATTGTTGTAGCCATTCCAATCGTTTTTTTTTTTGTTTCGTTCAGTGAAGGTGAGACAGCAAAAAAATAAATGAACGAATGACTTACAGCAGCAAGTAAATGGTGTTCAAAGTAAAAGGAAGAGAGAGAACAGAGTATAAAAACCACTGGCAAGACAAGACAAGACAACACAAAGTCAAGATGGTTGTCTAAAGAAAAAAACAAAATAAAACAAAAAAACATGGACATAACAAAATATTACTGTATGGTGAGGATAGGCTTGCCAGATTTGCAATCGTCAAAAAACGTATATCGAAGTTAAAAAAGCAGTACAATTGAGTAAAAAGAAGTACAATTGTTTATTTTCAAAATTTATTTAATTCAGTAAAAAAAACTAACAAAAAATAGTTAAAAACAGTAACAATAAAGAAAAAAAAAAAAGAGATTATAACTATTTGTATTTGATATAAAAAAATGAACTTAAAATTTAATTTAAATCAGTTTTTGTGATTTTAAATCTATAGATTTTATATATATTTCAGACTCAATCAATGTATTATACTCGTATTATGATAGTGTTATTGGATTTTTAATTTATCTGAATAAAAACTCAAAAACAAATTTTCATTGTTTAATACTTCAAAATTAATTTAAGAACAAATAATTTTAATGGTATACATACATTGATATAAGTACATACATACATAAGTATATACTTTATTAATTTTTTAAAGTTATTGACTTTAAAATTTACTGATACATTTAAATAAATTATAAATATATTTATCACTTTTTTGTATTTGATTTACAAATTCATTTTTACCTTTTTCGGTTTTTAAAAAATTGAAAAACTCAGTACAACTGTATTCAAAGTTTGTTTTTATTATTAACTCGCTTTCCAAATTTTCTATTAAAAGTTTATTTCGTTCCTTCCTCCAAAAATTTAACATTAAACTAAAAATTCGCTCACTGGCTGCATTAGAATGAGGAATTGAAAAGACGAAGCAACAAATCTTTTCAAAAGTAGGAAATGCACCACTATTTAAGAATTCTTTCCATTTTTCTTCTGAGGATTTTTCAATGTTTTCAGCAAATGTTTTTAATGATATAAATTCGACAAAAAGTTGATCTAAATCAATATTTTTGATTGAAAATAATGTAATTATATTCACAAATTCATGAAAAGAAATGTTTGAATTAAGATGGAAAATTTAAAGTTTTTTAAACTTATTTTTTTCTAAATTGAAACGACCTTTTATATAAGTACTTATGTATATTCGATAAAAACTCTGCTGCGCGTTTTTAAAAAGACAAATCTCTTGCTGATTATTGCAACTGCTACATACATATACGTTCGTCTAAAAACCCATAGAATTTTTCATCGTGCTGTTGTTCAAATTTGTCATTTAACTGTTTTATTATTTGAAACATATCAATTATTACAAGGCTATTATTTTCTTCTAACTTTTTAATAGCAGATATTATTGTATTTCCTATATTATGGACAAAACCGAGGTATGCTTCAGAAATTTCATTTTCGAAAAATTGGCGTAAAACACGGGAACAACAATCTTGCGACAAAAAATAAGCCTTAATAGCAGGATAGTTTTTTAAAAATCTCTCAACAGCGGGGGTTAGAGAAAGCCATCCAGTTGGTACATGACGGAGCATTTCAGACCATTCCAAATCGCAAACTTCAAACATTTCTTTCAGATTTGCGGTTTTTTTTGTTGATGACGAAAATTCATTAAAAACTTTCATTACAGTATTTTCTAAATCAAATTTTAATATTTTTAAAGAATTTTTAAACGCATTATCTAATACGTGACAAAGGCATCCAATACCTATTATATTCGAATTTGCCTTTTTAAGCTCAACAAATACACTTTTTTATTTCCAAAATTTACGTTGGCATTGTCTGCGCAAAAGCTTGTAATGTTTTCTAAACTCAGTTTTTGACTCTCCAATTTATATTTAAAAGAATTTGAAATATCAATTGATAATTCGGAGTCAGATTTATAAAAACTTAAAAGTTTTGTGCAGACTCCATTTCTTTATTAAACTATCTCACAACAATAGGAAACGTTTTAATATTACCTTTGTTAGAAGCATCTGTAGAGATTGAACAGGACATGTTTACCTCTATAAAATTATGATGAAAGTACAAAAAAGGTGGAAAAAAAGTACAAAAAAAAGTACAGATACTAAAAAGAAGTACATTTGCGTACTTCTTTAGGGGTTATGAAGTTAAAAGTACAAAAACTAAAAAAAAGTACACGTACTGCTGAAAACAGTACGTCTGGCAAGCCTAGGTGAGGAGTTGAGAACGTTATCTCTTTTTAACTAGAATAACAGTGTGGCATATGAAGCGCTAAAATAACGACTAAAATATTAAATTAAATTGGAATGGACTCAAGTAAAACATTAACCCATTAACCCTGAACAAGAGTATTAAGTCTCCGGTCAAAAAAGCGGTCTGGATAGTCCGATGCATAACCCAGGTAACTTCCTATTGTAATTGTCCTGAAAACCTTTAGATATGGCTGAAGACTTTTCCTTTCTTTTTATCTTTCCCTTTCCCATTACACAGAAAGAATTGGGCCCTATCAGAGGCTACTCCGTTTGCAAGTTCATTTACCTCGTCGTTGTCCTGAATTATCACATGACATTTGAATCAAATAAAAAATAAAAACCTAACAATTCCAGTAAATTATAGTTTTTGGCCTTTAAAGGGTTAATGTTGATTAAGTGTTTGCGTATGTTATACTTATATTCCGTTATATACACAGTTTTTTTGTTGTTTTGTTTTTGTTGTTGTTGTTATAAATGCAAGTCACCGACCGCCACAGTTGGTTGTTGAATTTTTTTTATTGAACCCATGATTCTTCTTTCATTCTTTCGTTTGTTCGTTCGTTTGTATATGCTATTGGTGTTGTTGTTGTTGCTGTTGTTGTTGTTGTATTGCATTAAATTCTTCTCTTCTTTTATTACATTTTGTCATTTGATCGTCGTTATACCTTAATTTACCTCAATTAACGAAACATTCTGTTTTTTTTTGTTTTTCTCTTTTTGTTATTGTTGCTGTTGTTGTTGTTTTTTATTTGTTATTATTTTTATTGTATTACTTTGGCTGGCTGGCTGTCTGTGGAGTTCGTTTACAGCAGTCGCATAAAGTTGCATGCGGGCGCTGCTAAAACTTAACAATTATTATACGGGGACATTTGTACCCCTGGTACGTATGTATGTACGTATGTACCTATATGCATGCGTACGTTTATTGTGAATGCAGTTAATGGTTGAGTATGCTTGAGTGTACCTTTTGATTGAATTTAATACACGCATGCGTACGTTACACTGTACGCTGTACACTGTGTTGTATTAAACGGGCATAAAATAAAATGAAAATAAAATATTTACTCGTGAGTAATCAAATGTTTATTAAATTGTTTTTCTTTTTTTTTTGTAATGTTATGCGATCAATATTAATATAAAAGACAACAACAACAACAAAAACAGCAAGAACAGCGAAAATAATTAAAAAAGTTCAATAAACATTAACATTGTGTGGCAGCTCTATTAAGAGTGTGTTGTTAATTTAACAGAGAAAACAACGAAAAAAATTTGAAACAAATATGCGGGTTTGTTAGAAAAGGTTCTTGTTTTACAAGCTTAAGGTTTTAGAAATTCAGAGTTTTTTCATTAGTTTTGGTAATCAAGGCTTAGAAATTGTAAAAAAATAAGAAAAAAGTGCCCAATTAATTAAATAATTAGGGAATTTGATATCAAAGAAATTCCTTTACGGGCTATAAATTAATAAAAGAGAGCAATTTCATTTGTTTTTAATAAAGGTCCGCCAAATAACTTTTTTTTTTTTTTTTTGAAAATGCTTTAAAAGAAAACTACTGAATATTTTCTCAAATTTCTTTTTTTTATTTGAAAGTACAATCCTTCCGGTTAATAATGGAAAATAATTTCATTCAAATGGCTGCCTCGGCTGGCCATGCAGTAGCCTACAGGATCGGTCCAATTTTTAAGCACATTATCGATTGTGTGCAGCTATATTTCAGCAATGGCTTCACGAATATTGTCCTTTAAAGCGTCAATTGTCTCTGGCTTGTCGGCGTAACACTTATCTTTGACGGCACCCCACAATTAATAGTCCAACGGTGTCAAATCGCAGCTCCGAGGTGGCCAAACGACATCAGCTCTGCGGCTGATAATGCGATCTTCAAAAACAGGGCGCAAAACATCGAGTGTGGCTTCGGCTGTGTGGCACGTAGCGCCGTCCTGTTGAAACCAAATGTTGCCAATATCCTCCTCTTCAATTTTTGTGAACAAAAATTCGTTCAACATGGCCCGATAACGATCGCCATTGACTGTAACGGCCACTCCTTGCTCATTTTCGAAGAAAAATGGCCCAATTATGCCTCTGGACCAAAATCCGCACCAAACAGTGACTCGTTTTGGGTGCGTCGGCTTTTCAATGTATGCGTGCGGGTTTTCTGTGCCCCAAATGCGACAATTTTTCTTCTCTTCATCTGAAAAGATGATTTTTTTTGCCAAAATCGGCATCTTTTTTTTTTTATTTTTTTATTTTTATGAAACCAGCATTGTGCAGGTTTTTTAGGAAAGGTGGAAAGGGGGAAGATGCGAACGAAAGGACAAGGATGCGAACGCAGGCCCACTTAGCGTTTGTGTTCAAGCGTATACACAACCATATTCGTTCAGCAGAAGGATAAAACTAATTATCTGTCAAATCAGACATAAGCTAAGTGTTATCATTCACGCAATAAGCACTAGTTGAAAGAAAAAAACGTTAGATGGCGGACCCGAAAGCAAATTATGAGTTTAAATGAGTTTTTAAGCATTAAATTAAATTTAAAAAAGAAATTTTAATTACTTTTTAATGCTTATTTAAGAAAAAACTTATCATTTTGTGTATAGAAAGAAATTTGTTTTAATATTTCTTAGAATTTCACAGTTTAAGATGCTTCATCAAAAGCTCCGAAAGGCTCTAAGACTAGAGAAAATCGAAAACTATGGTATTACAATGTGCCTTATATGGACTAACTGTGTCTATTCAACTTATTTACTTACTTAATTGGTCTTACTTTTAGTCAAGATTACCACCTAGCTTCTCACACCACTTTTGTTGTGTGTATTAATTTTATTCATAACTGGCGGGAACTGCAGTTTCAAGTCGCATCAGAACGAGAGATTTTTTAAGAAACTTGTCATGGCAATTCTATTTATACGCCTAGAGTTTTTGCCAGAAGACTGCTCAGAGGAAGTCGTCGAAAGAATTTTTTCATTTTTTTCATATTTTGTTTTGTTCGAAATGTTTAATTTCGGGTTCGAACCAAGGGCTTACGTCTAATAACTACCTACTAGACAATGGGTCAGAACTCTGTTGTTAAATGAGAAGTGAAGTTGGAAAATGTAGCCACGTAATTTTCATTTCTCGATCTCTGCATTGCCTATTGTGAACTGATGTGTATAGCAAACTAGACAGCGTGCCTTATTGAGTAAAATAATCTTTTCGATATAAAGCAATAAAGTCATACAATACATACATACATACATAATTGGCCATTACAACCCTTCAGTCAGGATTATGGCCTAGCTTCTCACACCACCCATGTTTTTTTGTTTTTTGTCGAACGTCCCCGGCCTCACACTAACCCACCCTCACCCGACCGCGGAGGGCTCGTCCCCATTACGTAGGGACACGTACACACTACAGCCCGGACTATAGCGGGTTAGGGAAAAGTAAAGGCAACGACAACATAAATCAGCTACAGAACTTAATCACAAGCTGAATAAAGCAAGAATAAACCATAACTACCTAAGACAAGAACGAGAATATATTTTTCTATAATAATTTACAAATTAATGGCAGCATATAAGCTACGTTTAATATTATAAACAGTACAATTAAAATCAATAAAATCATAATACATGTTAAAATCATTACATAATCTACGAAAAGGAAAATTACAACCATAGTTTGTTCTATAAAAATCTAGGGAAAAAGGACGATAGTGCCGTGAAAATCTTGCTGGAATACTGAAATTTAGGTTACAAAGCAAAAACTCGGAATCGATATCACCCTTAACCAGATTATAGACAAATGTGCGTTAATTTTATACGTGAGTGGCGGGACCTACAGTTTAACGTCGACTCCGAACGACAGATTTTTGAGAAACATTTTCATGGCAGGTTTTTTTACTCTCAGAGTTTTTGCCAGAAATCTGCTGAAAGGCAGTCGCCGAAGAAATTTGTTTTTTTTTTTATATTTTCCTTTTGATGCCTGACCTGGGATACGAACCCGGACTTTACGTTTAATAAGCCAACACACTACCTACTAGACTACGGCTACATACATAATTTGTTATTACAACCTAGCTTCTAACACCACTTACGTTGTATTCGTCTATGCTGGGTTCCGGGTCATAGCAGAATACTGGGCAATGGGACGGTGAATGCTCTCGCTAAGTTAGGTTCGCATTCTGAGGGCGATTTAGTAGTTGGTCCTGACACGCCAATCTGCCACCTCTACGGCCTCTTCAATGGATGGGTCAGAGGATAAGAACAGAGGCGTTGTGTGAACGGATTGGGTTGTTATGTTTCTAAATGTCTATGGCCTGCTATAGACAGTGTGAGAACAGGTTGGATAAGGCCAGTTTAAGGTTAGTTATCGGTTTTATCACGGGGCACTGCGATATTAGGTCGCTGACGGCCAGACTATTGCATGGTATGTTGCGATGAGGAGGAGTTGGAGACTGTCGAGTACCAACTCTGTAACTGCCCAGCCATTAATAAGTTGAGGTTGAGGACCCTTGGCAGGGGCTTCTTTAAGGGTCGAGAGCAGACATCATTCTCAAGTCAAATGACCTAAAATGTGACCCACAAAAGTTCTCGAATGTGGCTTAGAATTAATGGAATTGTATTTTAAAGGGTGATTTTTTAGCTATTATCTTTTTGGCAACACTGGTTTAAACAGCTCACGCACGTTTCGTGTTTTGTTTCACTGTCAAACATCTTCAGTTTGGTCTATAATTTAACCATGAATAGTCTTACAAACGAACAACGCTTGCAAATCATTGAATTTTATTATCAAAATGGGCTCTTGGAAAGTTGGCCGAAGATTCACTTCTTTATCGAAAAATTGTGTTCAGCGACGAAGCTCATTTTTGGCTCAATGGATACGTAAATAAGCAGAATTGTCCATTTTGGAGTGAAGATCAGCCAAAAGCATTGCAAAAGCTACCAATGCATCCAGAAAAAGTCACAGTTTGGTGCGGTTTATGGGCTGGTGGCATCATTGGACCGTACTTCTTCAAAGATGCTGCGAATCGTAACGCCTTTAGACTATTTTTTGTGGGGCTATGTTAAAGCTCATGTCTGTACAGACAAGCCCGCTTCAATTGACGCATTGGAAGACAACATTGAAGCATTTATTCATGAGATACCGGCCGAAATGTTGGAAAGAGTATGCCAAAATTGGACTAAGCGGATGGACCATTTGAGGCGCAGTCGCGGTCAACATATGCATGAAATAATCTTCAAACGAAGTCGCCGTAGTCTAGTAGGTAGTGTGTTGGCTTATTAGATGTAAAGCCAGTTTTCGAGCCCCAGGCCAGACATCAAAACAAAATACAAAAAGTATTTATACGACGATTTCCCCTCAGCAGATTTCTGGCAAAAACCCTGAGAGTAAATAAAATTGCCATGAAAAAGTTTCTCAAAAAATCTGTCGTTCGGAGTCGACTTTAAACTGTAGGTCCCGCCACTTATGTATAAAATTAACACACACAACATAAGTGGTGTGAGAAACTAGGTCAATAATCCTGACTGAATGGTTGTAATGACCAATTATGTATGTATGTATGTAATCTTCAAACATTAAATTATATGGACCGTACTATCGATTCAAATAAAGATTTCATGCATTTTTCTGATTTTTCTGAATTTTATGTGTTTTTTTTGAAAATTTTTCCTATAGCTCTTAAAAAATCACCCTATATATGCTACAGTTTAAGCCAATGATAACTACTCTAAAATTGCTCGCTTAAAAGTCACACTATTGTTCACTATTGGAAGCTAAGATTGCTAAATTTTAGGCAATAATGATGTATTGTCTGCAGGTTTGAACTCCACAACAGTTTTTTCCTTTATCCCAGAAGTAATTTGAAGCTTTAAGAGACTACATTGCAAATAAAACAGTGGACTTAAAGCCTTGTTTACAACGCAAATTTTACTAAATGAATAATGAGAAGTAAGCAGGTGTTTAGAAGAGCAAACGCTTACCGGTTATAGTTCTAATCGTTGGTAAATTAAGGACCCTCTAGTTAGTTGTACGGTTTTAACAAGCCTGATAAATTTTTAAACAAAATCTATATTTAATTTCCATGTAAAAAAAGGAATTCATTGTTAAAAACCTTTGTTTTACAATTGTTTTGTATTTTACCTTTTAAATCCGTTCTTTGGGGCATTAATTTTTGGTCAAACAAAAAAAGTGTGGCCAAACAACAACAAATTTTATTGGATTTTTATTTAACATTTTAACAATTACCCGCCAATTGTATGAAATTTATAACTATTTGTATAGATAGACGGACAGACGAGCGGACAGACAGACTAACAGATACACTGTATTTAAACAAGTAACAGTTTCTTCTGTTTTTTTTTATTTTGCAATGAATTTCAGCCAAATTTTTTTTTTTAAATATAAATTACAATAACGAAACATATATAAAACAAAAACAAAAAAAAATAGGAGAAAGAAAAAAAAAACATTTGAAATCCTTCGCTATTTTTTAATGCAGGCGTTCGTTCAATGCATTGCATGTAGCCTTTGGCAAAATGCTTTTGTTTCAAGCCTTTTCACACATAAAAAAACAAAAAAAAAAAAAAAAAAAAATAATATCAAGAGAAAATAGACAGAAATAACGTGTTTTATTTAAAATTAACACCAAACAAAACAAAAAAAAAAAAAAAAACACAAAAAATCAGTAAAAAGCATCCAAAAAATGAGCAGCTTAAAATGAAATCTTTTTTGTTTTAAAAAACCCCCCAAAAAATAAATTTTTTTCGTTCGCTTAATTTTTTTTGCATTTTTTTTAAGCTTAAAAATGTATTTTATTTCCTGTGTGTTAAAACACAGAAAAAAAATCAATTTTTTTCCATTCATCTGTTCAAAGTTTGTAGCGATTTTTACCCCAAAAAGGTATTTTCTGCATATGTTTGGCGTATGACTTTAAAAGAAAATACCGCTCTGGCCCTCTTGTCCCTTCCTAAAGTGAAAAAGCGAAAAAGTGAAACAAAATTCCAGGCTTTGCTATGCAATTTGCAGTTTTACAACTGTTTTTAAACAAGTTACACAGTTTTTTTTCGTTCCTTTTTTCATCTTTTTCGGAAATATTTTTTCATTGTAAGGATTTCGTGAAATGATGGCAACTGGTAAGAGAGTTGTTGTATTGTATATAATTTACAATAAAACAACAACAACAAAAACAAACAAATAAAAATATTGCCAAACAATTTACTTTTCTTTCATTGAAATCATGAACGAGGTGTGGTTTAAAAATTAAATTTAAAAATTGTATGTTTCGGAAAAAAATTTTTTTTCAACAATAACTGGCATACAGTCTTCCATTTAATACCCGTACGTATCAGAGATCAGCAATTAATCGTTTCTTCGCTACTCATAAGCACTCATGAAATTTTTAATATAAGTGAGTCAACAATACATATTGAAATTTAACTATGTACTCTGTTTCATTCATACTCACTACAATGTTGATTGATAAGTACAGGTTGCAATGAGTATACATAAATGCAACAACAACTAAGACTGTAAATTTTGATGAATGATTCGAATCATTTATAACTATTTTTCAAAAGTTATGAATCTAAATGAGTAGACTTATGAATCAAACATATTTCGAATGGTATGAGTTTAATGTCAAGGTTGTACGCATACTCATTACAACCTTTACTTATAAAACAACGCTGTAGTGAGTACGAGTGAGTAGTTAAATTTCAATATTGTTGACTCATTTATATTCAAAATTTCATGAGTACTTATGAGTAGCGAAAAAACGATTCATTGCTGATCTCTGGTTCGTATGCGTATCATACTTATTTTGTGCTTCGTGTATATGTTGAGTTATGGAGAGTCGAAATCAATAACATCATACGTGTTGTTAAGTATGAATACGATGAGTACTTCAAACTTTGAATATGAGTAGAGGTTCCATGATATTAAAAGAAGTATGAATGCGTATCGAAGTCGCCGTAGTCTAGTAGGTAAGCCCGAGTTCGAATCCCAGGTCAGACATCCAAACGAAATTATGAAAATATTCCTTCGGCAACTTCCTCTCAGCAGATTTCTGGCAAAAACTCTGAGAGTAAATAAAATTGCCATGAAAAGCTTCTCAAAAACCTATCGTTCGGAGTCGACTTTAAACTGTAGGTCCCGCCACTCATGTATAAAATTAACGTACACAACATAAGTGGTGTGAGAAGCTAGGTCGTAATCCTGACTGAAGGGTTGTAGTGACCAATTATGTATGTATGAATGCGTATAAGTATCAGAAATTATGAGTATGATTCTTTTTGAATACTCATTGCTGATCTCTGGTACGTACTTATATACTTAATTAGTCATTACAACCCTTTAGTTAGGATTACAACCTATTGTATCGCGCTACCCCATTTGTGCATTTTAATTTTCGCTATGATTGGTGAGACTCCTGACACCATATGAGTCAGAGTTTTGATCCAAGGTCTCTAGTCTAATAATCCTTTTTATCCTGGATTTCAAAAAAAGTTTTAAGTGCTTCAATCTTATCACTCTTCTTCTCCAATTTCCCATATCAATATAGTAAAATTTTCTTCAAACTCATCCTACTATTGGGTATCATCGTCCTCTTATTCGTTTTCCCTCTGGCATTTTATCGGAACGTGTTTTCGCTGCAGCACTATCTCTTATACACACATTGCGGCAAAGATACAGCGCTGTTGCAGCCTAATGCCTAATCGAGATTGATAGAATTGTGGGTTACGACATGCCGATTATTTTTGATAGTCTGGATTACAACCTAGCTTTTTACAACATCCATATGTGTGTGGTGGGAGCAACAGTTCAAAGTTGACTCTGAACGATAGGTTTTTGAAAAACTTTTCATGGCAATTTTATTTGCTTTCAGAGTTTTTGCCCGAATACTGTTGAGAGATAGTAGCCGACAGTAATATTTATTTATTTATTAATTACAATACAATTACAAATTATATTCTAATTATATACGAGCTGAGTAACTTCGACCATGTGCTCGGTGTAGTATCACAGACCAGAGCCTCTGGTGGGAATCGAACCCACGACCCTCACGCTAATAGTCTAGCACACTAGACCCACTAGACTACCAGGGCGCTCAACAGTAATAATTGTTTTCAAATTTCGCTTGGTTCGAGATGTCTGGGTCGGGGTTTGAACCCCACGTTTGCGTTCAGTAAGCCAGCAGATTGTTGAGATGAAATAGTCGACAGAAATAATTGTTTTCAAATTTCATTTGGTTCGAGATGCCTGAGCTCGGGTCTGAACCACGCGCTTCCATCTAGTAAGCTAACATACCACCTTCTAGATTCTTTTCGTTAATTGGAAAGGGAAGTTTGGACAGACTTACTTAATGAATGTGACAATGGAAAGAGGCGTAGATTCTTCTCGAACCAGACGGGCTTAATAAATCTCAGCTTATGATATCTAATTATAGTGGCATAATATTTATGACTTGCATCGGATTATGTAGAGCCAGTCTGGGAGTAACAATCAGACTTCTGACTAAGCTCTACAGACTCAGAGAACACTTGCGCAGAATAGCAGATTCTGTGGTGAGGAGGATGAATCATCAGAACATATTATTTCTGGGTTCTTGCTGCATTAGTACATTAACAGGAGTAAACATCTGAATACTTAACAAGTACTGTGGACAGTGTTATCCCTACTGATGCCGAACAACATTGAAGTTGATGTCGTCTAGTAGGTAGTGTGTTGACTTATTAGACGTAAGGCCGCGGTTCAAACCCAAGGTCAGATATCAAAATGAAAATATGAAAAAGTATTTCTTCAAGGACTTTCTCTCAGCAGATTTCTAGCAAAAATTCTGAGCGTACAAATAAAATTGCTATGAAAAGTTTCACATGAAAATCTGTCTTTCAAAGTCGACTTAAAATTGTAGGTCCAGCCACTTATGGATAAAATTGACACACACAACATAAGTGGTGTGGCGAAGCTAGGTTGTAATCCTGACTGAAGTATTGTAATGAGCAATTATGTATGTGATGCCGAACAACTTCTTAAAGCTTACATCGTAAAGATTAAGGACAGATTGTATGGCCGCAGAAGTCGTCATAGTTTAGTAGGTAGTAGTGTGTTGGCTTATTAGACGCAAGGCCCGAGTTCAAACCCCAGGTCAGACATCAAAACGAAAATATGAAAAAATATTTCTTAGGCGACTTCCTCTCAGCAGATTACCATGAAAAAGTTTCTCGCAAATCTGTCGTTCGAAGTCTACTTTAAACTGTAGGTCCCACCGCTCATATATAAAATTAACACACACAACGTAGGTGGTGTGGAGAAGCTAGGTTGTAATCCTGACTGAAGGATTGTAATGAGCAATTATGTACGTATGTATGTATGTATGTATGGCCGCAGTCCACTAGTATACTATACTGGCGATTTATTGCTAATTTCTTAACAAAACAACAACGCCTAGAATGCTGAACACTATCAACCTTTATGCGTGCAAGAACCGAACTAAAAATATTCCCTTCTACTTGCCTTTTTCAACACACCTCGCATATATGCAATGAGTTTCATTTGGTTGTGTTTGTAACGTAGATACAATGTGCTGCCCAAAAATAATTTTCACAAAGAACTTGACACTTCCCTTTGTTTAAATGTCTGTTTGTCTGTCTGTGTGTCTGCCCGTTTTGTCTGTTTGGTCTACAACATCTCTTCCAATACAATACGAAAGGCAAACAAATATGGGCAATGGAGACATTCGTTTACATGGCTTTCCTAAAAGAAATTTCTTAGCAAATATTTATTAAAAAACGCAACACAACACCACAGTCCAGGCTACAAAAAATCACAAAAAAGAGGAAAAAACGAATGAAAATGTTACACATTCAAGCAGATTCTTTGTCATGATTTATGAGTTTTTGAACAGCAAAATCGAACCAAAAAAAAAAAAGAAAAAATCCACCTTTAAGAGACTCTTGTTTTTGTTGTTGTAAATTTAATTATTTAGTTGTTGCTATTGTTTGTTTATTTATAACAATTATTATTGATTAATTTGATTATTTTGATTAAAGACCGTCACACGAAAACTATGAAATTTTTTCGAACAGCAACTCTCACTTGGCGACAAAGCACACGGTAACATAGGCCCCCATGACACATTTAAAGATTCAGTGAAAGAAACTTATGCGTACAGAATGAAATCTACAGAAATATTTAATGTTGTCCGCTCATAAATAAATGATAAATAAAATAATAAAAGAAAATAAATTAAAATTAATAAACCAAACTGAATAAAACGTTAGGTTTTGTTTTTAATAGAAATGTTAGCAATTTAAAGGGGCCAGCAAAAGCATGGAATTTCTTAAGCAAAACTGAAATAATTTTTTTTTTTTTGGAGCAATTAAATGAAACACGCTAATGGACAATTTCAAATCTAAATTAAGAAAATCGAAGTAATTTTATAAAAATGTTCGTAAATTTGTTAAGATTTTTAAAACTACGCGAAACTGTCTCGTACATTTTTTATAAAAGAAACTCTGATTGAAAGCTTTGTGACTTTAGACCTGGCAAAACTACCACCGAACAGATATTTACTTACTTAATATTGGTCTTTAAAATCCTTTAGTCCGGATTACTATCTAGCTTCTCACACTACCTTTGTTGTGTGTGTTCTTTTATTCATGAGTGGCAGATTTTTGGGAAACTTTTCAAGACAATTTTATTTACTCTCACAGTTTTTGTCAAAACACTGCTGTGGAGAAGTCACTCTTTTAAGTCGCGGAAAAACCCAATCCTTATTACAAGATCGACTTCAATATTCTGCGTATGGCAAAAAATACAAGACTTTGCGGAAGATGTCTAACGGACAAGAGAAGATATTGTTACGAAAAGGGAACGGTGTAACATCGTTCAACATTATAATGATAAACAAAAGCTACACAAACAAATACAACGAGCTTGTTACAAGTAAATCAACAACATCAGTATGAGAGAAAAGGTGATAGACTAGTAAGCGAGAATGCAACAACAAAGAATGTAAATAAAATATACAAACAACAACAATGAAACCACGAGAGCTCTTGAGAAGGCGAAGCCACGAACAACTTCAACTTCAAGAACATTCATCAGACTATTTACATGGGCATATAAAAAGGCAAGACAAAGCAGGCAACGAGTAGTAAGAATTCAGTAAGTCTTGTGTGAAGACGCGCAGCGTGTGAAGAGAACAGTCGTGGTTTGAAGACCTCCGTTGTAAGCAAAGAATAGCGAACAAGCAATTATAAACAGTGGCACACAAAAATAGTCCGAACAATAAAGAATTTAATTGAAACTAAACACAAATTTATTTTTATTTTGTTTGCAATCAACGAACTCATATTTTAAAGATTTTTCTTAAAAAGGTAACAACGTAACAATATGTTAAAGTAACAAAAAGTCTCTCCGAACAATCTAAATCACTCGGAGGTTCTAGGCTTAGTGGTAGTTTATCTTGTTGCCTTTTCAACGTTTTATTAGAAAAGGTTTGCTGGGATACACCAGTTAATATAACAGATATCATCTAAGCCGGGAAACACAAGCTATTTGCCAACGATATTGACATCATGGGCCTAACACACTACGAGATGTAATTGTGGAGTTTGCAAATGTCGAAGAGGAATCAACGAAAGAGAGTCTGACAGTAAATAAAAACAAAACTATGTTGTTGGGAGACTAGGCCAGTGTTTGAAGGTTGGAAGTACAATTCTTTTGTATCGAAAAAATTTATTTGGTTTGGTACCATCTTAAATCCAAAAATCACTCTGTGGAAGTCGCTAATACTACCTTTAATGTTATGTTATGTTGCACACGGTCTGGGTTTTTACTCGATCTGACGTAGCTTTTCTTCTTATTTTCGACAGAATGATACTTCGTGTTGTCCACTAGGCTGTGTTTTGGCTTATTAGACGAGAGCCCTTGGTTCAACCCCTTGCTCAGGCATTCATTTTTCTCACAACACAGAATATGGGAAATTATTTCTTTCGGCTACTTCTTCTTAGTACAGGTATTCCCCGATTTATGACCGAGATAGGTTTCTCTGTCATCGGTCGTAAGTCGATTAAGTCGTAAGTCGAATTTCATATTAAAAAAAATTTAAGAAAAAAATTACATACTGTACTACTAACTTTGAGGGTCAGGAGAAGTGAAACTATCCAAAATTCATATAATTCTAACTTTATTTACTAGTTCGAGCCATTTTTGGGAGGATATAAAATTATTCACTTAAAAAAATTCCGACTTAGCTAATGTAATGTATTATTTGTACTGAAATATGTATGTAAATCGAATTTTTTAATTTTTTTTAATTTTTCTCATATATTTTAGGGATTCCCCGCAACTACATATTTGTCTTTAAGTATTTTCTATGAAAAAAATTGGAAAAAAATGGTCGTAAGTGCGAATAGTCATAAGTCGAACGGTCGTGAGTCGGGGACTACCTGTAGTCCTCTGAAAAAACTCTGAGAGTAAAAAAAAAATTGCCGCGAATAGTTTTTCGAAAATTTGTTGTTCGGAGTCAACACTAAATTGTAGGATAAAATTAAAACACACACAATATGAGTGGTGTGAGAAGGTAGATTGTAATCCTGACTAAAGGACTGTACTTTCCAATTCAGTAAGTAATGTACCTACGTAATACTGTATGGTTGCAGTGCAGAGTGGATCTGGCGATGGCGATGTACATGATTTGCAATTGCAATACAAAAATGAAATCAAAAAACTACTCGACTTTCTATGTTCGTTTTTGACTGGTATTTTCTTTCATATATGAAATGTTTAAAAAGTTTTTTTCAAATTATTCTCAATTTTTCCTTCTACTTTCCTTAACATTCAAGGAAAGAAAAATAAAAGAAAAACAGAAAAAAAAAAACATTTACAATGTTATGCCTAATACATCATGTTGCCATGACGTGTGGTACTAAAAATAAAAATCACAACAAAAAATACAACTAAAATCCCATATTATGGCTGAAATTAGCATTTGGTTTTACTTAGCATATCCCTTGTTTTTACACCTTTTGCAAACATTTAATGGATACTTTGTGAGTTTTCTTTATCCATAACATTGGCAACACTTAAAATGAATGAATCATGCGGTAATTTGCAACACATAAAGGAATGCAACCAAAACTAAAAAAACAAAACAACAAAATTAAAAAGATAAATATAAACAAATGCAAGAGAAGCTCATGATACTCTCCTATGTATGGTATGTATGTCCATATGTAGGAATTTATGTTTGTATATTTTATTTACCTACGCTTTGTTTACACTATAAGACTTTTTTATTCCTTTTTCGTTGCTTTAAGGAGCACAGGGCTCTTATAAAGCAATATCTTATTGGATTTCCATTACTTTGCCTTATTTTAGTTCCATTCATCATTTTTTTCCAGCTAAGCAGGTAATGTAGTAAATTCTAGATGTCTGCTATCATTCTAGAACCTGCTAACAAACAACACTCTCTATGAAAGTGTACTGGGTTGGTGTATGGGGCGTAGGGGTGATAGTCTTTTGTTCATGGAGTAGTACTACACTTTCCCGGGAGAGGCGTCTGACATTGTTATGCTAAAGGATTATGTGGGAAGAAGAGCTTATTTTGAAATTTCGAAAATCAGGACGACAAATGTTTCTTTCGTTTTGTTCAAGTTCCCAAGCTTCGACTGTGCGTAGTAGTTGATTGATCAATTCAAATGCATTGTAGAAGTCCAAGTATGTATTGTGTTCTATTGAGACCTAATAACACGCATGTATACTGGAAGTGGAGAACAGTTTCATTTATTTTTCTCTTTAAGTTTTACAGACGTTATTGGATATACTGATAACGACGACTAGCATGATCCTTTGAAGACTGAGCAAACTTCTCGACTGCTTCTTATCTAGCTTTGGCCAGCTATACTGTATTATCTTGCTCATACTCGAAGATGTCCACATTGCTAATCACAAACAAATCCTCCACAGGATTCTTCAGGCAATAAATTCCCTCAAAAAATCGTTGACAGTTATGTTGTCAATCCGTTCTACAGTTTCCGGAATACTACCAAGTGTTAGCAACCATTTAATGTGAAAATTGAAGATCTTAGCCATCTAGTTGAGAGAACCTGGAATCGATTTCGAGGTCCTCATATGATAACCAAGTAATCTGACAGCTAGTTAATATCTATGCTACAGATATTGCTCTTTTCAATAATTGCTATTTACAAGCATACAGCCTGTATGACCGATAATTGTGCTTGGAAGAAGCTGTAATGGTTCGGTAGCTTATTTTCTGTTAAGATCTGTTGAAAGTCCATTTACTTGTTCCATTCCTCCTCCAATGCGAAATGATTGATTCTAATACTTTCCTTAAACATTTCGCGATAGGGGCCTTGTATATACGGCAGAAACTATTTAGAAAAGTATCACTTGGCGCATAACAACGGCTGACGTAAATACGGCAGTTACTTATTGGTCCATAGAGGCTGATGCCGATTGTACCAGAGATCAGCAATGAATCATTTCGCTACTCATAAGTACTCATGAAATTTTGAGTATGAGTGAGGAGAATCGAAATCAATAACATCATGCGTATTGTTAAGTATGAGTACGATGAGTACTTCAAACTTTGAATATGAGTAGTATGATATGAGTATGATATTAAAATAAGTATGAATGCGTATAAGAAATTATGAGTATGACTCGAATCTACACTCATTGCTGATTTCTGGATTGTACACGGCAGTCATTTATTTATTCACTTGCGTTTTCACTATCGTTGAAGACAATGTATGGTAGTTCCGCAGTCCTGAAAAGTTGCAAAGTGTGGTACAGGTGCGCCGTCACGAAAGTGTTAAAAGTCATAGTGAGGTGTCGTTTAGTAAATACTCACGAAAGTTTGATACGCGTTATTATCTAATCTCAAAGAGGCGCTGATTCGACTGTTAAGTCTCTACATTAAAGATTCAGTTCCACATCATGTTGGATTAGAACAAGGGTTACCAAAAAATTTTTGGTTATGTATTAGTGAGTAAGAGAGAGAGAAAATAAGTTGAGAGAATTTATTTATTTACAGCCATAGAAAAGTGTTAGTAATATACGCTATTTTGATTTTCATTTCATCAACATATGTACATAAAGCTATCTATGTTCGGCTTAATAATTTTAGATAAATAAAAATAAAAAATCCAATTTTTACATATTAACATACAAAATGTCTTTTAAGAACATATTCCCTACATTCTTTAAATGTTTTATAACATTCATATAAGGCATTGAATATTAGCATCTTTTAACATAAAATATTTTTTGAGTGCCATTCCGAAATAAAATGCTAATGCATCCGCCGCACATGTGTTCTTGTCGCAGTCTGATCGACAACTAAATCATAAAGCACAAGAATGCGTGTGAGTTCTCTCCGCACAATTGTGCTATGAAATGGTAAACGCTGGATTAGAACCTAATACACCGGTAATAACAAGGCCGGCTGACCTTTATATAACATTATTAAAGATAATAAAGCAGCGTTTAAAATATTTGCACCAAAGATTTGACCTTAACCTCGTGTTTTACCTTTACATCGTTTTTAATGAAATAAAGTAGAGGCTATAACTGGCACTCAACATATCTGTGGTGGACAGGATTATTTTCCCAAGGTTCTTAATCTACCGAAATAGCTACAGACTATAGATAACTCACTGACAATTGCCACAAACATATGAGCACTCTGTTGTTAGCGGTTTGATTAATGGCAGCAGCATAGAGTTGTCTGACTTTTGAGTGCCGATCCCTGTTTTAAATTGTTCGAGACAATAATTTGTGTCAATGTGTAGCACAGGTGTGTATCCATTTATTTTGATATGATGGTACGTACACATGCCATACGCACTTACTTATTATTATGGCCATAACATCCGCTAGATGGTGAACGTCATTTTAAAGAAAATTTTTTTTCCGTCAATTTTTATGTTTATTTGTTTTTGTATTGTATTGTTGTTGTTGTTGTTGCTTTTATTGGTTAAAACAAAATATATATTTAAAACACAGAAAAAAAGAAAAGAAATTTTATGGTCTTTTTGCGTCATTTTTTATGGCGACAATAAAAAAAGTGTGTTGTTTTGTTTTTGTTGTTTTTGTTTTATTTTTTTTTTTTTTTATAAAAATAAAATACGAAAAACTGGTTCATATTTTAAAATTTATGTTTAAAAATCCCTTGTGTTGATTTATATTTATTTTAAAAATGTTTTTTACGAAACATTTTTCTTCTTCCTTCAATTTGAAATAAATAGTTGTACGCCCACCTATACCTACTATCTCTCTGGCATACCCCTAGCCCCTTAAGTAAATACTTATATGCATAGGATGTCATTATATGCCTGACAGTTGGTGGTAATTTGTACCTGTTGACACTCGAATGTCATTAAACGATAATAATTTTAAGCGTTTTGTGTCCCGTTCGTTCATTTTCTTGTTATCTCAATGGGTTAATAACACTTTGAATTGCTTTTTAAATCGAATACCTGTGGGAATGTTTACATAGAGTGAGTGTCTAGTGTTTAACAAAATATTTATTTGTTTATGATCATTTTTATGTTATCGCATCATATTTCTTACAGCTAAATAGTCTACCATAATAATGTCAATGTTAACTATTACGCGTGTTTTCGCTTTTTTTTTTGCTTTCATGCCTTTCTTGCTATAATTTATATGCGCTTGATGGCGGCAATTTTCCATTTCGTTTGCAAAGAAATGTTTTTTTTCCCGACTTTTTTAAAATTTATGAAATTTTAATTTTTTATAATCACAATCACATAAAGGTGCTCAGTTCTAGTGCTAGTGGCCGTATGTTCCGCTAGCCATGAGTGGGTGTTTCGATATGCAAAGTGTACATTAGAATTTCTCGTTTTTCGATCTTGTTTTTTTTTTTTGTTTTTTAATGGCAATTTATGTTTGTCTTTAGACAAAACAGGTGAAAATGTTTAGTTTTTACGATAATTGCCTAGAAATTCAATTGATTTATAACCTATTTTCGCTTATTTTTTTTTTCTTTCTTTCTTGAGGTTTCTCGGCTTGTGTTTTAGTATCGTTTTGTTTTTAATAGGGGTCTTAAAAAATAAGTATTTTGTTCCATAAAAATAAAAAAAGAAAAAACAGAAAAACATGTTGGTGTCAAAATCATAAAATTTTAAATGTAATCTGTATAAAAAAATTTTTTTATTGTTTTTTAAATACAAAAAACTAAAAATTATTTCGTAAAATAAGATTTTTATTTTTTTTCAGACAAATTGTTGCATTCGTCTATAAAACATAAAAATTTTGTGTTATTTTTTATGAGAGGCCATAGAGTATGACAAAAGCTTCAAATTTATTTGTTTTATATATTTATTTGAAAGTTAAGATTTTAAACTTTTAAACAAATGCAAGTTTTTTAAAATCGCTTGAAAAATAGCAGAGTTTTAGTCTTTTAAATTTGAAGAAAGAACGCAGATATTTGAAAAAAAATTCATTTGATTTGTTAAGCAAACAATTCCAGTTATATGTTCTTAGGCTATTTTTTTTTTTGTTTCTGTATCTGAGAGATAATATTCTTATCCTTTAATCAAAAGAAAGGTTTCTAAAATCGCTTGAAAAATAACTGAGCTATTTTAAGTTCAGAGATGTCACCGGTGGTTAGAAAAGTAATCTATTCTTGACCGCCGGAAAATAGCTTTCTCCGAATTTATGTAATATCGCTGGCGATTTGACTACTGTTGTTGCTGTAATCTAATCTTCAAGTGATCCAAAGAAAACTCCTGGCATAGATAAACTCTGTTAAAAAACGCTTATAAAACTGCTTTGTTCCGGAATGTCTGGGGTTTGAACTGTAAAATCACATGTTTAGGCAGAAGTCTGCTGAGAGGCAGTCGCCAAAGAAATATTTGTTCAAAATTCGTTTTGCTGGAGATGTCTGCTACAGGGTTTGAACCGTAGACGTAAACGTCTAATAAGCCAACACACTACCTATTAGACTACAGCGACTTTATTGTGCCCATTAAGCAATATTTTTGTTAGAAAACTCTCCATCTCTCAAACCAAAGCTGAGCGGGATATATAATGTAGGTGCCGTACAATCACAGAAGATGTCGATCATTTTGGACGCACAATGGAAATCGCTACAACTACAATAATTATAATAAATCACGAAATAATTTTGGTCGATCGGAAATTAAAAGTGCGAGTGGTAGTGGAAGCCACAGGCATCTTATGGGGATTAGTGGTTTTAATTTTAAATGATCACTTGGATATGAGAAAGCACTCCGTAAGGCGGGTGCCGTAATTGCTCACAAGCGCCTACAACTGCAAGTGTGTCGTAACCTTGGATCCACTAGCAGATTTACCAAAGATCAATCAACATTCAAAACAATATTTTTGTCCTGTCCAATCGGCGCTGCAGAAAGACAAGGTAAGTTTAGCAGACATTTAAGTCATTGCGAGCGTTTTTGGAAGGGTAAGAGAAGCAATTTCGAATATTATACCAACTTAGAGGGTCACCGTTGTCTAATGGGTATAGGGTTGCCAGCCTGGCTGGACTTGGCTAAATTGTCCAGCTTTTTTGATGCTTGTCCAGTTTCAAGCTGAAATTTAATTTGTCCAGCTAAATAGAAATTTTTTAGTACACTGCAATAACTTGGGCAATAATTTTCATGTTATCTTTGTCAAATCATGTTAGCCAACACTGATTGTACATTTGTTATCCAACTAAGTTATGATTTCCCTCTTCTATCATCACTGACATAAAAATTATTTACACAAAACCAAAATTAACATTTTCTCAGTATTTTTTTAAGTCCAGCTTTTTTTTGTTTTGTCCGGCTTTTTAAAACCCAATGTCCAGCTTTTTGCGAATCGGAATCTGGCAACCCTAAGTGGGTAGCATGTTAGCTGACTAGATGCGAGTCCTTGATTCAATCTCTTGCTCAGCCATCTTTAGTAAAACGAAATATGAGAAGATATTTCTTTGGCGACTTCTTTTCAGCAGATTTCTGAGAATGAAATAAAATGGCAATGAAAAGTTTCTCAAAAATCAGTTGTTCGGAGTCGGGGTTAAACTGTTGGTCCCGCCACTCACGTATAAAATTAACGCACACAACATAAGTGGCGTGAGAAGCTAAGTCGTAATCCTGACTGAAGGGTAGTAATGACCAATTATGTATGTACGTATGTTATGTAAGAAAAACTAATTCGAATACAAGACTAACTTAGAGGGTCACCGGAATCTTGTGGGTAGCGTATTGGCTTATTAGATGCGAGTCCGTGGTTCAAACCATGGCTCAGCCATCTCAAACAAAACGAAACGTTAACAAATATTCCTTCAGCGACTTCTTTATACCAGTCTTCTGACAAAATCTCTGAGGGTAAATAAAATTGCCATGAAATGTTTTCCAAAATCTGTTGTTCGAAGTCGACTTTAAACTGAATTTTTCTCACCCATGAATGCCGTGCTTACACTAAACAATCCGAATATGTTTAAAGGATAGTCGGGCAGTTCAGAGTCTTTTAAATTGAAGAATTTTCAGCTTGAAGAGCACAGTATTCGTTTTAAAACCTGAAGATAAACCCCTTGCCCATTCCTTTGACTACTAACATCGATTCAGAGCCAACCGTCTGGATCTGGAGAGGTATCGCCATAGATTTGCCTGGAGAAATGCTAGTCGAAGATGGAGGAATCCTAATTTCAATCAACCTTGAAAAAGTATTGAAACTTTAAATTCTTAAAAAGGTATTGTAAATTCTAACACAAAACAGAAGCTATAAACATTTATTTGTAAATTGTTTTTATAAAAAAAATATTTTAAAACAAAACAGAAGAAGAAAAAAATGAAAAAATATTTCAAAATTCTTCAAATATAAAGCATTTCCATCAGACGAGCCATAATCAATAGGAAAACATCGAAAAACACTTAAAAAAGCTTTTTTTATGATTTATTAATGGAAAACTCATAATGAAAATAGAAAAACATAAATTTCCCAATAAATTAATAAAAAAAAGAGAACAAACAAGTATTCAATATTACTAAAGGAAAATATTAATTTTTTTTTCGAAAGAAAATTCTAAAAAATATCAGACAAAAAATTAACATCAGCACCTTTTGAAATGGAAGGAATAGAAAATTAATGAAAATTTTTTTATAAAAACAAGTGAAAACGATTAAAAATTTTGTTTGAATTTTTTTGAGAAATTTAAAACAAATATGAAGTATAACGGCCTTGGCGATAACACCGGGAATGTATGTTCGCTAGATATTTTAGGGTATTCAAACGGTATGTGTCTATACTCTGAGTAATGGATTGAATTGAATACCGTTAATACACGAACCACTTTTCTAACGTCTGAATTTTTGTCGCTACATCTCATACTACTGTACTATAGGGTGATTTTTTAAGAGCTATAGGAAAATTAAAAAAAAAAACACATAAAATTCAGAAAAATGCATGAAATCTTTATTTGAATCGATAGTACGGTCCATATAATTTAATGTTTGAAGATTATTTCATGCAAATGTTAACCGCGACTGCGCCTCAAATGGTCCATCCGCTTAGTCCAATTTTGGCATACTCTTTCCAACATATCGGCCGGTATCTCACGAATAAATGCTTCAATGTTGTCTTCCAATGCGTCAATTGAAGCGGGCTTGTCTGTATAGACATGAGCTTTAACATAGCCCCACAAAAAATAGTGTAAAGGCGTTACGATTCGCAGCATAAACCGCACCAAACTGTGACTTTTTCTGGATGCATTGGTAGCTTTTGCAATGCTTCTGCCTGATCTTCACTCCAAAATCGACAATTCTGCTTATTTACGTATCCATTGAGCCAAAAATGAGCTTCGTCGCTGAACACAATTTTTCGATAAAGAAGTGGATTTTCGGCCAACTTTCCAAGAGCCCATTTTAATAATAAAATTCAATGATTTGCAAGCGTTGTTCGTTTGTAAGACGATTCATGGTTAAATTATAGACCAAACTGAAGATGTTTGACAGTGAAACAAAACACGAAACGTGCGTGAGCTGTTTAAACCAGTGTTGCCAAAAAGATAATAATAGCTAAAAAATCACCCTTTATATAAACAACTTCTGGCTTCTGCCCGCTTATCTGGAACGTTCTGTTGGTTGCGGTATTTGTTCTGATGACTTGGGTGTTTGCCATGTTAATTTTTATTTCCATCTCAGACTGCAGTGCATGTTATTTGGCTTCCATGCCATTGTAGTTGTAAAATATTTCTTCATTATAATCGCGATCTGCTGGTATTACGGACATAATATGGTGTTGAACACCCATGTTATTCCATTGAATCCGCATGTTGCGGGGGGCAAGGTCCACTAAGGCTAGAGATCAAACTATTCGGCGATCAAACACGCTCTAAGGAAATCATCTTCACTCCAGAATAAATATTTCTTTAAAGTTTATATTGGAGAATTCATTTAAAGATGACAGAAAAGCAGAGATCAATAACCCCCTCCTCTTTACGGCTAGAGCAGGATCCTGACTCTGAAAGGCAGAGGCACCACTTAGACCAGCATTTAGGCACATTGTGATACTACAATTAATATTTAACCCCCGGCATCAAACATTTCCTAGAGGAAACCAGCTCAAAACCAAAATAAATCTTGCTATTACGGCAATTTTTATAGTGGAGACCTGGATCAAAGAAGTCAAAAAGTAAGAGGTCAAAAGTCTACGTCTTTTTATAACAACAACATGAGACTGACATATGACGTGAAAGGTAGTCTTTGCCTCCTGGTCCTTCCCACTGCTCTTGCAGAAGTTAATCGAGGAAATGTAAAAATTATCGGCATCTGCATGTCGTCGTAGTCTAGTATGGAGTGTGTTGGTTAATTACGCGTAAGGCCACGGTTCAAACCCCAGGCCAGACATCAAAACGAAAATACGAAAAAATATTTCTTCGGCGACTTCCTCTCAGCTGATTTCTGACAAAAACTCTTGGGAGTAAATAAAAATTGCCATGAAAAGTTTCTCAAAAATCTGTCGTTTGGAGTCGACTTTAAACTGTAGGTCCCGCCACTTATGTATACAATTAACACACACAACATGATTGGCGTAAGAAGCTAGGCCGTAATCCTAATTGAAGGGTTGCAATGGCCTCCTTCAACAGGGCCTTGACAGCCAGCATTTAGACGCATTGTGATACAACTAACCTATGATCAAATATTGCCCTGGTTAAACCAACTCAAGTCCAAAATAAGTCTTCCTATTGCAGCAATCTTTATAGGGAAGAGACTAAAAACCTGCGTTTTTATATGACAAGAGTAGGACCCTGATGAGGTGAAAGCTAATCCCTTCCAACTCTCCACTGCTCATGCAGTGGTCATTGAATACAGAATGTCAAGTCTATTGACATATGTACCTTCCGACTATCGACATTGGAAATGTAAGAATCTTAATAGAACGATGCATTTCCAAGTGATTTACGGTTAGAAGATAATCATTCCTCTTTTATCCATTCCAGTCCAGCAGAGACTGGTAATATTGCAGTTACACTCCAGTTGCCAATGAACTTAAGCTTTCCCTTAAAACGAGAGAATACCTATTTTAACAAGAACAATCGGAACACCTATACCCTGGAGATTGTGAGCTCTATACCAAGCCTGGCTAGCAGATTAGTTATGAAATTTCCAAAGATATCCTTATGTTCGGGAACCTATCCAAGAGTTATTTTTAAATGATCCGAAATTTCCTTGAGAAATCTGTGGCATGGAAATGCCACTTTGATTTTCGTCCTTGTCTTAGTCTTCTTCAAATTGCTATTAGTTCGTCGTTACAGCTTTCATGAAAAACACAGCGTTTACGTTGGGGTATAAGGCCACTTCTTGGCAAACAATTTCGGTGCAGAAGCCTTTACATGCTAATGCGATCTATATTGCTGAGGATCAGTTACAAATATTGGAAAATGTTGTTTTTTTTTTTAGAAAATTTTAATAAAATTTTTCTGATTTAATTTTTCTTAATTGTTTGAAATTTTTGCAACAACAAAAATTAATTTCATCTGGTGAAGAACACAATTTTTCATCATCTTCTTCTGCAATTACTTTCGAAAATTTCTATTGTAAGCAGCTATTGCTCGTGGTCATTTAGCAGAGATTCACGTCAAAAAATTACAAAAAAAAAAAATACAAAAAAATACAAGAAAATCGTCCACCTTTTTCTAATAATTTTCTAATAATGATTGTGTGTTTATTTCCCATGAAGATGAACGCGAAGAGAGATGTTTTTATAGTTAGACGGCAGTGTGTTTACA
Source organism: Sarcophaga caerulescens (assembly GCA_927399465.1). NCBI lineage: Eukaryota > Metazoa > Arthropoda > Insecta > Diptera > Sarcophagidae > Sarcophaga > Sarcophaga caerulescens. The sequence goes on from OV656872.1 coordinate 16,559,615, forward strand.
ATGATTGCGCTTTTGTTGTAATAAATGTAAATGTTGTTTGTATTGCTGTTGTTGTTGTTAGTTTATACATACGAACATATTTTACAAATTATAATTTGCTTGTTAAAAGTCATAAACAGTATATCATTTTAGTTTTTGATTTTGTTTTTGTTGCTTTCATTTTTTCTTTAGAGAAACAACAACAACAAAAACGCCAACAAGTAGAAATGTGTACGAGACAAACACGACAAATTTCTGTTTCTAAAATCTAAGACACATAGTTTAGCAATAAACACTTTAACATATCCATACTACTACTGTCACTACATAGTCTAGCAAGTTTGAATTTCTTTGTTTAAATTTTTATTTTCGTTAATCAATTTGATAACATTCGCGTAATAGATATTCAGATAAAGCAGCAGATGGATTCTATCAAATCACCTGCTGGTTTTAGGTGTCAAAAAATCGTTAGTGTAGTCCCCATAGTCTAGTAGTTAGTGCGTTGGCTTATTAGACGTGAGACCATGGTTCAAAACCCAGGTCAGACATCTCTAACAAAATGAAATATGACAAAATATTTCCTCGGTGTCTAGATTTCTGGCAAAAACTTTGAAAGTGAAAGAAAATTGCCATGAAAAGTTTTTCAAAAATCTATAGGTCCCGCCACTCATGTAACAGGTGATTTTTTAGCTATTATCTTTTTGGAAACACTGGTTTAAACAGCTCACGTACGTTTCGTGTTTTGTTTCACTGTCAAACATCTTCAGTTTGGTCTATAATTTAACCATGAATCGTCTTACAAACGAACAACGCTTGCAAATCATTGAATTTTATTATCAAAATGCGTGCTCTGTTAAGAAAGTTCATCGCACGCTTCTTCCATTTTATGGTCAGTTTAATCGACCCACTGAAGCGTCTATTCGGGCTATTGTGACTAAATTTCGCACCAAATTTACATTGTTAGACATGAAACCACCAACACTCTTACGTAGAGTGCGAACTGAAGAAAATATCGCAGCTGTATCGGCCAGTGTTAATGATCACCATCAATTATCGATTCGTCGCCGTTCGCACCAATTGGGCCTCTGTTACTCAACAACGTGGAAAATTTAGGTGTGAAGCCTTTCAAAATTCAGCTGGTGCAAGAATTGAAGCCGAACGACCTACCGCAAAGCTGAATTTTTGGTGAATGGGCTCTTGAAAAGTTGGCCGAAGATCCACTTCTTTATCGAAAAATTGTGTTCAGCGACGAAGCTCATTTTTGGCTCAATGGATACGTAAATAAGCAGAATTGTCGATTTTGGAGTGAAGATCAGCCAGAAGCATTGCATTTTTGTTAAAGCTCATGTCTATACAGACAAGCCCACTTCAATTGACGCATTGGAAGACAACATTGAAGCATTTATTCGTGAGATACCGGCCGAAATGTTGGAAAGAGTATGCCAAAATTGGACTAAGCGGATGGACCATTTGAGGCGCAGTAGCGGTCAACATTTGCATGAAATAATCTTCAAACATTAAATTATATGGACCGTACAATCGATTCAAATAAAGATTTCATGCATTTTTCTGAATTTTATGTGTTTTTTTTTTTGAAATTTTTTTCCTATAGCTCTTAAAAAATCACCCATTATAAAATTAACGCACACAACATAAGTGGTGTGAGAAACTAGGTCGTAATCCTGACAAAAGGGTTGTAATGACCAATTATGTTATGTATGTATGTCAGTCAGGTCCCCAAGTGATGAACAATTATAAAGAAAATATTTAGAAGTTCCTCCTTGTTTCTTGTCATTACAACTTCTCAAGAAGTCGTTGAATCGTATTCTCAGTTAATGCCTAATACTATGTTCAGACATGCACTTTTATTAAATCAATATTCGGTTTATTGAGAACAATATTTTTAGCGTTCAGACATATAATATTCGAAAATTTATTCGACAGCTGGTAAACAAAACAGCTGATTGCTTCAACAACATTGCTTTTAATTTAATCGCGAAAATTAGTGCCAAAATTTTTTTGAAAAAATGGAAAACAATTTAACATTTAAAAAGGTATTAATAGGAACTACTTTTGACTCCAAAGTGTCTTTTCTCAGAAGGATGAAAAAGAAAAATTTGATATGAAACTCAATATAAAATACAAACATTTCTGCTGACCTTCCATTTTTTGTTTGTCGTTGTTTACATTTGAGTTGTCAAATATTAATAGAAAGCGTTCGGAAAAATGTAATGTGCTCACTGAACGTACTTATGACAGTGTTGTATTTAAAGTTTTTTATCAATATTATAACAATTTATGAATTTATTGGCCAATAATTAATTGAAATTTTATATGAAATATTGAGATCAATACTGCCGTTTATTGCGATTTACGCAATATATTAAAAGTCAGATTCATAAGAGTTATCCACAATTAGGTTTGCTGTTCCATATTTCCATTACAACATAATAAACGACTGAAGGCCGTGTGAGATCAAAAGAGAGGAATAATAATCCGACACTACATACTTATTTGGTCATTACAACCCCTTAGCCAGAATTACAACCTAGCTTCTCACACCACTTATGTATGTTGTGTGTATTAATTTTATACATATACATATATTTATATATATTCCGTTCGACAGATTTCTGAGAAACTTTTTCATGGCAATTTTATTTGTACGCTCAGAGTTTTAGCCAGAAATCTGCTCAGAGGAAGTCACCGAAGAAATATTTTTTTATATTTCCTTCTGTTGGAGATGTTTGGCCTTGGGTTTGAACCGAGGCCTCATGTCTAATAAGCCAACACACTGCCTACTAGACTATGAGGACTTCATCAAACATTAAACTTATGTCCCAACTTTTGTTAGGTCAACAGCTATGTTGTTACCCTTTAGGAGCAGAATTTTATTTACTTGGTCAAGCCTTTAGTTAGGATTATAACCTAGTTTCTCACACCTTCCATGGTGTTTGCGTTAATTTTATCTATGAATGGAGGGACCTACAGTGTAAAGTCGACTGCGAGCGCAGATTTTTAAGAAACTTTTAACGGCATAGAGGAGACACATTGAATAAAATCGTTATTTATACCACAAACCCATTGGAAATGTGAATTATTCGACTGTAATTGGAACCTTATGGGGCAATTTAGGATTTAATTGATCGCAACGGATTTCACATTCGACTTTGTCGTGTGATCTTGATCCATCAGAGAATACTTGGATAGAATTAAAAAAACAAGAGTTGTAAAGAAATCGTCCAAATAGAGGATTAATTACCACGAAATATTTTCAAAGATTCAATCAAAACCCAAATCGCATTACATGGCATCGAATTACATGTCATTTCGGCAAATAACTTCTGCTTGAGCTGTGTCTGAGAAGGTCTGAGAAGCAGACTGCCTTTCTAAATATGTGCAAGTGCCCTGCTATTGTTATAAAAGGACGGAGGTGTTTGATAGCACACTTTCTGACATCGATTGCTGCAATAGTAAGATTTATTTTGGACTCGATGATTTTTTTCCTCTAAAGAATCAAACTTTGATTGAATGTAGCATCAAAATTGTCCTAAATGCTAGCCTATGTGGTCATAATTAATAAATAATGGTTAAAGTTATCTTAATCTCTTCCTTATAATACATTGGAATGTAAACCAAAACATGATGAAACTGAACTTTTGTTGGCAAGACCCTGTTGCAGACACAATACTGCCTGCCAAACAATATTCACAATAATGATCAGCGGAATGATACGATGATGATGGCGCTTTCTCTACTACAAAATTTAAAACAATTATTTCTTTTTTTTGTTTTTTTCTTTGATTTTTCCTATTTTCCCAATACACTTAATTTTTAATTTCTTTTGAAAAAAAAAGAAAAAATAAAAATTAACGTAAAAACACAACAAGAACAACAGCAACAACAATTAAGTCGCCGTGTGTTTATAAACAAACCATAAATGTGTCAGTGTTGAAAACTCATCAGAAATTATTCTTCTTGTTTTTTTTTTTCCTTTCAGTGTTGATCAGTGGAAGTAATCAGTTTGGAATCGCGAGTCGTGAGTGAACGTGAGTGTTAATACCTAAATTGCTGCACGATATATGCTAAATGGAAGGTGCGAAATGATATATTTTTTTGAAATTCAAATTTGAATTCTTTTTTCGATTTTTTTTCTTTGCTTTCAATTCCTAATTAATTGATGGAAAATTGTTTTTCTCTGTTTTCGTTTTTAGAAATTCTTTTTTTTTTTCCCGTGTTGTTGTTGTTATTGTTGTCATTTTCATAATGATTACAAACTAATGATTTTCAACAAGATTAATTGCCCATGTCCACGCTTTAAAAGTGACAGGTACGTTTAGAGCGAAAAAATATGTGGCATTTCCAAAAAAAAAAAAAAAAAAAAAAAATACGAAGAAAAAAAATGGAAAAAAATGGTGAAAAACCTAAAAACAAATTTTTAAAAATTAAAAAGATTTAAAATAAATCTTTAATATGCTGTTTCCACTAATATTGTCTGCTTAAAATTGTAAAATGGTAACAGAAAGTGTGATTTTTTTTAGGGTCTATTCATCATATCTCGTAGGCATTGCATGTGCAGTGGATGGGCGTCTATTCAGGCAGTGAATAAGACTAGAGAAAGTCCATGAAACAGTTTACGTAACATTGGTGCTAGTATTTAAAGTTCTTGTCTACAATTAGAATTCAGTTTTGAATCCACGTTAGGTGAACATTTTTTGTCATGATTTTTTGAACTTTTGAAACTAAGAAGATTCAATACCTCTCCAAATAGATAGCTCAGGAAGCAACCTGTATCTTGGCAAAGAGAACAACTGCCACTCAATGAATTACTTTAAAGGAAGGTTAGTCAGCACCACTTCTTGAAAAAGAGAAGTACTTAGTGAGCTTATTTCCTCGGCAATCCAATAGATTGGAGGATAGAAGGAGGCTTTGTTTCAAATCAACGACGATAGGCAACCCTATTATTCTAGAACCTACTAAAGTATACCAAGCAACGCCTTAGCAAGTAGTACTTGATTAATTACGATATAATAGAACTATGCTCTGACCAGTGTGTAGCTATTTAAAGAGTCTGTATTCTGTGGATATGTTCCTGCTGTGGCTTACACACTGAAATCGAGAAAATCTACCACCGGAACAAAGTAAACAAAAACACTGTAGTGTGCCGACAGTTAAAACCAGTGGTGTTGTGCTAATTTTTTTTTACCGGAACGCGTGTATATAATTATATAGACAGGGCCGTTCCTGGGTAGGCGGCCGCTCTGTGCGGTCTCATGTCCCAAATTTAACGACGGGGGTGATTTTCCATGATAGTCCTGCGGCGGCGTTTTGTTTTAGGTCTCATGTCCCAAATTTGACGACGGGGGGAGGGAGATTTCCCCCAATTTTCGCCCGTCGCCAGGATCGGCCCTGTATATAGCATAAAAAGGAAAGGAAAAACCATGATTTAACGATAAAAAGGCGGAAATACCCGCTCTTCATTTTTGTATGGAAAAAATAAGTGATTCTCTTGGTAGCAACAGTTAAATTTAAATGCTGCCGAAAGGGCTAAAAAAATGGTTTTAAATACTCAAATTCTTAAGTAGTAATTAGTTCGGGTTCGGGTTCACGTATTTGTTTCGGTTCGCGTCGAGTTCCGGTTCAGCAGAAAAAAACGTTCCGGACTCCGGTTCACGGTTCGGAAAAACAAGCCGGTTCGTTCCGGTTTTTGTTCCGGTTCGGTTCAAACCCTTGTTTATAAAAATACATATAAAAATTCGTCAAAAATTAGAAAAAAAAAATCAGCAATTCTTTTTAATTTTTTTTTTTAAAACGTCAGCCAATTCTCGTTATCAGAAATCATCTTTAGTTCCGGAACGCGTTCCTGTTCAAAAAGGAAGTACCGGAACGACGTTCCGGAGCGTTCCGGCTCGACAACACCACTGGTTAAAACGGTAAGGTCCATGATATCCTATATACAGGACATAGGTATTCCGACAACATCAGTTAATCTGAAAACTATCCACTAATTTTAAGGGGAGGGTCAATCTCGTTGGCAGCAAGAGGGTTCGTGCAATATTCAATCTTTAAATCGCATGGCCATCTATCACACTGGCCACTGTCCTTTTGCAAGCATGTCGAAAGATTTGGCATTTCGGCATATGAATTCTGCAGAAGTCAGGGGCCTAAGGAGGCGGAAGGGACTGCCGTTCATCTCATGTGCCAGTGCCTTGCTCTTATCAAAAAAGGACGTGGTTTTAATCTCTTCCTTTCGGACATTATTGACTTGAAAAATTTTCAAAATACTTTTTATGACGCCTTAAAGAAATCACCCTTTAATTAGCTTGTCAAGTGTGTGTTTCGTTTTTTTTTTTTTGAATTTAGTTGGTGTGTCTAGTACCAGTATCTTAAATTTGTGTGTGAGTTTTCATTTCTAAAAAAAAACTGAAAGAAAATATAATTTATGGGCGTTTTAGTAGGTGTTGGTTGGTATATGTATGTAAAAAAAAAAAAATAACAACAACAATACACAAACACAGATTTTATAGACACATTTTGGTATTTAAAATTAAGTAGAGGTACCCCTTAATAAAATCACATACAAAACACAGCAACGACAAGAAAAAAAAAACACAAAAACAACAAAATTTGTAAAAAAAAAGAAAAAAACAAAAACAGATCACCTCATATGTAATCGATCAAAACCACCACCATAGAACGCCCCCAAACAATTAAAAAAAAGTAAAACTTAAGCAGGGTAACCCACATACCCACATACGCAAAATATTGTCAATTTCCTCTGACGCCACTCTTACTTTCCAATGTATTTTTATCTGCTTTGAACAGAAGAAAAAACAGAAAAAAACATACAAGATTTGTTAAACAGGTTATTGATTATTGCAGTTGTTGTTTGAAAATGTAAAATAATTTGTTATTGTTTTTCACAAAAAAAAAAAAAACAATAAGCAGCTGTATCTCTACACACACATACGTACACATACACATGCATAACCCGAAATTATTAATCAATTCGTAGGCAGGCAAATGCAAAATAGCTGTTCATGCTCTTGTTCTTCGTGTACAACATTTCTCATTTAATACAGTGGTTATCTTATGAAATAATACAGTAAGCATGTGAGTGTGCCTGTGTATGTGTATAGATTCCATAAAAACGAAATCAACAGTGCTACCACTTGTCGTAAATCAAAAATACGCAATAAAATCGATTTTTTTTTCTCAAAAAAGAAAAAAAAAAAAAAATTGGAAAACAAAGCGAATTTTACCTCTGCAAGTGAAAGAAAACAAAATAAAAGAAACGAAAAATAATTGAAAATCAACGTAAAAAGGTATTCGAGTAGCTAAAAAGCTTTTCAAATGATTGTTTTCTGTTTTTTTTTTCTTTTTCTTTTCAGATAAAAAAAATCTCAAGAATTTCATTGGCATTCTAAAAAACATTTTAATTTTGTGAACAAAAAAAAAAAATGAAAAAGAAAAAAGCAATAAAAAATAAACAATTACAAAAAGGTGGAGCTTATTTTATAATTAAAAGACTTGAAAAATACTTAATTTTATGATTTAAAAATCCAAAAATACCGAAATTAAAACGATCTTTGCTAATTACTGTAACACACACAACTGTGTTTCCTCTCTGCTTATATATGCAAAAAGTGTTGCCATAGTTTTAAAATTTCCTCGAGAAACGAATCAAATTAAAGAAAAATGATGAAATTAGAGGAAAATAATTTAAAAATATTTCATTTAATAAAGTATTGGCGAGGCAAGCCATATACATATGTACACATTCAGGTCATAGTTGCTATATTAAATGGGCACCCTCTCTAATCTATTATTAAAGCTAACATTTAAGCAAAAAATATATTCAGATCTGCACCATGTGCACTTTATAATTTTTCGACAAGATTTTGTGTTTCCTCTGAAGCCATAGACGTATACGGATCGACCACATGTTTCTTTAAAATTTTCTCGACAATATTTTGTGATTTCTGGAAGCCATAGACATATACGAATCTAACACATGGTTGTTTATAATTTTTTTAACAAGATTTTGAGATTCCAATCAGGAGTTCTTATCTGGTAAGCCTAAAATTCTCGGCAATGGTCTTGACGACTCTCAAATACTGGACAGAGTAGTGTCCATTGTATTCCAGAATTTTCTCTGACAAGCGTTTCCCATAGATCTGTTTTTATAGCGGCCTATCAACGAACAACCACAACGATTGGCTTGACTGTCAATGACACTCTTAGCTTAAATTGCAGCCTAACCATGCGCTAATCAGTTGCTTCTTAATCACTGATGGCCGGAAAAATCATAATAAATCTGTATAACTATTTCAACACTCAATACAGCAGCGGTATGACCCTGATCAGAGGTATTTACAGGAAATCTCAGTCTTAATATTTAATCAAATTATGCATTAGTTTAGTTCTTAGTCAGTCATTCTGCACATCAGTAATCGAAATGGAAAAAAATCTACCACATGAACACAGTAAATCTGATGTTGTACCTATATTCGAAACTGTGTAGACATCTCTTAATTTACCCTGAGAGTCAGATTGCAATCAAGTGCCATACAAACGTCTGCTATCGATCACCAATTTTTAAGGTTTCTGAGGCAAATTTGGAACCACTTAAACGTATTTTTTATATGGGTTTCAGAACATAGGAACCTCGATTACATTGCTGATAAACTAGCTCGCACTTAAACTGGGTATCTTTGATTTGAGCCTCAACTATCACCGGCAGTATTGGTATGCTCTGCTGGACTGATCTGCATATGCTGAGGACTAAATGTCTTCTTCTGTCCATTGCATCATTGTTGATGGTCTCAGCATTTTGCAGATGTTGAGAATCGGAGGTGCACTAATTTCAGAGCGCTTAACTTTTAATCTGATTGTGACTTTACCCTTCAAGAAGGATTCATCGCCTTTTCTAATCTAACTTCAGCCCCTACAGATCCCGACCATTGTCTTCACAGAATATTGAGACTCCTTTGGACTAAGCGTATTAGAAATAAAAATCTTTAAACTGCTATGCTTTAAATTCTTCCAAAAGTTAAAATCCTTTCACTTAAATGGCGTTGAAGAGGACATAGCTTTGGAACACCATTGTTTTAACAAGAAACTGTACCAAGTTAAAGACCTAGAACTCGTGTACACAAGGAGAGGACATAGGCAAAAGTAATCTAGACCAACTATAAGTAGCTGCGTTGTAACCAAACCAGTGGCACACTTTCCAGATCCTTTTTTACCCAGTATTTCATGGAAATCTTTTTTGTCTACAAAAAAATCTGCAATCAATGAGGGCAAAACAAAGTATATGTTATCGACAAGTAGAGAAGTGCGGCGTATAGATTCTCAGATTACGGCCGATAACTATACTTTTGATACAGTCAAGGAATTTATTTATCCTGACTCCGCCGTTACCAGTCAGTCTGGAGATCAAACGCAGTATTACTCTTGCCAACAGGTGCTACTATGGTCTCAATAGGCAATTGAGTAGCAGAGACCTCTCTCGTGCGACAAAACTAATACTCTACAAGACGCTCATCCTACCCGTGCTTCTTTATGGCGCAGAGGCATGGACCTTTTAAGAACTGATACAGCAGCCTTAAGAGTATTCGAGAGAAAAGTCCTACGTAAGATCTTCGGTCCAGTGCGATTTATCGATGATTTCCGCATCCGATCCAACAGTGAGCTGTATGAGCTCCTCAACGACATAGACGTTGTGCAGCGTATTAATATCCAGCGGCTGCGCTGGCTCGGCCATGTCGTTCGAATAGTGGACTTCTGCGGAAGTCGGTGAAGAGGACGACCTTGTATCCGTTGGAAGGACCAAATCGAGGAAGCCCTGTCATCGATTGGTGTGACCTACTGGCGTAGGCGCGCAAGAAGCAGAGGCGCCTGGAAGGATGTGTTACGGCAGGCCGAAATCCGTTAATCGGGTTGTTATGGCCAATTAAGTAAAAATTTATCCGGAAATCTGCTTGTCTTTTTAATAAAAATTTTAATTATTTATTGGGTTTTTATAATTGCTTTAAAACAAATTACTCTGTAAGTAGATCTGCATTTTAATTTAAAAGTTATTGTTACTGTGAAAGTGTGACTTCTTTAAAATTCTTTTAAAATTTAAAAAGAAATTTGTACATACTCTTGCAAGAGAAAAATTAATCAATTCCTTAAGAATTATAAACACAACAGCAACACTGGTTTTCTTTGTCCACAAAAAACCCTTACTCAACCCTCTCTACTTGTTTAATAATCTTCGGTTAGTTTTCAATAATTCTCTAATGCTATCAATTACTCCCTCTCCGTCGCTTCCTTTCGCTCTTTCTACCTCCTGTATTAATTACCTTAAGTAGTTTATTTTACTTCGCTCTCCCTTTTTTACATTCTTACTCAGGGCCTTTTTTCTTATTGTTTTTGAATTCCTGTTTTAATTGTTCGGCTACTATTTTTAGTGTTGTCGTGATTTTCTTATAGTCCACCTTTAGTTTAAGAAAAAAAAAAAAAAAACAATAACAACAAAGGAAAACAAAGAGTAGAACATATTGAAAACACATGTTTCTACTTCAAGCACAACGAAATGCTAGGAGAGATGCATGCAGATTTACTTTTTTTTCTTTGACTAAAAATAGATTTTCTAAAGAACAGGAGAGCTAAGCAAAAAGGAAACATGCACATATGCACACACAGACACATGCATACATGCAAGTTGTTAACACTTGAGAATAAATGAGTGCACCTTTACGGCAATTGTATCCAGGAGAGAGAGTAGATGTAAAAGGAAAGAGTCGTTGTGTGTTTATCAAAGTAGGTACAAAGGGCTTGATTGCATATGTGTATGCACACATGCATACATTCTTAGGACTGGGATGGGATATTGCTGTACTTTGGAATATTTTTTGGATTTTTTTTGTTGAAATTTTTTTTGAAAATTTTTTAGTTTTCCTGCATAAAACCGTTGATTAGTGATACAAAAAAAAATTGAAACCGATTTCTTTATCGGTTGACTACGATTTCTTAATTCGTTTTTCATCTCTTTTCTGTATTTTTTAGGATGAGCCATAGAATTGATAAAGATTTTGAAAAATTTTCTGATTTTTGGTTAAAAAATTTAATCCTGATGAGTAGCAATACTAGTTTACAATTGTTGTTTTTTAATATTTTCCTTAAAATTCTTTAAATAAAGAACTGGAATAAATACGTTCCTCACCTTAATTTCAGAATTTTTTGTTTTGTTTATCTCTTTAAAAAAATTTTAATTTTTTCCCTTTCAACTTTATTTTAAAACCAATTTCAAACTTTTTTTATTTGTTTTTTACAAATTTAAAATAATTTTTATGTAGAGTGCCGCCGTAATGTAGTAAATATGTGTGCTAGTCTGTCAGTTCAGAGGTTGATGGTCAATTGCCTTTAGGGTAGCTGTTCTACTACACAATACCATTTATAAGTTCTTAATTATTTCGTTTCTAATGTGATGTTTTTGTAACACAGGCTATTTCACTTGCCTGCCTGTTTATATGGGAAACACAAACAAAATTGAGTGTTTTTGTTTGTGTTTTGCATGCAAACAGGCAGGCAAGTGAAATAGCCTGTGTTACAAAAACATCACGTAAATAAAATAAATAAAAAAAAAATTATAAAATTTAGCCGATTTGTTAGGTTTTTGCTCAATTTCTGTCAGATCAGCGGTTCACGATTGTAGAGTAAAATGAAAAACAGAATTTTTCTCCCTTTCCATGATCTGAATACGCTGGTCTTGTTGGAACAGGGTTATAATATTAAAATTTCTTGAATAACAACCTCTTTATGGGTCTTAAAATAATGACATTTTTAATTTTGATTGTCAAATTATAAAGAAATTTTGACAATTTTGTAACAGATTATGTAAAAATGTTCCTATTTTCATTAATTTAATACAAATATTCCACAACCATAATAACACTGCGAAGTCGCCGTGGTCTAGTAGGTAGTGTGTTGGTTTATTAGACTAGACGTAAGGCCACGGTTCAAACTCCAGGTCAGACATCAAAACGAAAATATGAAAAAAAAAAAAATGATATTTCGGCGACTTCCTCTCAGCAGATTTCTGGTAAAAATGTGGGAGTAAAATAAAATTGCTAAGAAAAGTTTCTCAAGAATCTGTCGTTCAGAGTCCACTTTAAGCTGTAGGTCTCGCCACTCTTGTATAAAATTAACACATGCAACATAAGTGGTGTGTGAAGCTAGGTCGTAATCCTGACTGAAGAATTATAATGACAACTTATGTTATAACTTAGTATAACACTGTTTAATCTTGTATGAGTGTTTATGTCTGACAGTCCAAACTTCCCATCCTTGCCGACATAAACAGGATTGTTTAAACGATGGTAAATTGGCAACAGAGGGCGCTGCCGTTTAGAATTAAGCTTTTTATATTTTAACATTAATGTTGTTTTTGGCTTTAAGACTTTTTTGTTTATTAATTTAATTTATTCGTTTTTTGATCGCCTGGAGAGATTTGGAGCTCCAGAAATATTAATAATTAATTTTGAATTGAAATTTTGTGAAATTAATAAAAAATAATAAAATAATTTAGTGTATTTTAAAATTTTTGTGGAAAATACAAGAAATAAAAGAAATACGGTGTATATCAAAAATTTTACATAAAAAAGAAAGTGATATGTGTTTGATTTTTTGTGCTTGAAGTTCTACATATAATATTTGCCTCTTTTTGTAGTGACCTGTAATCCCAATCGGAGGAACTGACGATTAATTTTTACGTGTTTTTTCACCCCTCATAAAGTCCACAAGCGAACAATGAGTTTTCCAAGAAAATAGTTAAGAAATATAATTTTTCCAATAATTCCTCAAATTTCATGTAAAACTTTTATAATTTCAAACTATATTTCCCAGAAATTGTGCATCCATGAATTACCGTCCAAACATAAAGTCTTATACAGTAAAAGAAGCCCCCAAGAGATAAAAAAATATTGCCATTGGAAATAAAAGTGAAGTAAGTCCTAAACCATCAACAAATTAATCAGCAGTGCTTACCAGCTTACAAGACTTCGCATAATAATGCAGTAAAGTGTGGAATTTCGAACATAGTTTACGCATAATAGTGGAGTAAAATGACGCTACTATCTAGAAGGTAGTGAATTGGCTTATTATTCACACCACAGTTCAAACATCTCAAACAAACCGGAAATATGACTTGGCGACTTACTCTCAGCAGTCTTCTGGCAAAAAGTCTGAGAGTAAATAAAATTGCCATGAAAAGTTTCTCAAAAATCTGTCATTCGGAGTTGATAAAATTAACACACACAACATGGGTGGCGTGAGAAGCTAGGTTGTAATGCTGACTGAAGGGTTGTAATGATGAATTATGTATGTTATGTAAAGTAAATGAAAATGTCATAAAAAGCTTATCAAAAATCTGTCGTTTGGAGTCGACTTTAAACTGTAGATACCTCCACTGATAAACAATACATACACAACACTGGTAGTGTGATAAGCTAGGTTGTAATCCTAACTAAAGCATTGTAATGACGAATTCAGTAAACATTAAGTAAGTTAAGGAAAAATAATATTTAAAACGTTGTCTTAGACATTTACTTGTTTACAACAACGTTTAGATTTCATTTGGATTAAGTACAATCCGGAATGAGTTTTAAAGAATATTTTATTCTGTTATTCAAAATACTTTTCATTTCAATTTTCTTCTGTAACAACAAGTAAATCTTTTAAAATGTTAAGTTTACATTGTTATTCATTTAATATTTGCGTAGTATGACCAGATCTTTAGTAAATTATTGAAAATAGAAAGGGAATTTATTTATTTATTAAGCCCCAACACTAAAAGGTTATATAGGCTTTTATATAATCCAAAAACGTATATTCTATCTTAATTATAATTTGTTACAAAGATTTAAATCATGTTATATAAGTTAATTTCATTTAAAAACCCCTTGACTTTTTTAAAATCATGTTCACTTTCCAGAATTTCGATTCCGTTTATTTTGCTCTTAATTCGATGTTGACGAAATAATCTACATTCATTAAATGTGTGAGAAACATTCAGATTTTGACCGCAATCACAAAGTGGTGGTGTATTCTTTTCAATAATATGTCTATGAGAGAATAAGCAGTGACTGATTCTCAATCTCGTAAATTTAATCCAATCTTTTCTAGATAAAATAGGTGTAGGGAATTTAGGTAAGATATTTGTTTTTTTTGAATTTTGGATAATTTATTCTCGCTATTTTGCCACAAATCATTCCAGAGATCAAATATGTATTTTCTAATGTATTGCCTGTAGTCGGAAGGATTATATTTATATTGTACAGATATAGGTACTTTTTTCTAAGGAATTTTTGGCCAGTGTATCTACTATCTCATTTCCGGCTATACTAAAATGACTGGGGATCCACAAGAAACTAATCTTATTGTTCGACAGATGGCTCATAGATTCCCTTATCCGGTTTATAATTGTATTAGTACTATACGGGTTCTGAAGACCCCGGAGTGCACTCTTACTATCTGATACTATAAGAGTCTTTTGATCGACATTTCTAAGATTTTCAATACAGGTCTTGATTGCCAGTAGTTCGCTTGTGTAGATAGAAGAATAGTCGTGAATATAGAAAGGGAATTTGGAAAATATTTTTTTGGAATTTTATAAAATGTTAACATTAAAGTAAAAATAAAACATTTTTTACATAAAAACTGATTTCAGTTTATGAAATAAGGTCCCCTAATTGCTATGGCTTACGTTATAAATAAGACACGCCTATTTTCTGACTTTTTAAAACAACCACAATTCAAACCTGTACCTGACGCTCACCTGCTGTTAAATTGCACATTACTTCAGGTGTAGCCAGCCATTAGCTAAGAACACACACAAAATGGTTGTATTTTTACCTGTTTGTGGGGGAAAAAAAAGCGCATGTCTTTTGAAAACCTTTGGTCATGATATAAAAAAATATAAAAATTAAAAATCATGGGATTTTACAAAAAAGAGTTTCAAGGGTTTTTTTTATTGTTTATTTTGTTGTTCGGACAACAATAATAATATTTTTTCCAATGACTCAACCTGATTTTATTTACTTTTTTTTTTTATTATTTTTGTTATTATGATTTTATAAAATCAACGCCTTATTATTTATTTAAAAATGTTTTTCAAATACACGCTTATCAGTACAAAAATTTGAAATGAAAATAAAAACAAAAAAAAAAAAAAACAAAAATAATACCAGACGTCTAATGCACTCAAACCAATATGGATTTCAAATTAAATTTGTGTTTTAATCAGTTTGAAAAAAATGAAAATTTTTAAATTCATTCATAAATTAATTCCAAATAAGAAAACACAATTTGAAAAAAACTACAACAGAATTATAAAGAAATTTTATTTTGAATTTAAAGGCCACAAGGGTGGTCTTCAAGTTAACCTGCTTTTTTCAATTTTTTTTTTCTTTGAAAGTGCTGAAATTGCAAACTTTCCATGCCTGTAAATACCCCACACACATAATATTTTGTTTACTTTTGTAAACAACAACAACAACAATAGCAATCACAATAACGGCAAAAGGAAAAATATCAAATGAAATTCACCTTAAAAACCATCATTATTCTCAGTGATAATAATACACCACCAACATGGTAATACAAACTACTTCTTGTGCTGCTTCTACATTATATTGGTGTAGTGTAGTGTGGTGTGGTTGTAGTGTTTGTTGTTCCTTTATCGAAAGCTTAAGATCAGCAAAAGATTTGTTTGTTTTGGTTTGTAAAGGAGTAACTCAAGTTTCATTAAAAAGACGAAAACAAAAGCAATTAAAAAAGTGTAACGGCTTTGACGTGGTGAGTGTAGGAGAGAGAGAGAGAAGTTTTAAAATATAAACATTGTTGCCATTTAAAAGGTTTTTCTTATCAAAATAACATTGTATTCCGGGACATTTGAAATTCAGCATTATTTCTTGAAGATTTTAACAAAGTTAAGCCAATAAATTATTAAAAATACCAAAAATATGTTGAAATATTGCTTCAAACCTATGAAATTCAATGAATTTAACACTACAACACTGTAAATTTACATATTTAAATAAAATCTATACAAATAAAATGTATTTCAAAAATATTTTCTTTAGCGCCACAGGTTTTTTTTTCGAACGTTTTTAATTGGCTAAAATTTTTCACAATTTGTTTTATGTTTAAAACAAAAAATTTTTTTTCTTAATGTATTGCTTTCTGTTTCAGTAAAGCATTTTTCTTTTCAAAATGAAATGAAATTCTAAAGAACGATATACGAACGAAATTTATATTTTATTTAGGAACGCCTCATTTTTATTTTGGCGACATTAAAATTTGTTTTTTTTTTTGTTTAAGACCATAATTCTCAAGTCTTTTGAAACATTTTTGTCAAAAGTCTTTAAGAAATTAGAATGAAATTCATATTGTTTTTAAAAACGACAAATACGAAATTAAACATTTCAATTAAAATTATTAAAAAAAAAATACATATTAAATACAGAAATTCATATATTAAAAGGCAATGGCATTAAATTTTAATGTTCAAAACATAAAATTTACATATGAAGACAATTTTTCCAAAAAAAAAAAAAAAAAATTAAAAAATTATTAAAAATCCGAGGGAATTTCTAATTTTTTCGATTTAAAGAGACATTTTACGAAAAATTATAAAAGAATTCTTAGATAAAAACAAATTCTTTTAGGGCCATTATTACAACTTGCCGTTAAACTTGGGTTTAGTTAAAGGTACCTTTAGCTAAAGGGAACTGTAAAGTTACCTTTAAGTGATTTTCGTTATTACAACTTACAAATAAAATAAAATTAAAATATGGCAGTGCCGGAGCAAAGTCGATAAAGCTGCTCAATTAAACAAGTTTTTTTTTTAACGCAGTGGCAACAGCGGAGTTCGTTTTTTTGTTGTATATCGATGGCTTAATATAGAAAGATCGTATCTCATTTTTTTTTTCAAAATCGGGGTAGACAAAACCCCCATACACATCCTCTGAATATTTCTGCTTCCTATGTTGACAAATAGTCGTCTTACAGTAATTAAAAGAAAAAGCCCTAACTCACATAAATTTGAATAAATATTTTTGACTCTTTGTACCGAGTGAAGAGTTCAACTATAGTATATACTCCGTTACTGATGTAACGTCATTTATTTTTAATAAAAACTGCATTTAATCTTTTTTATAACATTTTTGTCTTAGATTTTATTAAATTTTTCCTTCTCCTGTAAAGTACTGAAAATTGAAGATACGACCTTTTTATATTAAGCCATCGATATGCTCATTTTGTTTAAATTTGAAGTTGCCATATCGAAAATATAAATGATATGGCAAGTTCAAACATAAAGTGACCTTTAAATGTTAAAGGTAGGATGATCTTCCCTTTAGCTTAACGATCACTTCTATCTTATTGGGTACTCATAATATTGAAAAACAATTTATCTGCCCGTTAAAATCCTCCCTTTAGTTAACGGCAAGTTGTAATATTGGCCCTAAGACTGTTAAAATATATTTTCAGCAAGTTTGAATTCGGGTTTCCCCTTATTTCTATACTGCCTTGCTTTACTACTTAAGTTCTTCCATCTAAATAAATAATTTGTGTACTAAAGTAAGTTCTAGAATGAGTGGGTTGCCATTTGTTGTTGCTTAAAAACAATTTGAAAGTGAGAAGATCCTGATTGAAGTATTGGAGAATCTTTCTAATACACCAAAAAGTCTGTTAACTTTTATTAATGCGTAGAGAATGTGTAGAGAATTTCTCACAAGTATTCTTTTGAATAGATTTTTATTTCCAGTCTTTTTGTGTTTTTCTTTCTGTAATCATGGTTAGAAAGTAAAGAATTCAATAAAATTGCTTTAATAACACTTGGACATCCATCTACAATTTCCAAACAACCAAAATGCCAACGAAAAGCTGATCATTAGATTTAATAGGCAGAAGAGAGACATTTATCAGATCGCAATACTCATTTCTAAATTATAGTTTTTCAAGTTGTTTAATAGCTTGTTCACACAACAATATTAATTGAGGCAATTAAGTTTTAAATGCAGTTATTGTTCACACATAGCGCAATTAAGGTTACTTATTTAAAAGGACTAACTTTCTGGCTTTATTCCACTGCAATCACATACATACATACATAATTGATCATTACAACCCTTCAGTCAGGATTATTAACCTAGTTTCTCACACCACCACTTATGTTGTGTGTGTTAATTTTATACATAAGTGGCGGGACCTACAGTTTAAAGTCGACTCCGAACGACAGATTTTTTGAGAAACTTTTCATGGCAGTTTTATTTACTCTCAGAGTTTTTGCCAGAAATCTGCTGAGAGGAAATCGCCGTAGAAATACTTTTTGTATTTTGTTTTGATGTCTGGCCTGGGGCTCGAACCCTGGCTTTACGTCTAATAAACCAACACACTACCTACTAGACTACGGCGACTACTGCAATCTCTTTCTTTTTTTTTCAAAACTACCGCTTCTCATTGAACACACATGCTATGTCTTACTGAACATACTTCACACGAGGTTGCATTTGCTACCTGACTCCATTAATTATGTAATTAAATGCTAATTGCGTAATTTATTAAGAAAACTTTTGTTGGTTAACTGAACTCAATTAATTAACAAAAGAATTCATTGCCAACATAAGTTGTAAGCCTAAAACTGGCATAAAATGGTAAATAGTTTAAATAATGGGCATTTTTAAAAGGCTTAGAATTCAGATATTAAATCAAAATCGGCTTTTAGTTTTAAAGCAATTAATTTTGAAAGGTTTCCAAACTGTAAAACGTTAATTAATTTAAAAATAAAAATTAATTTCAATTAATAAATCCCAAAAAAAAGTTGGTGATCAATCAGAACAATTCGGAAACAATTTGGTCGCACTTGGAACTCTTTAAACTAAAGTAGTGTTTTGCAAAAGTGTGATCAAATAATTTTTCTTATTAACTTAGAACTCAAACACCTTAAAGGCTTACAAATAATATTTTAAAGAATTTGCATAGAATTTTTAGAGTTTTAAAGAAATTTCAGAGTTAATACAACATTTTTTGAAATTTAAATAGTTTTTTAAGTTAATTACAAGCCTTAATTAAAATTCTACAAATTTTTTTGTTAAGTTTTTGAGTCCTAAGTGTATAAAAGAAGAGCCCGTGGTTCAAACCCCAACTAAGATATCTCCAACAGAGCGAAATATATAAAAAAAAAATATTTCTTTCGGTGACTTCCTTTCATCAGTCTTCTGGTAAGTACTCTGGGCTTACAAATAAAATTGCCATGAAAAGTTTTTTAAAAATCTGTTGTTCGTAGTCGATATTAAACTGTAGGCCCCGCTATCCATTTATAAAATTAACACACACAACATGGGTGATGTGAGAAGCTAGATTGTAATCCTTACTAAAAGAGTTAAATTATTAAATTGAAGGAAAATCTGTCCCTTTTATGTGTTATAAGCCTTTAAAACACATTTTTTTTATAAATTTCAGAGAATCTTATCGGGTCCTTTTTAAATTCTTCAATGTTTTTTTTTAGTTTTCGAGTTACTGAATATAGAAACTTCCTACGAAGTTTTCTTATAGCTCTTAGAGCGCCAAAAGGAAAAGGTAAAGTGTCATTATCTCTAAATCCATATCCAAATCCCTTTGTTTAGAAAAACTTTTTAAATTTCACCCGTGTTAATGGCTGAAATTTGAGTTAAGTACAGTATTAAGAATGAAGATTTCCTTAGCTTTGTAAAATACACCTTAGAGAGACAAATAATGTTGTTAAATTTTCTTTATCTCTAATCCCAAATTTTATTTCGATAAATCTACTCATTTTCCCCTGTTTTTATTTTTATAAAATTGAAGAGTAACACTTACTTGTAATACTTACAAATAAAGAAATATTTTTAATTTATAATTCTTCATTGAAAATCATCAAACAGAATTCTATAACAGCTAGAAAATGTACAGAAATTCTCATAAGCTTGATTCCTAAACTTTATTTAAAAAATTCCCTCTGTATTATTTGCTAAAAGTTGAAAATTTATGACACTGTCAATGAAATCTTGGCAAGAAGTTGTATAACAGATGTTAGAAAGCCAAAAAATGTTGGTAAATTTTCTATAATTCAAATTCCAAACTTTGTTTTGAAAAATCTCCTCATTTTCCCCAGATTTTTTTTTGCTGGAATTCAAAATAAATAAAAAAATTTGCAAAAATCTTTTATTTTTCCTTTATTTTCCAGTACTTTTATATGCTGGCACATGAACATTGTCTGGAAATGCTGAATTGAAGGAAAATGTTCATTTATTTTTAAATGTTTTTTTTTTTATCAAAATTGCCATTGGAGTTCTAGAAAAGCTGTTAGAGGGTCAAAATATGGTGATAAACTTTCATTTCCTCAAATCCCCAACATTTTCGAAAAAAATTTGTTAATTTTTGTGGGTGTTCTTTGCTGGAAGTGTAATAAATTGTGGTGTCAATGCTACGATTCTCCCAAAGGAGTTGTCCTAGAGAGATAAAAAATGTTATTATCTTTGGTTCCCCCTTAAATCCCGAATATTTTTATAAAAATCTCCTTACTTTCCTCTATATTACGTGCGGGAAGTGAAGTTAACTAAAGAACTGAACATAAAATCTTTCAAGCTATGTTAGAGATTCTAATGAAATAGAAAAGTTTAGTAAATTTTCCTTTTCTTAAATTCCTAAATTTTATTACAAAAATCTCCTAATTTTCCCTCTGTTTTTTAAAATGGACATAATTCCCAAAATCGTTAAAAACTAGTCTTAGATTCTTGAAAAATATTATTAAACCTTCCTTAACTCAAATTCTGAATATTATTTCGAAAAATCTCCATATTTGTTCCCGTATTTTAAGTGCTGCCATTATGCAAATTAATACTTACATTGCATGGTGAATGCTGGTGATGAGGGCATACTTTGTTTAATAATATTATCCTCTTGACCAAAACGTGCTGTAGACGACGGCACCAAACAGGACAACATTGGAATGGTGTTTGAAATTTCAACAAAGAAAAATTAAAACGAACTCTAAAATGAGTCTTTTATTATATTTGTATTTTTTTTTTTTTTTAATATTTTTAATTTTAAATCTTAAAAACACTTATTTTCATGGCAAATTTTTTTTTTCTTAACTTTTAAACTGTGCAACATTTTAATGCTTTAGACCCCATATCTTTAGTTAAACGCATTATAAACTAGTTAAGAATTTATTTTTTTTATTATTATTATTATTTATAATTTTAAGATTTATTTTCCTTTTTAACTCTTTTTAAGTTTTTTTTGTTACTTTTTTTTCAATATTTTCTCTGTGATTTATTTTTTATAATTTTTTTATTCCGTTTTTGTTTATAATTTTTGTTTTCAAAACTCTTTTTTTTTTGATTGAGATTTTTGCGCTTTTTTACCCGAGATTTTTAAAATTTCAATTCAAAACTTTTCTAAATTTTTTCTTTTTTTTTCAAAATTGTTTTGGTTTTCTTTGGTAGATTTTTTTAATAATTTCTACTTTTACTTAAGAATAATTAAATCTTTTCTTTTGATTTCTTTGCGTTTATTTTATTTTGCTTTCTGATTTTCAAAAATTTCAATTTTTTTTGTTTTTATTTTGGAATTTCAAATATTTTTTCTTCTTTTTTTGTTTGTTTTTCTTCAACAATTTGAAACGAGAAAAAAAAGCGTAGAACAACGCGTGTCTTTTCGCCGCGGCGTTCAGTTCGCTACTGTTGAAACACGTTTGTAAGCGATTTCAAATGATTTTAATTTTTACCGTTGCATTTGGTCCACTCACTGACAAAACAACTGACTGAGATGAATAACAGAAATGAAAATACAAAAAAAAAAAGCAAAAAAAAAAAGAAAAAACGCAAAAGGAACACTTTGTGTTTCAAACTCACACACAATATGCCACACACAATACGACGGACGACGATACGATTTCAAAATAAACTCTTGTACTGTGTTGTGTGTTTTGTAAGTAAAATGTTATGTATGTGGGTACGTGTGAATGTACGTGTTTCTCCGTGTACTCGACGTAAATGCAAAAAAAAAAACACACACACTCAGAAAAAGAAAATAAAAACGACCCTCTTTTATTTAAATAACAAGCACACTTACACTCACACACAGTATTCTGCTACATTTAGTAGCTCCTTAGTAATAAAGCTGGAATATATAAAACACACACACACACATACACACACTCTTGCTCTTTATCACAGCTCTCTTACAGCATCATTATTATTATTATTCTCAACATCATAATCATGATTCTCTTTTCTCAAACAGAAAGAGAGAGAGAGAGCGACAGAGAGCGAATCTAATACTAAAACTTATTGTTTGTTAAGGGAGGTAATTTGTTATTATTAGAAACGAAAACAACACAATCTTTTCACCATTATTTGCTAAACTTCTAACGGTGATAAAGCACTCTCTTTTTCTGCTCTGTCTCGCTCTCGTTCTCTGTTGTTGTTACTGAGTAAGTGAGTACTGTTTTGAAAATACAAATTGTTGATATTGTTTACATTTATCATCATTAATACAATGCTACAACGAATGGTAAAGTGATAGTGGTGCTTGTGCTCGTGCTGTTGGTGGTGGTGGTGGCGGTGGTGGTTTTATGCACTGTGTTGTTAATTTATTTCGTTTAAAGTGTTTGTGAGAGAGGGAGAGAGAAAGAAAGTTTGATTTGTTTTATGAAAGGTAAATTCTCAAAGAACTTTTTAAACACTGTTGACATTATTTTAACACACTGTTTACAGTAGGGGAAATGCTGTTTTGTGTTTAACAGACTGTTACTGTTAAACATTTGAAAGGGTTTAGCTTTTAACAGAGTTTTAAACAAATTTTTGGTTTTTTATTTTTTATCTTTATATAGAAAAATAGAAATTGAAATAAAATAAAAAAAACATTTTTCACTCGATACGAATTTTTTGAAAACCTTTTTTTTATATTTTCCTGCTAAAATTATTTCAAACGAAATTCCTAATTCTGTATTGAGATATCCGCTGGTATAGTAGATAGTGTGTTGGCTTATTAGACGAAAGCCCGTGCGTGAAATCCCTGGCTTAGACATCTCGAATAAAACGAAATATGAAAACAAATATTTTGTACGGCAACTTCCTTTCAGCAGTTGTCTGGCAAAGACTGTGAGCGTACGAATAAAATTGCCATGAAAAGTTCGTCAAAAATCTGGAGTTCGGAGTCGACTTTAAACTGTAGATCCCGCCACTCATGGGTAAAATTAACACACACAACGTAAGTGGTGTGAGAAGCTAGTTTGTAAGCCCGACTAAAGTGTAGTAATGACCATTAAAGCAAGTAAGTAATTAGGCAAGAACAGCTAAAATTACTACACAGAAAAAGGGTGTCATGCCACGAAGATCTTTGTTAAGCTGCCATCAATTGAAATGAAGGTTTAAAGCACCCAGAGTTACATCGCCTCCAGAATGTAATGTAATGTAAGGAAGATGATATGAGATGCAAGACGACCTTTTGCACTGCAACCACCAATGGTCACAGGCTTAGAACGTCAAGCAAGTTACTTACCTCCCTCTAGGAACTGTCAGCACGTCCTAAACATGCAATTTAGTAGCATGAAGTTGCGTGTATCTCATATTCTCCAGTGTTAAACAGTTGAAGATCGATTTTGCTTTCTACAGCAGCAAAGTTTTCAACAACTATAACGCATATGCCCATCCTGTACAAGGTTTATTGTACACATGGGGACCTGTTAGAACTCTGAAAAGTTTTTCCAAAATTTTTATGGCAAATATCGTGGTAGCTGAGCAATTTTGTCGGTACTGTCCAGGTCACAGATGTCCCTCCAATAATTTCTTATGATAAATGTTGTCTACGTCCTGATTTCTATGGTTAGAAGGACTCAAAATACAGAGTGAACAGTCTTCAGTCTCGTTTTTGCCTAGATGGAACTGCTAAGATCTTTACTATGAGCGTAAGGACATGCTATAACACATGGGCGAATGTAGCATCTTTATTTGAAGTTATTGGTCTGGGTGCTTCTACATTGTGAAGTATATTAAAACCAATCATGATCATTATTGAACCGTTTGTGATTTATTTATTTCGGCGTTTGTCTCTTTCTCTAACGGTCTTCTATGGTTTGATCCTTGAAAATCCCTTGGCCAAGTCATCGCCAAATAATAGACAGAAAATCTTGGCGATAAACTGCTGCTACAGCAATGAAGTTACAAAGCGAAGCAAGAAATAGCAAAAAGTCATTCGTGGCATGGCAAATCTAAAATTAATTGAATTTTTCTTTCTTTTTCGCTTTAAAAACAATTTTTCTTGAAAAGTTTTTAAAAATCACGGACATTTTCAATTAAAAAAGAAGGAAAAAACGAAAGAAAGGACAGCAGACCTGCTATTAAATTTCTTTCGGAGTATTGTTAACAGAAGGAGAAATGCTTTCTCTGTTACTCCGTATGTTAACAGAGTCGGATGTTAAACTTAATTTAACATCACGCCAATGTGTGTGTGCACGTGTGTGGTGTTCTCGTCTATGCCCTTTGAAATAGCTTTCAAAAATCATTCCCCTTCAAGTAATTGGATAATGTTATGCTAACATAACGTAACGTTTACATTCTGTGAGTTTTAAAGTCTTCAACACACCATTCTGTGTAAAACCATTAGCGAACGAAGAGCGTTTATCAGCAAGTGTTGCTCGTAATAAGAAAAATTTTCTAAAATTTACGGAAATCAAGAAAAAAAAGAATTTTTTTGTGTTTCAGAGTCAACATATGGAAAGTTGGGAATGGAAAATAATAATTGCAAAGGCAATACAATTGAAAAATTAAATAAAAAAAGGAAGAATGTAAAATTAAACAAATTATTGGAAAAATTCTTTAAAAATTAATTGACAGGGATGGGAGTTTTTTTTTTTTTTTTTTTTAATGAAATTTTAAGAAATTGAAAATTTATGGTGTTTGTTACCACGAGATAATTCAATTTAGTTGAACAATGTTAGTGGAAGCGCGAGTACCTTTTTTAACTTCAAATATAAAACAAAGTTTGCATGGATAGATATTATCATGTTGCAATACTAGACCACTAAGGGGTCTACAATTTGTGAATGAATGGAAAATGTTATCTTCTTAAACATGTCTATTCGTGTTGCTTCATTTGATGAAATTTGCTATGAAATAATTGTTATTCTAACTCAGCAATTTAATTGTTAAAGGCTTTAATCGAATGAAACACTCTATTTTCTATTTTTATATGGAAACCGCTTAAAAACAGTTAATAGGTATTAAATCTGACTGTCTTGGCTGTCATAAGATTTACTCTTAAACAAAACAAACAAAATTTTTCGAAAATCTTGAAAGAGACAGGTGAACATCTGATTTACATGCTGCTAAATAATGTATGTATGTTCTTTGCAAAGGATTGTTTGAGTCGTTTGTACATCGACCGATCTTATATAAGAGCTGGTCAACAACTCATCGTTGAATTCAAATTTATTTCTTTCGTGAGGTTGGGGAACATTAAATGATCACTCGGACCAATATCCGGAGAATAGGACAAATGAAAAAGTAATTCATAGCCTAATTCAAGGATTTTTGTCAAGCAAACTGTACATAAGTCCGTTGAGTTAGTGAAACTTACATACACTTTTGGCCTGACTTCTCTCACTACAACCATCCATGTTACGTGTGGTAATTTTATTCAAAAGTATGAGAACCACGAAAGATGCCTAATGCTTTGAAACAATTGAAGAAATTCTCGACATTCTATTCGACGTTTGAAGGCGTACGTGAGATTGGTGATGCTTTAGGGAAATTACACGAACCAGAGGTTTCAATCGCTTTTCGCAACATGGCTAATACGTTTGCTCTCACAATCGATTACAAACGCAATTGTGTATCGACTTCGCAGGAGTATTCTGATGAGTTTTTGTGTCATTTCGGACAGAACAGTAATTCACCACACCACATATCTTGTCAAACAGCTGTTCACACAGTGGATCTCACGACGAATAGACCTCAAAGGAGTTCAAGATGGTTTTGCTTGGCAGTAAAGTCATGACGAACCTTTTTTTGGAATGTCATGTGCAGTTTCCGTGGCAAAAATGCATGAGTAAGGCTTTTAGTTCGCCTCAATCTATGGATTAAGCTCCGGTGGACTGTTTTTTTACCTCTGAAGAATCATTTCGACGGCTAGAGATTTTTTTCAACATTGAAATCAAAAAATCTACTTCGAGTGCTTCATCAGGGTTTAGTTTTAGAAGAAACGATTGGCAAAGTTGCTGCAAATGTAGCAGACTTGAATTATTTTCGGGGGTACACTTTCCCTTCTCAAAACTTTTCTTATAGCTGTCTGTCCCAGGGTATTGAATACTTTCTTGAATGAATAGTTGAAACAAGGTTCGAGGAAGAGTTGATTTGCAGAAATAACGGAAATATTTGATCAGAGTATTATGTTGTCTGATATAGGAGGCCTCTCTGTGTACGAATTATTCTCCATTTTAGTTTGATATCTGCCTGTATTTTAAGTGCCATTACCTTCAAACACCCATTAGTTCACATATGATAAATTCCCATTCAAAACATGTGATGAGTCTTGCCGATTGAAAACGTATTTTAAATTTGTTGAGACTCTGTATATTAAGTTCACAAGTTTGAATGACTTAAAACGATTGCAGACCCTGTCTAAATAAATTTTCTGGGAATCAAAAAGATTAATTTTTTGGTTTTATTTCTTCAAATTTTTTCTGAGAATCTTTAGCAATTTTTCGATAAAAAATGATTTTTTTTCGTTCATAATTTCGTTGGTTAATCAGTGTTGCACGGTTGGTTGGCTTATTCCTAAGAACCTCGCCAGTCAATCAATGGTTTTCGTTTAATTTTTCTTTCTTTCTTCATTTTGGTTTCGTTTGGTTTCATTCACTTCATGATTTGATTCTTTATTCGTTTGGTTTTCTTTTTTTTAATCGTTTTTTTCTGGCTTTTTTTCGTTGATAATTGCCTTGGAATTCATTTCATTTCGTTGGTGCGTTCGTTTTTGTGTTACAGGCGTTGAAAACATACGCCCGTGCATGCCAAAGTATTAGGCAGCCATTCAAATTGACGGTATTTGACGGATTGCATTTTAAATTCTTTTCTTTTCGCATTTTTTTAAAATTTTTTTTTGGCGAAATTCATTATACAAACTGTAAGAATGTCTTCAAGCAGTGCTGTAAAGGAATGAAATCTACATACAGTGAGTAATGCAAATAATGTGTCAAAACTATACAGAAAAATAAAAGTTCTGAGAATATTTCTGTTGTACTAAGGGGTGATTTTTTAAGAGCTATAGGAAATTTTTTCAAAAAAAACACAAAATTCAGAAAAATGCATGAAATCTTTATTTGAATCGATAGTACGGTCCATATAATTTAATGTTTGAAGATTATTTCATGCAAATGTTGACCGCGACTGCGACTCAAATGGTCCATCCGCTTAGTCCAATTTTGGCATACTCTTTCCAACATTTCGGCCGGTATCTCACAAATCAATGCTTCAATGTTGTCTTCCAATGCGTCAATTGAAGCGGGCTTGTCTGTATAGACATGAGCTTTAACATAGCCCCACAAAAAAAAGTCTAAAGGCGTTAAATCGCACGATCTAGGCGGCCAATTGACCGGTCCCGAACGTGAAATAAAATGTTCACCGAACTCGCCTCTCAATAAGTCCATTGTTACGCGTGCTGTGCGGCATGTGACACCGTCTTGTTGAAACCACATGTCATGCAAGTCAAGCTCTTGCATTTTGGGCAAAAAAAAATAGCCGAATTTCCGCTTCAGTGGGTCGATTAAACTGACCATAAAATGGAAGAAGCGCGCGATGAACTTTCTTAACAGAGCACACGCATTTTGATAATAAAATTCAATGATTTGCAAGCGTTGTTCGTTTGTAAGGCGATTCATGGTTAAATTATAGACCAAACTGAAGATGTTTGACAGTGAAACAAAACACGAAACGTGCGTGAGCTGTTTAAACCAGTGTTGCCAAAAAGATAATAGCTAAAAAATCACCCGTTATAAAGAAAACATTGAGGATTGAGCAGAAAGGTATAAACATCTTCACGGGTTGGGTTTCGCTATCTTAAAGGCCTTGGAGGCTGCATCTAGTATGGCAACTTCAAATTCGGAATCTTATGTGATCTTCGTTGGCACACTAAGTGCAATTGTATCGATTTGATGTAAATCATGACTGATTCCTGATTATAAGTAGTATAAAAAAGCCTTTGGACCACATCGAATCCATTCCTGCTGGGTCCTGAGATGTAGCGATATACCAGCGAACGAAATGGCGGATGCTCTTGCTAAGTTAGTTTCACTTCCAAAGAGTGATTTGATAGTTTTTCTTAAGCCTCCAATCTACCACTTCTTCGGCCATGTCAATAATGGGATCAAGCGGGTAGGAGCGATAGGGCTGGTGGGAGGGATTGAGTTGTTATGTGTCTAGCAGTGATAGCTGCTATATTCTCAAGGTTGGTCTTTTTCAGCGCTCTCTTGTGTAAGGTGGTTGAATTTTTTTCACTTTTTTCTCCAATTCCTATATTTATATTTTTTATATTTATTTTCTCCATTCTCCTTCCTTCTATCTCCTTTCGTATCTATTTTTAGAACGAATTCAATAGGTCAGTTTTACCTCCTGGTATTGTAATTGTCTTGATGAATAGTACAAGACCTCAAACCTAGCCTAACCTAACCAAAAAGAAAGTTTGGTTTGATACCGCAGGCAACAAGATGCCATTGTGGGAGTTTTGTGCCCACAAGCACTATCCGATAAATTAAATTTTTTTCTGAATATTGTATTTGGTTGGTGCAATGACTTTGGTCTTGCAAAACCGATAGTATCGTGTCGATATCATATTTGCCTTTTAATTATTATTGTTTTAAAATAATTTCATAGAATTTTTAATTACGTTTTAATAATTGCTTTAAATTAACTCTGAGTTCCTTTATAATTAAACAAAAAAAAAAAATCGAAATTAAATTTGCAATTTTCCAATTTGACTTTCTTCTTAGTAATGTTTTCACACTTTTACAGCTCTGTTGTAAATCATTAAAAAGTAAGCCAATACAACATGCATGTAAGATGGTATTGAGCATAACATGATATTTTGTATACTCAATTAAAACAACAACAACAACAACATGGAACCATAATAAGCATAAGAAAAATTTTTTAAGTATTTAAATAAGAATAACAAAATACATACAAAATAAACCGTTATAAACACACGCACACACCCGCACATACTACATCGCTTAATCACACAACACTTCCAACAGATATTTACGTGAAGAGTGCGTTATTTTCGTTTTTTTAATGAAAATAAAAAAACAACGTACACAAGCAAAGCAACAGCCTTAAAAAAAACAGAGAGAAAACAGAAAAAAAAAAACAAAACGAAACGCAAACGAAAACCCATAACAAAACCACACACATTAATGAGTTTTTTGTTGTTGTGTTTTATATTATGAGTCTATTTTGCTTATTATTATTAGTGGAAGTATTGTTGTTGTCGTTGTTTTTGTTGTTGCTGTGCTTTAGTTGGCGGTAGGTGGAGCTTCTTTCTCATGCTTATAAACAAATAATACTCGTTTAATGAGACGACGACTCACACACACACCAATACGCAGAAATTGTGTTTTTTTTCTCTGTTCGTTATTTTTGTAGGTGTTGTTTCGTGTTTGTTTTTTGTCTCTTTTTTCTATTTCTTGTGTTTTTTTTATTGTGTTTGCATATACAGGTTGTTGTAAAAGAACTCTTTTTTTTTTTAAATAGAAAGAGAGGGGATGCTAATTACTGTGTATTGTTGGTTTAAGTATAGGAGAGGTGAGTTTTTTTTTTCCATTGTAGGTATAGAGCGGTTCATACGATACAGTTATTTAGGCACTCATTTAATTGTAATGTCAGTTCTTATATTTGTTATGGGTGCGTATGGAAACAGGTTTTAAGGTAATTAGTTAAGATGCCGGAGTTTTTTTTTGTTTGTTTACGAAAAATGGTTGTACTTGACTTAGTGTGGTGTGGTGAATAACAAGTGCACTGTGAGAAAAGTTCAGTGAAATGCGAGTTTAACGATTTCGTTTAGAATTTTTAAAAATAAAAGTTGTTTGTGCCTTTAATATCATTTTCTTGTTGTAATTTAGAAGTTTTTATGGAAATATTTGCTCATTTGTAACATCGAATTCTTATTTTATTTCTTAATAATGTGGCTGCATATGCATGTTTCGTTAGGGTGTGTGGGAAAAGGCATTCATATGGCTTATGAATGAATGAATGATTGAATTGGAATGCCAGCATAAATGCAGACATTAGTGAAGGATGAAAAATGTCAAATGCAAGGATAACCGAACAAACGCATTTATGCGGTAAATAAAATGCAGATGAGTACAGAAGTTGACACCAAAAACAGCGACAAAAATTGAAACGAATTGACAGAAGCAAATAAAATATTTCGAACATGCATGCCACACAGTCAATGAGTCAGTTAGGCGCTCAAAAACTTCTTTTCTATAATTGTGTTGGTTATTCAGTGGTGGTTTAAAGGTTAAGGGATGGGGAAACAGATGATATTGAAGCAATCGAAGTATTGACATGGTTTTCTTCATTGCCATGAAGCATCCCAAGAACAACTAGTAGTTGGAAGTTGGAAGCAGCAGCACCTTTTGATTTTATTTTTCGTTTCGTTTGTCTGCTTCCAGGAGAGTGTGTTAGAATGCTTGAAAAAGGATTTCTATTTTATCTTTTAATTGATTGCAGGAAAAACATATGCCACGAGACATTACAAACCGTTAGATTGTGACAATAAATGACAAACGAATGATGTTTCAATTGGAAAGTAGGGTTAGAAACGAAGATTGTTTCGATTTTAAACTGCAAGGGAAATGATCAATGATCAGTACAACCCGCTTCTCGCATCATTCTTGTGGAGTGTGTTAATTTTATACATGAGTGACGAGATCTACAGTTTAAAGTCGACTCCGAACGACAGATTTTTT
Organism: Sarcophaga caerulescens; assembly: GCA_927399465.1. Classification (NCBI taxonomy): domain Eukaryota; kingdom Metazoa; phylum Arthropoda; class Insecta; order Diptera; family Sarcophagidae; genus Sarcophaga; species Sarcophaga caerulescens. The sequence continues at coordinate 16,590,636 of OV656872.1, forward strand.
TGAGACTTTTCATGGCAATTTTATTTGCACGCTCAGAGGTTTTGCCAGGAGACTGATGAGAGAATGTTGCCATAGAAATATTTTTTCATTTTTCGTCATGTTCGAGATGTCTGACCGGGGGTGAGAACCCAATCTCACGCCTAATAACCCGATACGCTACATATTAGGTGACATTATTTGATACTGAATGACTATGGAGGTATTCAAGACATGTATAAACACCCTAAATGTATTTCCCCAATTGTCAGGCTATATGTTTGTGTGGTACAGACTATGATTATAGGAGTTAAGGTGTCTCTTTTGATACAAAAATAATGTTACGAAAGTGGAAATGGTGTTGTTAAAATAATAAACAAAAGCTCCAAAAACAAAACAATGCAGTTGTTCACGTGATCAAAGAATAAACAAAAATATAGCAACAACATCAGCATAAAAAAAATATAAGAAATAAAAGATGTAAATAGCCAACAACAAAGTATAGCGATCAGAGAAGTAAACAACCAACAACAAAGTGCAGCGAATAAAGAAGTAAACAAGCAAAAACAAAATGCATATAAGAAATACAAACAACAACAATGGAAACAAGTTGTTTACATTTTTGGATTGTTCCCGAAGGCCGTCATCATCCTTCAAGGGCATTCATCATGCATGTTGATCCAGTGATATAAAAGGCAAGATAAAGCGAGCAACGAGGATTCAGTTAGAATTCAGTCAGTCGTGTATGAAGACACGTGATTCTCGGAGTTCGAGTTAAGTTAGTCGTGTGACGACGTCGCATTGAATTGAGTGAGAATTCAACCAGTGGTGTGTGAAGACACGAGATCGAGTTATAATTCAGTCAGACTTGTGTGCAGACAAGTTGCGTGAAGAAAACAGTTGTTAGTATTGTGCTTACCAAAAGGGTTGTGAGCAAAGAAGAATAACTAACAAGTGTTGTTGTTGCTTACAAAAAAGGTTGTAAGCAGAGAAATATCACGAACAAGCACATATTGTGAAAGTTATCATTGTATACGTGGAATAAGTTCGAACAGTGGCACAAAAGTTGTGCAGATAATAAAGAATTGATTCAAAAAATAAACACATATTTATTTTTATTTTATTTGCAATCTACGAACTCATATTTTTTACGTTTTTAAAAGGTAAAAACGTAACAATAATGTTTAATTGTTCTTTTAGAAGATTACACACTCGGTTGTTCTAATGATACCTCTTGTCCCTTTTCTTTTGCTTTAAAAAGCCACACATCCAAACCGCATTTGAATCTAATCGTTCAATATCTTCTCAATTACCATAAAAGTGTTTAGGAAGTCATAAAATACAAAAACCAAGAAACAATTTGTTGACAAATTTCCCCTTTCCCCCGCCATGCCCATAGCCACCCAAAACAGGCAATAATTTTTCAACCTCAGAAATGAAAAAAAAAAATAAAAAATCTTCCCACACTTGTAACACTCTTCAGAAACTCTTCCACATTTTTTGCCCCAAATTTGTGTCATTTTTTCCCCATTTTAATTGAAAATCAGCCTCGTACATCTTTTACCACTTGATAGGTACGAAGGGAAAGGGTATTGCAACAGTAACAGCAACAACAACAACAGCACTGTACTTCATTTCATTGGTGCTGTTACCACTGACAGAAACCACCAAAAATCCAATGAAATTAAAACGATGCGTTAAAAGTGTTAAAAAAAAATCTGTTTTGAAAATCAAAATTAGAAAAAAGAAAGAAAAACAATAGAAAAGAAACAGAATCAAAAGAAAATTGAAAATAATCCCACAATTTAAGAATTATTCTACAGGCAGCATGGCATCATGGCATCATGCATTTGTAACGCTGGCAGAGCAGCATGCAACATTAATTTTCCCTATTGCGGTAAAAAGGGGTGTTAGAATTCCAAAAACAAGAACAACTGCTGCAACAACATTTAAATTTTTTATATTAAAAAACACTTGAAATGTTTTTCTGTTTTTCTTTTTTTTAATTGAGAAACCCTTTCTCATTGCATTTCCTAATCAATTTCAAAATGAAATTGAAATTAAAACAAATGAACTGAAAGTATAGAATTGTAAAGATAGATAGACAGCCGGACAGATGAATAGTCTTTGGGAAAAATGCTTAGATATGGTGTGACATTAAGAAAAAAAAAAAAAAAAAAAAAATACATTCCCTCGCTTTAACTGCTAATTAAAGCATGTTTTGTATGGAAAATATCAGAGCAAGTTTGCTGGCGGAGAGACAAAATACAATAATTTAATTGGGGGAAGTTACCTAAGCATCACAAATGTGAGTAATATGGTGCCTTGGAAATTGAACTGAAGATTTCTTTAGTTGATTAGAAAATTGGAACGATTTACATACATAATTGGTCATTACAACCCTTCAGTCAGGATTTCGACCTAGCTTCATATTCATATTTCGTTTTGATGACTGACCTGGGATACGAACCCGAGCTTTACTTTTAATAAGCCAACACACTACCTACTAGACTACGGCGACTAAAAATTGGAACAATTTAGCTGATGTTAAATTTGATATTTTGTTGTAAAGTAGAAAATTTGAAGCACTTTTCTGGTCCTTCGATGCGCAGTCTAATTGCTGACATTTAAAATACTTCAATAAATGTTTGCTGATACCAATGCAAGGCTGATACTGAGCTCCTAATATTCCGCGAGTGTGCAACTAAAGGCCACAATTTGGATTTGAATATCAAACTCTAGTCAAGTTCACGCGAAGGTCTCTAATCCTATTATCCACTTCCTTTGTAGGGCACAAAGCGTTGTACAAGACACCTCATACAGTACCTTCAAGAGCAATACAACCGCATACATGATTCTGCACGGTTTCTTGTTCTTGCCCTTCTTAGAAACTCTTAAACACATCACGACCATGAGTTTCGTACGATCCGACTCGACATGTATATATATATATGCCCCAACAAGATGTGGTAGATTGTTCGCGGACAAATGCGGTACCTTCTAATCAATACACTCCAATTCACAACGCTTCAAGGGGTTCTTCAGTTCTTTTTCCTTTCCTTTCTTCACTTCTCTTTGCATCTCCGTTCTTCCCTTTTCTTTTCTTCTCTTGTCTGCCCTAATGTTATCTTCTCCTTTGGTAATTTCCTCTTACCATTGCTTCTCTTGTCCCCTCTTGTCTTCTCTTGTCTCTTCTCATGCCTTCTTTTCTTTTGCCGTCTCTTCTGATTTTATATCTTCTCTTCTGATGTTTTCTTCCTTTACTGTCTCCTCGAGTGTGTCATGTTGACAAGGTATTACTTCGACCTTTCCACACAGGTTAGTCCCTTTTCTAGCGACTTAAGATACCGTCAGCAAACTGCTCCACTGGAATAAATAAATGGCTCTAAGACGACCAGAAGATTGTATTTTTGGCAAACGATGGATGATATGTTCTCGTAATCCTTCTTTCATTACGCCTTGGGCAACGATTACATCACACTCTGACGCATTATCGGTTTGTTACTTTCACTACAAGACACTAAGCCTAATGGGTCTACAATCTGGTTGGTGGTCAGGTCAGAAGTTGGGACAGCTCCTAGATACCATTAGCCAATGAAACCTTTGCTGATACTCATGATTTTTTCCAGAAATACCCGAATGTCCTAGCAGCGGCACATCAAATCAAAAGTGATTAAGATTTTGGCATGGCTTGGGTGCTTTTGTTGCGTTTAGTCTCAGTGTTGTACAATTCATAGTCTATTGTAAACGACAAGAGCTTTTATCATGGTATTAAAACTGGGATTTGAACTCGAAGTCAACTCAATACCCATCAGTCCAAGCTGAAGAGTAGAATAATAAAATAATTTTCATTGGCTTACCTTCCCCTGAAGATTTAATCATTCACCTCTAATGCTCTAAAGAATACAGTTGCAGTCAACTAAAACCCATTTTTGTTTCTTCGCTTACCTTCCCTTAACGGGAAACATGAAAAACCACAATATTCAATATTCACTTCCTAACAAACGCTTACAAAATCAAATTCCAATCCAATAGCCAACCGCAAGCATATGATATTTTTCAATTCCCTTAAATCTTTTACACTTTCAATTGCTCGTTCTGCTCTGTCTTTTTTCTTTCCTCTTTTTTCTTTTTGTGGGTGAAGAAATTTTCAAATTTATGTGTGAAAATTTCAAAAAAAAAAATTGAAAAAATTTTAGAAAATTTTCAAAAATTATTTTGAAATCAACAGAAGAAAAAGAAAAACAAAAACGAGAAACCCTTTAAATGTACATCATAGGCGGCATATGGTTGCTGTAATCTTAAGTGTACAGAAAATGAAACCACAACAACGACAACAACAGAAATAATTTCAAATCCAATTCCGGATTCAAAACAAAATTCGTATGGAAACAGTTCAACATATTGTTTGAAAACCTAAGCCCTGCTTAAGAATCCGCCAAAAAGTTATTTTTCATACAAGAGGGTCAGAGGTTAAGAAGTTAAGGGGGAGGGAGTGATTTAAATTTTCTTTCACACAATACTCGAGAGCAGGCTGCGGGTGCTTTCTGCTGTTCACAGTTCTTAGTTTAATTAACGAATTTCGTGGACTTTTTTCAAAATTTTCTTTTAGGGCATGGAAATGTGAAACCCAACCAATAATATAGGGAAACCCCTTTATTCTACACAACTTTTCATTCAATTTTCACATGAAACCTTAGGAAAACAACGAAACACAGTGTCTTCTTTAATTTTTTCTAAGAGGGTATCCTGGTGTCTCTTAATTATTGCTGTGCCAGTACTCTTCAGCAATTACCGCTTAAATGCCACACAGAAACAACAACTTGCCACATAAAGTAGGCAAAAATTCATTTGAAATCAATCATTATGGGCTGCCTCACAATGAATGACAACGCCGTTAATGAACGCGCACTAAATGAGTGACTTTGTGGGTTCATAAAGCTCATAAGGCTGTTGATGCTCGTGTTTAGAGAGTTTATGCCGGTGCCAGCATTATTTTGATGGGAATTAATGAAACGGTAAATGTGATCGTGTTATTGACGTTTGCCAATAATTGTTAGAATTTCAATACAAAATATTATACCGTTATATTACGTTGGCAGGCAATTCAGTGCTCCAATAGTTTTATTGTAAGCGTAACAGCGTTTCAATTGCATCACAATGACTGCCATCGCCGTAGGAGTGAATGAATATCGTGGGAAAGTTGTTAAATACCGAACAGTAAGAATAAAATTTTAAATGGAAATAGAAAATCAGAAAACAAGCAAAAAATATTCAACCGGACTTGGCTGCATATAGGGTATCCTATAGTAAAGGGCTATCCATTTCGTGGTTCCAAAAGTATGGGACTGGAAGTCGACATCTGTTAAACTAAGTTGCGAAACCAATTTTTTTCTTTTCAGTTGCAAGTCTGACATTGACGAAAATGGATCGCTTAACTATCACAAAACGCATAAAAATATTGCACGCATTCTTGTGCTGCCATCGAAATTAAGCCTCCCTGTAAAATGAGAAAATAATTTCCAATATAACTGAGTCAATCGGACTACCTACGTCCTCTAACATATTGGAGGTTACAAGTTCCGCACCGACCTGTCCAACTCCTTAGCAATGCAATTTCCAACGATATGCCCGAAACCCATACAAGAGTTACCTTTGAATGATCCGATGTTTCCCTGAGAAATTCTAGATATTCATGGACAAAGACAGACGTTGAAACTAAGTTTGTTAGAGATTTTTAACTTTTAAAAATGTTTAAAATATGAGCTCGTAGATTGCAAATAAAATTAAAATAAATTTGTGTTTAGTTTTAATTAAAATTCTTTATTATTCGTACAATTCTGTGTGCCACTTTTCACAACTTGATGTAAACAACAACAATTGCCTTTTTTTTGTTATTCCTCTGTATAAACAATAACAATTACTAGACAATTATTCGATAGATCTTTGTAATGGAGATCTTCAAATCACGATTACTCTCTTCAAACGCACCTCGTCTGCACTGACTGAACTTCACTAACTCAGTCGTCTGTTTTGCCTTTTATGTGGCAGAGTAAACAGTCTGATGAATGTTCTTGAAGGCGAACGTTAATGACTTCGCCTTCTCGAAATCTCTATAAATGTAAATATCGTTGTTTACATTTATTATTGTAGTGTTGTTGGTGTAATTTATTTGTTTAATTGTTTATCATTTTTTTAAGCTGGTGTTTGTTGTTATATTAAGTACGAGATTTTGTAAACAGGTTTGTTTACTGCATTGTTTTGTTTTTGTAGCTTTTGTTTATAATTTTAATGTTAAGCGATGTAAAAGCAAAACTCTAGTATCTAGATTTTTCATTTTCGTAACAATTTAATCGTAGCCTGAATGTCCGAAGAAATCAAGAGATTTTTAAGGAAAATTCCGCTACTAAAGGAGCTTTAAAAATAACCATGAGCTCTGCTGGGAAAACTGTAAAGTGGTCAGGCAGCCTATAAGAAAGTTTAATATTGGAACCGTTAACTCTACAGACCGTACTGTCAAGCACCTTATAGCCATCGGTATAAACTTCAAGGGTCTCATTGGGAACTTTCGGGTCTTTAGACCAGAAGTCTCTTGTTGGACTTATGAAATCCAATCTTCTGTTCAGAAAGTTATAAGGACTAGGCGGCGATGTGTAGCTAATGTACTTACGTAAGCCGATAAAACTACAGATTCTGATGAATTCAGACATGAGATAGGCATACCCACCTAAAACCTAGGTAGACTTAAGGCCTTTGCCAATCTAAACTAACCTACTTCTAGAATTTCTTAACATTTTTATTCTGAATTTAAGAGATCGAAGAAAAACTCGTTTGTTACCATGTGAGGCATTAAGAACAGAAAACAAGAGAATGTGAACTTGTGGTCTTCTCTTTGAATTCAAGGTTATGCTGTTCGGTTGCTAAATTCCAAAGTTATGATGTCACGTTGCTGTTCTTATAGGAATTGCCACTCAATGCAATTTAACTCACTGAAGCCCTTATGACAACACATTGCGCCCGTATGTGAACCAATGTACGTAAGAGAGCCTCAACGTAAACAACAAATTTGACACGCTTTTTTACTCTTTACACACCATGTCACGAATAAATGCACCCTCTAGCACCATTGCTAGCAGTATGACGTCTTATATCACGATATTGGTTTGAGAAATTATTTCTCACTGTCTTAGCGATGATAAACAAGAGAGAAAAAACAGAGAGAGAGGGAGAGAGATAGTAAAAAGGATTCCTATTTACCTGAGAGTGCAGGCGATTGTTTCCTTTCCATTCATGTGTGTTAGCTGTTGCCAACTACCACAGGATTTATAAGCAGGCGTTTAAGTTTACAGCATGCAAGTGTATGTGTGTGTGTATGTCTGTGTGTATTATTACGAAAAGGTGCTCTCCTATTGATGCTTAAAATATCACGTGCTATTTATATTTGCTGTTGTTGTTATTGTAGTTGTTTTTACCTTCATAAACTGCAACATACAGAGAATGCGCTGTGTTTGCATTCTCTTATGTTCACATGTGCCGTGCCTGCTTATCCTTTACCATTGTATTTGCTTTTCAATGCTAATGTCCTTATGCTTTTTGAATGCAATTTGGGGTTGAAATATTAAACACATACACACATACACAGTCAGTCCTACCTTCTTCTGTTGTTGTCATTGTCAATGTTTATTGGCATTTTTTCTATTGTTTTATTGCTATTGTTGTTGTTGTTTTGTAGGTTTTTGCTACAACACCTTCCATAATTGCATACAAAAGAGTGTGTTGCTAAACCCGATTAACCGTTTTGAAAAGAAAAACAAAAGAAAAACGTTAGAAAAGTTAAGCGCCAGTTTGTCTCATGCCAAACTGAATGAATTCGGACAAGCAGTTTTAAACGGTAACCCGTATTTGTTTTGAAGGATTGATTGCTTTGAAAAAGGTTTTAAGTTATCAATGAATAATGGATGTATCTGAGAATAATTGAAAACTTATAAGTCATTATGAGGAAAGATATTCGTTTTTCACATTAATTGTCTTCGATGTCTTGTAACGTCTAATTGGAGTAGAAAGACAAACCAAGGCTCTTAACTCAACTCCTTTTGTCTAGGCTATTGAGATAATATGAGCTTGATTTCGATGTCAGAACAATATATCCTTTAAGCGCCATGTGTAATGACAATTTTCTTCATAGCAAGTTCATCAGACGTCTCTATGTTGCTATATTTTGCTATTCTCTGTATGCATACCTTACGGTTATGAATCACAACGTAGATCACTGGTCTTGTGTCAGAGGCCTTTGATGTTTACTTGCCTGCTACCGATCATAGGCTCAAAGATACTTACGTTAATTCCGATTACTAAGCAGCACGCGATTAAGAGCAACACACTCTGTACGGAAATAGCATTCTTTACAAATTTACTACGTTCTTCGGCTCTCGTACAGTAGAGCTATAGCAAAACGTGTAGTACCAACACTGTATGATGATAGATGTAGAGGACATTGATTTTTTTTCTCAATGACTCACCATCGTCGTGGATGGTATAATAAGCGAAGAAGACAATGAATTACCTGGAGTCATCAGTCAGGATTATGAACCTAGTGTCTCACACCATTTATGTTGTGTGTGTTAATTTTATACATGAGTGGCGGGACCTACTGTTTAAAATCGACTCCCAACGACAAATTTTTGAGAAATTTTTCATGAAAATTTTATTTTTTTCTCAAAGTTTTTGCCAGAAATCTGCGGAGAGAAAGTTGCCGAAGAAATATTTTTTCACATTTTCGTCAGACATCAAAACAGACATGAGAGACTCCAGGTAATGACAGGAGTCTTTAATGTCAGCTAAAGCATCTAGATTATGCGAATAATGTATGTCCACCTTTGCATAAGATTCCTAAACATGCAAGCAGAACAATAAGATCTGGAAAGCAAAAGGCTAATGGAATAAGAAAACCAAGGTCACAGAGAACATCACCGTACTAAATCAATAAGATGAATGGTGAACTTCTTCACACTGCAAAAGGCCTCGAAAGTAAGAAAACCAGGACCAGTGAGAGTAACATTAACACGGAGAAGATCATTGTAAAGGGTGATTTTTTAGCTATTATCTTTTTGGCAACACTGGTTTAAACAGCTCACGCACGTTTCGTGTTTTGTTTCACTGTCAAACATCTTCAGTTTGGTCTATAATTTAACCATCAATCGTCTTACAAACGAACAACGCTTGCAAATCATTGAATTTGGCATCATTGGATCGTACTTCTTCAAAGATGCTGCGAATCGTAACGTAACTGTGAATGGTGAGCGCTATCGTTAGATGATATCCACCTTTTTTTTGCCCAAAATGCAAGAGCTTGACTTGCATGACATGTGGTTTCAACAAGACGGTGCCACATGCCACACAGCACGCGTAACAATGGAGACGAGTTCGGTGAACATTTTATTTCACGTTCGGGACCGGTCAATTGGCCGCCTAGATCGTGCGATTTAACGCCTTTAGACTAATTTTTGTGGGGCTATGTTAAAGCTCATGTCTATACAGACAAGTCCGCTTCAATTGACGCATTGGAAGACAACATTCAAGCATTTATTAGTGAGATACCGGCCGAAATGTTGGAAAGAGTATGCCAAAATTGGACTAAGCGGATGGACCATTTGAGGCGCAGTCGTGGTCAACATTTGCATGAAATAATCTTCAAACATTAAATTGTATGGACCGTACTATCGATTCAAATAAAGATTTCATGCATTTTTCTGAATTTTATGTGTTTTTTTTTGAAAAATTTTCCTATAGCTCTTAAAAAATCACCCCTTACAAGATCAATAAGACGTATGGTTGGATAGCTGCTGTTATAGCGGCAGTTTAGTGACAACGAATTGCAGAGCAGAAACAAGCCTAATAGCAAGCTTAATAGAGCAGAAGAAGTATTCAGACAATTGCAATCAGTGTGGAGAAGTTCACAAATATTCAGGTGAATAAAAATTAGAGGATTCAACATAGTCTAGTAAGTAACGTGCCTGGATTTTGTACTCAAACTAGTCTGGTTTTTCTTGCTGTTTTCTCCAAAAATTATACTTTGTGTAAGTCTCTGTAGTCTAGTAGATTATTTGTTGGCTTATTAGACGAGAGTCTTTGCTACAACTCCTGCCTCAGACATCCATTTTCTATATAACACAAAATATGGAAAATTATTGCTTTCGGCTACTTCTTCGTAGCAGCCTTCTGTCAAAAAATCTGAGAGTAAAAAAAAAATTGCCATGTAACATTTCTTAAAAATCTGTCGTTTGACCTTAAACTGTAAGTCTTGCCACTCAAGAATAAAATTAACACACACAACATGGGTGGTGTGAGCAGCTAGGTTGTAAGCCAGACTAAAGGGTTGCATTAAACAATTAAGTAAGGAAGTAAGTATCGTAGACATTGGTTGTTGTTGTTGTAACAGCTTTGCTGCTGTCTCCGGAAGTGTTTCCCTGTTGGATATTAAGAAAAATGTAAGTTTTTATATGTTCATTGTATGCCTATGTGATTCTGGTGGAGATGATATGAATTAAGAGATGATATTATAAAGGTTGTGTATGTTGGTGGTCTTCGTTAAGTAATAGATAGTCCTAGGAAGTCCGCTACCTGTGTTGGATTCAGCCACAAGTCTACTGGGCAAAGGGTTGTTGGTTTATAGACATTGATAGTCTAAGGTGCTGGATCTGAAGCTTTGAATGCTTTAGAGATTAAAGGAAATGTTAAACTGTGGTATCACAATGATCCTAAGAGTGTCTCTCGGTACCCTTGAATTGGTAAAATTTAAAAAAATATCGGTTCAATTTATTTCAGAGTCCTGTATACATTTTTTAAAACATATTTCTGGAAGTAAATAAGCACATGCGTGTGTCTTGCTTTTCAAAACTTAAATTAATTCCTCCTGCTCCCCTCAGAAAAAGTGACACATTTAACCGGTTTGTGACTTTTAATAAATCAAAATCAAAATTTTTTACCCTCAAAATTTTACAAAAAAAATAAAATCATGATTATAGTCCACAATCATTGGATTTTTATTGGAGTTGATGTATTTATTTCAGGAAAAACCAAATTTCTTAAAAATTAAAAAAAAAATCAAAAATCCGACTGCATATTACCCTACACCAGCATGCCCTGGACTGTTTGTAAAATACATACCAACGCCGTGTAGTTTAAACAAATCACATACGGCTTGATAATCTATTATTACAGTTACACCCTTAAGTAACACTGATCTGGTATGCTGTTGCAGTTGTCGTCAAACTACTGTTACGTTTACATAAACTAAACCAATACTTCTGTAGTAAATAACAAGGATCTCTTTCGCTCTCTCTCCCTGTCTCATTGACTCCCTTTTCCATTCTGATTGCTAGTGAACTTATAGTTGTTTTGCTGTTGTTTTTCAATTTTCAACATCAGCTGTGTTTACATTTTTTTGAATTCATTAGTAGACAGGTTTTGTTTGTTTGTTGTTGCTATTGCTGCTTATTTTAAAACCAACTCACCTTACCGTTATTATTTTTCATATGGTTTTGGCTCGTGCTCATGCTGTTGTTGATTATCCCTTTTTTTTTGCTTTTGCTTTTTTGTTTTGTTCCTGTTTTTCTAATTGTGTGTTGATGATGATGATTTTGTTAAATCAGCAATAAATTTTGGTTTCTCTTTACTTCTTTACCTTACACTCATCAATTCTACTCTCTTGTATACTACCAACTCGTGCTAGACTCGTGCAATTTTATTTTGTGTTCCTGCGGCTGCTGATTTTTTGTTTGTTCATATGTATGTGTTTCTGTCTTTGCGTGTGTTGGTAAACAGGTTTAACTTTGATTTCTTTTTTTTTTGTTTTCATTTTCTTTTGTTTCTACCTTTTATCGAGGAATATAATTTTCAATAATAAATGGTTTTTATTTCATTATAACTGTTTTTCTTCTTCATGTTGTTGTTGCTGTTGTTGTTGTGTGTTACAATCAGTCAGCATCCCTTATATTGCAAAATAAAAATTTTACCTTGAATTCGGGTGACTGTCGGCAAAAAACACAAAAACAAAAACCAAGGGAGTATTAATGCTGAGGCATACTGTAGTATACTTACTTACACCAACACATGTATTGGTGGTTTTTATGCGTTCGTTATTAATCATCGTTTCTATTGTTTCGTTATACGAGTGTAATAAAGGTAAGCAAATGAATGAATTGTGGATTAAAAACAATTGCTTAACACCCATACACACACATATACTACATCCTATATGTGCTCTCTCAAGTGTTACACACACGACGGACTCGTTTATTAAGAAGAAAACATTCAATTGAAGCTGATTCACACACACACAGCAATGAGAGTAAAAATTAAATATTGTTGGCACAAGAAGCTCTCAGTTTCTGCAATAAAAATTGCTGAAAAAAATAATTGAATTTTGTAGTGAAATAGGCCCATCATAAGAAAAGTTGAAAACAATTTGAAAAAATTTAGAAATTTTTAGCGAAGTTTACCTCCGTTATTGTACAATTTGGCTACAGAAACAGAATTTGCTGTTAAAATGTAAAATTTTTTCTGAAAATATTTTCTGTTTCTGACTCAAACTGAAGCCACTTATCCTCAATGCGAATTTATTAAAGGATATTCTATTAAGTCGACGTAGTCTAGTAGGTAGTGCGTTGGTTTATTAGATATACATATGTAAGGCCACGGTTCAAATCCAAGGTCGTATATCTCGAACAAAACGAGGCGAAAAAATATTTCTTTCGGCGTCTTCCTCTCAGCAGATTTCTAGCAAAAACTTTGGGAGTAAAATAAAATTGTCATGAAAAGTTTCTCAAAAATTTGTCGTTCGGCGACTAGGACTCCCACTGTTGTATAAAATTAACACACACAACATAAATGGCGTGAGAAGGTCGGTCGTAATCATGACTGAATGCTTCTAACGATCAATTATGTATGTATGTTTATTTTAGAAGTATAATTGCACGAAAGCTCAAGTAGACCACTGTGTTGGGTTCAGTGGTGTTGTCGAGCCGGAACGCTCCGGAACGTTGTTCCGGTACTTCCTTTTTGGACAGGAACGCGTTCCGGAACTAAAGATGATTTCTGATAACGAGAATTGGCTGACGTTTTGAAAAAAAAAAATTAAAAAGAATTGCTGATTTGATTGAGACCTAAAAAAAAAAACGCCACCGCCAGGATTATCATGGAAAATAACCCCCGTCGTTAAATTTGGGACACGAGACCGCACAGAGCGGCCGCTTACCCAGGATCGGCCCTGTCTATATAATTATATATACGCGTTTCGGTAAAAAAAAAAATTAGCACAACACCACTGGTTGGATTATCCATTTAGTGGTTCCAAAACTGCGAGGCCCTGTTAAATATCTTTCTTTTGAAGTATCATTTATTCAATGCAAATTTTGCCATGCGCGAATATTGTTCGTTTAACAATCGGATAGAACGTAAAAATAGTTAAAAGTGAACACTTTTTAAGCATTACGAGGTGATTATCGCAGACAGCATCGACTTTCTGCGTAGGATATTGGCAAGATTATACTAAATATGAAGCAACTGAAAGCGCTACAGTGCCGAAAATATCGCTTCTGTTAGAGCAAGTGTAGCGGATAATTAAAATTTGTTGAATTCAATGCGTTTTCAGTAATCTGGCCTTTTTTATGGCTCATTATAATGTATTTTTTACTTAAATTTCCATCTTTCCATCATACTTCCTTCAGCAATTCAAAAAGTATTTATTATTGACGTGCTAAATAATCCAACGAGGATGTATTCTGACCCCCGAAGAGAATGTTGTAGTTCATTGTTGCTGTGAAGAGATGCCTTTAATATCTCCTGCACACATATTAGCCTGACAAATATCAGGATGCTGCCAGGTGTCAACTATGACAATTCTCTGTCTAGCATTTAATATGCACACAGATGTTTCGTACTGAAATGTTTTATTGCTTAACAAATTCCCAGAATGTGCTCCGATGATTAATTTTCATCGCCATAGATTTTACATGTTTGGGCTCCAGATAACCCACGTTCAAAACACCAGTTATCAATCTCAAGTTATTTCTTAATAGCCTACTGCATGGCTTGGATCTCCTTTTAATTATAAGGAATGATTTTTTAAGAGCTATAGGAAAATTTTTCAAAAAAAAACACATGAAATCTTTATTTGAATCGATAGTACGGTCCATATAATTTAATGTTTGAAGATTATTTCATGCAAATGTTGACCGCGACTGCGTCTCAAATGGTCCATCCGCTTAGTCCAATTTTGGCATACTCTTTCCAACATTTCGGCCGGTATCTCGCGAATAAATGCTTCAATGTTGTCTTCCAAAGCGTCAATTGAAGCTCGCTTGTCTGTATAGACATGAGCTTTAACATAGCCCCACAAAAAATAGTCTAAAGGCGTTAAATCGCACGATCTAGGCGGCCAATTGACCGGTCCGAACGTGAAATAAAATGTTCACCAAACTCGCCTCTCAATAAGTCCATTGTTGGATATCATCTCACGGTAGCGCTCACCATTCACAGTTACGTTACGATTCGCAGCATCTTTGAAGAAGTACGGTCCAATGATGCCAAATTCAATGATTTGCAGGCGTTGTTCGTTTGTAAGACGATTCATGGTTAAATTGTAGACTAAACTGAAGATGTTTGACAGTGAAACAAAACACGAAACGTGCGTGAGCTGTTTAAACCAGTGTTGCCAAAAAGATAATAGCTAAAAAATCACCCTTTAGTTTTCCATCAAAACTTTCAATTGCCTTAAACAAGTGTTTTCCCAGCTAACCAAGTGATATGGCTACGAATTCTAAGTTGATATGGTTGCCATTCGACATTAGAAATACCATTTTCTATGTAAATGTATTGGGTTGTTGTCATGAATGTAGTGGTGATGAACTTTGATTCTATTAGAGGTTCAATATTGGAACAATAGTAAGAATTTTTGTCTTCAGAATGAAATATTCCGCGCCCATGTGGAAACTTGCGGTTATATTCTAAGCGAAAGTCTATGCCATTGAAAGATGAGCAATCGGCTTTTATGGGGTTCTATTTAAAACTGTTTGGAGAAGCTGAATCGGCTGGGTAAGCAAACCCTCCCTTAGGTTCCATTGCATTGAGCAAGCAGACGAGCTTACAAGGTGACAAGTTTTCAGCCCGTTGATGGAGCCAGAGTAACTTCCTGGAGTATAAGTGGATGTTTGGATATCACAGCTTAAAGGAAAGGAAGATAAGCCTCTTCTTAATAATAAATCCAGACAAATTAGCTTACTGCTACAGTAAGCAACCCTGTCTTATGCTTACGAAAGTGTTAAAAGAATCAGACTCCTCGCCTGCTGTATTGTACAGTACTGTACACTAGAATCATCCAAAGCTACTGACTTTCTTCTGAAATTATTTTCGATTTTTCTAATAAATAAATTGCTTGAAATTATATTTCTACTTAAATTTAATATTTTTATTAATTTGTTTCTTATACTAATTTGCTATTTTTTTTTTTTTGCTTAATTTCTTATACAGTCGAACTTCTCTATAGTGAACTTCTATACAATGAAGCTCTCCCTATTATGAATTGATTTCAAACACACAACTTTTTCCGTTCCAATTTCATTGTTTTTGATCTCCTTATAATGAATTTCATACAATGAAATTTTCTATACAATGAAGCAATTTTTAAGGTGTAATATTTGACTCACATGCATTTTTGTCTCCATATAATGAATTTTTCAAACAATTTTCTGTTACGCATACTAACAATTCTGTGTACCAAGAAAGATGCCACATATAATAAGGGGATTCCCAAAAGAGGAAAATAAGAACAAAAAAAAAAGAAGAAAGCCACATCAATAACAATTTTGACATCAGTTGCCGGTGTTCAGTGATCGGAAATGACGCAGCGAAGTAGCATTTCTCTTGAAAAAATTATTAATTATTAATAAAGTTGAAGAAGGATTAAAAAAAAAAAAATGTGGCTAGGCAGTTTGGAATTCTTCCCAGCACATTATCAAATATTTTAAAAAACAAGGCTGTGATTCTAAAAAATGTAGAAGACGAGCAATTGAGCACTAAACGCAAAAGGCTTCAAACCTGCCTTTTTGAGGATATTGATGAAGCAATGCTCAAATGGGTAACTGCCCAACGTGGTAAGAATCTTCCTATATCTGGGCCATTAATGAAGCAAAAAGCCAAAGAGAGACACAATAAGACGATACCTATGTACATTGGAGCACGTTTCTTCATCAATAGATGTATTTCAAACTTTTGTGGAGATGAGGAGTAACGTGCCGACTAATGTATTTAAATCTCTTAATGTATTAGAAGGTTTTGTTGAGGAAGAGAAATGGAAGAGTGTAATCCAAACTAAAATACCTGATTATTTTAAATAAAAAGTGGGGGAAAAATATAATTTCTGTATAATGAAGTTTCTATATAATGAAGTGGTTTTCTGGTCCCGTCAAGATTCATTATAGGGAAGTTCGACTGTACTTTACAATTATTTTTATTTTTTTTATGTTTTATATCTTATTGATCCTAAGCATAGCACTATAACTTATAAGATTAAAATCTTGTTGTGTTATGTTAATTATAATAAATAAATAAAATAAATAAAAGGAAAGACACCGTTAATCTGTAACAATATAGGATTCATAAAGAAGTTTAAAATTGCGATACAAAAATCAAACCGTATAGGGACCCTTCCCTTTCGAATTGACACTGACATGACTAGATATGTAATGCCTTAAGTAATGTTTTTAATAACGAACAACGCAAAAATTTTCATTAATTTTATCATACTTGCGGATCATCAAAGAGATCAAAAATGAAGAAAGAAAAAAAAATCGGATTTGCAAAAATAATAACGGATAACCATCTAGTTTGCCTGCCCTATCTCTCTCTCTCTGTCTCTCTCTTTTTTTGAATAGAAAAAAAAGACATCGAAAAGAAAAAACGTAATAATTGTGCTCTAATGACCATAACGTGTGCTGATTTCCAGCCGAAAAACGGTGGTTAGAAGAATTGCAAAATTTAAAAAGTCACCTCTCAACCTGATGTCTGACACGACATTTGTGCAATGATGCCAACGAACGTTTGTCGACAATACAATAATGATGTACGGTTTGCGATATAAAAGCTGATTACACAGCCATAAAGGTTCTGATGAGATCTGGTAACAGCAACAAAAGAAAGAAAGAAAAAATGAAATCAAAAGAAAAGAATTCAAATTAAATGAAAAGGTAACACACAGCCATCAAGAGTAGAGAAGAGAGAGAGAGAGAGTTCGAAGGTACGGGGTTTAGAATAAAAAAAAAAACTACCCCTTGAAAGAAATTAGAAAAGGGGTTGCGTTTGACAATTGAGGTGAGATGTTACGAACACTGCTGCTGCAGCTACAATAAGAGAGAGTATGAGTTTAGCAGCATTAAGGATAAGGACTCGTGTTACTTTATTTTCTGTGTTTTTTTGCTGTGAAAATGTGTGCAAATCTCTAAAAGGTGTATAAAGCCGCGTATGTATGTACATACGTACGTCTCATATGTGCGTTTTGTTTTGTTGTTCGTGTTGCCTCTACCCATTCCATAAACTAACTGTAAACGAAACGAACAAAATTCGGTTTTGATTTGATTGCTAAGCTAAGCTGTTCTAAGCTGTGCTGTACTGTGCTAGGCTTGTGGCACATGTTCATTTCATTTCCTCGTTTTCACTCGATTGCATTTGTTTGCGCCTGTAACGTTAATTCTGGCGTAACCGTTAAAGTAACAAATACTGCCGTTTGACAATAAAGGTAAGCGCGGTGCAAAAGTGTAGTGCGATAGCAACTGAGTGAGGGGTAGGTCGCGTGCCTTAGAAAAATATTGAGATTTTCGTTTTTCATTCTCTTTTTTTTGCTTTGTTAGCTCAAAAGGTAAGTTCGCATGAATAGCTGGCCCATGTTATTTATTGGTTTTTTGTTTTTATTTGCTTTTGTTTTCTTTTTCTGTTTATTGTTCCTCAAATTTATTTAAGGTCCCGGGTAATTTTTTTCGATAACTTTTCTAACATTTTTTTAGGTTTTCATATTGATACAGAGTGATGGTTTATTATGCCCTGAGGTTATCGATATTAATGAGGATATTTTTTCAAAATTCAACAAAAAAAAAAAAACGGTTTTATTTCCAACAGCTTCCCTTTTTATTGCAATCACGCGTATTGGAAAAATATTATACTTTCAGGACTTGTTTTTAAAAGTTTATTTGCGTTCAGTGCAATCTCTCATCCATAAACTTCTCGCTTTAAGAAATGGAAACTCTAAGTCCTTTAATTCTTGCATTACGGCTGCATATACCTGTCATAAAGCACCGCCATCTTTATCGGTTTCCTCGTTTTCTTTACTTGTTTCACTCCTTTAATGCATTTTATCGAGTTAAACTTGTTTTTGTAGCTTCTTTTGCAGTTACTAGAATAATAGGGTTGCCCTCTCTTTCATGGCAAAAATACAAATTGTTCTTTGGAACTTCATTGGGTTGTTGTATTGGGTGTAATGGAAACGAATATACTTTTTCGCAAGTAGTAACATTATCTGATCTTCCTAGAATGCTCGTATCTCTGACAACTACTAGATGGATTGTTTGGAGAGGGAGGCAAGCCAATTAATTTTTAAATTTTCATAAAAAAAGGATAAAAGGAATTTACCTGCCCTCGTATTCGTAACTGTGAGACTTAGTAACAAAAATGAATGGAGTAATCTGGCAGCAGAGTACTCTTTAAAAAGAGGGACTATTTTGTGGCATGCGGACGGGTCAAGAACGGATCTTGGAACATGAGCAGGAGTTTTTGATATCCTCGTATTCGTAACTGAGAGACTTAGTAGAGTGAAGAAAGTAATCTTGCGGTTGAATAGAATATTTGGTTAAGAGAATATTTTTTGGTTGAAGTCGCCGTAGTCTAGTAGGTAGTGTTTTGGTTTATTAAACCGTAAGGCCACGGTTAAAACCCCGGGTCAGACATCCCGAACAAAATGATATATGAAAAAATATTTCTTCAGTGATTTCCTCTCAATAGATTTCTGGCAAAAACTTCGAGAGTAAATAAGATTGCAATGAAGAGTTTCTCAAAAATTTGTTGTTCAGAGTCAACTTTAAACTGTAGGTCCCGCCACTCATGTATAAAATTAACACACATAACATGGATAGTGTGAGGAGCTAGGTCGTAATCCAGACTGAAGGGATGTTATGGCCAATTATGTTATGTGTATATTTTGTGGTACACGGATGGATGAAGAATGGTTCTTGGAACTTGAAGAAGAGTTTTTGTCTTAGAAAGAAATATTCCGAATCCATGGGAAACTCATGGGTATCTTGCAAGCCGAAGACTTGGTTAGGAAGTTCAAAAAACAGGACATAGCAATACTATCTGACAGTTAGGCAGCCATTCCAGCATTAGGATGAGTGAGTGAGATGTGTTTAAATCGAAAAAGCTGAACCAGTTACGCAGGCAAAATTAGGTTGCCCTCTGCTGGTCTCGGGTCATGTAGGATTTCTTGGAAATTAAAAAGCAGACGAACAAGCGAGGAGGGGAGCTTCCATGTTAATGGCACCAGAACCCTTTCACGGAGTGGAGGCGGGTGTTTGAAAAGGGATGCTTAACGAAAGGAAAGATAAAGAGAGGCAAAAACTCTTATTAACCAAATGGGCATGAGACAATCAAAAATTTTGTTGGGAAAACTACAAGAATAAAAAGTCTCAGTTATGCATCAGACTATCCAAGATTAAACTGGGGTTGATAACCGGTCTTTTGGCAGAACACTGTAGACTCTGAATACATTAAGCATGTTTGAGAGGCCAGTCATGGCTTATAGTAGGGCATTTTGAATTAATTCATGAAAGTTTTTCTATTGAAACTCTATATTTTTGTATTGTGCTGGTGTAGAAAACTATTTTTCTTGGCCAAATGTGAATGTTTTTTCAAAACCTTTTGATTGGCATAATATGCGTCATTGATTAGAGTTCTTTCAAAAAGCTCTTTCATGCCGTCAGTGAGCTAAATATGATGCAAAAGGCTTTCACTATCTCTCGCACTTTCAATTCTTTTTTTAGCCAAGACCATAATGTGTTTCCTATAAACAGAAGACAACTAAGCGTATAAAACTTTTGAAGTCTCCATGGTCGAGTAGATAGTGTGTTGGCTTATTATATAAGGGCCCATGGTTCAACCCACTGTTGAGACATCTCGAACAAAACGAAATTATGAAACAAAAAATATTTCTTCGGCGTCTTTCTCCCAGTAGTCTTCTGGCGAAAATTCTAAGAGTAAAATAACATTGCCATGAGGAGATTCTCAAACTGTGGTTCAGAATCGCCATTAAACTGTAGGACCCAGCACTTATGCATACAAATTAACACGCACAATAAGGGTGGTATGAGAAGCTAGGCTGTAATCCTGAGTAAAGTGCTGTAATGACCAATTAACTAAGTAGGTGTCTCAGAAATATGACATATGAAGCCTCATTTGTAGCTTTGAAAAACACTGATTCTTTGGTTTGAAAAAGTGTTTTTAAAGCCTTTAATTTGGATTTGCTCTTGCAAATATTTTAGGCAAATTGTGTTTAATGACGTTGCTAAACCTAAAAGGAATTACATTTGGAATCTTGCGAACCTTTTGGAGAACACTTTTAAAAATCATTTCAAAGAAAAACAAACAATTCTGTCGCTCTTTAAGTATGTTTCTCTCCTAAAATACTTCAAATACTACGCTTACACAGTGTGTTTACAAATGAAATGAATCCTAAATGATGAACGAAAGCAAGGGAATTAAAATTACTGGGGGGTTATCAGATGGCACATGCTAAAATAACTGAAATTTGAAAAATATTGAATAAATTTGAGTGAAATTGATTTGAAATGCGATATTTTTTTGGTGTTTGTTTAGCGGTAGTTACTGTCGAAAATCAAGAAAAGAATAAAAAGAATTGAAACAAAATTTTCTGTTATTTTGAAAAGGTTTTTAAGGGCATTTAACTCTGTTGAACTATTAAGGCAGCTGAATAAACATAAAAAAAAGCAAAAAATAATAATAATACGGGAAAAGATGAAATTGCTTTAAAATTTAGTTCGTAATTGTGTTAATGTAAAGAAGATTCTTTTTATTCACTAAGAGAGTAAAAAAGAGAAACAATGAAATACGCTGCATACATAACAATTCTTTTGAACTCTTCTATGTGTATCGCTGATTACTTAATTGGTTACTTACTTTAGTCAGGCTTACAACCTAGCTTCTTACATCACCCATGTTATTGTGAGGGACCTGCAGTTTAACGTTGGCTCCGAACGACAGATTTGTGAGAAACTTTTCAAGTTAATTTTATTTATTTTCAGAGTTTTTGCCAGAAGACTATTGAGAGAAAGTCATCTGAAGAAATATTTCTTTTTCATATTTCGTTTTATTCGAGATGTCTAAGCTGATATTTAAACCACGGACTCGCTTCTAATAGGGCGTACCAAGCAAGATGTTTCTGCTGCCTTTGGTGCTATTGAACGAAAGTCCATTCAGATGGGTCTGCCAATGAATTCGGGCAAAACGCAATATATGTTGGCGACAAGTAGGGACATGCGGCGTATTAGATCCCAGATTACGGCCGATGACTACTTTGTGGCTGATATATAATGCAAGAAAGTAAAGCGCTATATTTTAAAAATTTTTTTTTAAATTTTATTCTTCAAATGCAGAAAATGTTGGAAATAACATCAAATTTTAGAATCAGTTTAGATTTGTTCGAATTGGCCACCTTTGGCACGAATTATGGCATTCAAACGGCCGACAAAGCCATCACAGTCTGCACGAAAGTGGCTCTGCGGTATTTTGGCCCATTCCCGGCGAAGCGCCGTCTTGAGATGATCGACACTTTGGTATTTTTTAGTGAGAACCTTACTCTCCAAAATGCCCCAGGCGCAAAAGTCCAACGGATTGAGATCCGGAGATTTTGGTGGCCATTGTGCGGTAGAAATGAAGCGAGGAACCTCCTTTTTAAGCCATTCTTGGTTGACGCGTGCTGAGTGCGGTGGTGCTGAGTCCTGTTGGAATGTCCATGGTCTGCGGCCGAAATGTTTGTCTGCCCAGGGCTTCAATACTGTCTTTAAGACATTTTCCCGATAATATTCGGCATTTATTTTGACCCCACGGTCGATGAATACGAGCGGGGAGCGACCATCGGCCGTTACGGCGGCCCACAACATTACCATCGGCGGCGCTTGAGTTCTGGTGGCCAATCGCAAGTGTAAATTTTCAGCTGACCTCTTTGGCAAGTAAAGCCGATCATTTTGTTTGTTCACAAACTGCTCAATTTGGAATGGCTTTTCATCGGAGAAAATCAAATTCGGTAACTGGCCACTTTCGTGCAAGCGAAGTAACTCCTTGGCTCTTTCCAGTCTAACTTTTTTTTGTCCATCGGTGAGCTCTTGTACTTTTTGGAACGTCAATGGCTTTAGTCCAAACTCATTTTTCAGTATGTGTTTCATCCGTTCTCGCGATACTTTTTGGATGCGATGCAACACTGCCAGTATCACGGTAACGAGCAATGGTACGAGAAACAAAAGATTTATTCACATTCAAATGCTGGAAGGCTCTAACGATAGCCACCTGTGGTTTTCCAGCCAAATATAAAGCAATCACACTATCACGCTTGAATTCCATCACGAATAACTTTTTTTCTGAATGCAATAGATCAAAATGCTTTTGTAAGCTTGTAAATAATAAAATGAACTATCACTGGAATAAATCTGTCAGCTGTCAGACGAGCGGTTTACAAATGATAACAACCTGAAATTGGTTGCAATAGATATCAGCCACCCTGTATACATTCGATCTAGTCAAGTAATTTATTTATTTTGGCTCTGCCGTTTCCACTAAAAATGATGTCAGTTTGGAGATCAAGAGCAGGATCACTCTTGCCAACAAGTGCTACTATGGTCTCAATAGGCAATAGAGTAGCAGAGACCTCTTTTGGACGACAAAACTAATACTACACAAGACGCCCATGCTCCCTGTGCTTCTGTAGTTTGCAGAGGCATGGACACTATTAAGCACTGATGCAGCAGCCTGGCGAATATTTAAAAGAAAAATCATACGTAACATCTTCGGTCCAGTGCAAGTTGGTGGTGATTTCCACATCTGATCCAACAATGAGCTGTATGAGCTACTCAACGACATGGATGGCTGCACTGATTTGGCCATGTCGCTCGAATGGAGGAGCATGCTCTGGTTTTTGTTGCGGAGATTTGCGGAAGTCGACAAAGAAGACGACCTTGTTAGCATTGGAAGCATCAAACCAAGGAAGCCCTGTCGTCGATTAGTGTGACCAACAGGCGGAGGCGCGCAGGAAGCAGAGCCACCTGCAAGAATATATTAAGTTAGACCGAAATCGTCTAATGGGGATGTTAATGGCCAATTAAGTAAGTAAGTAAGTAAGCAAATAACCCTTTAATAAGGATTATAATCATAGCTGCCAGATAAATGAAGCATCAAATCGTCAAATATTTTAGAAAAAATCGTAAAAAAATCGTCAGAAAAAATAAATAAATAAATTGAAAGGTTAAAGGTTTAAAAACAAAAACATATAAAGTCAATGTTAAGCAGCAATAATATTGCATCATCTATACCCATGTGTGGTGTAAATATTAGGGATTCTGAAGATCTTGTCGTTATGGGCATGAAAATCAGTGTGATGCTCTCTAGAACTGACACATTTTTCAGTGCCTTGGTTTCGTAAGACGCTGCAATAAATACTTCACTTCATCGGATCTACTTACCATTTACACCATTAATAACCGACCGAGAATGGAATACAACTATCATGTATGGGTTGGCCCTGAACGTCTATTTTGAGGTTACTCGACCGTTTACAGGGGAGGCCATACACTGAAAAAAAGAATCAAGCCATCAGGGCTTGAATCAATCCATATCGGTCACAATAGTACGGTAAGTACGGTTTGGCTTGAATCAAGTACAAAAGAGTTGAATCAAGCCCGAATCAGCCAAGTACAAAAGTGTTGATTTAAGCGCGATTTAAGCCTTTTTGGGATCAAAGTGATCTCATCATGTATTTGGTTTAAGCATATTTTTTCTTGATTTAAGATCGAATTCGTACTTGATTCAAGAGAATCAGAAGTTGAAGTAATCCTTAAGCGCACTTGTTTCAAGAATTATAAAGTTGATTTAGGCTAGATTAACTTATAAATGGGATCGAATTGAGGCAAATCGTACTTTATTCGAGCACAATGAACTTGATTTAAGCCCTAAATTATACTTGATTTAAACCTAAATTTATCCAAAAACGAGCTTGTTTCAAGAATTTTGAACTTGATTTAAGCTCGAACTCGTACTTGATTTAATCCTAAAATCGATTGATTTGAAAAAAATGCAAGTCATCTACACAAAAAAATGCAAGTCATCGACCGGAATAATCCAAGTCATCTACCAAAGAAATGCAACTTGCGAAAAATACGACATTTTGTTGGATATATATTGTATAAAACACATGAACTAAATGAGAATTATTAAAATTTTTACTTTTGAACTTAAAACCCACAATTCCATAACTCAAATAACAAATAAGTCAAAATTACACTTTTTTAGATAGATTTGAGCTTTTTAGTGTTGATTTTAGTAATATAAGGTTTAGTTTTTCACATCAATCCCGTTTTTTGCTTGTTTTAAGCAAACAATAGCCAAAACGGGCTTAATTTTTCAAGCACGTTTTTTGGCTTAAATTGAGAATAGAAAAGTTGATTTTAGCACGCCGTTTTTCTTTCTGTGTAACAACTGCAAAACAAATACAAAGCTTAAGGAGGCTTTTAACGTACTAAAGTAAAGAATATGATGTAAATTTTTAATTGCTAAAAATCGTCAAAATAAGGGCATAAATCGTCAGGTCGTCAATATGATTTTGGAGCACAAAATCGTCAAAATGACGATAAATTATCAAATCTGACAGCTATGATTATAATTTTGCTTCTCACACCACTCATGTTGTGTGTTAATTTTATCCATGAGTGGCGCGACGGGCCTATAGTTTAAAGTCGACCTCGAATGACAAATTTGAAAATCTTTTCATACCAATTTTGCCAGAAGACCACTGAGAGGAAGTCTCCGAAGAAATATTTTTTTGTACTTCATTTTATAGTGAGACGTTTAAGCAGAGGTTCAAACCACGAACTTGCATCCAATAGACTGAGACTACAATTTCAATTTCTATGGCATCTATTGCATGAAATTTCAATAATTTTCATTCAAATACAAGCACCTTTAAATGTTTGAATTGAAATTTCTAAAACTTTTATTAACAGTGTTTGATTGCCTAGAAAATAATACGTTTTTTTGCTTTTTGTTTGCAAAATAAACAAAACAAAAACAGTGGCCATAAATGTAAATAAAAATTCAACTTTTCATGCACCTTCGCAACTCCAATTGTCTGCTTAAAAAGAAAAACTAAAAATAGAGGAAAAAAGACACCTAAACGTTGAGCAACAAAATGTAATTTTAGTTTTTGCTGCTGTTTCTGCTCCTCTTTCTACTCTGCTTTAAGCCATTACAAGTGTACGAAAAAAAATTCCTTTTTTTACCAGCAATTTTCAATTCATATCAACAGTTTTTATTGCAAATTTTTTTTTTGATGAAGCTTCCCAAAAACATGTAAAACGAGCAATTTTAGCAGTTACAGTTGAGCCAGTTTTTTTTCATTTTTTTTGTTTTTTGTTGTACAAATCTGACTTGTTTGCATTTGACTATGAAATCCAATCTTTACCAGCCATTATCCTGTTATAACCGTAAAAGAAAGGAGGAGGAAAAACACTAGAAAGAGGCATTGTAAAAAAATAGGATTTTTTTAACTTAAAAAAAAACGTTGAAGCAGTCAAGGTAGGCCCAAGCATCAGTTGTGGCAGCAGCACCAACAGCAATGAAATGCAACGTGTGCCAAATTGGTTTCAACTTTTTTGTTGCGCTTCTTTTCTTTCATATTTTACAACTCATGCCAGTCCTGGGTATGTTAGCGTGAATGTTTGATAATAGAGGGGAGCAATTGTTGGGAGAGGGAAAGGGTAACTGTAACTGGTATTTCAAGTTCAAGCCTCAGACATGCGAGCTGTCAGTATTGAAACTGCCACAGGATATTCGCACTTAAATCCTGGCATATTTTTCTCTCTCTATCACCCTCTCTCTCTCACTCTCCCTCTCTCTCTGTATTACAGTGTATTTGTTTTTCTTCTTTTATTTCTAACAAAAATATGAGATGATGGCGTGAAACTAAAAGGGGTACGTTAGGAACAACGGTGTTAAATTGGATACAATCAGTCTGTATCTGTGCCTGTGTCTGTGTGTGTAGGTAAATACTGTGAATGACAGCTAAACCGATAGTTTTTCCAGGACATTTTAGACAGTGTGACAAGTCAGACAAAACGGACATTTGATATGAATTAGAAAAATATTGAAAAATTTTTAATTACAATTACAAATCAAATCCAAAAAAATTCTCTTTTTATACTGTAGGGGTAGACAAAGGGATAAGGTGGAGGAAAGGGGTAAAGTAAAGCAATAAGAGGTGGTCTACAGAAATAAAATATTTGGTAAAGGAAAACCTTAAATTACTATATAGTTTGACGCATCTGTAACCCGCGTTGTATAATTGTAATTGGATTGCGAAGGATGGCATATGAAAGATAAGACTTTGCGGCATATAAACTTCTTTCAGAATTTTGTGATTGCTGGACCCTATTCAGTTTAAAACAGCAAAGAAACTCTAACTCAACCAGTTACGTTCCATTTTGATGTTAGTTTTTCTTTTCCCTTCTTTCCCATTTGGTTATCCAAATACTTCTTGCTTTGGCAGGACAATTCTCAAAATGTAGGCGTTCTACGTCGATTGTCTAGCAACTGAATAGCTTCCAAAAAATCATTAAGGATCTCTTGAATTAGGCTGGATATGTAAAACAACTCACTGTATGGGTACCACGCATGTTTAATTACAAATAAATTCTTATAAACCTTACTTCTAGCGGGGAATCATCACTGAAGACTTCATGCAATACAATGCGTACAATGTCGTGTCAGAAAGTCGGTGCAAATGGGAGCCACAATACAATGGTCAATAAGAAAAGATTTTACTGTGTGTTTAGAGAGCTGTGATGGGATAGAATAAGACAGGAGGGAGTGGCAGCTTAGATGAAAGAAAGTGATGCCCTAGAGCTAAGTGTCAAGTCTCCATTGATTACTTCATAGCTTTACATTAAATCTTCATTCAATCCTATTGTCGTGACAAACTTCACGGTCTTGTTTGGTATCAGTGGGAATAACTCCCTGTGTTTCTTTGGCATTATAATCGCATAGGTTCCATGTATGTGTTCTGGTGACTTGTCATCACAGACTCTTTATATTAAGCTTGAAATGAACTCTTTTCGAAACAACTGTTCGTTTCGAGTGTAAACTGCCCGGTTAAAAGGACGTTTACTATTTTATTCTACTCGTGGATAGTCTGATGCATGACTTAAATTTCTTTTCACATCAATTACCCAAAAAAAGTTTAGATTGAGTCAAATCCATTACATTCGAAAAGAGCCTCCACCATATATCATCTTACGTTACGCCACGTACACCTTTTTAAACATACAGTTTTCGCAGACAGTCCCACATTGTCTTGAGGTAACCTCAGTCTGTTAGGGAACAATCTACCACTGGCATAGATTTGGACATTTGGAAGATATCCGGGAGGATTTTCTTAAATTTACTGTAACAATTACCCAGGATATCATTGCAATCGAGAAACCATATGAGCTTGACATAAACATCGTCTAAGGGAGCAGCAGCAGATGGCTACCAATGGCAGAGTAAAATGAGACTTGATTACTGCTTGACTGTCAGAGAAGATTAAAATGCAAGTAGTACGAGATCCTTTACATCCATACATACATACTTGGCCATTACATCCTTGCAGTCAGGATTACGGCCTAGCTTCCCACACCACTTATGTTGTGTGCGTTAATTTTATATGTGAGTGGCGGGACCAACAGTTTAACGTCGACTCCGAACGACAGATTTTTGAGAAACTTTTCGTGGCAGGTTTTATTTACTCTCAGAGTTTTTGCCAGAAATCTGCTGAGAGGCAGTCGCCGAAGAAATATTTTTTTTCATATTTTCGTTTTGATGCCTGACCTGGGATAGGAAACCGGGCTTTACGTCTAATAAGCCAACACACTACCTACTAGACTACGGTGACTCCCTACGAGACTACGAGATCCTTTACTCAAGTTTAATTCCCCAAATTGATTAACGGTCATTACCTTAGTCTGAAACACCCTGCTTTAGGATGAGATATGAAGTCATGCCTTAAAATTAAGGTTTTCGGAAAAAAATTTCAAGCTGAAAAGACCATCAGTGTAGACATCCCTGAAGATTAGTAGTCGGCTTAGTCTACTCGGTTCGAAGTTTAAAAAAATATTTTTTCTGCAACTTCCTCTCAGTAGTAGGGTGGGTATAAGCGTTCCCAGAGGGAATAATTCCCCTGCATGACCGCATTAAGACGAAATGCAATAAGAGCGTCTTGTTATCTGGTAAGTGATTTTGATTGAACGGGCTTTTTGAAAATACATCATCATCAATCATCATCAATTTAGCAAGTAGTTTTGCAGCAGAAGATCATTCTTTATTTATACTGAATAGTGCCAGTAAACCGAACTAGGACGAAGTTCTATTGTTGTTTACTTCAGCCTGTTATTCTACAGCCTGTAATAGGTAACACAAGATGCTTTACGAATGGAAGAAGGATAAACGTGTTCTGGAATTGTGCTCAGAAACTCATGCGTTCAAATCACTTTCCGCCAAAGCTCTAGGCATTGTAGACAATATCATCTTCCAAACCAATTACATTCTATATCATAAAGACTCGTAAGTAATTTAACCCAAGATAGTACCACATAAGGTAGATTCCAGTTCTTGTTCGATTATAGTTCAGAAGTTTGATGATAGTCTAGGGAGGGTTTATTGGTAGTTTCAGATCAGTTCCGTTTCCGCTTTTCTTTCCCTCTAGTTTATGATTTTCTTTTTTAAGTTTTCTTTTTTCTTTTAAGTCCGAAAATAAACTTTGAATACCTTTTTATGCGGCTATTGTTTGTCGTGTGAGTAGACTTTATAACTCCATAATGACTGAAGACAAAAGCTTTAAAATCACTTTCACTTTTCAGTAGCATAATAAATCGCTTACAAACGCAACTGGCCAGATGACTAATTTTCAAAAGTTGATTTTGTATTATTCCAAATGCTGCTATGCAATGACACTTGCATGGCAGGCAAAAGGGTTGATTTGTTTTTTCTAATCTTCTAGATTTTGTATAAAAGTGTGGTGTTCTCTATGGGTGTAAATATGTGACTGTGTATATAAGTGTTTATGGTTTTAAGTTCGTTACTTTTAACAGCTTAATTTCAAATTCACCCTGATTTTTTAATTTAATTTTTTTTTTACCGAAAATATTGCCAAGCAAACGATTGAAGTAGGACGTGAATTAAAATTCGTTTCAAGCATCGCTCGTTTAATAATACTTAAGAACGCTTGATCAACCTGGAATGGAATTGAAATATAAATAGAGGGAGAGAGGAGCTAAAGAGTGGAAGAGAATGACTGAAAAGTGATTATGCATAATCGTTTCCACTTGTAATTCATGCAGCAGAGGTATATTGTAGACATGAAGCATGAAGCAGCCACACACAATAAATGTTACAATGAATGAATGAATGAATGAAATGAATGAAGAAATAACCTGATGATGATGATGATGCGATTACAGGATTTACAGGAGCAAACAAAATAGAAAAAAAAACGAAAGAAGAGAAAAGAAAAAGAGGAAAAAGAAGAGAAATAAAGTGTAGTGAAGCTGCAATATAAACAGTTGTTGCACATCCTTTAGAGCTGCTTAAACACTGAAAATAAAAATGATGAATGAACAGAACAAAACAAGCATGCTACTGAAATGGAGGGGGTGGGGGAAACAAGAATGGGAAATTATTTTTTTCTTTCCTTTTTTCTTTGAAAATTTAAATTAGATTAATTGATTGAAATGCTTCAATGTTGTCGTAGAGTGTTGTGTTGTTGCAGTTGCAAGTTACATACAGAGTAGCACAGTGTATGCCACAGTTGTATATGGTACTTAATGATCCTCCCTCTCTCTCTGTCTCTCTTTCAGCTACCCAAACATTGCTGTCATTGTCATTAACACTGTGTTTAAATGTGGTGTGTATGGATTTTTTTTTTTGGTCCATCAAATGATTGACGCTCTTTAAAAGGTAGCCGTCATTCATTCAGGCACATCATCATTATCGTTTCTGTTACTGTGTTATTAATTCCCTTTACAATACCATTACAAGGCAAGACAAGAGCACAAGCATTAGCATTACGGCAGAGGATTTCTTTACTAATTTTACTCTGATGCCTATGTTGTTGTTGGTGATGGTGGTGGTGGCATAGTAGTGTTGACGTTTAAGTTTTATTTTATTTTTTTTATTATTTTATCATCATCATCCTCGCCATCATCATTTTTTTTTATTTATTCGTTCGTAATGGTTTTTCAAAACTCAAAATCAAATTCAAAATTTCTACAATGAATGTCACAGTTTTTCATCATCATTCTCTGCCGTTGTTGTTGTTGAAAATGATTTTAAAATCTCATTTGTACTGAAGGTGTGAATAATCGTTGAATTTGTTAAATGAAGTGAAAACTTACGAGAGTCCTCTTCACTTCTACTATATTTGGATGAATTGTTGTCAATCTGTCTGCACTCTCATGATAAATGCCATGTAAATGTAAGTGTTGATGGCAATGAAATTATCATCATCAAATCCATTTTGTTTGAAGGTGTTGATGTTTAAGTGTGGGAACTTTGTTTCTTTAAAAGCAAATACTAAAATTAATAATTGAAGGGAAAACAATATTTAGTTTGGGGAAGAAAATTTTTGAAGAGCTTAGTTTTGTTATACAAAATAGCTCTGCTGTAGTGCTTAAGATGTTTAGAAACATTATTGTCCTGTAGAGGAGCCATGCGATCACACAATCTATTGTGCTACTCTCTATACATAGAGTATCACTACAATGTATCTCTCAAACCTATTGTCTCAGGTTGTTATTCAAAGTCAGTGAGGATACGTCCTTGCCTTGTAAATATATGTATGTGTTCTGATGATTGATTCTACCTATCATCGAATGTACATGCTAGGCATGAGGAGATTCCAAGCCTGAACTACACATCGTTGTATCGTCTACAGAGGTCGGTCAAAAGTCCGGTTACTATCCTTAGGTTATCCTGGGTAGTGTGATGCATGACTTAAATCTCTTCCTATTGTAATTCCCCAACAAAGGTTTAGATTGCCTTAAAAAAATTGCATTAGAGAAGAGTTTCCGCCTCTAAGTATCTACCCTTTCACAGAGTATATCGTTCCTTCTTCTCCTTCTCTTCTTTGCAAGCTCATCTGATGCTCATTGCTATGAATTTCCATGTGACCTGAGATCCAGCAGAGAATAAATTGAACTGTAGTACCGACATAGTTAGCTTTTTGAAGTCTGACGGTCAGGTCGTCATCTGTGTACTCAACTTGAAAATAGTACGGAACTATCTTCAAAAACTGAATCAGCTAGGCAGGGGAAATAGGGTCACCTCTGCTGGATGCAAAATCATGTGGAAATTTATGGTAACGAACGGATAGAAGAGCATGCGGTTAAAAGAACCAGAATATTTCTGTGTACTCATCAGATATATTTGGAAGGGTAAGGGGAAGATGGAGAGGGGTGAAGACTCTTTTCAAGCCAAATAGGTTCGTGATAAATCTATACGTTTTTTGGATAATGGTAATGGGATGAAATGTGAGTCATTCAGCAGACTATCCAGAAATAACCTGTGGTTAGTAACCAGTCTTTTGACCGGCCACCATTAACTCACAGAGGATTTGTTTAGATTCTATGATGAGGAGAATGAATGTTTCCACGTGGACATATACTTAGAGCCTGTAAAGTATCAATGCATCGTAGAAGAAAACGCTAGGGCTCCTTGCAAGGAGTTGTCCTTGCTTGTCCGACTAGAATCCTGGAATTTGTTAGGGCTATAGGATACCTTATATAGATTAAGAGCAGCACAATAGATCGCAGGCTAGCAGTGCTATGGCACCTCTACATGACTATGCACCGACTTTCAATTGAACAAAGGACTGAACCATTATTAACAATACCTTGTCAGGGCTGTAGGATACCTTATATAGGTTAAGAGCAAATAGATCGCAGGCTAGCAGTGCTATGGCACCCCTACATGACTATGTACCGACTTTCAATTGAACAAAAGACTGAACCATTATTAACAATACCTTTTTTAGGGTTGCCATACTTTCTACTCTGAAATCGCCGTAGTCTAGCAGGTAGTGTGTTGGCTTATTAGACGTAAAGCCATGGTTCAACAAAGAGAAATATGACGAAAGCATATCCTCCTTGACTTCTTCTCAGCAGACTTCTACTAGATTTCTGAAAGTAAATAAAATTACACATGAAGAGTTTCTTAAATCCGTCGTTCGAAGTCAACTTTAAACTTTAGGTTCCGCCACTCATGTAAAATTAACATACGCAGCATGAGTGGTGTGAAAAACTAAGTTGTAATCCTGACTGAAGGGTTGTAATAATCTGAGGACAGTGGTCGGCCAAACTTTATAGACGACACAACTGAAATTTAGTTCAGATGTTCGTTACTTAGGGAGCTTTCCTCACTGACATCGAATACCATCATAAGGGAAGAGGTTTGAGAGATACATAGGGTATGTATTGAGCGCAACACAATGGATCATATTGTTACGAAAATGGAAATGGTGTTATTAAAATAATAAACAAAAGCTCCAAAAACAACACAATGGACTTGATCATGTATAAAATGATAAACAAAAGCTTCAAAAACAAAATAATAATGGACTTGTTCACATGATCAACGAGTAAGTAAAAATATAGCAACAAAAACAATGGACTTGTTTACAAGATCGATGAATAAAGAAAAATATAGCAACAACGTCAGGGTATAAAAAAAAATTACGGATAGACAAAGAAATAAGCAACAACAACTCTGCCTGGACGAACGTAAACAAGATACACAAACAACAATGATGAGCACAGCTTGTTTACATTTTTGGATATTTCTCGAAGACATTCTCCTTCCAGTGCATTCATCAGACTGCTGATCCTTGTGATATAAAAGGCAAGATAGAGCAAGCAACGATGATTCAGTTAGAATTCAGTCAGTCGTGTGTGAAGACGACACGTTACGTTGCGTGTGAAGAATAATTGTGGTTTGAAGATCTCCGTATAGTGCTTGTAAAAAGGTTGTAAGCAGAGAGAGAATAACGAACAATTGTTATTGCGTACGCGGAAGAGAATCGTGGTTTGAAGTTCTAACGAACGAGTGTGTAAAGAGTAATAACCGCTAAAGTAAATTGTTGTTGGTTAAGTCAAATCGATAAAGGTGGCACACGGAATTGTGCGAATAATAAAGAATTGATTTAAAATTAAACACAAATTTATTTTTATTTTATTTGCAATCTACGAACTCATATTTTTAACGTTTTTAAAAGGCTAAAAACGTAACAATATGAAGCTATGGTGAGAAAAGCTAGTCCGTGATCCTGAATGAAGCATTGTAATGACCAATTGTGTAGGTATATTTGTATACTTTCTGCTTTTCATTGTCTTTTAAGTCCACCAATAACTGATTCTGTGTTATTGTAAGACTGGCCCAGGATTAAATAAATTTGGAAGGCAGAATTCGGTCGTTTCTGAAAACTTGTCGATCAAACTATTGGCAGCAAAGTGTTTTTTGCCTTTCAGTAATGATGACTTCATCTAATCGTAGAAGGTTAATAGACTCTGTTTGAAAGCCAGGAAGCTGCTTCTGTAACTAATCTTAAGATTGGTTACAAATTGTATCTAATTTCCCGAATGTAAGTTTTCAATTGTCATTTGCAAATCCATCACAAAATTATTTGAACAAATTTTTTTGGAATTTCTTTTTTTATTTTAGTTTTGTATTTTGAGTTCATTGTTTTCCCAGGCATTTTAATAAATGAGTTGTCAAACGCTTTAATTTAAAATAAAACCAACACGACGCCACCACATACAGACACACTCATCTTAAATATTCATGCTCCTACCCTACCTACTCCTACGCAACCCTAATGAAATTTTTAAAATGAGCTGCTGATGATCATATTTAAAGTCACACTTTTTTCTCTCCTCCCTTTCACAGAATTTATTAAATGACATCCAAATAATAATAAAAAAAATTAAAAAAATGAAACGCTTAAACACGAGTCTGCTTTACAGGCGTGATCATAATTTTATTGTATCACCATCATGAGACGGGGAGGGGAGTGGGGACAGAGGGGAAGTTAACAAATGACTCATTGGCAAATATTGTGTTTATTTTTGAAAAAAGTCTCTGAAACATTAACTTTAATTGTCTCTGTCGTCGTGTTAAATATTTTTTCAAGTTTTTTTTGTTCATCTGCCCGTATTTACCATAAAAAAGTGAACCACATTTCAAAAAAACACACACAGAAAGTACCACAAAAAAGAGACATTTTGTGGCCGTTTTTTTGGTTTTATTTGTTGTTAAACGTTGCTTATTGTTGGCTTTTTTTTTTTTTTTTTGTGCACTTGCACTACGCATACAACACAAAGACCTCAAAGTACAATGTCCCAGCTCTGCATTGCCCTGTTATTTAAGTGGACTGAGCTTAGCTTAAACACACACTGCATAGGTTCATTTAAAGTCAATGTCCTTTAACCAGTTTCACTTGGATTTCGTTTCAGTATGTTTTTTTTTCCGCTACACAAAAAAAGAAGAACAAGGAAAACTTTAATTAAACCGAAGCGAAGAACAGTTGACACTTTTTTCCGAGCACTTACAGTGCAGCATTAAATTGTTGGGTAAGATAAACAAGTTCTTTCTTGGCTTGTAACAAAAGTATAGGGTGATTTTTTAAGAGCTATAGGAAAATTTTTCAAAAAAAAAACACATAAAATTCAGAAAAATGTATGAAATCTTTATTTGAATCGATAGTACGGTCCATACAATTTAATGTTTGAAGATCATTTCATGCAAATGTTGACCGCGACTGCGCCTCAAATAGTCCATCCGCTTAGTCCAATTTTGGCATACTCTTTCCAACATTTCGGCCGGTATCTCACGAATAAATGCTTCAATGTTGTCTTCCAATGCGTCAATTGAAGCGGGCTTGTCTGTATAGACATGAGCTTTAACATAGCCCCACAAAAAATAGTCTAAAGGCGTTAAATCGCACGATCTAGGCGGCCAATTGACCGGTCCCGAACGTGAAATAAAATGTTCACCGAACTCGCCTCTCAATAAGTTCATTGTTACGCGTGCTGTGTGGCATGTGGCACCTTCTTGTTGAAACCACATGTCATGCAAGTCAAGCTCTTGCATTTTGGGCAAAAAAAAGTTGGATATCATCTCACGGTAGCGCTCACCGTTCACAGTTACGTTATGATTCGCAGCATCTTTGAAGGAGTACGGTCCAATGATGCCAAATTCAATGATTTGCAAGCGTTGTTCGTTTGCAAGACGATTCATGATTAAATTATAGACCAAACTGAAGATGTTTGACAGTGAAACAAAACACGAAACTGCGTGAGCTGTTTAAACCAGTGTTGTCGAAAAGATAATATCTAAAAAATCACCCTTTATTACAGAAATGATGAGAAGTGAAACTTGACTTCCATACTTTGTATCCTTTCTTAGGTCATCTTTAAACATGGTAATGGAAGTATGAAAATTGATTGTTGGAACCATGTTTGGACGTTTGATTGAATTCCCCTAAGTTAGTGAATTGATATGACAGTTCAAGTTGAATGGTCTGATTTCCAATGGAATCCAATGAAATCCGTTATCAATTAAATTCTTTATTGTCCGCACTATTTTTGTGTGCCACTGTTTATAACCTTACGTATACTACAATAACTGCTTGCCTAGGCCCTTTGTGCAAACAACAACACTTGTTCGTTAGATCTGTATAGCTGAGATCTTCAAACCACGACTGTTCCCTAGTGTTTCTATAGTATTGTTGTGCACGATCAGACGATCTATTGCATTGTCCTCAGTCTAAATCGGGTTTCCCAAACCTTGTTGTTATACGCTGTCGGAAGGGATAACTACTTGCCTAGAACTTGATAGCGAGCCAGGTGTTTCCTTCTGGCACAGGTTCCAATTAGTTATACTGGTGATTCGTTTTCCTCATCACAATATCTACTTGTTGAGTGATTGATAGCTCTCTCCTTAATTATGCTCTGCAACAGGGTAGCAACAAGTCGGATTAATAAAATTGTAAAAGACCGATATTAGGACAGAAGTGGGGTGGGTTTGGCCTCCGAAGGCAAATACTAACAAGCTGAAGTTTACGCTTTTAAAAGAAGACCTCAATTCAACTTGAACCTAAAGCTGTATTGTGCACTACTTCTGGACATTTGTCTAATTGGTGTCCATTTAGATTACATGCCAGACAACTTGTGGCATTTACTTTAATACGGCTAAATGCCTTGTCACGCTGGCACATAATTTCTGAATTTCTGACTGAACCTAGTCTTGATAGTAGATTCCACACAAGAATTCTAAGCAGTAATGAATGATCCAAGACCGGTTAATCAGGACCTGCCATAGAAGTACAGTAAACGGGGCATAACAATAACATATGACAATCAGGCCACCATTCGTTGCCTGTAGTAAGGCTCTCAGAACTAAGGGGGACTGACTGGACTACCTAAATGAGCTAAGCAGGGATGCAGGTTACTCTGCAGACTGGAAAAAAAGCTACCGATTTAATCCATCAAGAACAAGGAGTTTTGATGTGAAGGTTTATGTTTAAGGTAAGCAATATGATTTATAAGTACTATGGTAGTCGATGAAGCGCTGAGATCTGTTGAGATCAAGTTCTTTGGTGAAAACTCCATAGCCTATCCTTTTCTAACTGGAGCTGACTATGTCCGTGGACCAGTCTTAACTACTTGGAATTTTAGTGTGAAATCTTCTATCAAGAATAGCTTAACAAATGTCATACATACATATATAATTGGTCATTACAACCCTTCAGTCAGGATTACGACCTAGCTTCTCACACCACTTATGTTGTGTGCGTTAATTTTATACATGGGTAGCGGTACCTACAGTTTAAAGTCGACTCCGAACGATGGATTTTTGAGAAACTTTGTATTGCAATTTTATTTGTACACTCAGAGTTTTTGCCAGAAATCTGCAGAGATGTTTTGCTAGATATGTGTGACCTGGGGTTTGAATCGTGGCCGCACGTCTAATAACCCAACGCGCTATCTACCAGACTACGGCAACTACTGGAGTTTGGCAACGATTTATTGTGCTCTACCTATTTATATAACGCAAGCTTATTGTCATGGATGCAATTTTATTTTAACTCTCAGAGTTTTTCCAGGAGAAATATTTGTCCATATTTCATTTTGCTGGAGATGTCTGATATGGGGTTTGAACCGCGGCCGCACACATTACCTGCTAGACCACGGCGACTTCAAAACAAATATCATTCTTTGAGTAAATCCTGTGTTACATTAATATGACCTTTTCGCCTACCCAATATCAAATGAATTTGCAACACTTTGCTGCCTCATGCAATACAAGATTGCATTACATGTATGTAATTCAGTTCATCTCTCTCCTTCTCACTCTATGTGTCTCTCTTTTGTGATCATCATAACAAAATAAAGTTGGTGTGTGAATAAAATTATTTTTAAAAATGTATGAATAAATGAATGAAGTTCATAACGAGTTATGAATGTATGAACAAATAATTTATTTCGATTTCGATTCACTTCTTGTTGGCGTGGATGATGATACTGATGACGCTACAGGCTAAAAATAGTTGCACACAAATTGTTGCAGCACACTAAAGACTGCAGCAAACAAAATAAAAAAAATTTTAAATTCTTGTTAATTTTTTTATGGTTTATTTTTTAGTAATTTTAACATTGTAATGCAAGTAATTGTTAAATAGACAGACACATTAAATATTAACAGCAACAACAACAACAGCATCAACAACAACAATAGTAATAATAACAATTAAAAATTATTCCATTATATTTGTTGCACTTTTTGTTGCAGCATCTAAACAATGAACACAAAAAAAAAAGGGAAAAACAGAGAAGTGAAGCAATCATTCTTTACACAAGTGTCATGTCATCTAATCAGAGAGGAAAGGATAGGAAACCAGGGGTATTTGGGGTTATGAAGCTGTTTAGTTTTGTTTAATTGCCTGTGAATACGTTCTTCCACAAGGCATTTGCGTATTGACTTTAGAATTTAAGGAAATTGTAAGTTGAACCGTTTTGTCTGTAATTACAGTTGCAATTACAATCATCATCCACTAATTAATCAAATGGAAAGAGAGAGAGAGAGAGAGAGATAGAGAGATAGAGAGAAATATTCTGATAAAGTGAGACATTGTAACTAAAAATAGAACAGGGCTTTTGAACTCTTTTGGGATAATTGTTGAACATTTTATAGGCTCTTAATGGACGCTTAAATGTAAAAAGAAGAAAATTAAGAAAAGAATGCAAGTTACTGTGTAACACTCTACACTAAAATGATTCTTTCGGAATAATTAATGCTCTAGTTTTCCACTACAAACGGATCATGACAAGGGGTCTTACATAACCCTAGGTAACACAATGGGCCACATGGCAACCGAATGAAGTTGCCTATGAACGGCAAGCTACCTGGTAACCTAACCTAATACTCTAGTATAAGATAGGATAGAAGAGAGTGACAGAACTAAGTGACAGATCCTGATAAACCGATCTTGTATCTGTCATCACTGCTTAGAATTCTAGTGTAAAATCTATTATCAAGACTAGGCTCAGTCAAGGCATAGTCAATGTCCCGCAAGTTGAACAGAAATTATGTGCCAGTGTGTCACTGCATTTAGCCGTATAGAAATAAGTGTTAGAA
This sequence comes from Sarcophaga caerulescens, assembly GCA_927399465.1. NCBI lineage: Eukaryota > Metazoa > Arthropoda > Insecta > Diptera > Sarcophagidae > Sarcophaga > Sarcophaga caerulescens. The sequence goes on from OV656872.1 coordinate 16,629,651, forward strand.
GTTGTCTGGAAAGTAATTAAAATGGACGCAAATTCGACAAAATTTTCAGAAGTAGTGTGAAATTCAGCTTCAGCTGTGCAATTCAACTTCAGTTGTGCTATTCAGATTCTGCTGTGTAATTCAGTTTCAGGTGTGCAATTCAGCTTCGGCTGAGAAATTCATCTTCACCTGTGGAATTCATCTTCAGCTGTGCACTTCAGTTTCAGCTATGCAACTCAAATAGCATCACATTGCTATTTTGGTAGTTGAATAGAAGGCAACTCCATAAAGAAGTTTAGTTTCGATAGCCAAAAAATCCCCACCAGGCCAAAGTTGCCCTCCTCAAGTTAAACGGGTTTGAAGTTACAAACCTTCAGTCAGGATTACGACCTAGAATCTCAAACCACTTCTGTTGTGTGTATTAATTTTATAAATCAGTGGCGGGATCTACAGTTGAAAGTCAACTCCGAACACCATATTTTGAGAAACTTTTCTTGGCAAAGTTAAGTTTTTATCAGAAATCTGCTGAAAGGCAGTCGCCGAAGAAATATTTGTTCATATTTCGTTTTGTTGGTCATGTTATATTTTAACCTTGAATTCAAGCAAGATTTCGAATATGAAGTAGTAGATCACTGAATCATTTCAAGTCAGAATTTAAATTTAAGTTTCGCTTTTTGTTTATTCTTTTCAACAATTAATGACTGGCAGCCTGTTCTGCATAAGGTTGGCGCGGCATAAAATGCAAAACAGATCCTCAACAGATTTTTATTAAAATTTTCCAAAAACAAAGGTATTAAAAAAGCAAAAAAAACGAGCAAAAAATTCAAATTTAAAAACCCTGTTTAACCGACAAAAGAGGGCAAAAGAAAAACCAACAACGTTCAGACATAAAAATTTCAAACTGAGAGTTATGGTCTGTGAAACACACGTTGATTCCTGCGTGTCTGAATGTATGTTTTTTCAATCACTTTTTATTTCTGCATCATATTTACACGTTGCCTCCAAATTACGATTAGAGTCGAAAGTCAATGTGGCATTGGCCTGTCTGTCTGTCTGTCTGTCTGTCTGTTTACATTTTGTCAACATGTGTTTGCCAAATGCTCAGGCGAATGAATGTCATTTGGCATGAAGAATATAAACAATCATTCAGGAATGCAAAGATTTGTTAAATAAAAGCAACAACAATAACAACGACAACGATAATATTAATTCCTTAATAGAACTCTAACGATCATTTCAATCCAAAAACCACCCTCCTGCCATCCTGGAGCTCTGTGATAATAAATTCTGTAAAAATTGTTTCTTCACTGCAGAGGTGTGAATTGATTTTGTACAGGCAATTTTATTACCCTACACTAGTCTGGGTGAGGGATATGTGTTTGAAGTTTTTTGCTAAGGTTAGGAACATTATTTGAAAAAAGTTTGAACATTAGAACCAACTAAACAGTTCTGGGCGATTAGAAGTTGTGCATCCATTACTCTTCATCAATCTCAACCAGATTTCTGCAGGGCATGACTAGTTGATGAAAAGTTGGATAAATTTTTGGCCAGCTTTTTAAGAAAGATGATTGATTACCCCGACATAAGGATTCCTTGAAGCCGCCGTAGTCTAATAGCTAGTGTGTTGGCTTAATAGACGTGCGAATATTTGAATTATTATATATTATATATATTATAAAGGGTGATTTTTTAGCTATTATCTTTTTGGCAACACTGGTTTAAACAGCTCACGCACGTTTCATGTTTTATTTCACTGTCAAAGATCTTCAGTTTGGTCTATAATTTAACCATGAATCGTCTTACAAACGAACAACGCTTGCAAATCATTAAATTTGGCATCATTGGACCGTACTTCTTCAAAGATGCTGCGAATCGTAACGTAACTGTGAATGGTGAGCGCTACCGTGAGATGATATCCAACTTTTTTTTGCCCAAAATGCTAAAGCTTGACTTGCATGACATGTGGTTTCAACAAGACGGTGCCACATGCCACACAGCACGCTTAACAATGGACTTATTGAGAGGCGAGTTCGGTAAACATTTTATTACACGTTCGGGACCGGGGAATTGACCGCCTAGATCGTGCGATTTAACGCCTTTAGACTATTTTTTGTGGGGCAATGTTAAAGCTCATGTCTATACAGACAAGCCCGCTTCAATTGACGCATTGGAAGACAACATTGAAGCATTTATTCATGAGATACCGGCCGAAATGTTGGAAAGAGTATGCCAAAATTGGACTAAGCGGATGGACTATTTGATGTGCAGTCACGGTCAACATTTGCATGAAATAATCTTCAAACATTAAATTATATGGACCGTACTACCGATTTAAATAAAGATTTCATGCATTTTTCTGAATTTTATGTGTTTTTTTTTGAAAAATTTTCCTAAAGCTCTTGAAAAATCACCCCTTACTTGAATATTTCTTCAGCGACTTTCTCTCAGAATAATATTGTCATGAAAAGTTTCTAAAAAAATACTGTCGTTCGAAACCGACTTTAAACTGTAGGTCCCACAACTCATGTATAAAATTAATCCACACAACAAAAGTGGTGTGAGAAGCTGGGTCGTAATCCTGATTTAATGGTTGTAATGATCAATAATGTATATGTATATGTATGTAAGGATTCCTTGAAAGTTTTAACTCTTTGTCGGCAGACAATATTCAGGCTCTAATAGAGTTTATTGTAGGATTATTCGGGCTGAAAGATGTGCATCCAACCTCACATAGCTTATCCTTCTGTTTTCTTTTTAATTTTCACTCTTGCAATACCTCTTCTTTACTTCTGTTACTTTTTTAGATTTTGTTTCCCAATTTTTCTTGAACGAACAGAATAATTTCTACAACCTCCGTGTGTATTTTTATCTGTTATCATGGCCACACACATCCTCAACCCTATCTATTTACCAAAGGTCTGATATAAACAGACCGATAGTTCCGATTTCGTTACCATCCAAGAAGTGCTAAGGAGACAGACGTATTATCTGAAACCGTATATATAAGACTCTACATTTTCTCCTCCACGACAATCAAAGTTAGCAAGGGTGTCGGATGAAAGCAGCTCATTTCGTAATATCAGACAAATGACTGGTTTAAAGCAAGTGGGTTATCTCATCGAATCGGCTAGAAACTGTCACTTGTTTTTGAAATTTTTAAAAAATTTATTCTTTTAATTGTGCGATCGCATAGTTGCTAGGCGCCTCAATATTGTAAGTGGATTCGAGTTTAAATGTAAAACAAGACAAAGAATACAACACAAGTATTTAAATCTTGATCGTATCTAAGGCCAAATTGTACTTCAAATCCATCATCTCTTTTACCATTTTGAACAACAGTTGGGAGCCATAACTACAGCTTTTGAGAGAAAATATAAACTCCGTTCTCATATTGATCTTACAGTCCCCAATGACTGTTAAATCAATACATTATCTGATGAGAGATTACAAAGACCAGTAACCTGAAGAGGGAATGTTGACCGTAAAGTACACTAAAGACGCCAATCGCTGAGAAATAATCCGTAAATATTCTAGTGATTAAACCTCTGGTCGGTAACCTTTATCGTAATGGTAGGTTCATAGCTGCCTTCGGCTTTTAAACAAGACTGCAATTCTTCTAACAAAAATTCGACTGTGTAGCCTAACATAGAGTCTGTGACAACCGACTGAAGCCTTCTTATTTGGTTTTTGAATTATTTCCGTAAATAATTTTCAAATTTTCTTTCAAACCTTTTAAAGTCACACTTGAATGCGAGGGTTTGTTGTGGACTTTAATATAAACAAACAATAAGAATTCACAACTTCTACGCGCCCTCGCTCTCTCCCTTATTGCCTCTGTTATATATACACACACGTACGCAAATACAAACACATGTGTTAAAGTGCTTGATCAAATATGTACATGCCGGACATCCTTTTATTGTGTGTTTATTTTAAAATTCAGGAAATTTTTATGACTTTTTTCTCTCTCTCTCTCTTTCTCTCATTCTCTTTTCTTATTGATTAACGATCCTTACGGTTTAAATTGCTGCTGCTTTTGTAGGTAAAAATTCTGGCAAAAATCTGTTTTTCGGATTTAAATTTCTTTCTTTACATTTTGTTGTTCTTGTTATTCGTGTTGTTGATTTTAATGATTTGTGTGCGCGTAGAGGGTTTGAAATACAGGATAACGCCATACTTTGTTTGAAGAGAAAACATATGAACACAGGCGCTTAGTTTAAACAGGCATTATCAGAAGTTTAAACCATTGTTTGTTGTGACCACCCTTCCTTCATACATTCATTGATTCATTGATGCATTCTTTGTAAAGGCAGAAAGACAAAGGAGGTATAAAAATGATCGATGTGGTATTGAGTTAGAAAGTCAGGGCATTATCACGAGTTAAAGTGTGCATAACTTGAATGTAATTATTTTATTTAAATTGTCACAATTCCTAGCAAAATTTAATGCAATTTTTTGATTTTTAGAACAGAATGTTAAGTAAAGGTACTGAAGTACATATGTACATATAAACATACATAATTGGCCATTACAACCCTTCAGTTAGGATTACAACTTAGCTTCTCACACCATTTATGTTGTGTGTATTAATTTTATACATAAGTGGCTGGAACTACAGTTTAAACTCGACTTCTAACGGCAGATTTTTGAGAAGATTTTTCATGGCAATTTTCATTTACTTTCAGAGTTTTTGCCAGAAATCTGTTGAGAAAAAGTGGCCGAAGAAGTATTTTTTCATGTTGCGTTTTGTTCGAGATATCTGACCTGGGGTTAGAACTTCGGCCTCACGTCTAATAAGTCAACACTTTACCTATTAGACTACAGCGACTACTATACGTTATAACAGAAAATTTAAATACCTAGCCGGGGAACAACCTAGTTGAGAGGGCTCGTAAAGCAGTTAAAGCCACCTTCTGGTGCAGTAGAGCAAGATGGTGACTTTGGTTTGGTAAGAATTTTTTGCTGTGTATTATTCTTCCAAACTGCTCCTAGTACTCCACAGAAACCCAATTTATCTGCTCGTTGCCGCGAATTCCCACATGAATTGTGATTGAGCCCTTATTTGCTGATTTAATTTTCCATTTTAATCTTCAGTGAATCTTATAGTAGCTGAGTGACCTGTCAGATAGTATTGCAACGTGCCGTGTTTTTTGTACTTCCTGTTCAAATTTAATTGAACACAACTTTCGATGTCAAAGATTTCCGCTTAGAGGTAAACCGCAAGGCACTGAATATTTGACTCAGGGGTCGAATACACACGCTTCTGTCCTACTACTACATGGTTCTTGACTTTTCTGTATAGAATGGTTACATCGATAAGTTACATCGTCCACCACTAGTCTCAGGTATGGAAGTTAGATAGGAATTCCTATACATGCGGTGGACAAAACAGCCCGAAGAGCATACATTTTAGACATTCAATTACTTCATCACGTTCGTCGCTTGGATTAAATTGGCTGCCTAAACACAATCAGTCTAAAACCTATTGATTACCTATTGATTACTTCTCGCAGAGCACATCCTTTTGATTGTCCACACAATGCATTACAGGGAAAATTCATTTTTTGCCCGCACTGCTCGCTTGTGGAATGATCTTCCTGCGGAAGTTTTTCCCGTCAGTTACGATATTGGTAAGTTTAAATCAAATGTCCGTAAACACTACTCCCTCTTTCCACCTTCCTATAACCTATTTTCTTAAACCTGCACAATGCACTGCATGAGTAGGGGCCATCCCCTGAGTGCTGGTTTTAACAAAAAAAAAATCTATTGATTACATGTAAAGGTTACTGAATTTTGTTATTTTGAAATGCGTCGAATGTAAGAAATTTTATCGATAACTAGTTTATCGATTTGCATTAACAGTATATTGAGTAAAAAGCCTAAAGTACTGAAATAAATTGTATGTACTTTTCCTTGACCTTGAAATGATTTCAAAATCCACTGAACTGCAAGCCATTTAAACTTTCAAAAGTTTTTGTTGCACGATTTCTTTTCAAAGCAATAAGAGATGTAGCGCTTATTTTATTGCAACAATTTGATGCCACATAAGAATATTTTCTTTGTATTTCTTTTCTTCTTCTCTTGCCACTTTAAGTATTTAAGTAGAGTATACAGCGGTTTCTTTTAATTTGCCAAACGAACATGAGTGAGGCTTCAAATTTCACTGTGCTCAGGTTCTGCAAATACCGCCAGCCAGCCAGCCAGCCAGCGAACCAAACGGTGCATTTGAGTACCTTTTTTTCCTTCTTATTAAACCTGAGCTATGTGTGGGCGTTTGGCAATAAAGAAACATGACTTCATGCCTCATACAATACCGTTTAATAATTAAGAAAATTAAGTTTCAAATGAACGTTGTTCCGATGATGGCAGAAGACTGAAGGCATGCAGGAGAAGACTATGGCTAGTAATGAAAACATTGCAAATGTTCTTTTCATGCATTTTTTGACAGACATTAAGGTATTTAGTTTGATGTTGTTGTTGTTGTTGCTATTATTTTATGCAACAGTAGCAGCATCACTAACCACAACAATAATCATGATTCCAACAGAAAACAGTGAAAAAAAGAAACGCAAAAACCTGCTTCAAAAAAATCCATTGCATTGCCAATGAAGCAATTGCAACAAAATTTAAGCACGTACCAATGAAACAAACAAACAAACAAACGAACGAATGAACGAACGTGTGGATGTACAATCAACCGCAACTATTTCTATGAAATCTAATGAATTATTTGTTATTCGGTATCATTTGGTACGGTAAGAGGGACCCTACGGAGGACATAGATGTTCTAAATTGCCGAATTGGTATGCAACGCTTTTAAAAATTTAAAGAAATTCTCTTGTTATGGAGATCTACTTTCTAGATTCAAACAATTATCGTTTGATACTCCAAAGGTTAAATTGGAAATAAACAAATGATGGGTTCTAAATGAACCCAATGAACTCAAGTTTATATTAAACGGCTTCACGTCAATGAACCGTGGAACTATTTCTGTTCGTTCGCCAGACACTAGCAGTGGAGGTCCCAACTCTTTCTTCATCATTACCATTGAAGTCGCCGTGGTCTAGTAGGTAGTATGTTGGCTTATTAGACTGAAGGCCCGAGTTCGAATCCCAGGTCAGACATCAAAACGAAAATATTTCTTCGGCGACTTTCTCTCAGCAGATTTCTGGCAAAAACTCTGAGAGTAAATAAAATTGCCATGAAAAGCTTCTCAATAAAATTTGTCGTTTGGAGTCGACTTTAAACTGTAGGTCCCGCCACTCATGTATAAAATTAACACACACAACATGAGTAGTATGAAAAGCTAGGACTGAAGGGTGCTGGCTTCTTGGGGACGATTGCTGTAGACTGTCTAATGGTGAAGGTATAGCACTGGCCATTTTATAGTCCCCTAGCAGCAACTCGTTTCCTTGCCGTTCGCATCTTGAGATGTCCACAAACACTACTCCCTCTCTTCCACCTTCCTATAACCCATTTTCCTAAAAAAAAACCTGCACAATGCACTGCATGAGTAGCGGCCATCCCCTGAGTGCTGGTTTCACAAAAAAAAAAAAAAAATTACAAATGCTATAATAATTCCATTTCTTTCCAAGAATCTAATAAACTTGGTAAGTAATCGTTTACCTAACCCTTTAAGTGGATTCTCTAAATGCAAACCAGTACTGAAGACCTTTTGCGATGCTTGGATGGATGGCGCACGTTTTGAGCGCACGATCATTCTTCGATTGTAGTCACCGTAGTCTAGTACGTAGTGTATTGGTCTCTTAGACGTGAGCCCCAGGGTTCAAACCCCAGGTTAGACGTCTACCACAAAACGAAATATAAAAAATATTTCTTCGGCAACTTCTTTTCAGGAGATTTCTAGCAAAGACTCTGATAAAATTGCCATGAAAAGTTTCTCAAAAATCTGGCGTTCGGAGTCGACTTTAAAGTGTAGGCACCGCCATTCACGTATAAAATTAACCCACACAACATAAGTGATGAGAGAAGCTATGTAGTAATCTTGACTAAAGGATTATAATGATTATATTTGTATGTTAACCATCGATCTAAAAGAGGCAACTGTAACAAGAATAACGTGGTTCACATGCTACCAATGAAATTACCTTCAACCCGTACAGACTTCTATATAATCACCCTTATTCTGGTTGTCGTCGTCGACGTCGTCTTGCGTCGACAGTTTAAAATTGGTATTCTGTTTGTCGTTATTGACAGTTATAGATGACTGTCGACACACATTTGGTATTCTGTGAGTCAATACGACGTCGATATTGTGTTGTGTCGACTCTGATTGTATCGACATCATTTTTGGTAACGACGACGAAGGCGACGACGACGACGACAACCAGAATAAGGGTGAATGTCACGACATCTCATTTAGAGATTCCTGGTACTACAAGACTGGAAGCTATATTGTACAGACTCGATCCGAAAGCCTTATGCCTTCCACACTATAAGAAAGTATCTGAATGACTATGTAGTCAGTTTTAAAGTCTATAAATAGCTTACACTTCGGCCTGAAACTATCTTCCGCCTGTATCTTACCATAATATATAGCAGAACGCTTCCAGCAGGAGTAGTTGCTAATATTCCGTTAAGCGTTTTGCCTATACGGGCCAATTTTACAAAGCTTAAAGCATATTACGATAGACTGCACTCAGTATACAGTTTGACAGCTGTGAGGGTGTATACCAATAGGACCCATAAATAAATTTGAAGAGACTGGAAGCGAATAGTTAGGTTTAAGCATATGGCATGGCCGAAAACATCACTTCTGTTAGAGATAGGAGGTATTTTTCATTTCGATTTTTGCCTCCATCCAAATAAAGTTCAATTCACGTAACAATTAAAGCTGGCTAACCATCCACAACGCCATAGACATGCTGATTAGGTGCCAGTGCCAATTTTTTCAAACAAAATTTTCATAGCGATCCTGAATGCAGTGGTTACATCAGTAAACGAAACTGTGGCTGACAGGACAAGTAGATCACAAAAGTGATTGTCGTGAAGCTTTTGCATCTACAAAAAGTTACCGTTTAGTGCACGTTTTAATCTGAAGGTGCCATCGGCCCGTGTATTTCCGAAAATGATCCTGAAAGAATCGTTTACAGCAATATGGCCGTTTGATAAACGACTTTTTTTGGCCGGCAATTGAATATAACGAACTGGAAGGCATGTGGTTTCAACGAAACGTTGCCATGAGTTACATAACACAATCGAATTTAGCTTTATTGGAAGAAAAGTTTTCAGAAAAAATTGGACACCAAAATCATACGTCATAAACAATCCAGAGAAGGTACTTTGTTTGAAATTCTATTTCCACCGAATGTATGTTTTATTTCACACTAGCAGATTGTACCCGGCGGTACGCGGGTTATGTAGTTTGGATTAGTTTAAAAATTTAAAAAAAATTATTATTGGGTAATTTTTGCATTAAAAATAACAATAAATAAAAAACCGGTTTATATGTTTCGTAACCGCTTTTGAAACCGGTTTCTTAAAAAATGCAATTTTTCAAATTATTCGGAAACCGGTTTAACAAACAACCCAGTTTTTTGAATACTCTAAGTCCTAAATATAAATTTGCCCGTTTTTGGCTCCTTTCCCCCTTTTTGGACCCCTTTTGGTCCAACTTTAGAAACGGAACACCTCCAATAGCTATTTGGGAAACTTAACCAAGCTAAATCGTAAAAAATTACCTTTAAAACAGATAAAATACAGCATTTATGCATAAAAGTACTAATTTTTGCCCATTTTTTCTCCCTTTGCCCCATTTTTTCCCCCTTTGGCTCAAAATTTTGAAAAGATTTATTGCCTATAACCTGCACCGACAAAAGCTCGAACTATATCCCAAATTTCAAGAAAATCGGTCCAGGCGTTCAGGCGTAATTGGCTATGCACTCAATTTGCCCGTTTTTGGCCCCTTTCCCCCTTTTTGAACCCCTTTTGGTTCAACTTTAGAAACGGAACACCTCCAATAGCTATTTGGGAAACTTAACCAATCTAAATCGTAAAAAATTACCTTTAAAACAGATAAAATACAGCATTTATGTATAAAAGTACTAAGTTTTGCCCATTTTTTCTCCCTTTATCCCATTTTTTCTCCCCATTTTATAGCCTTTAACCTGCACCGGCAAAAGCTCGATCTATACCCCAAATTTCAAGAAAATCGGTCCAGGCATTCAGGCGTGATTGGCAAACAAACAAACCAACAAACAAACAAACAAACAGACTTACAGAAAGATTTATAATATATATTAGGATTATATTTAGAATAATTTTGTGGCAACAATGAAAAAGTGCATATCTCAATTTATACAAAAAAATGTATTTTTGCATTTTTGGAATCAATGCAAACTCTGTGTCAATTTTTTTTAAAAATCAATTTAGAATTGTAAAAAATATTTTTAAATGTGATTTTCAATTGTTTTGTATTGAAATTCAAAACTTTAAAACGTTCTTGTGAAAAGTTAAAAAAAAACAACATAATACCATAATACTATTACAAAAAAATATTTTAATAAAAAACTATAAAATTTAATTTTTGGGTATTTATGTCAAAATTTTGGGAATTGTGGGATTTCTAACAAACCCCAATATATTAAAGCACTACTGACCTATTTATTGTTTAACTTTTAATTTCTTGCAATTAAACCGTTGTAAACTAATGAAATTTTAAACATTCGCAATAGCATCCCATTTAATTCGACCAGTGTGCTCTGCTTACAATTTGTTTTCACTTGATTAGCGTGTTCGCTAAATGAAAACATCATTTGGGTGGTCAGAAATGAATTCAGGAAAAAAAAAACCAACGAAAAAATTAAAAATCTACAAAAAACACCAACAACAAGAGCAACAAATTCATTTAAAATGTTTGTTTTTATAATTCAACCAAAAATTTTATATTCAGACAAACATTTTCTGCTGACTGGAACAGAAACAAAGAAAAAAAAATTTTTAAAATAAAATCGAAGTAAAAGAAACTGAAAATACTAGGAAATGAAATATTTTTTTTTGCTTTATTCTAGAAAGTTTATAATTTTATTTTAATTTTAAAATTCAATTTCCAAAAAAATTCCGAAGGTTTTTAGCAGGGTAAATACAGAACTTTAGGTCAACTATGCGATATATACGGATAAAGTGCGTAACTGTACACTATACTGTACAGCAGCGTCAAAACTTAAACACTTGTTTCTTTTATTAAGTCTAACATAAGCCGCTATGATCGATAGGTAAGTAGGTAGGTGGAGGTGTCGGTCCAGCCAAGGTAGTCGAATGGACACAGTTAGGTCCCATAAGGTCTATTGTGATGTCACAGTTGTTCTATTATCTGCTAGTCTTAGAAACTCTCGGAGCTTCTGATGAAGCGATTCGGACTGTCAATTGCAGTGCTTGACAGTTTCTGAAGATTATCCATGCATCCAGGATTACAGAATTATTATGTACAGCCAGAGGTATCATGCACAGTTACGTGTTCAATTTTTGGTCTTATAAAAAATAAAGGATCTCAATCAATGCACTGAAACGCTATTTATCTCAGATATCGATTACTTGCCTTTACAAATCTGCGTGAATCGTTCTTCTATGATTATCTTGGGTGTCACAGTCGATTGCAATTCTGGTGATATCGTGTGATGCCTTTTTCTCCTTAAACACAGCGTCGGGCATGTTTCTAATGGGTGAGGGACTGTCTCATTCTCTTCCTCATCTCTGCCGCTTTCACTGAAATCATTAGCAAGGTGTTCTAGACAAATGCACCTCGCATGTGTGTCCATAATGCAATAACCCCGACAACCACAATAAGCGTGCTTCTTTTGAATTTAAGCAGCCTTAGCTGCAATTGCAATTCGGGTGATATCGTATGATAATCTTCTCTGAGGCCTTGGTAACTGATTCGTTCGTTCGTTGGTCTTGTTTCGTTTTTTAACACATTGACTGCCAACTACGAGATAATTCGTAGATTGCGTTCCCTTTTAGGATGCCAAACTACGAGTTATCTCGTCCTCACTAATGTGAAAAAATCAAAATGTCGTTTTTTTTTTTGGCAGTTTTCTGAAAATTGCCGTGGCAGTTAACGTGTTAATCTGAATTTCGCAATTAAATTATAAAACAAATAAAGAATTCGGATACTAAAGGGTTCGCCAAATAAATTTTTTTTTGAAAATACTTTAAAAAAAAACTACTGAATATTTTTATTTAAAAGTACAATCATTCCGGTTAATAATGGAAAATAATTTCATTCAAATGGCTGCCTCGGCTGGCCATGCAGTAGCCTATACGATCGGTCCAATTTTTAAGCACATTATCGATTGTGTGCAGCTGTATTTCACCAATGGCTTCACGAATATTGTCCTTTAAAGCGTCAATTGTCTCTGGCTTGTCGGCGTAACACTTATCTTTGACGGCACCCCACAAATAATAGTCCCAACGGTGTCAAAACGCAGCTCCGAGGTGGCCAAACGATATCAGCTCTGCGGCTGATAATGCGATCTTCAAAAACAGGGCGCAAAACATCGAGTGTAGCTTCGGCTGTGTGGCACGTAGCGCCGTCCTGTTGAAACCAAATGTTGCCAATAACCTCCTGTTCAATTTTTGTGAACAAAAATTCGTTCAACATGGCCCGATAACGATCGCCATTGACTGTAACGGCCACTCCTTGCTTATTTTCGAAGAAAAATGGCCCAATTATGCCTCTGGACCAAAATCCGCACCAAACCGTGACTCGTTTTGGGTGCGTCGGCTTTTCAATGTATACGTGCGGGTTTTCTGTGCCCCAAATGCGACAAGTTTGCTTGTTTACATACCCGCCAAGATCAAAATGAGCTTCATTTGAAAAGATGATTTTTTTTTTGCCAAAATCGGCATCTTCTGTAAGTCGATCGCGGGCCCACTTAGCGTTGTTGTTCAAGCGTATTCACAAGCATATGCGTTCAGCGGAAGGATAAAACTAATTATCTGTCAAATCAGACATGAGCTAAGTGTTACCATTCACGAAATAAGCACTAGTTGAAAAAAAAAAACGTTAGATGGCGGACCCGATATTTTACCTGGGGAGCAGATTTTCAAAATGAAAAGCCTTGAAGTAATATTCACTTAATGACTGTATGTAATTGCTTAAATTTCAGGGGAATGTTTAAACTCCAAAAAAGCATTTTTTAAGGCGATTTTCAACAGTCTCTGCCAAAAGTGTACGTCTTCCAATTTCTTGTCTTTGCTACAGAAATATTTCTCTGGATCCAGTCGATGTAATGATTGTGTGAAGAACTTTTTTCCTTTACTGCTACACAAATAGTTAAACATTGTTGCAAGTGGTTAATAGAACGAATACTTTTGTGTATAACTGTGGCTGTTGTTGCGCTTTATTAAAAATGTGCTTTTATAACCCTTTTAATTTAAAGTGTCTTTAATAAAGATTTCATAATTCATATTTCATTTGTTTTAATTTCAATCAGTCAGTCGGGCAGTCAGTCAGTTGCTCGTGTACAAGAGAGGGTGTAGTTAAACGGTAGACAAAATTTAAATGAGCAACAATAGCAACAACAATAATAATAAGAACAAATTGTAGAATTGTCCAAAACTATAAAACTATTTAATGACAGTCATTCACTCAGTCATTCATTCATTTAACAATTAATCCAGTCATTTAAAAAGCTATACTGCTACAGTTCTACTCTACCAGCAACCCATTCAAGCCATCACACTTTATCTTCATTTAAAATATTTCGAAATCATAAAACTATTCAGCATCATCTTCAATACCAAAAAGAGGTAAGTATACAGAGGATAGTAGAGGGTGTCAAGCTGCTGGTGGCCAATTAATTTTAATATTTCATAATATTGCCCTCCCTCCCTTTTCGAGTGTTTTCTTTTTCTTCTAAATTGTTTGGAAATGTTTATTTCTTTAATACGGGAAGCATTAAGATTCCAAACACAATTAAAGATGAGTTTCATCATCATCATCAGCAGCAGCATTGTTCTTCGTTTAAGTTTATAAGACAACAGCACTAGTATCAGCAACAACCGCAATTGTCTTCTATTATACCTTGAAGGGAGTGAAGGTAATCGTTTCGGTAACATTTGTTCTTGAACGATATACAGCGAGCAGTTGTACCTTTAAAACAAGACATTTATCTTGGTTTGGCTATACAAAAAATAGTCTCAAATGCAGCTCAATATCATCACCAGTATGAAATAAAATCTTTTTTATTTTAAATAGAGGACAGCATGAAAATGAAATCCTTTTTTTTATAATTCGTTTCTCACATCTCATCTTACGGTGTGTGGCAGCACTAGCAGCAGCATCAGCCGGAGTGGGTCCCTTAAGTGATGTTAATTTACACTCTTATAATATTTCAACTCTACTTTACAAACACACACACACACAAATACACATACACCCACTTACATATGCATTTACTTGAAAAGGATATCATTACCACAACAATCTACCATATGTGTGTGTCCTTTTTGTCTTGTCTTGAATATTTTCTTTACACTTTAAATTTGTTTACATGACAATAGCTGTGCGTAAGTGTAAGTGTGTATCAAGGAATCAAGGATATGACACTGATACACTTGTCGCCTGTCAAATGTTTTTTGTTATTGTTGTTGTTTTTGTTCATTTTCTTAACATAATCCTGTATTTAAAGTTGTTCGTTTAACATTTTTTTTCCAAAACTTTTTACCTCGTTGTTCTTGTCTTATTTTTGAAAATAGAAAAAAAAGTTCTGTGTCCATAATGTTCCTAGAGCGATACCCTATTGCAAAAGAGTTGTTGTTACTACTACAACTTCGGTAGTTGTTGTCCTTGTTATCCTTAGGGATGTCAAACTTATTAAGAAAGAAAGTTTTATTTGAGTTCTTACTAGCAGCTACACATGATACTTTAAAATCTTTTCATATTTCATATGGAAATTCACAGGAAACAAGGATGTATCATAGCTAAGACGGCATATTTTTGCATAGAGGCCTTAAAATTAGAAATTTTTTAAAACCACCTGTAGGTCATATGTACGCCAATGTGAAAATAATGGTGAAGCTAATCACTTTTCATAGTAATGTGTTGGCATGAAATCTAAAAACAATAGGTGCCTCCACTAAAATGAACACACTTAGCATGGGTGGTGTGAGGAAGTAGGTCGTAATCCGTACCAATTAAGTAAGTTAAGTATGTAAGTACAGGGTGGGCCAAAAGTCACGAAGGGGTTTAATCGTTTAATCGTTCTTGGGAATCTCGTGGCTTTAGTTCTTGCACTAACTGCAGCTTGTATGGGAAAAGATGTAAATTTCCCTTTAATATTCTGCGTAAAGACCGCCGAGACATTTGCAGCTCAGCAGAGCGCCTTCGAGTTGATGTTTCAGGATTCTCCTCAACACTCTCCAGAACGCGTTGAATATTTGCTTCATTAATTACAGAATGTGGTCTTCCGCTTCGTGGAAGATCCCTTAGTGAGCCTTGTTCCTGAAAACGTGTCACTAATTGATTCCGATGGTGAATTCCACACATTAAAATGACGACGATAGGCTCGTTGAGTTTGAATTATTGATCGATGATGTTCAAAATAAAGTTCTATGATTTTGGTTCGCTGGATAACGTTGTAACCTTCCATAATTAATCTCCCAGATTTATTTTACAAGTCCTAAAAAGAAAAAAAAAAAAAAAAATAAATTAGAAAAGTTATTAATTTTTCAAATCCCTTCGCGACTTTTGCCCCACCCTGTATAACAACATCCGGGCCACGCCTGTCTGATCTATCTGCACTTGGGTCCGTTATCTCATCTTTCTTTTGCAAATGAATGAAGTTTGTATAAAACCAACTGTTAACTCCTCTACAGGCTAACGTCAATCTTACATTTGAATTCATTTCAATTTTCTGTCATGCTAATCATTGTCTCCGTGTCCAGGAATGAGGGTAACCAGCAAAAGTTTTGCTATCTTCTCCAGAGTGTCTTGGATCATATTAGATATGATGTACATACTCTCCTGGGGTTCAATGTCCTTTTTTTTTTTTTTTTTTTTTTTATGAAACCAGCACTCAGGGGATGGCCCCTACTCATGCAGTGCATTGTGCAGGTTTTTTTTAGGAAAGGTGGAAAGGGGGAAGATGCAAACTGCAAGGAAACGAGTTGCTGCTAGGTGACTATAAAATGGCCAGTGCTATACCTTCACCATTAGACAGTCTACAGGCAATCGTCCCCAAGAAGCCCGCAGTTTCTCACACCACTCATGTTGTGTTAATTGTTAATTGTTAATTTTATACATAAGCGGAGGGACCTACAGTTTAAAGTCGACTCCGAACGACAGATTTTTTTGAGAAACTGAGAAAAAATCGCCGAAAAAATACTTTTTTTTATTTTTTTTTTTATTTTTGATGTCTGACCTGGGACTCGAATCCTGGCTTTTACGTCTAATAAGCCAGCACACTACCTACTAGACCACGGCGACCTTTTGTGGCCTTTTAACTGTCAGTAAATAGGTGTTTATTTCCACTCGGTGTTCTCTTATATCGAATTCACACATCGGCTACAATACCCGGGTAATGGAAGAAAGAACAATTCTTTACTGTGAGCAGTCGTAGTCTGAACGAGAACCAGTGGTTCAAATCCCGGTTCAGGCACCTCAAAGAAAACGAAATACGAAAACAGATTTCTTTCGGCGACTTTCCTTTTAGCAGTCCACTGACAAAAACCTTCAGAGTAATATTAAATTGCCATGAAACTTTTTCCAAATCTATTGTTCGTAGTCGACATTAAACGGTAGGCCCTGCCACTTATGAATAAAATTAACACACACACAACATGAGTGGTGTGACAAACTAGGTTGAAATCCTGGCTAAGGGATTGTAATGACGAATTATGTAAATCAACGAATTTTATTAAATAACTAGCTGATCCTGCGAACTTCGTCCCGCCCAAAATTGATTTTATTGCCCAAAACAGGTCACATTATATATTTATTGTAATACGCTGCATAAAACAGTTATATAAAAATAACTAACTTACTATAAGTGTGTGGATCTATGTATCTAGTTCAAAATTTAATCGAAGTCGGTACGTTATTTAGGTGAGGTATACAAAGAATAACAATAAGAGGTCCGAATCATGGGTAGCGCTGACGAAGTTGTTGTTGTTGTACTCACTACAAAACAAAAACTAACAGACATACATGTTATATATGTACATATGTAGTTATGAACCATCGAATTAGCCGACTTATAGGTATCTTTTAAAGGGGGAGGGTTGCCACGCTTGTTGTCGATATCGACTCTACGAACTTATCCACCAAATTGCATTCGTCTACGATCACTATGTCCCCAAATATTCAATTTTAAAGGTTTGCCACGCCTACTTTTTGCTATATCGAATTTTTTTTTTTCAAACCATCTAAACCTGATAAGCTTTCGTACAAAAAAAGAATGGTTAAAATCGGTCAGTAGTTTAAGAGTTATAGGTATTACTTGAAGGGGGAGGGTTGTCTTGCTCATTTTAAGTGGGATTGTCGATATCGACTCTACGAACTTACCCACCAAATTTTATTCGTCTACGATCAATATGTACCTAAATATTCAATTTTAACGATTTGCCACGCCCTCTTAACATTTAGGGATATGAAAAATAGATGTTGTCCGATTCTCAGACCTACCCGATATGCACACAAAATTTCATGAAAATCGGTCGATCCATTTCCGAGGAGTTTAACCACTAACACCGTTACACGAGAATTTTATATATTAGATTTTGTAAAGGCCCTTAGAAAGGCCCTAAAACACATTTTAACATTTCCAAATTTGCACTGATAAGCGATAAAGACTTTTAGACGCCAAACTCTTTCTTGCCCTCACTTTCAAAAAAATCTCCATAAAAATCAAAAGAAAATTATCATCAGCAATACGTGCAGAGATACTCTCATAAACAATTTAAAAAAAGCATTCCCAAACAGAAATAAAAATATTTTTTTTTTTTTTGCTGAAAATAGTCCTTTTCATAACTCTTATCAGAAATGGAACAGTTGGAAATGAAGGTGTCCTTAAAAGGGATACACATGTAAATATTTTTGTTATCCTTAACAAATCAACAAAGCAACACATGTGTTGTGTTATTTCAAACCGACTCCTCAACTCTTTGCTTCTGGCCTTATGATGCCTCTTTATAATAGAGTCCTTGAAAATCTTTCTGTTTTTTTGTTTTTATTTTTCAAAGGATAAGAATTAAAAGTTTTAAGATGTTGAGGTAATTTTAAAGTACATGAATGAAGATAAATTTCGATTGTCTTGTCTTGTCTAGTCTTGTCTTGTGTTTAAAGTCACATTCCGAGACAGACAGCCAGCATAGCATAGTTTTTTAATAAGGATAACATTAAAACCAACAAAAACTACAACAACTTTAATAGCATCAGGAGTTGGAGTCTCTTATAAAATCTTTAAATTCAACGAAAGGACGTATGGGGAACGTACATTGGCCGTAGACCTTAAGTCCACAATTAATAAATATTTGTAGCCAAAGAGATAGACAACTGGGGGAAGAAAGGTGTACAGATTGTTCATATTAATTTGGTCTTCTAGGCTTATGCTGCTCATGCTGTTGTTGTTTAATTGCTGATATTAAAAGTTTTCCAAAACAGAGTTAAAGAAGGGAGATATTCTTTTGAAAATTACTTGGGCGCTATAAATTTTAATTTCATTTGAAAATTCTTTGCCTTTTTCGCCCCTTACTTTCCTTCATGAAGGTGTTACAAGGCTTTTGACTTTAAGAAACCTGGTACAGCTTTTAACCACATGTGGCCAGAGACCAGAAACTGTTTGAAGTGGAAAGGGAAAGGTCTGTTTAGTTGAAACTATTTTTAAGGTAAAGTTTTCTTATGTACTCGTATGACGACCACATTTATGTGGAAAACTTTTCAAATTGAAATTAATTTTAATTAAGGAATTTTACATTCTTCTTCTTCACTTTTTTTCTCTTTTTTTCTTAAGGAATGAGTAATGATGGAGAAGGGCTTATGAGAAAAAGTTAGTCGTAAACCTGTGTATAAAATTCAAATAAAATTGATTTTGTTTTAAAGCCACAAATGGTTCGGGTATCCATCAAATAAAATTATAAAAAATGCAGTAAGCAAGACCAAATCCTTCGATTATTATATCTTAACATAGCTCTATAATAGCTCTCTAAGAACCTATTAAGAGGCAATAAGGAATTATCATTAGATTCAGCTTCACTAAACTACAAATCCTTTATAAGGTTTCGTATCGTGTACACTTTCAAGGCAGTCGTAATTCAAGTTCTCAAAGACAACATCAAAGCTGCTGTTAATGAGATCTCAGAGACAATATTACAGCTACTGTTAACGAGATCTTAGAGACAACATTACAGCTGCTGTTAATGAGATCTGAAAGACAACATTCCAGCTGCTGTTAATGAAGATAACATTATAGCTACTGTTAACGAGATCTCAAAGACAACATCACAGCTGCTGTTAATGAGACCTCAAAGACAACATTACAGCTGTTGTTAATGAGATCTCAGAGACAACATTACAGCTGCTGTTAATGAGATCTCAAAGACAACATTACAGCTACTGTTAACGATATCTTAGAGACAACATTACAGCTGCAGTTAATGAGATCTCAAAGACAACATTACAGCTGCTGTTAATGAGATCTCAGAGACAACATTACAGCTGCTGTTAATGAGATCTCAGAGACAACATTACAGCTACTGTTAATGAGATCTCAGAGACAACATTACAGCTACTGTTAACGAGATCTCAGAGATAACATTACAGCTGCTATTAATGAGATCTCAAAGACAACATTACAGCTGCTGTTAATGAGATCTCAGAGACAACATTACAGCTACTGTTAACGAGATCTCAGATCTCAGAGACAGCTGCTGTTAATGAGATCTGAAAGACAACATTACAGCTGCTGTTAACTAGATACCGTTCGATAAGGTGGAAAAAGTATTTGGAGATTACAAATGACCTTCCTATAGCGTTAACATGAGCAGTATTTACGTTGAAACAATCTTAAAAAAGTAAATTTTAACTCTACACTAAAGGTTATCAAGAAGCTACAAAATAATGGTCTAGGCACCGAAGCCTTTATTCAAGATTTGAGGAACGTGAAACCATGATTCAAACACCATCTAAGATATCTCGAACAGAGGGAAATATAGCGCCGATATTCTTCTCAGCAGCAATCTGGCATAAATTTGAAAAATGTCTCAAAAATCTACAGTCGACATTAAACAGTATGTTCCGCCACTTATGGATAAATACACGCGCACAATATGGATGGTATTGAGAAGCTAGGTTGTAATCCCGACTAAAAGATTGCAATGACCAGTTGAGTAAGTAATTAATATCTCCGAAGAATAATAAGATGTACATACTTGCATCCATGTTTTTTTCAGGCAGAAAGCTTATCAGTCCACTGCGATCATTCCAGAAACTTCCGAAATAAAATGTCAAACTATGTGACAAAATGAGCCTTGGTGCTCAGGCACATAAGTGGCTGTACCTACCAGTTAAAAGTCGGCTTCGAACAACAGATTTTTGAACAAGTTTTCCCAGAATTTTTGCCAGAAGACTGATGAGAGGAAGTTGCCGAAAGAAATATATTTTACGCGATGTGTGAGCCAGGACTTAAATCACGGGCTTTCATCTGATAAGCCGAGACACTATCTACTAGACTACGGCGACTTTAGAGGAGATATTGCCTTGCACGTATCCCAATGGTAAGTATTTCTTCTGGAGAAATTGTTGGAAATTGATTTCCTACAATTGTTTCTTATTCAATTATGGATGCGATTGCATGCGTGAATATATCATACTTAAGAGCATGGCACGAGTTGGTACTCTAATCTTCACAGTAAATAACCATTGCCCAGAAGTTTTTCAAGAGAACAGACACGATTATAATGCTATTACGAACCTTTAGTTGCGATTACGTTCCAGCATGTATAATGAAATACATCCGGTTATTGCATAGATTGCTCGCTATTACGACCCTTTAATTGGTTTAGATTACGGTCCTACAGTTTAATTTCGATCCCAAGTGTTAGATTAAAGTAACTTTTCATGACAATTAGTTACTCTCAGCGGCTTTATGATAAAACTTTCAAAAGAAATATTTTTTTTCTCTCTTACTTTATTTTTCTTTTCCAAATGTCAAAGCTGAGCTTTGAACCCGTTGCTCTTGTCAGGGATTGTGACACATTGTCATAAAAATAGGCATCTACAGGCTTGCATGAAAGGTACATATGCCTGTTAGCGTACATATATCATTCATGCAATGAAGATTCTCTACGACTAATTTCCTTTCAAAAAAGTTGGATTTTATTTCCATTTGAAAATGATACTCAAACTTAAAAGCTCCTGTATATGTATTTAGGGAGTAAATACTTAAACAAAACCAAAATTTGAATTCAAATTCAAATAAATTGAAACTGAAACTCTCTCTCTCATACGAGTATATTTGCATGCGAAGTAAAAAAAGAAGTCATGTTGCATGCTTTGCAACGGAAGTATATTTACACTTCCCATTGCAAGCAACAGTACCAAATAGAAAATAAAAGAAACGGGAGACAGGGTGTAAAAATATGAAAAACTTTCTATTATCAATAGATTGTATTTGTATTTTTTCTTCCTTTCTTTGTTGACTTTAAATAAAAGAAGAAGGCAAAGAACTACTGTCATGCATAACTTTGTTAGATGCACGCACACACATGATGTGCATTTGCATGAAGTATGTATGTGGCATAGGGTGTAGGTGGCATCTAGAAGTTTATTCAAAGTAATCGCATTCGTTTTAAGATTTTGAAAAGACGACAAAACTTTATTAAACAAATTCACAAATCGTTAACGTGGTAAATCAACAAGAACTTCGACTGCAACTTTCTCTTCCTTTTTATTTCACTTATTGCCATCGATTGTTTTTCCGTAAACAGTGTTGAAGGAAAACCGGATACACAGTATGATTGTTTCTCTAAAGAAAACAAAACAATAAATTTCTTAAGGATAAAAATTTTGTTGCATATCCGTTAAGCATACAAGGAATAAATTTCAAATAAAAGGAATCTATTTTTGCATGCAAAGGAATTGAAAACAATTTTGTTAAATATACGCTCCTTTGATATCAAGTGATAGCCTTTAATGGGGTGAAACTCCACCTCAATTACAACCCTTCAGTTAGGATTATAATCCGGCTTTTGGTACCACCAATGTCGTGTGCTTTAATTTTATTTATAAGTGACGGAATCTACGGTTTAATGTTGAATTCGAAAGACAGATTTGAAAAATAGCAAAACTTTATCGTTCTTACCAGCAATAGAGGCTGTGTTGTAAATTATTCGGCACGCAAATATACCCTAGCGGGACATTACCATACTTTCCGTTAGTCAGTCGGCTATCGGGGCACTGAGTTCCAATGTAGGACAGTGTACAGCTGTCGCAGATATCTAAATAGGGCAGCAGAACGATATGATGTTCATTAAATATTGGCAGCAGGACTCAATGATATTCCAGGTAACTGCAAAGCGTATGAACTGGTCAGTGGTGACATAACCATTAAACTCTCCGATGAATTCTTGACTTTGGGAATCCCTCTGGAGACCTGTAAGCCTTTAAGTCACAATGCAATCATCGATTTCATCAATCGCATATGGACCGCTTCGGTTACGGCAAAGCGGCGCAAAAAATCTGGCCATAGTTGGATGGTGAATGCACGATAAGTATGCTTAAACTCCAAAGAAGCACGCTTAGTGTGGTTGTCGGGGTTATTGCATTATGGGCAAGCATATGAGGCGCATTTGTTTAGAACACCTTGCAAATGTTTTCTGTGGAAGCGGCAGAGATGAGGAAGAGAATGAGACTGTCCTTCACCCATTGGGAACATCCTCGACAATGTGTTAAAGGAGAAAAAGGCATCAGACGATATCGCCAGATTTGCAATCGACTGGGACACCTAAAATAATGATAGAAGAACGATTCATGCAGATTTGTAAAGGCAAGTAATCGATTTCTAAGAAAAATATATTTCAATGTATTGTTTGAGATCCAATTCTTTTATAAGAACAAGATTTAAACCCGATACTTTTGGCTGTATAGTGTGTAATTGTGTAATCCTATATCTTGCACATGAGAAAATTCTGCTGATTTTTTCTTGGAGGACTAAAGTCAAGGATCATAAATCTGGTAGAGCAGAAGAAAGGAGGTGGCGATGCAAATTCTAAATAGAAAAAGTAGACAGATGGTAAAGATATAATAATATAAACACCTCAGAGTGTTCACATCAGAGATCAGCAACGAGTATTCAAAACGATGAGTAGATTCGAGTCATACTTATAATTTCAGCTACTTATACGCATTCATACTTATTTTAATATCATACTCATACTACTCATATTCAAAGTTAGAAATACTCATCGTACTCATACTTAACAATACGCACGATGTTGTTGATTTCGACTCTCCATGATTCAACATATACACGAAGCACAAAATAAGTATGATTCGAGTACGAACATCACAATACTCGCTAGAAGGTTGTGTGTGTGCTTTGCTTGCTGTCTTTGTCTTTTCTTTTCTCTTCTTTTGTAAATGCAACAATAACTACTACTGTAAATTTTGATGAATGATTCGAGTGACTCGAATCATTCGTAAGTATTATAAGTATTTTTCTAAATTTATGAATCTGAATGAGTAGGCGTATGAATCAAACAATGAATCGAATGTTGTGAGTTTGATGTCAACGTTGTACTCATACTCATTGCAACCTATACTTATAAATCAATGTTGTAGCGAGTACGAATGAATCAGAGTAGTTGAATTTTAATACTCTTGACTTACTCATACTCAAAATTTCATAAGTACCTATGAGTAGCGAAAATACGATTCATTGCTGATCTCTGGTTCACATGCTACAACAGAAATTTTCTCCAATAGGCATTAGCAAATGAACCCTTAAAGATCAAATACTAAGGATCTCCATTTAATTTTACTTCTTGGCAAATTTTACGTTGTGACATGGGATCTGTACCCGCACAAATTTCAAATGAGCTAGGAACTGAAGGATTTATGGACATAAAAACCTCGTGTACTGGTAAAAGGGCTCCCGAGCATTTGGCTATTGTTGAGAATCCTATGTGAACACACATAATTGTTGAATTTCCGACAATATCAATCCATATGGGATTCAAGAGCAGTCAATGCATTTCAAGTAAGTCATTGTTTGATGTAGATTTTGGACAAGTGACGTCATCACTTGTAGTCGCCGTAGTCTAATAGGTAGTGTGTTGGCTTATTAGACGTAAAGCCCGGGTTCGTATCCCAGGTCAAGCAACAATACGAAATATGAAAAAAAAAATATTTCTTCGGCGACTGCCTCTCAGGAGATTTGTGAAAAAAGCTTTGAGAGTAAATAAAATTACCATGAAGAGCTTCTTAAAAAAATCTGTCGTTCGGAGTCGACTTTAAACTGTAAGTCTCGTCACTTATGTATAAAATTAACGCACACGACATAAGTGGTGTGAGAAGCTAGGTCGAAATCCTGACTGAAGGGTTGTAATGACTAATTATGTATGTTTTCTTGAGAACGACGTTAGTCAAGCCATTACAATCAACGGCGAGCACTGTAGGTCGATGATTAGACAGGGTAAACAGTGTCAATGAAAACGAGATCAGTTCTTATATAGCAGTGATAATATAATCATACATTCTGATAATTTTTGCCTATTTGGTCATCATACCATGATTCGGAATTGTCTATGAATTAGTATAAGAAAATATTTTATTTTTTCGTGCCTTAATGTCATTGATTTTGGTGAATTTGTTGGTGCGACCCTAAATTTAAAGCTCATTTAGAAAATTTTATGAAAATTTTTTTTTTTATTATTTTCAAACTACTTCTCTCAAGTCTTTCTTTAATTTTAACGTCTTCAATGACAGACATTGTTGCCTTTATTCGTTTTTAATATACATAGTTTTTTATTTATTTACTTATTTACTGCATAAAAAATAAAATTCTGTTTCAACCATGAACACATGTTTCAAAATAATATTAAAAAGAAAAAAATTAAAAATTATATTAACCGTGACTTTGTCACGAAATTTGACAAAAAATGGAACGAGAAAATAAAAATAAAACGAAATAAAAATCTTGAATTATTTTTTAAAGAGGTGTAACGAATTTTATGAACGTTTCATAACACGATAAAAAATTGTTCTGTAAATGGTGCATAAAGTTACAAACATTCATTTCAAATCGAAAACTAAATATTAAAGGGTGATTTTTTTCCGGTATTTGATTAATCAGCGCAAATTTATACTAAAAATAAAAAAGGATTCACTAAGGTTTTCTGTTCCACCATGAATGGACATGGAAAAACGAACAATGCTTGTAAGTCTGCGTTTTATTACCACAATACGTGACGTGTTAGAAATGTATTTCTATAGAAAAATTATCTTCAGCTGTAACCTTAATTTTTGGCTCAATTGGTACGATTACAAAGAGAATTAAAGAGTTGCCAAAGTACAATGAAATATGCACTATTTAATGCGGTTTGTGATTTGTCGGTATTATTGAATCATATTTTAACAGGAAAACTCAAAATCTCAACGTTGATGTTAATGAATGACGATTACTGACTTATCTTTTTTGATAGGGGAGTTTTTTGAGTCCGCCAAGCTCAAGCAATTTATTTCCAGTGAACAATTTTTTTTGGTGAGAGAAATGAAGCCTCTCATGTACACAGGCAAGTCTGTCGTGGAAGAAAACATTATAGCTGTCATTGGGGATGGTTCATCTAAAGTGTATTTCATTCCCTTTTCAAATAGAATACTCGTATGATGTAAGAGTTACTATCGATATTGTAACAGGATCTTACAGCATCGAAGCAAGGCTGCCCATTTAACATCTCATCTAAGCAGTACTGTATAATTCCTAAAGCAAAGCAAGCAACTTTCCCGATAAGGAAAGTCATCCGCCTTGGAGCCTGAGATTCGAGTAAAAATTTTTTTATAATTTTTTTCACTTTTTTTTCCTAAGTACACGATACAGAAGTCATCCTTTCGAAATCATATTCGCTTAGTCATACGCTAGACCATATATAGTATATACATATTTATTATCTATACTCCTAACTATCAGCGCGATATTACGTTTAGCAAGTCACATCACCACTTATTAAGAATTTACACTGGCGATGGCGACGTTAAGAGCCAGTAAAGCTTTATAAGATGGTCTCATTGCGAACTTAAGATTTCGGCACATTCAACAACCACTGATTATGCGACATTATGCATGACAATTAGCAAATAGCAACAAAGAAAACTCTGCCAAATCTTCATCTTCAAATTAAACCACCACAATTACATTGGGGCCCTACGGGTGTTACCTACATACATAATTGGTCATTACAGCCTTTCAGTTAAGATTACAACCTAGTTTCTCACACCACTTATGTTGTGTGTGTCAATTTTATACATGAGTGGCGGAACCTACGGTTTAAAGTCGATTCTGAATGACAGATTTTCGAGAAACTTTTTCATGGCAATTTTATTTACTCTCGGAGTGTCTGGCAAAGGCAGTCGCCGCAAAAATATTTTCACATATTTCGTTATGTGGCGAGCTCCACGGAGTAGCTCAGTGCAACAAGTCAAAGACTGACTTCAACGCAAGAAAATGCAGTAACTGCGGTGCCAATCATACGGCTAATTTCAGAGGTTGTCCTGTGTTCACGCACTTTAAGCGTTCTATGGTAAATAGGTCATCAGATTTACATAACCAACGCCAAGTGCCACCTGCTATTTCTAATATTAATTTCCCTCAGATTGCTCAGCCCACAAGTCACATAAGTCCTATTAATTCTAACAGAATCTCATACGCAAATATGGTTAAGTCGAACCTATCAGTCATGAATCAGGAGCCCCAAACTCAATACTCTCCTCCAAATTTTAACAACCTTGAGGCCACATTACAGTCTCTTGTGCAAACTATAAACGCATTTACTACAACTATGACAACCATGATGCAGGAAATGCTGAAAATGCAATCCACTATCTTACAGGCTATTTCAAATAAATGATTGGATTAAAAATTTGTTACTGGAATGCAAACGGCATCCGCCAACATAAAAATGAAGTAGATTACTTTTTAAAAAACCAACAAATAGATATAATGCTGATTTCTGAGACACATCTAACAGAAAGAAGCCTTTTTAAAATAAATGGTTACTCTTTGTATAATACGAAAGACCCTAGAGGTAGATCATGCGGAGGTTCAGGCATACTGATTAAGTCCCGGCTAAAACACTATTTACTGGACGAGGTTAGCGATGATTTTCTTCAAGCTACTGCGGTGTGCATAGAGGACTTTCAATATAAATTAACGGTCGCATCGGTGTATTTTCCTCCGAGATATGCACTTACTGAAGAGCAATACTCCCGATTTTTTAAATCATTAGGATCCCGCTTTATAGCAGCCGGTGATTATAATGCCAAGCACACTTTCTGGGGATCCCGTCTGACAAACCCAAAAGGCCGTACTCTTTTCAATGCTATATCCAGATTGGGATTGAGTGTGATTTCAACCGGAGAGCCCACATATTGGCCTGCTGATAGAAGCAAGATCCCAGACTTAATAGATTTTGGCGTAGTCAAAGGTATACCTGCAGTAAACCTAAAGGTTAAATCGTTATATGAATTGTCTTCAGACCACTCTCCAAGTATTGTTGAAGTTTTGTTGCCTAGCCGGGTTTCTCATCCATGCGAGATTCAGACGGGCAGAATAAACTGGTTGAAATACAAAAAATATTTGAGCACACATTGTACAGAGAACGTACCACTTAGAAGCCTGCATGATATCGACCAATCAATAGATAAGCTAGAGGAAAACATTAAGAAGGCTGCTCAGCATGCAAATCTGCCTCGCCGAGAAATTAAAGAGAAAAGAATATATTTCGCAGACATTGAAGAGCTTCTAGTTGAAAAAAGAAGACTACGACGAGCATGGCAACGGCATAGATCTCCTAGCATCAAGACTGAGTTAAGAAACTGCACAATTAGGCTTCAAAGTCTTTTGGAGTCACGTAGGACTGCTTCTCTGAAGAGATATCTTGAAAATCTTGATTCAACCGCAGACTCTTATTATTCTCTTTGGAGAGCAGCAAGGAATATAAAAAGACCGATAATAAATAGGCCACCGTTAAAAAAAACCAAATGGCGAATGGGCAAGAGACGAGAAGGAAAAAGCCGAGCTGTTTGCAAATCATCTTAGCCATGTATTCTCCCCTAACATAGCCGAAGTTACACAAGAACTGCCGCCCTTTGTTCCACTATTCAGCTCCGCTGCAAATTTAAGATTCTGCTTACGAGATATAGAAGAGGCCATTGACGACTTAAATCCTAAAAAGGCGCCCGGAATCGATAAAATTAGCAACAAAATGATTAAAGAGCTACCAAGATCAGTTCGAAAATTAATTCTTTTTATATTTAACGCTATTTTCCGCTTAGAATATTATCCTCGAGCATGGAAGTTATCACTGATTATTATGATCCCTAAACCTGGTAAGGATCACACAAATGTTGAGTCGTACAGGCCCATAAGTCTGTTATCGCATGTATCTAAACTTTTTGAAAAAGCATTCACTAAAAAGTTGATCCCTATGCTTAATGAAGGGGAATTCATTCCAGACCATCAGTTTGGTTTTAGACGACAGCATAGCACAATCGAACAAACTCATCGTTTAGTTAACGTTATAAGAAAGGCTTTTGAAGAGAAAAAGTACTGCTCAGCACTCTTTATCGATGTCTCTCAGGCATTTGATAAAGTATGGCATGAGGGGCTGGCTCATAAACTGAAACAAAAATTGCCACCAAACGTTTGCCGTTTACTACTGAGCTATTTAACCGGACGAAAATTTCGTGTTAAAGAACGTGAATATGTGAGTGAGACCCATGACATTAACGCCGGAGTGCCACAGGGCAGTGTTTTGGGGCCAATATTATACCTAATTTATACTTCCGATATGCCAACAAGTAGAAATATTCATATCTCCACTTTTGCAGATGATACAGCTTTTTTAAGCATTAATGAAAACCCTCAACAAGCAACTCGGCATCTGCAAAACCATGTAGTAGAGTTGGAGTCATGGCTGAAGTTGTGGAGAATGAAGGTTAACGAAAACAAGTGTACCCACGTTACGTTCACACTACGCAAAAAATCTTGTCCAGAAGTGTTCATTAATAATAAAAAAATTCCCCAACGAGCAGATGTAAAGTACTTAGGTATTCATCTTGAACGCCGTCTTACCTGAAAGCCCCATATAGAAGCCAAAATGACGCAACTTAAACTAAAAATGATCCAGTTAAATTGGCTTATTGGAAGAAATTCAGTGCTAAACTTGGATTGCAAGCTCCTTATCTACAACTCTATCTTGAAGCCAATCTGGAGCTATGGTGCTCAGCTATGGGGTACTGCCTCAAAGACAAATGTTGAACGCATTCAACGGCAGCAAAACAAAATTTTGAGAACTATAACAAATGCCCCTTGGTACCTAAAAAATTCAAACATCCATAAAGATCTAAATGTACCCTTGGTTAAGGACGAAATCGCAAAGTATGCTGTGAATTACTTGAGTAAGCTTGAAATTCACCCAAATCCCCTGGGTCGTGCAATCTTAGGTAGTGGAAGACATATCCGATTAAAAAGAAGAGTTACTACAGACCTGATATAAAGTCATCCGCAAAACCGGAAACCCAATCAAAATCAGCAATATAACAATTTCACGTCCAGCATTGGCGGGACTGATTAACGGTTTTTAGCTTTAAGATTTGATACACAAATCGTTATTTCACAAAGGTGAAGATTCGATTTTTAAATAAATAAATAAAAAAAAAAAAAAAAACATATTTCGTTTTGTTGGAGATGTCTGACCTGGGGTTCGAACCGAGGCCTAGACTACGGCGACTTACCTAAGGGTGGAAACAAGAGTCTATTTTTCATTAAATGCTTTCTGAGCCATCAATTAGACATTCAAGATAAGTCCACCATTGGTTTACACATTAGGTGGCAGCATTATTTTGGCACCTGAATTTATATCAATGTATGGCCGACCAGTGGCTCCTTTTATTTGTTTATGTGCAGAAGCTAGAAGACTTGCACATATTTTTATGGGTATGTCGATATTGCATTGGTCCTTATGGTAAAGGTTTTTGGTGAATAAAAATTGGCTGGTTATTGTGGAGAACCTTAAACCGTCTGCTTATATTTCTGAGCCCCTAATCAAACGTTTGATGCAAATATAACACTGACATATTTGTCCCAATGTCGCCCACTAGTAGCCAGTAATCTACTAGTTGATTCCACTTTCAATTCTAATAAATAAAAGCATATGAACGAAATATTTTGGTGCTGCTATAATACATTAGAAAAACTGTTGTAATTCATTAGAAACTAATTAGAAAAAAATTCTAAAAACTAAACACACTTCAACACAATTTGATGACAAATTTTCTTCAAATGAAAATTAAATGATCCATGTGAACAACATCAGTCTCATTCGACGATATGACACCACGCACACTACAAATGAGATATTATGATGCGTTGACAGATTTTCAAATGTATCGTTGTCTTTGGAAACCCTATGACTGTGCAAAGTGCAGTTCAAATGTCAAAAAACAAAAAAGTTTTTCTAAATGAACCAACTAAATGAGTTCATACGTTCCAGGGAATTGTTATAAATTTAGGTTTCAGAGTATAATACATAGAATGGCACTGTGGTGGCTATTGCATGCTTGCTTGATGATTGGCTGATTGACAGATTTGCTGTCGTGAGTGAATGTCTTATTGAGTGATTGACGTATTTAAAGATATTTGTCTTCTTCTATGGTTGTTTGTATGTGAATGTTGTATTTGCATTGACGAGACTTTATGTTTATGTTTCAAGTGTAGTTTTGTCAATATTTATGTGTGAGGGCATGTGATTTTCTCTTGTACTTATGTTGAGTCCTTTCTAAGGGATCACTTGTCAAAGTGTCATCACTTGACTGGAGTGTAGTTTTTGTTTAGAAAACAAATTTCATAATATCAGGGCTTGTGAAGTAACCGAAGGTAAAGACATTTTGTTCCATAATTTTAAGACATTCATTGCTCTCATGAGCCTTGAGCAAATGTTGACATTCCTATGTACTTATCTTACTTAGACTGGAATGTTAATTATGGATGTCCAATACCAATACAATTGTGGAGTAAATATTGACTCATCCTCGCAGTGCTTTTATTCTGGCATAGGCCAATAGAAGAGTGATGGTTAGGTTCCCAGGTGATAAGCAAGATTCAATGAGGGAGATTCTTTAACAGGATGGTTTATTGTAAAAATATATTCTGGATGGCAATGAAGGCTCTCTTGCTTGCACCATGATACCTCTAACTATGGTTGTTTGACTGTCTTGCCTTGGCTGTTATAGGAACAGATATTGAAACGAGAGCCTTTGAGCATGTGCCATGTAACTTTCTTTTTTCTCTTATTAGTTCTGAACAAAGTGACTGATAACTCATTATATATGGCCGTTAAAACTACAGTTTGTTACAGAAAAGATCGCAGTACCCAAGTCCCCATACAGCTGTTAATTTTACGTTCAAGGTATGGCTCTCCCAACGGGTGCCATACTGTATTGTCTAAATGCATGTAAAAAGAGGAACCGAAACGATATACTTTTGTACATCATTACTTAATTTACTAACATAATTGGCCATTAACAATCCGATTAACGGATTTTGGCCTGCTTTAACACATCCTTCCAGGCGTCTCTGCTTCTTGCATGGCTTCGGCAGTTGGCCATGCCAATCGATGACAGGGCTTCCTCGATTTGGTCCTTACAACGTAAACAAGGTTGTCCTCTTCACCGACTTCCGCAAATACCCATCTCGCTGGAGCATCCTACTCCATTCGAACGACATGGCTGAGCCAGCGCAGCCGATTTATTTTAACACGCTGCACAACGTCCATGTTGTTGAGGAGCTCATACAGCTCACTGTTGGATCAGATGCGGAAATCATCGCCAACTCGTAATAGACCGAAGATCTTACGCAGGTCGTTTCTCTCGAATACTCTCAAGACTGCTGCATCATAAAGTAGCACGGGGAGAATGAGCGTCTTGTAGAGTATTAGTTTTGTCGATTGCCTGTTGAGACCATAGCACCACCTCTTGGCAAAAATGATCCTGTGCTTGATCTCCAGATTGACATCATTTTCGGTGGTAACGGCGGACCCAAGATAAACAAATTCTTTGACTATATATCGAAAGTATAGCTATCGGATATAATCTGGGATTTTGGACATCATTTAGTTGACTCTGGTATTTGTTTGATTGAAGATTACATGGAGAGGGGAAAATAATTGCTAGAGGTATACACCATTATGATCCCTAATCTTCCAATCTAATCTTCCTCATAATGCTGAAGTCTCAGTGATGACTATTCTTTGTGGTCGGATCATTCGAAAGGTGATGACCTTTGGAACAGTCTCTCGGTGCTACTGCAAAGCTGAAGCATTGAACGTGAATAAGATTTGTTTACTACTACTCCTCTACTACTTAGTCCACCATCGCTAGGCAGCACTAGGTCGTTTTATAGTTTATTACAGTATGTATTAAAATTTCCCTACTTTAGGTGAGGTTAGGTTTGGGTTTGAGGACGTTTACTTGTCACTGGTTCAAGTACAATACCCAGAGGTCAAAATAATACATTGTAAATTCGTCCTAGAAGAGAGAGAGAGAGAGGAGAGAGAGAGAGGAGAGAGAGAGAGAGGAGAGAGAGAGAGGAATGAGAGGAGAAAAGGTATTAATGGGAGGATATAAGATGGTATACATATTTTAAATGTGAATTATTTCTCTACAGCTACCAAAATAATGGCCACTTACGACCCATTGTGCATTACGAGCATATATTCCTTTGCTTTTCATAGAAAAAGAAAAAAAAAAGAATAAAAAAGAAATGAAATAAAGAAAATAAAAAAACTCGATTAAATACGAAACCATAAATAAGATGAATTAGAATCTAGAAAAACAAAAATAAGAAATAAAATTACAGATAAAGAAAGAAAAAAAAAACTTTTTTTTAATACAAAATAAAAACATCGAAAGAAAACAGAAATAAAAAAATAGCAAAAGAAAATTGTCATAAAATTAATCCGTTTCACTTAAGCAACGTGTGGCAGCATTGTGACAAGGACTTAAGCGGCATTTGCATCTAAACGATGTAACGCCAAAGCGAAACATAAAGGCACAAAGGAGCAGCACCTTAAAAAACCTTGTTTGGAGAAATTGTTGCCCAAGTATCTGGCAATTATTTGTACGTTGGTTGCTGACTGCTAAGCGATTTAACCTCTCCCACCTCTCAAAGCTTTCTTTTTTAATTTTATTTTCAATTTATTTTTTTTTGCTTTTCTTTGCTTTTCTTTGATTATTTTCAGCAATTGTATGTGCTGGTATTTGCTTTCATTATTTTTCATTTCATTTCGTTTTTAACGCTTCTTTTTTCTTCGCGTTCATCTTCATTTTTATCGCAAGCCAGTGTCTTTGTTATCCTGTATTGTATTGTATTATTCTTAACATGTGTTTGTTGTTGTCGTTGTTAAAAAGGATTTTTTTTTCTCATCATCAACATTCGTTTCTTTAATTGAAATTTTATTTAGCGTAATAATTAACTAAAAACGTAGATTCTCTTTCGTTCTCTCCCTCTCACTCTCACTCTCCCTCTCACTCTTTCGCTTTCTTTCTCGATTTAATTTTTATTTAAGCACACGTTGATTTATTTTTATGGTTGACCTTAAGACCCTCAACTAAATCCTTCAATGCCTTGTAATGATGTTGCCTCTTCACTCTCCTGCTTGCCAATCTTGCTGGCATGCTTGTCTTAAGACAAATTCGTTTACTTTAGTTAGGTTAAGTGCACGAGATGTGAATGTCATGAAGGAGGGGGCGGGGGTGTATAAATAACTTTTGTACGGTAATTTAATTGAAATCTCAGGATGATTCAATTAATTTCAGATTATTTTAATTGTAATTTGAGATTTGGAAATGCCAATGAAATTGTTGCCATATAAAGTCCTCGTTTTTATATGCTGTGGAAAAAAATAAAAATAAAAAAGAAGCCAATGAAATATGATACGCTGATAATGCTGTTCAGTTTGAAGAGTACATAGAACACTAATGACACTTTTTTTATTGTAATGTATAGACCATCGAGACTATATGATCTTTCGTTGTATCCTCAATCTATGTAGGGTATCTCTATAATGTCCTAGTCTTCCTAATCCCTCTAATTCCCCACTTCAAATGCAGTCTCCCTGACAAATTTCAGAATGTTGTTCGTCGTCAGTAATGATAACTCATTGCCTAGTACTTGATACACATCCTTTCGTGTAAAATTTATGCTGCAATGGTGCCAAGTAAGTAAGTATGTTTTCATGATTCATTCTCTTCATCACAGCATTTACATATTGGGATTGGAGAGACTCCTCTACTGAACCAAGTGGTCTTTAAGTCTACATTGCTTAGACAAAAGGCAAAAGTTACTATCCTCAGGCTATTTACGCAGGGTCTGATGCCAGACATCCATCATGCCAGTATATCCATCTAAACATCTATTCTCTGAGCGTTCTGATGGCCTCCTGTCTGTCAAATAAAGAAGTGACACTTTGATAACATATATGTATGAAACGCTAGGTCACAAACTTGAAGCCAAAATTATTCTTCTAGTTTAGGCCTCGGTTCAAACTCCAGGTCAGATATCACAACGAAAATATGAAAAAATATTTCTTCGGTGACTTTCTCTCAGCAGATTTCTGTCAAAAACTCTGAGCGTACAAAGAAAATTGCATGAAAAAAGTTTTGTAAACTTCTGTCGTTCGGAATCGACTTTAAACTGTAGGTTGGTTCGTCAGTCTTCAAAATTTTTGACAATTGTGATGCTGACTTCTAATCATCGCTGCGGAGAACGTAATTGCATATAAAGTATCTCAAGACCTCCTCCAAGTCCTCTGTGTCACGACTTTTTAATTTCAATGCTCGAGAAAGAGATTTTTTCTTGACTATGCTTAAAAGCGATGAGAAACATGGGAGGGGCACGTTGCCCCCATTATACCAGCACAGATAGTTCGATGCGGTTAACACCAAAATATGCCTTCTTTTATGCAGCCAATATGCCAAAGGCGCTCATGCAGTCATGGGTTTTAAAACCAAAGGGAATCTTTTTTTTTTTTTTTTTTTTTTTATGAAACCAGCACTCATGCAGTGCATTGTGCAGGTTTTTTAGGAAAGGGGGAAGATGCGAACGGCAAGGAAACGAGTTGCTGCTAGGTGACTATAAAATGGCCAGTGCTATACCTTCACCATTAGACAGTCTACAGGCAATCGTCCCCAAGAAGCCCACAGTTTCTCACACCACTTATGTTGTGTGTGTTAATTTTATACTTAAGTGGCGGGACCTACAGTTTAAAGTCGACTCCGAACGACAGATTTTTTGAGAAACTGAGAAGAAATCGCCGAAAAAATACTTTTCGACTCGAACAATGGCTTTTACGTCTAATAAGCCAGCACACTACCTACTAGACCAGCAGGTCATATTAAAATTTTAAAATTTATGTCCGATGGTTCACGTTTCCCATCATTGGTGACATACATACATAATTGGTCATTACAGCCCTTCAGTCAGGATTACAATCTAGCTTCTAGCATCACCTATGTTGTGTGTGTTAATTTTATCCATGAGTGGCAGGACCTAAAGTTTAAAGTTGACTCCGAAGGACAGATTTCTAAAAAAATTTTTTGAAAAACTTTTCATGGTAGTTTTATTTTACCTTCAGAGTTTTTGTCAGAAATCTGCTCAGAGGAAGTGGCCGAAGAAATATTTCTTCATATTCCGTTTTGTTGGAAATGTCTGACCTGGAGCTTGAACCGTGGCCTCACGCCTAATAAGCCTACACACTACTTAGTTCATACTTCATATATAAACATTAAAGAGAAACGCAAATATTGCTTTCGTGGTTTCTGAATATATGTGTTCCAAGTGGCCATATTGTGCAGTATGAGACCCAGAAATCGGAAAATGGAAGCTCTGTTCCGCTCAAGAAAAAGCATTGGAAATTATCGCTCCTCTTCTTGGTAAACAGAAAAAATATGATTTTGGATGCAATACCATTTGCGTATTCGATTTAGGTATTGCTGCCAGCGGTCCAAGACTATATTCTCATGGTGTGTAGTCCATAGTGCTAAAACATATATGTATTTTATATACGAGTATATAAAGGGTCCGCCAAATAACTGATTTTTTTTTTGAATGCTTTAAAAAAAACTACTGAATATTTTCTCAAATTTCTTTTTTTATTTTACAATCCTTCCGGTTAACAATGGAAAATAATTTTATTCAAATGGCTGCCTCGGCTGGCCATGTAGTAGCTTACATGATCGGTCCAATTTTTAAGCACATTATCGATTGTGTGCAGCTGTATTTCACCAATGGCATCACGAATATTGTCCTTTAAAGCGTCAATTGTCTCTGGCTTGTCGGCGTAACACTTATCTTTGACGGCAGCACACAAATAATAGTCCAACGGTGTCAAATCGCAGCTCCGAGGTGGTCCAATTATGCCTCTGGACCAAAATCCGCACCAAACAGTGACTCGTTTTGGGTGCGTCAGCTTTTCAATGTATGCGTGCGGGTTTTCTGTGCCCCAAATGCGAGAATTTTGCTTGTTTACATACTCGCCAAGATCAAAATGAGCTTCATCTGAAAAGATGATTTTTTTTGCCAAAATCGGCATCTTCTGTAAGTCGATCGCCGGCCCACTTAGCGAAGCGAAAACGCATAATAATTTATTTTCCATTATTAATCGGAAGGATTGTACTTTCAAATAAAAAACGAAATTTGAGAAAATATTCAGTAGTTTTTTTTTAAAGCATTTAAAAAAAAAATAAGTTATTTGGCGGACCCTTTATATTTTTACAAAAATATCCTCGTTTTGTTTTTTACTTTCAAGTGTTAAGGTTGTCATTTTATTTGTTGTTGTTTTTTTTTTTAAATTTAATTTTATTTAACAATTGTTGTGTTACTATTGCTGCTGCTGTTGTCTTTCTATTCGCTGTCAACTTAAAATCAAATCAGGATTCGTATACAATAACGAACATTTCCTTCCCTCTACTTTCTAGAATGCCAAATTCAGTGCCACTTTTTTTCCTGCTTATTTTCCAAAAAAACGTTGATGATGCTGTTAAAACGTCTTCGTTTGTTTTGCCATTTCAAAGGAAACTCTCCAAGCAGCAACCTTAATCGAATTCGTTAAGAGAACAGTAAGGTATTCAAGCGTATGCTGGCAAAAGCTTCTTTAAGAAGAAATCCTTTTTTCTCTTTCTGTAGAAAAAAAAAATATGACAGATTTTTATTCCTGATTTTCTCATTTTTTATTTGAATTGCAGTTGATTTGGATTTTTTTTTATGTTTTTCGTTTAAAACACATGAAATTAAATGAAGATTAGCTGGGATATAGTTTCTCTTTTTTTGGATTTGAAGGAATATTTTTTTTATACGATGAAGTTAAAGGAAATGCTGGCATTGGATTGCGATTTTTACGATATTTTTTGGAATTTTATTCCAAAAGGATTGGTCGTTGGAGTAGAAAGCGCTGTCATATCAAGTTTAATTACGTTTTCATTAATTTCGGATTTTTTTTTTTTTGATTTGCTTAAAGAACTAAGAAATGGAAAGCGCAAGAGGTGTTCTTGAAATCATCAATCAACACTTTAGATTTTGAGTTGTTTGTTCATTTTACAGTAGAATGGACAAAATTGTAAAAATTTTGGTTTTCTCCAAAAGTGTGTCTTTAAGTAAATAAAAACGCTCAAGAGCTAAACGGAAGTTTTCGGGGTATTTCGGGATCATCCGGAGCGCTCGGTATTGTTCGGATACAATTAGCGGCCGGCTAGTCTCAGCTGTCACAGCAAATTCAGGTGCAGTGCAGCTTCGTTAATCAAGATTCTTCGTTATTTTTTGGATGTCGTTAGAAGTGCTGACAATCCCTTGGAAAACCTGCCTGAAGATAAGGTTGAGGAGTGGCTTCTAATCGACGAGAATGAGCCTGTTGAACAACAACTAACCGATGAGAACATTATCAACATTGTAGTAAACCCTCAGTCTATTCAAAATCTTGGAGAAAGTGACTCAGATGCCGAAACGGATGAAAAGGAAAACATCAACTGGTCAGAAGCTCCAGAATCACTAAATAAGTTTATCTCTTTTGCTGAGGCTAGTACTAGCTACTGTGCTTAAGAAATTATTGATTTCCATATCATTAGAAATAAATTTTATACGAAACGCCAAAAGTCAAGAAAACAAAAAGATATTGTTTTATTTCTCAAATTCTGCCTGTAATCTTATTTATTCTTATTTGCTTAATAGATCTCAAAAAGTTCATCTTAATGGTAATATCTCAGATCCTCTTAATATTAGTAGAGGTGTTCCCCAGAGGTCAATACTTGGGCCTCTGCTGTTTTGTATGTATATAAATGATTTACCGGATGTCTTGCTTCACTGTAATGTTCATATGTATGCTGATGATGTGCAGCTTTATACTAGTACTCCTAGGGAGGATATTGATTCTTATTTGGATTACATCAATAGTGATTTGGTTAGGATTGACAACTGGGCCTCGGCCAATGGACTTTGCATCAATCCCTCCAAGTCTAAATGTATTATACTTTCGAGGACCGATAGATCATTTGTCATACCTGAATTGTGCATCAGGGGAAATAAGATTGACTTTGTCAAATCTGCGAAGAATCTGGCTATTGTCTTTAATGGCAGTTCATCGTGGTCTAATCATATAGGTGTCGTTGTTGGTAGAATTTATAGTATGCTTAGGAACTTGTGGACTGTTATTGATTCGACTCCTTTTGTCATTCGTATGCAACTTGCTAGAACGTACTTAATTCCGGTACTTTTGTATGGGTGTGAAATCTTCGCTAACTGCGATTGCGATGATAACCGTAGACTTAACTTGGCATTTAATAACATAGCTAGATATGTCTTTCGTAAAGGGAGTCGTGATCACATTTCTCATTTGGCTTGTAGGATTCTTAATGTGAAATTTGATAATCTCTTGAAAATTATATGTCTTATTTTACTTCATAGGATAATTTACACGGAACGGCCGGAATATTTATTTTGTCGAATTAAATTTGCTAGATCCTACCGGGGTAGGAACATTATTCAGCAACGATTTAGGACTCTCTTGTCTCAGAGACAGTTTTTTATACACACCACTAGTCTTTGGAATCCCCTACCAAACTACATCCAGAATCTTGGCAATGCAAATGCGTTCAAAAAGGAGTTATTTAATTTATTTTCATAAGTAAAATTTGTTTTTGATTTGTGATTTGTTTTATAGGTTTATGTCGGTTATATTTTTATTCCTAGTTTTTAGATTGATTTTTATAAATATTTAGTAAAATTTTTTTTAATATTTCTTCTACTTCTACAATATTATTAGTTTTTTTAAATTTCTTTATATTATATTTTTTTTATATTTTATATTTTAACATGATATTAATTATATTAATTTTGTATTTTTTATTTAATATGTTTTGTTTCACTATTAATTTTTTTAAATCTTAATGATTCCAAATATAGCACTGTCACTTATAAGATTCATATCTTGTTGTGCTATGTAAATTATAATAAATAAATAAAATAAAAATAAATATTCTTGACTTTTTTAAATCAAAGTGAAATATGTTTTACAGTACGTGTACATACATTATATGAAATGTAAAATTTGCATACTGTATTTGTAGTTTATTTGTTAAACTAATTGTTCTTATAATTACCGCCCGATTAACTGGAATTTTCGGTAGTCCGGCACCAAGCCGGTCCCGAACGTGCCGGACTTCCTACTGTACTGATTGTTGAGACCCAAAATCATGGACTTGATTGCCTTGTTTTATTTTTCCAAGTTCTGTTTTATTTTGAATTGAAATGAAATTCTGAAAAGTGTTGAATAACCAAACTTTTAATTTCATGCCCTCATCTAACAACGCTTTATAAGGAACTCCTTCTTTAAAATAACAACACGATTTAAATTATGCAATAAAACTTATTGACCAAAGAATTTTTCTTCAGTTCCAAACTCATTCTTCCTATCTAATGAATAATTACTGGGATTTTTTTTAATATTTAAATAAGAGGCACTAGTTTTCCAGATCTGTAAAACTATGCAAACATACTTACTTAAATTATTTGGTCATTACAACACTTTAGTCAGGATTACAACCTAAGCTCTCACACCAAACATGTTGTGTGTCTTAATATTATTCATGAGGGGTGGGTTCTACAGTTTAAAGTCGATTCCGGGCGACAGAGTTTTGAAAAACTTTTCATGGCAATTTTATTTACCCTCTGAGGTTTTTTGCTAAAGCACGCCGAAGAAATATTCTTTAATATTTCGTTTTGTTCGAGATATCTGAGCTGGGGATTGTACCACGACCTCATGTTTTATAAGCCAAGAAACTACCTACTAGACTACTTATTTACTTACTTACATCATTGGTCCTTACAATCCTTTAGCCAGGACCATTATGACCTAGTTTCTCACACCACCCATCTTGTGAGTGTTAACTTCATCCATGAGTGGAGGGACCTATAGTTTAAAGTTGACTTCGAACGACTAACTTGACTTCACAGACAGAAACTTTTCATGGTAATTCTTTTACTCTCAGAGTTATTGTCAGAAAACTGCTAAAACAGGAAGTTCGTGAAGAAATATTTCTTGTTTGAGATTTTTGAAATTGGGATCTAGTAAAAACCAACACACTACCTACTAGACTAGGGCGACTTTAAATGAAGGTAACAGTCTGCAGTCTAATACTAATACTCTACAACACGCTCATCCTCCCTGTGCTTCTTTATGGCGCAGAATAGGGACACTATTAACCTTCCTATACCCGCGCCAAAAAGTGAAACACCAATACCCGCGCGTTGGTCTGTGAGACCGACAATGGAAAATCCTATATCCTTAGTACTATTTCAAAAAATTTTTTTTTGATGCAAAAACGAAGCTTATTACGAATAATGAAGCTACCAGTGATATCAACTTACTGGCACTATTTTTTTACAAAAAAAATCGCAATAATAAAAAAATTGGTCTCACAGACCAACGCGCGGGTATAGGAAGGTTAAGCACTGATGCAGTTTTTTTCACATCAGGAGATCAAAATTTCATAAGCATGACTAAGCTTTGCTTCACAGTCCATTGTCCTGGGAAATTATCCGACAAGATATTGCAATAAATGAGGGTAAAACGAAGTATATGTTATCGACAAGTAGGGACATGCGGCATATTGGATCCCAGATTACGGCCGATAACTATACTTTCGATATAATCAGGGAATTTATTTATCTTGGCTCCGCCGTTACCACCAAAAATGATGTCAGTCTGGAAATCAAGTCAGTCTGGTCTCAATAGACAATTGAGTAGCAGAAACCTCTCTCGTGCGACAAAACTAATACTCGACTAGACGTTCATCCACCCTGTACTCCTTTATAGCGCAGAGGCATGGACACTATTAATCATTGATACAGTAGCCTTGAGAGTATTCGAGATAAGAGTCAAACGTTAAATCTTCGGCCCAGTGCGTGTTGGCGATGATTTCCGCACCCGATCCAACAGTGTGCTGTATGAGCTCCTCAACGACGTTGTCCAGCGTATTAATATTCCACGGCTGCACTGGCTCGGCCATATCGTTCGAATGGAGAAGGATGCTCCGGCGAGACGGGTATTTGATGCGTAGATTTGTGAAAGTCGACGAAGTGGACAACCATGTTTACGTAGGAAGGACCAAATCGAGGAAGCCCTTTCATCGATTGGTGAGGCCAACTGGCGTAGGCGCGCAAGAAGCAGAGGGGCCTGGAAGGATGTGTTAAGGCAGGCCGAAACCCATTAATCGGGTTGTTAATGGCCAATTAAGTAAGCAACAGTCTGCATATGGTAATGTAGTCCTCCGTACCATGAATTTTTTTCCGGATTATTCCACTCCTTTACTTTACTGACTTATTAAAACCCCCTGTCATATAAATTTTCATGTTTCCTTAGTCTTTTAATAATAATTTGTGGTAAGTTCATTAAGTAATAAAATCATCTTTTCCTTTACAAAGATTTATTTGCGTTTTCGTTTTTTTTGTTTTTTTGTAATTTAATCATCCCATCTCTGTGGATTGTAAACAGAGTAAGAAACCAGAAAAAAAGAAAGAAAATGATCAACAAATTGTATTTTAATGAATTAATTCAGTTTATATTTGAAGACTTTTTTGTTGTCTTTTCCTTGTTTTTCCCCAAAAAAAAAGCAAGGAAAACTTACTTAATTTATGCTGAAAAACAAGAGAGAAAAAAATTTCAAAATTAAACTTGTTTTGTAATAATTTTATACGAATTTTTCTCTTTTTTTTAAACCCGTAATCCTCCATCCACCATCATCAGCAGTAAGCCAAAGTGTTTTAATGTGTGGTTGTTTTCCTATTGAGCCAGTCCAACATTAATTGGGTCGAGTCCAGTGTTAATTTTCTATGAAAATTTTTGATTTTTTTTTCATTTTCTATTTTGGGGTGAAACATTTCGTGTTTTGCATATAAAAATCGTGTTTTTTTGTTTGTTTTTATACTCGCGTTTACTAATTTAGTCCTTTGGGTCCAATAAAAAGTATTCATTGCTTGCCTTTGGTTTATTATTGGAGAGGATGATGATGCTGATCGCATATCATTGTTCGATAATCATTTGGTTGTTGTTATTTTATTAATTTTTTTTTTTTTGATTTTTCTTTCATTAATTAAAAGCAATTAAAAGTTTTTGGTTTTGATTTTAGTTTAAAGGAAATTCAAGTTCTTTTTCATTTAAATTTTAATTACATTTACAGGGTTTAGGTATCATAAATAAAAGGAGATTTTTATTTGAATATTTTTATAATTTTTATTGCCATGCCAAGAAGAAATTTTTATAATGCCAGTTTGTAAAAGCTATGAAGTCTTTGGTTGAATGTGTTTCAAGAAGTCTAAAAGTTTCTGAAGTTATTGTTTCCAGCTTTTTTCCTAATTTCAATTCCTTTGTCTAACATGGCAAAACTATCTTCCAGACATTAAGTTAGGTTAGCAGGTAGTTTGCCGTTCACAGGCAAGTTCACTCGATGGCCCATAAGGCCCATAGTGTTACCCAGTGTGAGATGAGCCCCCTTGTCATGATCTGTTAGTGGTGGGTTTGAACCATCCCGAGCTCCAGATAAAATCGGCCAGTTCCCTTAGTGAAACGTTTACCACCATGTCTGGATCCTCAAACGTTCTGTCACCCAAAAATCGATGACATCTGTCCTGAAGAACCTGGTAAACTCGGTAATAGGCAGCAGAGTTTATATACACTCAGTTTGAACCAGTTTACAGTATGACACTGGTAAGTTTTCTTTTGCACCCCCCTCCCCCCTAATCTAATAGGTAGCGTGTTGGTTTGTTAGATTTAAGGCCGTGGTCAAACTCCAGACCAGCCAGCTGTTTCTCATCCAAAACTCTGAAAGTAAATTAGATTGTCATGAAAATGTTTCCCAAAAATCTGTCATTCGGAATCGACTGTGGATCCCACCACACAACATAAGTGCTACGAGATCATAGCTGCCAGATTTGACGATTTATCGTCATTTTGACGATTTTATGCTCCAAAAATATCATATTGACGACATGACGATTTATGCCCTTATTTTGACGATTTTTAGAAATTAAAAATTTATTTAAATCATATTCTTTACTTTAGTACATTAAAAGCCTCCTTAAGCTTTGTATTTGCTTTGCCGTTGTTACTATTGTAAATTTATGTTAGTAATAACAAGTAGTAAAGTATTACTATATTTTTAA
This sequence comes from Sarcophaga caerulescens, assembly GCA_927399465.1. NCBI lineage: Eukaryota > Metazoa > Arthropoda > Insecta > Diptera > Sarcophagidae > Sarcophaga > Sarcophaga caerulescens. Next base: position 16,673,570 of record OV656872.1, read on the forward strand.
GTTATTTTCGATTACCTGTGATGATTTTTCTGTATTTTATGCCTTTTTACTCCCTTAAAAGCCACAAAATTTCAACTCCTGAATAACATCGTAGTTGAGCATAAATTATCATATGGCGTTGCAGACAATTTTCAAAATTCGATTATAACTTCTAATATTACCATCGGAAGAACAAAGGCAAGTGCCATTATTTTTTTTCATATGACCAAACACTCAGGGGATGGCATTGTGTTTGGAACTAGGAAAATATATTATACGAAGAAGAAAAGAGGGAGCAGTGTTTATGAATATCAGGGACCGAAAATAACGGTTATTTTTGAATTTTTGATTAAAAAAGCAACCGCAAGGAAATGTCGGAGAACAAAACCAAGTACACTCGGGTCTCGTTTTATGCGGATTTTTTTATGCGAATTCGAATTTGTGCGATTTTAAATCAAAATTTTTTTTTAGATTTTTTCTAGAGTTTAAAATGTTATGATACTTTTTAAACTTTTGCATCCTGCGATGAAATGTAGACACTGCCCAGTGAAATAATTGATTTAGCTCATCAAATTGGAAGAGATGGATTTGACTCGGTGAAGCAGAAGAACTGTTAGCTGACGAACCATTAACCGATATAGACGTCATTAGTTTAGTCATCGACAATGAGAAAAACGTGGATAATGAAGAGAGTGACTCTGAAGAAAGTGTTGTACAATTCAATTCAAAACAAATTGGTGATATCTTCAACAAAGTTAATGATTTACATTATGGACCCAGATACCGAAGAACACTGAAGATTCAACGCGGATTGACTGATCTGTTTTCCGGATATCATGAGTTGCATAGGCAACTTAAAAACTCAAAGTCACAAAGTTTAATAACTGACTACATATCCTCCAATAAAAGAAACAATTAAACTTTTTAAAAATTCGTTGATCTAATCCCCTACATATGTATGTATGCACTACCTGATAGGTATGTAATGTGATAATGATGATAAAAGTGACATCGAACCAATTCCATAACGATGCAGAATGATTGATCGTACGTTCATAATTATAGACTTCAGTTTATTATTTATTATTTTCTGGATCATTTTGTTTTTTCTGTAAATATTGAATTAATATTTTATTTTTGATTATTTATTTTTAGAAGTTTTTGTTTCTATTGTTTAAGAAAATGAAATAAATATACTTTTGTTGATTTTTTTATGTGATTTTGCTTTGATTTTTCAATTAAAATTTGAATTTATGCGGTTTTTCAGGATTTTGGAACAAATCATTAATTTGTATATGAAGCTAGAGTATCGTTTTATGCGAATTCAATTTATGCGTTTTTTTTGGAACGCATTAATTGAATTCGCATAAAACGAGACCTGAGTGTATACCATTTTGATCGTCTTGGACCAAATTTTTATAAAATGCGATGCTTTTTAAAAAACTGAATTTTATTTTTTAGAAAAAAAATAATAGTTATTTTTTGATTTTTATTTTTTCGAGCAAAAATAAAAGTTATGTTTTGACTTTTAATTTTTGCTCGAAAAAATTATTTCTGCTCGAAAAAATTATTTCTGCTCGGAAAAATAAATGTCAAAAAATAATATTATTTCTGCTCGGAAAAATAAAGATCAAATCATAATTCTTATTTTCTGACTTTTACGATAAAAGTTATAACAGTTACGGTCCCTGATGAATATAGGTTTGAATATTTTTATACCATATGTAAGTAACAGAAAAGATCTCTGCAGAAAGGGAGTCCCACATACGAATAGTTCAACTAACAAACGAACTTTGTCTATAATTCAGTGTGCTATACACTAGCCAATCGACCACATACGGATGTGCTGGCTAATAAAGACGAGTGTTACTTTGGAATACAAGATTTTCATAAACAAGTCCCCTTATTTCGCTCGAGCAATATCCAATGCTGCAATGAATCAATGGAATTGGACACAATATCGTGATTGACGAGCTACTACGGCCCATCCTGTAAACGGTTGAGAAGCCTCAAAATAGACGTTAAGAGTCAAACCATACATGAGAGTTGTATTACATTCTCGATCGGTTATAAATGGTGTAAATGGTAAGTAGATCAGATGAAGTGAAGTATTTATTGCACCGTCTTAAGAAACCAAGGCACTGAAAAATGTGTCAGTTCTTACGAATATCACACTGATTTTCATGCCCATAACGTCAAGATCTTCTGACTCCCTAATCGTTACACCACACATGGGTATAGATGATGCAATATTATTGCTGCTTAACATTGACTTTATAGGTTTTTGTTTTTAAACCTTTAACCTTTCAATTTATTTATTTATTTTTTCTGACGATTTTTTCTACGATTTCAATGAACGTCTTTGACGATTTTGACAATTTTGGAGAGTAATAGTGACCAATTATGTACGTATGTATGTATGATACACTCGAATCCTATATCCAATTCTGTGAGCATGATAATGAACCATCAGATTCCAACCTGTGCTACATGAATGCATTCCAGAACGAAACAGCTGGATTCATATCAGGTCCGAGGCCGGGTATTGTCCTCATTTACCCTGAACAGTGCTCTGAAGGTTGTTAGGCAACGGGATAAGGGGCATTAAAATCTTTATTGTGTTCAGGTTTCTGGTTTTTAACCAAAAAATTATGTATTGGGGGCAGAGTTCATAGCTGCCAGATAGATAAAGCACCAAATCGTCGTATATTACAAAAAAAAAAACGTCAAAATGTCAAAGACGTTTATTGAAATCGTCAAAAAATCGTCGGAAAAAATAAATATAAAAAAAATTCAAAGGTTTTTAAAAAAGTTCTGTGTGATGTTCTCTGGAACCGACACATTTTTTAGTTCCTTGACTTCTTAAGACGGTGCAAGAAATATTTCACTTCATTTTATCTTCTTCCTATTTACACCACTTACATCTGACCAAGAATAGAATGCAACTCTCATGTATGGGCCGTTGCTTCAATGTCTATTTTGAGACTTCTCTATCGCGTACTGGAGTGGGTAGGGTATCCAATTTCATTGGTTTATTAGAGCATCGTTGTAATGTGGCTTGGGTTTCACTGTTCTATTGGCTCTGCAAAGGATTTTGCTCGAGCGAAATAAAGGACTTGTTCCCGAGAATCATATAACACTCGTGTTTCTCGGCGACCATCTCCGTTTGTGGTCGATTGGCTAGTTGATTGCACAATGTGTTACAGACAAAATTCGTTCTTCTTTCGTTCTCCCTTCTTGCAAAGGTCTTTCCCATCACTCGTGTCATAAAAGGTTTCAAATCTATTGTTCACAAACACTCCTCCCTCTTTCCTCCTAGTTTTCCTAGTTCCAACACAATGCACTGCATGAGTAGCTGCTATTCGCTGTTGATCACTTGACTTTGGTTTTCCTAGAGTGATATTAGAATCTACATATATTCGAAACTTTCTAAATGGTCTGCAACAGCAAATGGTAAATTATGCTCAACTACGAGTGTTTATCTTATTTCTTATTTATTTGCCTATTATATGCTGGGTAATGTTAGGGTATTTGAAGATATTTGCAGAACTTACCATTTTTCTTTAAATATCTGACCATTTTTTTTTTAAATTTCTTTACTTATTGGCACTTTTATTGATGTTATTTAGCATTTTTTTGTTCGTAAATAATTTAAAAATATAATACTTTACTTCTTGTTATTACTAAACTAAATTTGAAAAATTAAAAATTTCAAAGCAAATACAAAGCTTAAAGTGGCTTTAATGTACAAAAGTAAAGAAAATTACGTAAATTTTTAATTTTTTAAAATCGTCAAAATAAGGGCATAAATCGTCAAATCGTCAATATGATATTTTTGGAGCACAAAATCGTCAAAATGACGATAAATCGTCAAATCTGACAGCTATGGCAGAGTTAGAGTTTTGATTTTTTTTTTTGGCATACTTTTGTTAATTCAGTCAAATATTTACCCACACAAAAACTAAAAGAAAATGAAAAAATAATGACCACAAATAGTAATTTAATGCAAGAATTAATTTTCCATTAAAAAACGAATACGATTTCCAGAAACGCCAAGAAGAGAAATTCAAAATGAAATACACTCGTGAACAATTCCTGTTCAGGGTATCATTAAAAAATTTTATTTATTAACCATCAGGGCATTGAAACAATTAAAAATTATTCGATTTTTCCACCACAAAAAAAAAAAAAACGAAAAAGAAAAAAATTAAAAAAATTATACAAATACACCCTTAAGTTGCCTTTTTTCCTTCTTATTTTTTTTTAACACGAATCGTTGTGATTTTTTATACGAGAATAGTCTAATAGTCCCCCTCACTTTTGAGAAGTGGAAACCACTTGAAAATGATTATTTTCTTTTAATTTTTATTTTTCTTTTAATATTTATTGTTTATTTAGAGGACAACAACAACAATAACAATAACTACAAAAAATCATTTAAAATAACAAGTGACCTATTGATTGATAATTTTTGAGAAATTTTTTGTTGTTTGTTTAAGTTTTTTGTTGAAGTTTTCTTTGTTCAATGACCCCGGGACATATTTTTTTCGAATTTTAATTTCTTTAAAAAGAAATGTTCAAAACTCTTGTATTATTTTAAGGACACACTTTATGGATTAAGAACGAAATGGTTGTGTATGTTCGTTCTTAGATACATTGAAGGTGTATGAATGTTTGATACACTGCTCTGTAGTGAAGCGTATTCCAGTAAAAGCATGGAAATCGCCGAAAGAAAATATTTTTTCATATTTTCATTTTGTTCGAAATGTCTAAGCTGGGGTTTAAATCACGGTCTAACCATGTCTAATAAGCCAACACACTACCTACTAGACTACAGCGACTTACTGTAATATAGAGATGTTAAAGTACTACTACCATACGATCTATAGTACAGCCCTCAACCCAATACGAATGTCTGTATAATGTCTCTTCCAATTCCGTTGCCATAACAAGCTTCAGCACGCTTTCCAGTGTGAACAAGGGCAACACACTGCCTCGTACTTGACATCAATTCAGCTGCTTCGTTCTGGAATGCATTAATGCAGCACAGGTTCCACGTATAAAGTCTTGATGGTTCATTCCCATTCTCACAGAATTACAAACTGGATTCGAATGTATGCCCCACTGAAATATCTTCTATTATGCTTTGATTCTGCAGTATCCTGCCATAAGACCGCTTATTAATCTGAGATTTTTTCGGTACAGTCTGCTCCTAGAGAACCTACCGAACAAAAGTTAAGATTGCCCAAACACATTTGGTTCCAGAAGAGCCTTTGTCTCTATCTATCTTCCCTTTCGATGAGTACACTCTTCCAAACTGTATTCTCCATTCCCCTCATTGCAAGTGCATTTTATAGTGCAAGCAGCAACTCGTTTCCTTGCCGTTCGCATCTTCCCCCTTTCCACCTTTCCTAGTGCTGGTTTCATAAAAAAAAAAAAAAAAAATCTAACTGCTCATTGCCGTGAATTTCCATTTGATCTGAAACTCAACGTGGAGTATTTCCCTAATTCCCTGTCTATTTTCGAGAAAAGTGTTTAGATGGCGGCCTAAAAAATAGCTATGTTTTGTCTTCTGTACTCCCTGTATAAGTGGAATTGGGGGCATATTTCGGTAACGTCGATTTTCGCTGGAAAGTTGAATTTCACTTTGGAACCTAAAACTGTCCGCAACCCATTAGTATACCACAGAAAAAGCCTTATTTTTAAAGAATATATAGCCTCCAGGTTGGTCCATTCGCTTTTCTTATCAAGTCTCGTTGCAAAGCATTTCCCAAAATCAGTTAGTTTACTGGTTATGTCCAGGGGAAAAGTTAAGAAGGGAGCTAGCAGTCATGCGATTAAATAGGTGAAGCTATCCCAAGACCAATCTCTACTCCTCTAGTCCTCACTATTATGTACAATGGGCTTAACAAACTACAACAAAGCCTCTACCAGCGATATAGTACAGATTTCTAATGCCCCGGTTATAGTAACACACTTTAGTGACAGGATCTTGCCAAACTCCATATAAATCACAAATTTTCTACCTATAAAATGGCCTCACAGGCTATTGGTCTGATCAGAAGCGGCTGATTTCACGCCCATTTATTTACCTGTAAGGCTTCTGCATTGAGACACTATTTATGGCATGCACTTTTGAGCAGACATTCGCTCGTAAAAACCACTAAAGGGTCCTACGGAGAAATGCATACGTGCTGTCACTTTATTAACCCACTCTGTTGCATAAGTCGCCGTCGTCTAGTAGATAGTGCGTTGGCTTATTCAAAATCCGGGTCGGGCATCTCCAACTAAACGAAATATGGCACAAAAAAAAAAAATTTGTCGTTCGGAGTCGACTTTAAACTGTAGGTCCCGCCACTTATGTATAAAATTAACACACACAACATAAGTGGTGTGAGAAACTAGGTCAATAATCCTGACTGAAGGGTTGTAATGACCAATTATGTATGTATGTATGTATTTCTTCGGCGACTTCCTCCCTTCAGATTTCTGGCAAAAACTCTGAGAGTAAACTTCCTCTCCGCAGATTTCTGGCAAAAACTCTGAGAACAAATGAAACTGCCATGAAAAGTTTCTCAAAAATCTGTCGTTCGGAACCGGCTTTAAACTATAGGTCCCACAAATTATGTATAAAAATTAATACACACAACATGGGCGGTGTGAGAAACTAGGTTGTAATACTGACTAAAAGGGTTGTAATAATCAATTATGTATGTAGTACTTTGTTGCATAAAGCCACGCTCAATATTAATACAACATCTCCAAATGAAACCAAGGTCACCTTCACATACTCACGTAATTGCTTATTACAATCCTTTATTCAGGATTACAACCTATTTTTCACACCACCTATGTTGAGTGTGTTAATTTTATCCAAGAGTGGCAGATCTAAAGTTTAATGTCAATGTACGCTTAGAGTTTTTACCAGAAGATTGCTGAGAAGAAGTCAACGAAGAAATATTTTATTTATATTTCATTTTGTTTGTGATGTCTGAGCTAGGTTTTAAACCACGGGCTCACCAAATACTAGACTATGGTGAGTTAAAAGTATCTTATGCAGTACGTAAATTGAAGGATGTCCAGTCATCTGGTATACATAACATCAATGCGAAACTACTTAGAGCCGATAAAATTTTCAGTGTATCTGTAATCAGATGATAATTGTGAACATTTAACCTTGTAAGCTGATCTCAGGTCTCTGCAGAACTGGAGGATATATAATGCTGCTGACTAAATAGATTACTTTAGCTATTTCGCTATGACATAATTAAGACACTAAGTGGTGATGCATTCAAAACCATGCTATTTCTGTTCTGTTTACCATTAAGAGGATGATTAATTTCAAATGCTTCTTATTGAATGGAACTGAACTGCAATTTTCCAATGTGAAAAAATATCGTGAGTTTCACGCTGGACAATATAATAACTTGGAACACATATCTTCAGAAACCACAAAACCAAAATTTGCGATTATCTTTGATGGGATTTGAAGTGTTTATGTATGAAGTCGCCGTGGTCTAGTAGGTTGTGTATTGGCTTATTAGACGTGAGGCATGGGTTCAAACCCCAGGTCAGGCATCTCCAACTAAACGAAATATGAAAAAATATATCTTCGTCGACTTTCTCTCAGCAGAACTCGGCAAAAACTCTGAGCGTACAAATAAAATTGCCATGAAAAGTTTCTCAAAAATCTATCGTTCGGAATCGACTTTAAACTGCAGGTCCCACCAATCATGTATAAAACTTAACGCACCACAACATAAGTGGTGTGAGAAGCTAGGTCGTAATCCTGACTTAAGGGTTGTAATGATCAATTATGTATGTATGAATGGCAATGCTCGGCAGGCGTACATTACTGTTGAGAAAAAGCGTAATCGTGTTACCGTCAGTACAGAGGATCGCCAGCATATCGTTTAGGAGTTTGTGTTATGTCAGGAATTAACCCGTTACAAAAGCATGAAAATATGAGCGGCAAAATGGAGACACTAGACCCATGCAAATTGCTACAATAAGACTGAAGATTACTCAGACAGACAGAGCTCACTGCCAGTGAGTCTAAAATCGGCAAAGAACTGAAAATTCTAGTTGCATCACTGGTAGGTGGAAACGAAACGAATAAAATGACAACAGGCGAGAGAAACTGGCTAGCAAATGAAAAAATGAAACAACAGATCGCAATAAAAGAAAAATTGTGCCTTTTGCCGAAAGGTCCCTATTGACAGCTCGACATACCGCTCCTTAAAAACCCATTTAAAATAAATTAAAAAAACTTCATCGATTTTTTATTTTTCTTTCTTCTGCTTTCATCAATAATTATGAATTTATTTTCACATCTCATTGTACAATTACTCATATTGTGAAAAACATTTAAAAAAAAAAACGAAACACAATATTTTGCTCAACGCACCAATTTGATTTCATGTGTGAAACAGCATTGCTTGCCACTGGGAGCCTTTAAGGTCCACTTGATGTTGTAGGTGCCAGTGGGGAATTTGCTTTCGATGGGTATATCAATGCCATAATTTTGACTTTGACCGCTCTTCATGGGGCATTGTGTATACTTACATCCTTCATGATCCATGGTAATCAATGGCAATTCGTTTCCATTATCTCTGACCCAAACGAGATCTGCTTCCAGGGTATCGGCATCAAAGTTGGGTGTGAAAGTGAAATCCAATTTGGTTGGCTTGCGGCGTCTCAATTTACAGGCAGCATTTTCACTATCCTTGGTACAGGGATCTACACGTACCTCGGAGATATCACAATCGTTAACAGGGCAGGTTTTAAAGTGAATGGTTTCAGACAAGACACAGCCGGCCAAAGTGAAAACAACCAAAAACTTAAGGGCGTACATTACGTAGTGCTATACACGTCTTTTCACTGTCTTTTGGAGTAACGAAATGAAATGATTTGAAATTTATAATGCTCTGGGGAGCACGCAATAAATGAATTCTGTGGAATGTGTGTGGAGAGTTCTCTCTCACTTGTTGTTTGACCTGTACGGTGATACGCTGATAAGAATTGCTTATCGCCACTAGCTTTAAGTATGGCTTGCTTTGAATATTTTTCACTTTTTTTTTTCTTCTTTTTGAATAGAATTTTTTTTATTTTTTTTGTTTATTTTTTTTTTGTTTGTATGTAGAGTGTCAAATTCGTTTTGTTTTTTTTGATTTTGATTTCCTTTGAAAACGAAAGAAAACAAAAATTCTTGATAAAGAGTGTTTAGAACAGTGGGTTCGAGACAAAAAAAAATGAGTAATTCGAGTGATAATAAATTTCTAACCAGGGACTACTTTTGTAGGTATATTTTTGGACATTTTTGTTGTTGTTGAAAACCTTATCTTCGACAATATTTTTCGTATTGTTTTCAAAGTGAGAAAATTTTTATGAATTACACTGTCACATAGGGGTTGCTTGATAAAAAGCCGGCATGAGAAACGCTTCAAAAGTGATTTCTTTTGCTTGAAATGGTTTTTTATAATCAGTTTCAGATAATTATGAAACAGAGTTGGAAAGAAATGAAAAAAAGAATTGAAATTTAAATTTCTTTAACAATTGAAAATTCTTTTTTATATCAAGGCTTAAGCGCATAAATATTTTATTAGATTAAATATAATTCAAAAGTCATAGAAAAATTTAATTCCTAATGTCATAAGCACACAGTGATCATCCAAATTTGTTTCACCAATAGACCATATTGTATATCTCTTGTGAGTATTTTCTGCTTGCTACGGAAAGTTGTTCACGTATGTAAATCCTATGACTAAAGAGTGGACCATTTAAAAGTTTAAATTTAAAAATGCAATAAAATAAAAACAGTTTGAAATTTTGCCAAATTTATTCTTTTGTTGTAAAGTACAATTGTTTCTGTTAGAAGTGGATTATTAATTCATTCATATGGTTGCCGCAACTGGCCTCACAGTACCTCATTCGATCGAACCAATTTTCGTGTACTTTTTCGAGTGTATACGCCGGCAATGGGATCACGAATGTTGGCCTTAAAATGCTCAATTGTCTCTGGTTTGTGGGCATAACACTTTTCTTTAACGGCGCCCTACAGAAAATAGTCAAACGTCGTCAAATCGCAGCTTCTTGGCGGCAAATTGACAACACCACTACGGCTAATTAAACGGCCATCAAACGTTTGATGAAATAAATCGATTGCGATATGAGATGCACCATCCTGTTAGAACCAAACATTGTTCACATCAATACCACGAAGAGCGGGTACTATAAAATCGATTATCATGGTATGATAGGTGTCATTGACCATAATGGTAGCGCCGTCATCATTTTCCAATAAATATGGACCAATAATACCTCCGCACCACAAGGCGCACCATACAGTCACCCACCCTATACAAAACGGGCATGTTGGAAGAAAAAAGCATAAATTGAGAGAGACGGAGACTCTTCCCAAACCAAATCGGTTGACGTCAATCTAAATTTCTCTTGGGTGCTTACATAGAGAAGGGATTTAAATCATGCATCAGATAATTAATAAACGGCCTTATGACTAAGCACTCTGTAGGTTCAAGCCGAATGTATAGATTCTGTGATGTGCAGAATGGATCTTTAGGACATAGACTTGCTATCTGTAATCTCACTCAAGGCATGAGTTCCTATTGCCAAATACAGTCAATTTCATAATCTACAATTGCTGTTCCATTGACTGCATTCTGTATTGTCTCATACTCGCTGTAGCGTTTGGCAAGTAGCCAGAGAACGATGAGGAAATCATTGTTTAGATTTACGCTGTGGCACTTTACGAGCATCTTGAATCTGGTGGCTGGCACTGGGGTGGGAGTCTATTTGATGCCTGGTGAGATCAGTATGCAGCTGGTTTTGATCAAGCTGCTTTGAAGCCACTGACTTGGTGCTATGTTATCTCAAAATTGGCTGTAGTTTAAATGAAGGTCTTTATCAGGCTTCTGAACAGAAACGAAGTAAGGTTCCACGGCATAGTGACAAGTGGAGTAATGAGATTGCAGATAAGCTGATAAGAGAATGGGCGGTGATGTGCACGATTCTGATGGAACGAATCCAAGAGTGCCCAATGCATCCTGAAAAAGCCACGTTTGGTATGAATTTTGGGCTGGTGACATCATTGGTTCATATATCTTTGAGGATGATGTTGGCCAGACAATCACTATCACCGGCAAGAATTATAGGTCAATGATTACATATGTACATACATATATAATTAGTCATTACAATCCTTCAGTCAGGATTACGACCTAGCTTCTCACACCACTTATGTTGTTGTGTTAATTTTTATACATGAGTGACGGGACCTACAGTTTAAATTCGACTCCGAACGACAGATTTTTGAGAAGCTCTTCATGGCAATTTTTTTATTACACTCTCAGAGTTTTTGTCAGAAATCTGCTGAAAAACAGTCGCCGAAGAAATATTTTTTTTTCATATTTTCGTTTTGATGTCTGACCTGGGATACGAACCCGGGCTTTATGTCTAATAAGCCAACATACTACCTACTAGACTACGAGAGGTGTATTTGTTAATCTGAAAATTAACGGGATGTGGTTTCAGCAGGACAGCGCTACGTGCCAGACAGTTCATGCCACATTAGATATCCTTGACGAACCTCACTTAGGTGATGTGAACTGGTCATCGAGATAGTGCGTTTGGCTTTCTCTTGTGAGGTTTACTTAAGTCACAAGAGGATACGAATAAGCCACAAAGTACAGTGGTAATCAAAGCCAACATAAACCATGCCATCGGTTAAAATCAGCCTAATTTATGACCAGAGTCACATATAATGGCATCAAAAGGTCTTTTAAACGAATAAAAACTATGATAGTATCTAACACTCGCTTTGTTTTAATCAAATTTGGAAATAGGAAGCGTTTAAAAAATACCCTTTATTTTAGAATTCTAATAACGCTTTCACTCATTAGGGCTCATTAGACTGAAGACCCGAGTTCAAACCCCAGTTCAGACATCAAAACGAAAATATGAAAATATTTCTTCGGCGACTTTTTCTCATCAGATTTCTGGCAAAAGCTATGAGAGTAAATAAAAAATTGCCATGAAGAGCTTCTCTAAAATCTGTCGTTCGGAGTCGACTTTAAACTGTTGTTCCCGCTACTCGTGTATAAAATTAACGTACACAACATAAGTGGTGTGAGAAGCTAGGTCGTATTCCTGACTGAACGGTTGTAATGACCAATTATGTATGTATGTACTGATACTTTCATAAGACCATCTTATAGGTTACGAATCATATCCGTAATGGCACTTCATATGTTCCTCCAACGATAAAAGCATATTATGCCTCTACTAATTTTCATATGCATTATGAAGATGATGTTTATAGTTGCGTGCAACTTCTTGTCGTAATTCTCAATTTGAAATGATTTATTGTGGTCGTAACATAATAATTTACTCTCTAAATACTGACAATTACACTTTTAAAGGATATTTCTTTACTTGATTTTTTCTTTCTTTTTGGCTTTCCGTAATAAAACGAATAAATGAAGTGACATTGTCTACAATAAATATTTGCAAGTCCTTGTAAACTCATGTGTTTTCACATTTTTTTTTTTCATTCTTCTTTTAGAATTTTATGATCTCTTAGAAAAATTATAACAAATTAAGGCAATTTGGCAAACATGCAACATTTGCAACGCATATACATACATAACAACAACAACTAAAGATTACAATAAAAATAGAAAAAAAAAACCTAAGAATTGTTAAGTAGCCTGGCTGCAGGCTGCCTACACACTCTGTGCTCAAATTGCATTTTGGCCAAGACCATAACCAAGTAAGCAAGCAAGAAAGTTAAAATCATATGCATGTATAAGGATAAGGATAAGGATAATAATGGTGGTGATATGTTCGGTTGCAAGCAGGATAATGACAACTACGTCGTTTGAAATGTTTAAGAAAAGCTGTCATAATTTTTACAAAATTATATTCTCGTTCCTTTAAAAATGTTCATTCGTATACGTTCATTCGTTTGTTTGTTTGTTTGTTTCAATCCATAAGTGCTAACGACACATTAGAAGCCAAATAAACATAAACACTGTCGTCTCTCTCTCTCTCCCTCTCTCTCCCTGTCTTTTAAAGTACACTAGACTGAGAGCCATAACAATGAGTGACAAAAATTCTTTTTTTCCATTTCGTTTTTGATGACAGCTACCCGGCAAGCTTCGTGTGATGCTAATTAAATAAAAAGAAAGGATAATTAGGGAAGAACTGGAAACAATAGAGAAAGAGAGAAAGAAATTAAAAAAGGGAAAAGAGAGGTAATGGTGGAAACAAGATGAAAAAGACGACCATAAGCACACAAGAGAACGTGACTAAGAGGCTTGATGTCCCAGCACCTCTCAATCAGCACAAACTACTTATAAGTCTCTGAAAAGCCCTAATGTTGACTGTCGACGGAGAATCTAAACCCTTGAGGAAGGCCCTGCCCAACCTTATCTTATTAAGAGCTGAACAATGGCAGAGAAGGCGTTCGATAGTCTACAACACCTCATCGTCACAATACAGCGTGCAATAGTCCGGCTGGGGTCCGTTCCTGGTCCTTGTCAATGATTTAACCACACAGTGCCCTCTGGCTCTAATAATAGCAGGCCATGGGCCCCTAGTCGCTAGTCTCCAATACATTGCCATAATATAACGCGCAATAGTCCGACTGGGATCTGTTTCAATTGCTTGTCAGCGGTTTAACCTCACAGTGTTACATATATTCTGGTTCTATCTATAGCAGGCCATCGACTCCTAGTCGATAGTCTTCAACACCTCCTTGCCACAACATAGCAAGCAATAGTCCGTCTGGGATCTGTTCCAGACCCTTATCAGCGGTTTAACCGCACAGTGCCCTGTTTTGGCTCTATGTATAGACTGCTAGTCCACATCCTCGTCACAACATAGCAAGCAATAGTCCGTCTGGGATCTGTTCTAGACCCTTGTCAGAGATTTAACCGTACAGTGCCCTGTTCTGGATCTATTGATAGCAGGCTCCTAGTCGGTACTTTCCAATACCTCGCCACAACATAGCGCGAAATAGTCCGTCTGGGATCTGTTCCAATTTCTTGTCAGCGATTTAACCTCACAGTGCTATGTCCTATCTATAACTATGGACTTCTAGTCGATAATCTCCGACACCTCCTCTGCTATCTGTTCCAGATCCTTATCAGCGATTTAACCTCACAGTGCGCTGTTCGTGCTCTATCTATAGCAGGCCATGGACTCCCAGACTCATAACACTCCATCCATCCATTTCCCCACGCCTTCTGCTCCTTTTCTTTGACCTATAGCACGTCAGTTAATGAGATGCTTATGGATGTACAATAAATAGAGCCGAAAAGGTCTTCTCCGAGGTGTAAAGCAGTTGACAGCCACATTTAGTGTGGATATTCCACAAACATACATCACCCCGATGTCTTGCTAGATTTTGCCAAAAAGAGCGATTAAGTTTACGTCAGTAAGGGACTCAGAGTACTAGGCTCAAACGTTAGTCGTTACAGTTCAATTGTAGAGATTTTCGTTGATATTACTGTAGTTCCCGCTGCTGGAGATCTAAGAACTCTTTCTCGATTACACCGAAACTGTGAAGAACTCATCCAGCAAAAGTTTTATTAGTTTTAAAACTAGGTATTCATATAAACGGGACCGTTACGCCCACTCTTACAACTATTCCTTCTTATCTATGCTTTTCTTAAGAAAGCAGAAGTTCAGTGTGCAGCTTTAGGTGCCAAAACCAAGTCTCAAGATCTCTCTGGCAACTAACAAAATTTTGAACAAACAAATGCCAATGTTTTCAATTCGAACTTGCATATCAAATGGCCATCGAAGACACACCAACAAAAGATTTTGCTTAACCTACCCTAGACTCAAACCACTTAAAAAATGTAGCTCACAGTATATGACAAAATGTACGAAAATAATGACGAAAAAGATGTACAGGATGTAGAGGATCATTTAGTTTCAGTCCAAATGCAGGCGGAAGTCATTATTATTTTTGGGGACGATTATTATTATATTTTTTTGTTGTTGTAGTAGTTGTTGTTATTGTTGTGATTATTGTTTGTTTAGTCATAATCCGTTTCGTTTCGTTTTGTTTCATTTCTTTTCATTTTATTTAACGGGAACTAAATGAATTTTTCAACCAAAAAGGATAATAGCAACAGTAGCAGCAGCAACAACATTTATTTCTGTTATGAAAAGTAATGCAAGACCAAAACAAAAACAAAAAAAAAAAAGGATCAAAATGAAGCAGAAGAAAATAAAAGAAATGAAGTTGGCTGGATAATTATTATTTTGGTGACTGTGATGATTATTTTGATTATTTCGTAACCAATTAATTTTTACGCTTTAATGATTATTAACAGCAGTGACAGCAACAGCAACAGAGGCAGCAGTGGCAGCAGTATTAGCAACCAAAAGTTTTTTTTTAGTAAAACTTTTGAAGGAGTTCACTATGAATGGAGGATAACAATATTTCGAATGTTTGGTAGATACCGCACCCCATACAGCCCTTTTAGTCAGGATTGCGACCTAGTTGCTCACACCACTTCTGTTGTGCGTGTTAATTTTTATATATGTGGTGGTTTTATAACTGTAGGCCCCAGTTTAAAGTCGACTCCGAACGACAAATTTGTGAGAAACTTCTTCATGGCAATTTTATTTACTCTCAGAGTTTTTGCCAGAAATCTGCTGAGAGGAAGTGACCGAAGAAATATTTTTTCATTTTTTGTTTAGTTGGAGATGCCTAACCTGGCGTTTGAATCGAGGCGTTACGTCTAATAAGCCAACACATTGCCTACTAGACCACGCGACTTCTACCCTTTATACCCTATAATAAGCTTACTAAATGGTATTTTTAAAGTCGTATGTGTAGAAATCTAACAGATATTTTGTAGTTCATAGGTTAGGGAACAGACTTTGTACTGTGAGGGGGTAATTAACGCAAAAAAAAAAAAAAAAAACTGTCATAAAGCCGCGTAGTTTACACTGCTAGCAGCTAATGCTACCGCTTTTATATAGCTGGAGTGTTAATATATGAAATAAGTAAATGGGAAATGGAATTGGAACTTGCCAGTACCCAATATACAACTCCTTATGGAGTTGAATTTCGTAGAACGAAGAAAAAAACGAACATTTTTAGGGAGGACTGACTAGGCGAATGAGCTCCGATAAATATCCAAATTTTCCAGAGAACCGTTTAATATTTTTTACTAAAAGCTGAATAACCAGTGTTGCCATATTTCTATTGTGAATAAGCCAACATTAGTGTGTTTGTTAAGTTACTATTGTGTGAGGTCACGAAGTGCCACCTGAGTAGTAGTCAAGAGGCAAAGTTTCATTGCAGAGTTCTTTAGCAATTTGCATAAAGAAATATATTCACAGCGTGCGGTCACAACTCATTCTTTAAGTGGGAACTTTGTTTTGTATTCTGCTTATTCGAGTGTTTCGAACGATTCTGTGTAAATGTAAATGTAAGCAGTGCTTATATTAATTTTTCGTTACGTTTTTACCTTTTAAAAACGGAAATTCCCTTTGAATTCAAAGCTTTGAAATTATATACATACCAGAGATCAGCAACGAGTATTCAAAACGATGAGTAGATTCGAGTCATACTTATAATTTCAGCTACTTATACGCATTCATACTTATTTTAATATCATACTCATACTACTCATATTCAAAGTTAGAAATACTCATCGTACTCATACTTAACAATACGCACGATGTTGTTGATTTCGACTCTCCGTGATTCAAAATATACACGAAGCACAAAATAAGTATGATTCGAGCACGAACACCACAATACTCGCTAGAAGGTTGTGTGTGTGCTTTGCTTGCTGTCTTTGTCTTTTCTTTTCTCTTCTTTTGTAAATGCAACAATAACTACTACTGTAAATTTTGATGAATGATTCGAGTGACTCGAATCATTCGTAAGTATTACAAGTATTTTTCTAAATTTATGAATCTGAATGAGTAGGCGTATGAATCAAACAATGAATCGAATGTTGTGAGTTTGATGTCAACGTTGTACTCATACTCATTGCAACCTATACTTATAAATCAATGTTGTAGCGAGTACGAATGAATCAGAGTAGTTGAATTTTAATACTCTTGACTCACTCATACTCTAAATTTCATAAGTACCTATGAGTAGCGAAAATACGATTCATTGCTGATCTCTGATACATACCTACATACATACATAGTTGTTCATTACAACCCTTCTGTCAGGATTACGACCTAGCTTCTCACTCCACTTATGTTGTGTGTGTTAATTTTATCCACGAGTGGCAAGACAGACCTACACATTAAAGTCAACTCCGAACGACAGATTTTTGTGAAACTTTTTCATGGCAATTTTATTTACTCTCAGAATTTTTGCCAATTTAACAGCGTTTATAAGTTGATTGTCACTATAATTGACTAGTAGTGTTAACTTTTGCTGTATTTATACTTCAGTTATTTTCCGTTTGACAACTTCTAGAACCCTACTGCAGTTATTTTCTATGTAGTTTTGTTATTGTAATTCGATATCTGCTTATTCCTATTCTCCTACTCTTATTGCTGTTTTGTTATTGATTGATTTTCTTGTTCAATTTCCTAGAAGAGAAAGAGCTTGAAGTCGCCGTAGTCTAGTAGGTAGTGTGTTGGCTTATTGGACTGAAGGCCCGAGGTCGAATGCCAGGTCAGACATTAAAACGAAATTATGAAAAATTTCTTCGGCGACTTCCTCTCAGCAGATTTCTGGCAAAAACTCTGAGAGTATTAAAATTGCCATGAAAAGCTTCTCAAAAAACTGTCGTTCGGAGTCGACTTTAAACTGTAGGTCCCGCCACTCATGTATAAAAATTAACGCACACAACATAAGTGGTGTGAGAAGCTAGGTCGTAATCCTGACTGAAGGGTTGTAATGACCAATTATGTATGTATGAAAGGGCTACAGAGAAATCAGCTGAGAGGTAGTCGCCTAAGAAATATTCTTTTATATTTTGTTTTGTTGGAGATGTCTGATATGGAGTTTGAACCGAGACCTCATGTCTAATAAGCCAACACACTACCTATGAGACTACGGCGACTATTAAACTTTCTTATTTCTAATGTCTGATTCCTGGCTTCATTGTGCACAACTAAGAATCTGGTTTAGGTTCCAGGGTGATGATTTTTCCCATGTTTTTGTTGTCATCCTAAGCCCTAAGAGTTCTCCTAGAACACCATAAAGTGTTTAATCCCTACCTAAAGAGTGCCAATATAGACGAGGACTTTGTTTCAACTAATCGCACTATAGTAGGTAGCCTGGTCTCCATGGTAGACATGTTAAGGCATTAAGAGTTTTTTGGAGACAATTTTTTAAGTTCTTGAAATTGATTTAAAATCACAAGCCAGTATATTATCAGTTCAGCTAGGTTGTATGTGTTTCTAGGGTAGCTTGTAATAGCGCAACTTAATGTTCTGTCACCCCAAATAATTTTCACAATTTTTAAATGAAAAAAAATTTGTTTGTACTTCTATAGACAACTGCTTTTATTGCAACAATATTTTCCTTTTTTAATGTTGTTTTTTTCTTCTCTTCTATTTATTTAAACTTCTTTACAATTACAAACATTTGTCAACATTTCATTTTATTTCATTCACAATTTCATTGTCATCTCCATCTTCATCTCTATTTCCATTTCCATTTCTATTATCATTTATTTTTATTGTTATTATTACCAGGAGTATTTTCATATCCTGATTTTGAGTGGCATTACGTTTTACATTTTCTTCTCTTTCCTTGATTTTCCTTGTTTGATACCTTTGCCAGAATTTCAATATCATTTGATTTGTTTCAGCAATTCTACTCTAAGGTGGCATAGCTGCCTTTATTAATCTCGTTACAAGCGACATATTTTTTTATTTTGGACTCCCTGGTTGCTTCTTTTCATATTTTTTTAAAGATTTTTATCTTGAAAAAAAATTCGTTTTTTTTTATAAAATTATTGTGGCATTTGTCAAACCGCACTAGTGTTTAATCGTGAATGTCATCAGGGGCTGCTTTAGTCATCATCATCATCATCTTCATCGCCCATAATCTTTATCTTCATAATTGTTGTCATTACAATTGTCATCATTATGGTATATTGTGCAGTACAGGAGGCCAAGTTTCTTATCAGATTTGAAATTTTAAAACTCATTTTCATCACAATAAAAGAAAATAATTTCAAAGCAAATAAAAATTTTCCAATTGATTTCTGTGGTAATTTGGAAATTTTTTTTGTATTTGACTTGTAAAAGAGATTTCGAGAAAAGGCGCACGTGATCGTTAATATATGAGAATCAATTAAAAAAAAAAATAATTTTTAGCTATCCTTTCGCCAAATGTTGTTTAATTTTGGTTTGTAATTCACTACAAAATTCTTGTCTAATCCTTTTCGATCCTTTAAGTTACATAAAACCGTAACAAAACTTTTGTGCCATTTTCTTATTATTTCATTACCCAGTTTTAGCGAAGTGGTTGCTCTACTTGTAACAAGTTCTAGGATTATAGGGTTGCCATCTAATGAGAAACTACAAGAAACTTTGCATGGCAATTTTATTTATTCTCAGGTATGTTTTTTGTTTGTTTATGAAACCAGCACTTAGGGGATGGGCCCTACTCATGCAGTGCATTGTGCAGGTTTCTTTTTTTAGGAAAGGTGGAAAGGGGGAAGATGCGAATGGCAAGGAAACGAGTTGCTGCTAGGTGACTATAAAATGGCCAGTGCTATACCTTCACCATTAGACAGTCTACAGGCAATCGTCCCCAAGAAGCCCGCAGTTTCTCACACCACTTATGTTGTGTGTGTTAATTTTATACTGCTGAAAGGAAGTTACCGAAAGAAATACTTTCTGTTATATTTCGTTTTGTTCGGGATATCTTGGCAAGGGAGTTGAACCAAAGCCTCGCCAATACACTATCTACTAGACTACGGTGACTTCATATCTGTTGTCTCTATAAAAACGAAAGAACTTTGTTTACTTGACTGACAGACCAGAGGCCAAAGAGCATTCAAAACATTGGGTTTCTCGGTACGAATTGACTCCAGCCTATAAAGCCACAGCGACCATTTTTGTAATACACGGGTTACTATACATATTGAACACTTCAAAAAGGCTTGACCAACTGGTTTGGCAACTTATTGGGCCGATTGACCACTCTGTGGTATACGTATGACTCGAAGGGGGCCTTTTCAACCCTTTAGACAGGATAACAACCTAGATTCTCACTGTAATCATGTTGGGTATGTTAATTTTTACCACGACTGGTGGGTTCCACTGTTTAATGCCAACTCCGAAGGACAGATTTGAGAAACTTTTCCTGGGAATTTTACTTTACTCTCAGAAATTTTCCTAGAAGGCTGATGAGAGAAAGTTGCCGAAAGAAATATTTTTTCTCGTTCGTTTTATTCGAGATGCCTGAGCCAATGGTTGAACCATGGCCTCTAGCCTAAGAAACCAACACACTACCTGCTAGACTACGTTGTCATCTGTTTATACCCAGAATTAAATATTACGAACCAATGAGGAAACTCGTGTATAGCTTACAAGCAGGAGTCCACACTATCGAAAGGCGTTCTCAATTTAATTTACATGAGGACTACAAAGGCTAGGTAATAGCAATTCAAACTGACAGTCAGATCGCCATTCGAGCATTCGCCAAGTATGAGGTTAATTTAGGCAAGGGAAACAAAGTCATCTTCTGCTGGATACTGGGTCATGTGAGAATTCCCTGCAAAAGGCAGGCAGATAAGCTTTAGAGCCGCTAAAAAGTGGATATACTCTGTGAAGGGATTTTGATGAAATCTAAAATTTTTGTTGAATAATTACAATAGAAGGAGATTTCCGTCATGTATCACACTAAGCAGAAGCAGCCTAAGGCGAGTAACAGGAATTTGCCCAAATATAACCTCAAATCGTCGTAGTCTAGTAGGTAGTGTGTTGGCTTATTAGACGTAAGGCCAGAGTATAAATCCCAGGTCAGACATCAAAACGAAAATATGAAAATATTCTTCGGCGACTTCCTCTCAGCAGATTTCTGGCAAAAACTCTGAGCGTACAAATAAAATTGCCATGAAAAGTTTCTCAAAAACTTGTCGTTCGGAAACGACTTTAAACTGTAGGTCCCGCCGCTTAGGCATAAAATTAACACACATGATATGAGTGATGTGAAAAACTAGGTCGTAATCCTGACTGAAGGGTTGGAATGACCAATTATGTATGTATGTATGTATATACTGCAATACGGGTTTGAGTTTGGTTTCGGTTGTTTCTGTTTAGTGTGAGATTTCGGCATATCACACTAAACAAAAGTACCTTGAGGTCAGTTATTTCTGCATATATAATGTATCACAGAAGAAAATACCTAAGTGTGTATCAGGTGTTGGACAGAGACCAGGAGCAACCTGAGGCGAGTAACAGGATTTTGAACGGATATAACCTGAAAGCCAACATATCGATTCTGTGATGATCTTCTGTGAATAAATCACCAGAACATATCGACGCCTCCGTTCTATAACATTCTAAGTCGAAAAAGTGTGTTTTGAGTTATGAGCTCTCAAAGTTTTCACGCGACGTACAACTATATGTGTATTCTAAGTAGATTTTTCCCTATAACTTCGGAACGGATCGGCGCATCTTAACCAAATTTTGACAGTATTTAAGTTAGAGAACGTAGAATTTAAAAATGCAAGAACATTAAAAACGTTCTAAGTTCACTTAGAACGTTATAGAATGGAGGCGTCCATATATTTTTGCATATAATGCATCACAGAAGATAATACCTACGTGTGTATCAGCTGCTGGCCTGCTCCTTTTGCTCATTGCCAGCGAGCAGCATCCTAAAGTTTATCAGGGCAATAGAAGTGGGAGAGTTGCCCTATATAAGGGCAGAACAATATACTAAAAGGGTTCAGTACTATGGCTAAACTACATGATAATAATACTATTGGATTGATTAATAATGATTTGGTGTTGTTTTTTGTCAGGACAAAGCAAGGATGCACAAATATGCTGCTTCCAGGATAAACAAACCTAAATTAGGCACCCAACTAGGCAGTTTTCTTTGTATTTAATTTCGAGTGAGTATTTCTAGCTTGAAAATCTGAAGAAATAGCTCGAAGAAAAAAATTTATTTATTTATTTATATTTATCAGGACTCCGATAAATATTTTTTTTATTAAAAAAAATTTAAGAAACGTTAATCAAAGCATATAGAGCTCAAAGAAGACTATGTTGGAAAACAAAATATTTCCTTTCGTGTTTTCTAAAACCCCTGCAATAATTTATAAAGGTTCGGGCTTATGCATATTAAGGTTAGCAAGGCTTTCAAATCCTTTTAAAAGTTAACCAAAAATTATAAAAAATTTTAACGAAATTTAAAAAGGCTTTTAACTGTTCAATATCATGTTCTCGCTTGACCGACTTTAATGGCGTTACTTTGGACAAAAGGAAGAAAACAAAATTCATTTGAATTAATCATACATAAACAGTGAAATGAATGACTGAAAATGAGAAAAACAACGAACGAACGAACAAAAAACAAACGAGAGAAACAATTTTTTAATGAAATTTATTTATTTTTCGTGGAAATTAATCATCACACAGTGAATCAACATAAACATTTTTAATTATGAAAATCTGCAAAAATGAATCAAAAAAACGAAGAAAAAAAAAAGAAAAACCATAAAAAAAGGACACTTATTTTTTTGGGTAGAAGGAAAACAAGACACAAAACACACACATACACACAATGAATGTGAATGGAATAGAATATGCTACAGGATGTTTTCAACAGGCAAAAACCAACCACAATAACAGCAGCATCAGCAATGCTATTGCAGAGAAGAGTCCCCAAAAATATTAAATGTGGCCGTATTGGTATTTCTAGTGAGAATATTAGAGCGGGAAAAGAGGACAAGGGGGCGTTAGAGAGGTTATTCGTGTAAAAATTTTCATTTCATATACTACACAGAAAACTGCTCAAAAGAGTCAAAAGAAAAACTTTTTAATTAAAATTGTCTTTTGCGTGATTTTTTTTCATTTTCGATGCTGATTCTCTCAGTTTGTTTAACCAACACAGCATCGTCATGTAGATTTTTCTCTCCTTTTTTGTTGTTTTTTTTTTTTTTGATAGAAATTGCATTAAAAACCCAAGGAAATATGAATAAAAAATGAAAAAAAAGAATGCAAAAATTAAAATATAAAATCGCCAAAAGTAAAGCGAAAAAAGCAAGAAGATGCGGTTAATAATCGTCAGCGTCATCTCATAGCCATCAAAACGTTTTGCTGCCTTCAACCAGCCAGGCAGGCAGTAGTTGGTGTAGTGCTGTGTGGTAAAATAGGAAAACGAAAGAAAAATTCTTTCAGCAAAGCTGAGCTAAAAACTAAATTACATTTCATCATACAATTTTCTTTTCTTCTCCATTTTTTTATGCCATTTTATGATTTTTAATCGTAATTTTTTAATGCGTTTTTACTTTTCGACAAGCAACTGTAACTGCAACAAACAACAACACAGTCAAACAAAAAATTGGAACGCTGTGTACGTACCAGCGAAATTCCAATTTCTTTTTTTTCATTCAAGTTATCGTTGCAGACATGTAAGAAGAAGAGAAGAAAAAAAAAATCTAGAAAAGGAAGTCACTGGTCAGTACAATCATTAATGCAAATATACACTGACTTTCATTTTACAACACAAAAAAGCGAAAAAAAAGAAATGTGAAAAGAGTCTCGCTTGTTGTTTTAAAATACCGCAAAATGATTTTGAAAACTTTTTTCCTTTATTTTTTTCCTTCCTTTAACAATCTCAGGAAATCTATTCTTAATGCTTTTGTTACACTTCCAGCATTTTCTAAAAGATAAGCTTTGTAGCGTTACATGCAGTTTTTAGACTTCAAAAAAGCTTTGCCGCTGATTTTGCCACTGACACTTGTGTCTGTTTTAAGACAAAAAAAAAATGAAATAAAAAAGATGAAGAAAAATTGCGTTTTATTGAAGTTTAGTGAAATTTCCTTGATATTTTAATATTAATGCAGGGCAAAGGTGGTTTCGTAACAAAAAAAAATTTTCTCAATTTTATAAACACATGTTTTGAGGTTTAAAACC
This sequence comes from Sarcophaga caerulescens, assembly GCA_927399465.1. Lineage (NCBI taxonomy): Eukaryota > Metazoa > Arthropoda > Insecta > Diptera > Sarcophagidae > Sarcophaga > Sarcophaga caerulescens. The sequence goes on from OV656872.1 coordinate 16,697,666, forward strand.
ATACCCATTTAAGTCATAATAGCTCGGAAAAAGGGATTGGAATTTAGGACAATTATTACTGAAACATACATACATACATACGAGTAGTTGGTCATTACAAGCTTTTAGTGAGGATTAGGAAGCTAGCTTACACCACCGATGTTGTGTGTTTTAATTTTTTAAAGTCGATGCCGACCGACAGATTTTTTTGAGAAACTTTTCAATGCAATTTTAATTACTTTCAGAGTTTTTGCCAGAAATCTGCTGAGAGGAAGTCGCCGTAGAAATATTTTTTCAAATCTCATTTTGCCGGAGATGTCTTACCTTGAGTTTAAACCGAGGCGTCACGTCTAATAAGTCAGCACACTACCTACTAGACCACGGCGACTTATTTTGAATTGCAGGATTATTATTTGCAACGCTGTTGCTGCTGTCAGTTGAATTTGTTTAATGTTTTGTAAAAATTAACACACATTAATATTCGAAGTTAAGTCGTTCTCCTCAGTTTATTATATGGTGAAGAGGTTCTTTAGCGCTACGAGCTAATGTATTCCCCTCATACATTATAGGAAATCCCTCTAACGTCTCCATCAAGCCTGTTGTCCCGACAAACCTCAGGATGCTGCTTTATGTCAACAATGCCAATTCCTTGCACTAATATGCACCCAGGAATTACATTAGAGGCCTCAGGAACCTCCTCCAATAAAGAATTTTCATATTGGACTCTAGACAATCGCCATCTTGAATAATTCTGAATAAATGTTAGAAGTAGGCTTAGTTTAGTAGGTACTGTGTTTGCTTATTAGACATAAGGCCACGGTTCAAACCCTAGGTCTGACGTCTCCTAATATGACATCTCGAAATATGAAAAAAAGCAGCAGATCCTGGCAAAAACTCTGAGAGTAAATCAAAATTGCCATGAAAAAGTTTCTCACTAAAATCTGTCGTTCGGAGTGGACTTTAAACTGTAAGCTTCGCCACTCATGCATACAATTAACACACACAACATAAGTGGTGTGAGAAACTAGATTGTAATCCTGCCGGAAGGGTTGTAATGACCAATTATGTTGGTATGTATGTATGTATGTATGTCTCCCAGTCTGCAATGCCATGTCAAAAGATCGCTAACCAGCCTCAGTTTATTCCTGGTTAGTCTGATGCATTACTCAAATCTCCACTTATTGTAGTTTCCCGACAAAAGTTTTTATTGTTTCGAACCCACTTGATTTGAGAAGAGTCTTCGCCTCGCTTTAGATTCTCTTCCATTGAGTATACCTTCCAAAAGGAATAATCACCTAGTCATGGTGTGAATCAGAGATCAGCAACGAGTATTCAAAACGATGAGTAGATTCGAGTCATACTTATAATTTCAGCTACTTAGACGCATTCATACTTATTTTAATATCATACTCATACTACTCATATTCAAAGTTAGAAATACTCATCGTACTCATACTTAACAATACGCACGATGTTAATGATTTCAACTCTCCATGATTCAACATATACACGAAGCACAAAATAAGTATGATTCGAGTACGAACACCACAATACTCGCTAGAAGGTTGTGTGTGTGCTTTGCTTGCTGTCTTTGTCTTTTCTTTTCTCTTCTTTTGTAAATGCAACAATAACTACTACTGTAAATTTTGATGAATGATTCGAGTGACTCGAATCATTCGAAAGTATTATAAGTATTTTTCTAAATTTATGAATCTGAATGAGTAGGCGTATGAATCAAACAATGAATCGAATGTTGTGAGTTTGATGTCAACGTTGTACTCATACTCATTGCAACCTATACTTATAAATCAATGTTGTAGCGAGTACGAATGAATCAGAGTAGTTGAATTTTAATACTCTTGACTCACTCATACTCAAAATTTCATAAGTACCTATGAGTAGCGAAAATACGATTCATTGCTGGTCTCTGGTGTGAATGCTTATAATGCTAGGCGTAAGCTGATTATACTGGTGTGTTATACCAAAAGGTAGTTAAAAAGTTGTTCTTAAGAATTAACCCAGGGGCCGGTTTAAGATCTAAAGCGACCCGTGCAGTGATTCCAGCAGGCTGGAGGTCAAACAATGACCCAAAATAACGATAACGTAGCCTATTGGAAATCAGGCCGAATTTAGGAATATTTAGGCCTGGACATGTCACCCGGGCTCATCCACGGGCGACCACCCATTCCTGGTTTAAAAGAAACTTACAAAAATAATTTAGATAACGCTGATAATTATACTAAAAGAATATTTGGACTGGTAAAAAAAAAATTAAAAATCCTATATTACTTTTACCCTTACCCAATATAAACGTTATACTATTTTAATTAAGTTCTTTACAGTTTGTTGATTTGGTTTAATTTTTTTCATTTCTTTTATCAACTTTTTTTTGTTTCTTTCTTATTCTTTTACGCGTTTTAATATTTTCATTTTAAAATTCATCAACATAATCAACATCAGTTTTTTTTTCTTCGTCTTTTTCTTTTTTAGATTTCCTGTTGCAAAGAAAACTTTTGTTTTTTTCCTTTGTGTTGCACGTCAACACACAATGCAACACTCGCTGCCCATAAGCAAATATACCGACGAGCAGTAAAACACCGACAACCAACCAGTTACATGGGTCATGGTAAGTGAATGTGTTTGATTCGATCGTTTCATTTCTGATTTCTTTTCATTGATGCGGTCGGTCATTTACCAGTTCCATCCCAATCTCATCCCTTCCATTCCATTCCTTTCTACGATGCATTTTTTTTAATTTTTTTTTTTTTTAGTTTTCCATACGGTGGGTATGTGACTTGTGTTATCAGAGTCATAGACTTTTGCGTCTTCTCTTTTAAAGTGTAACGAAAAACGTTCTTTCATTCGTTTGGTTTTTTTTTTCTGGTGTTTTCTGTTCAGTTCTTATGACGGGACGGTACAACTGATTAAGAAAAAAACTACAAAATGATGCTGAAAAAAGAAAAAAAAAAAAATATCGTGCGTTTATGAACTTTTACATGCCGTCGTGCGGGCTGGTGTTGTTTGCCTTTGCCTTTGCCATCTCATTATTTCATTTCATTTCATTATTCACCATATTTTCCTTATCAATTGCTCAGTGCACACAGTGCATTCAGTTTCTTATTAAACAAGTTCCGTCCCCATACTTATTATGAAGAAAACAAAACCTTTTTTTGCACTTTTTTTTGTTTTTTTTTTTTGATATTTTTTTTTTTTAAATTATTTTTCCTGTGATTATTTTGTATTGAGAAGAAATATTTTAAGTGTAGGTTGGTTGATTGCATTGCACACCCGGTATATGTTTATAATGGTGTGTTGTTCTTTTTTATCACAAAAAATTCTCTGAAACTGCATTTAAAATAAAATTTTTTTTATTTTGATTGTAGGACTTGTACGTAATTGTACATACGTATAGACTTGTAGCTTGTAATTCAGTTACCCACGATATCGTTTAATTATTTCCGTTTTATTCAAAAAGGTTTATCAGAAATTCGTTGGAGAACATGTTAACAAAATCAAAAACAAAAAATTAAAGGAAAAAATTTTAATTATTGGCTACGAATACTGTGGGAGTTTATTAAACCAACCAACTCCGAATCATTTTCAACGTCAGTCAAAGGAAGTTCAAAGTACTGGCATCAATTCTAAAGATATTTCGTTCGAAAATTTATAAATTCTATATGGTAGCCTTAAAATTCACCGTTTCTGTGTTCGTTTAGGATCCAAGCATATTTACAGCGTATAGCGTTTACCTGTGAAGTGCTTAGTAAGAGAATATATTGCGAAAATGGAATTCTAGCTTACAATCCTGACTAAAAGGCCATCATGACCCACAATGTATGTGGTGAAGAAGAGTGGAGTTGCTTCTGGACATTGGAATTGACTCTAAAGATGGATTTGTCCACCATAATCTATTGTGTTGTTAGGGTTGCCAGCCTGGCTGGACTTGGCTGGATTGTCCAGCTTTTTTGATGCTTGTCCAGTTTCAAGCTAAAATTTAATTTGTCCAGCTAAATGGAAATTTTTTTAGTACACTGCAATAACGTGGGCAATAATTTTCATGTTATCTTTGTGAAATCATGTTAGCCAATATTGATTGTCCATTTGTTATACAACTAAGTTATGATTTCCCTCTTCTATTATCACTGACAACATGTCTCAACACTTGAACAGCTGATGTCATAATAAATATTATTGCGAGCGATAGTCAATTTCTTTACGTACAGCTTTTATTTTTCATGAAAATAATAAAATAATAATAATTTGCAGAAAATCTTGAAATGGATATTGATGAAGAAGCTGTTCCATCCAAAAAAACAACTCACAACTTTCTGTGATAGATGGAAAGAGTTTTCAAAATATGCTAATTGGATAAGAAAAAAAGATAATTACACGGCAGAGTGTAAATTATGCCAAACAGATATTATAATCAAATAAGAAGGCAGCCGCTCGCTTGATAAACACATAAAAACAAAAAAACATAATAAAATGGAGATGTCGCAGAAGTTGTCTCAAACTATTTCGAATTTTGTAGTCCCAACAGAGACAAAAATTGTATTTTTTTATGTCCAGCTTTTTTTTGTTTTGTCTAGCTTTTTAAAACCCAATGTCCAGCTTTTTGCGAATCGGAATCTGGCAACCCTATGTGTTGTCCATGTGTCAATCGACCATAAATCAAGCTTTCATTTGAGAAAATGAGTACAACAACATACAACAACATGTAATCCGTAGAGTCTGATAGTCTAGAATCATTAATCAGTATTATTATGTGCCATCAAAAGGGACGGCAAAAGATTAAAAAGTCTTAGGGCCTTTGTCGGTATTTGAAGTTTAAAATGGTGATACTCCAACATGCCCTTATAATCTGAATATCAAGAGCTTTTCAACTGTTTAGCGTTCATACCAACCGACAGTATTGTTGATTTATAATGCCATTAATCATCAGGACTCTGATCAATGGCTTCTTTATGTGATCTCTTTAATTTTAGTTTCCTAAAAGCAATCACAGGGAATGCATACATACATAATTGGTCATTAGAACTCTTCTCAAGGAATCCTTTAGTTTCATTAAACCAATCTGTGTAAGATATTTTTATTTTAAAAAATACTTTAATTTCTCGATTTTTAATTTCTCGCTTTCAACACCGCTCTGCGACAAATTTTCTTTGCTAAGCAAAACCACATGATGCAGGCATTGTTGTCTCTCTTCCATTCTCTCTCTTTAACATATTGGGTCTCCCAACACGGATTTTAAAACTTGGCTTGTTCATAAAGGCCATCTGCTTAAAACTACGTCTGTCGAATGAATTGTAATATTTTCAGCTGAAATTTATGAACGTATGAATAAAATTCGTTTATCTGATCCTAATTTTTAGTAACGAAGCCCGTTCTGGATTACTGTCGAATACCAATCTACATGAGATCCAAAAACGTCTAATGCATCCATAGAGAGTCTCTGTTGGGTGCGGATTTTAGACTGGTGATGTCATCGGTCCAAATTTCTTTGAGAATGACATTGACCAGGCCATCACTGTCAACGGCAAACATTATACAATCAAAGAGAAAAGTCTACATTCAAATTGAAAAAGGTATTACAAATAGTGTTGTTGAAGACAGTTACAGTTAAGAACGTTTGAAGACAAACTCGAATATAAAAAATTATTAGAAAACAATCAAAAAAAAAAAAAAAAATTCCAGGGAAAAAGTCTATATAAACTGTTGGATGTAGACTTTTTTCTGTGACTGTATGTTGGTGATTGCCAAGTTTTCATACTCTGTATTGAATAATCTGGACACCAACGACATGTGATTTCAACAGGACGATGCTACGTGCCATACAGCTCATGGATATTCAGCATGAGCAATTGAAAACATGATCATACCACGTTTAGATCCTATAAACTGGACCCTAAGATCGTGCGATCTGACCCGTTGGACTTTTTCTTGTGCCGTTTTAATAAGACGCAGGTGTATATGAATACACTCAAACCCCTCGCAGTCCTTGAAAGCCTTTATGAAACGTACATATTAAGCAGAAATCAAATGGAAATATTTTCACTATTTCCATGCTCCCTGGTAGTATATATGTTCGTGTCATTATAAATGAAAATAGCTTTTTGCTAGAGTCAGTATTTCAGAAAACTATAATAACATACAAACATACATACATACATACATAATTCGCCATTACAAACCTTCAGTCAGGATTACAGCCTAGCTTCTCACACCACTTATGTATGTTGTGTGCGTTAATTTTTAGGCATTAGTGGCGGGACTTACAGTTTAAAGTCGACTCTGAACGACAGATTTTTGAGAAATTTTTTCTTGACATTTTTATTTTACTCCCAGAGTTTTTGTTAGAAATCAGCTGAGAGGAATTTTGTTGGAAAAGTTTGATTTGGGGTTTGAACAGAGACCTCATGTCTAATAAACCAGTACACTACCTACCAGATTACGGTGACTTCAAGAAGCTATAATAAAATCAAATTAAAACCACAAGATAAAATAGAAATCAAAGATTTAAACTTTAGGAGCTAAAGGTGGAAAATTTTCTTAACATCCCAAGATTTTTTTCTATTATTTGAAATAAAAAATATTCCTTATGAGAATACAAGGAGTTACTTACATATTTCCATTGAGTAGCTCAATTTAAAATCATTTAAAATGTTTCCAAGTATGCTTTACTGTTGAATACAAATAGTTCATCTCGCATAACGTTGTAACTGGTGGCACTGAAACAAAACATCATGACGTATGATTGATCATTATTGTGGGACTTGTAGCACAAAATCCAGTTCGAGATGTACTTTTAGGTTACCTGCTTAGAAACTTTAATCTTTGCGAGAAGGAACTTAGTTAAGGTATTATTGGTTGCTTATTACAGTTATAAAGTTGGCGGAATGTATAGCAACTATATTCGATCTTGTCTTCAGGCCCAATTTCAGAGTTTTCTTTGTTCAATTCTGGAGATTTTGAGGAGAGAAACTCATCATGGCCTTATAAGTCTCCTACAATAAATTCTGGAGGTGCCATATTGTATGGCAACCAGAGATAAGCAATGAATCGTTTTTTCGCTACTCATAAGCACTCATGAAATTTTGAATATAAGTGAGTCAATAATATTGAAATTTAACTATGTACTCTGATTTATTCGTACGCGCTACAACATTGATTTAAAAGTACAGGTTGCAATGAGTATGTGTGCAACGTTGACATCAAACTCATACTATTCGAAATATGTTTGATTCATAAGCCTACTCATTTATGTAGATTCATAACTTTAGAAAAATACTCATAATCATAGCTGCCAGATTTGACGATTTATCGTCATTTTGACGATTTGGTGCTCCAAAAATATCATATTGACGACATGACGATTTATGCCCTTATTTTGACGATTTTTAGCAATTAAAAATTTACATCATATTCTTTACTTTAGTACATTAAAAGCCTCCTTAAGCTTTGTATTTGCTTTGCAATTGTTACTTTTGGAAATTTATGCTAGTACTAACAAGGAGTAAAGTATTATATTTTTAAGTTATTTTCGAATACCTGTGATGATTTTTCTGTATTTTATGCCTTTTTAATCCCCTAAAACCCAAAAAATTACATCTCCTGAATAACATCGTAGTTGAGAATAAATTATCATTTGCCGTTGCAGACAATTTTAAAAATTCGATTCTAGCTTCTAATATTACCATCGGAAGAACAAAGGCAAGTGCCATTATTATTTTTCATACGACCAACACTCAGGGGATGAAATTGTGTTTGGGACTAGGAAAATATATTATAAGAAGGAGGAAAGAGGGAGCAGTGTTTATGGCATATGATTTGAATATTTTTATAACATTTTTATACCATAAGTTACAGGAAAGATCTCCGCAAGAAGGGAGTTCCACATATGAATAGTCCGTCTAACAAACGAACTTTGTCTGTAATGCAGTGTGTGATACACTGGCAAACCGAACACATACGGATTTGCTGACCGAGAAAGACGAGCGTTACGTAGGAATACATGATTTTCATAAACAAATCTCCTTATTTCGCTCGCGCAATATCCGTTGTAGTAGCGATAGAACATTGAAACACAATCCACATTGCAACGATGCTCCAATGCTACTACGGCCTCTCCTGTAAACGGTCCAGAAGCCTCAAAATAGTCGTTAAGGGCCAAGCCATACATGAGAGTTGCATTCCATTCTAGGTCGGTTATAAGTGATGAAGGCACTAAGGAAATGTATCAAAATAAGGCTCTAAAAAATGTATCAGTTCTAGCCAACATCACACTGAATTTGCATGCCCATAACGTCAAGATCTTCTGACTCCCTAATATTTACACCACACATGGGCATTGATGATACAATATTATTGCTGCTTAACATTGACTTTATAGGTTTTTGTTTTTAAACCTTTAACCTTTCAATTTATTTATTTATTTTTTCTGACGATTTTTTTACGATTTCAATGAACGTCTTTGACGATTTTGACAATTTTTTTCTCAAATATTTGACGATTTGATGCTTCATTTATTTGGCAGCTATGCTAATAATACTTATAAATGATGCGAGTGACTCGAATAATTCATCAAAATTAACAGTCTTAGTTGTTGTTGCATTTACAAAAGAAGAAAGCACAGAGAGCAAAGCAAACACACAACCTTCTAGTGAGTATTTTAGTGCTTGTACGCCAATCATACTTATTTTGTGCTTCGTGTATACGTTGAGTTATGGAGAGTCGAAATCAATAACATCATACGTGCTGTTAAGTGTGAATATGATGAGTACTTCAAACTTTGAATATGATTAGAGGTTCCATGATATTAAAATAAATATGAATGCGTATAAGTATCAGAAATTATGAGTATGATTCGATTCTACTCATCTTTTTCAATACTCATTGCTGATCTCTGATGGCATAGTATTTGTACATGAAGGTTTACCATGGTGAAGAACAGTTCTTTTATTATTTTTTGAACAGGAAACGAATAAGTCACATACAAAATTTTTAATAAAATTCCAAAACCACCCACTTAATTAAAACAGAAAGAAAAGAACATCCTTTAACCATACAATATAAAACAATTGCATCATATCCTGGCAAAAAGAGCAATGAAAGCAATGAGACATAAAGGAACAATAAATGAATGAAAAAAGAAACCAAAAGGCAAAAAAAGAATGAAAATCGAAAGGAAAAAAATTGATAAAAAAGAAAAATTACAATCCACGCTTAGTTGAGTAATTTTTCAATTGGTGAATAATTGATGGTTGAACAAGTGTTTATTAGTGTATGCAACACAACACAACACACACATACCACATGCCATATGCATATACACCCACAAAAACACGCATATGTATGCATGCACATGTGTAGAGGTGTCTACAACTACAATACATTGGCATTTGTTTATGACGCTGTTTGTTCCGCTTGTGTTGGAGGTGTTAAAAAGGATACGAATTTCAGGATGTTGCTACGTTTCACTTCGTATCGTTTCGTTTTCTTTTTTCTCCGTCTTCCTCTCATATTTCTTTGGTTGGGGTTTTCAATAATTTTTTTCAAATGAATTTTTATGATGATATTTTATATCCTCTCTCCCTCTCTCTTTCTCTGTCTTTGCTTCCTGTGCCACTTTGATGACAGACATACTAACACACTGAAAAAGTGTTGAAATGTACTCCACGTACATATACAAACAGCAACGTGTCATATTGGCATCTGTAGTGAGGCATAAAAAATGAAAATATTTTCACATGTAAACACAGTGGCTCTGGTGGATGCAGGCACCATAAATGAAGGCAAGGATGACAAGTATGATGATGGCTTTAACTTTCATCCTCTCTCTCTCTCTCTTTCTTTCTCTCTCTGTGATTGCTGATGATGACATTGATGTGTGGTTATGTTTGTTGTTCCATTTCCATGTATGTCGACACCACGGTGTATATGCCACACAGTGTTTCTAAAGGTATGAGTTTATGAAAATGAAAAGCAGTTCCTTTTGTTTTTTCTGCTGTTGTTCTGGTTATTTTTGGTTTTCATTGGTAATAAAATATATTCCCAGGATAAATTGGGTTTGGTATGATGATGATGGATTTTTTTTCTTTTCGATTTTTTTTGTATTCTCTCCTAATTGTTGTTGCCAATATTGTAATTTAACCACAAATTGAGTGTAATGGTTTGCAATTGTAACAGCTTTGATGGTGATGATGATGGTGATGGTAGAGAGACGACAGAGGAGTTGATGGCAATGATGAATCAAAGTGATTGGCGAAATGAAAATCAAATTTATAGTGAAAGCTTTATTGTCTTTCGTTTTTCATTTTCATTTTCAGTTTATTTACAACAATTCAATGGAATTGAAGGTGTTGTAATGAATTGTCTTTTTTTTGGTATTTTGTTTTGGCTTTTGAGATAAGGAAAATAGAATTTGAAATGGGAAAGAAATTTCAGAGTTTAAGGACATTTATTTTGAAAAAAAGAAAAAAAAAAAAAACAAAATAGAAAATACTTCTTCTGGAAGATTTTTAAACGAGATGCAATTTGTTTGAAGGATTTGTTTGCAGTTGATTTACTTCAATTTCTAACCATGATTTTTTGAGCTTTATTTTTAAGACCTTAAGATTTAGAAATGTTTCATAGAAGCGGCGAAACTCAAGTGTCCAAAAATTTAGGGTCAAAGAATTTGGAACAAAGTTGACGGAGACGTCTGCCAGAACAGTACGGAGGTAAAAAGTAACACAAGACTTTTCAAGCTCTCTCTGGTCATTCCAGCACTTCAAACACATACATACATAATTGGTCATTACAACCCTTCAGTCAGGATTTCGACCTAGCTTCTCACACCACTTATGTTGTGTGCGTTAATTTTATACATGAGTGGCGGGACCTACAATTTAAAGTCGACTCCGAACGACAGATTTTTGAGAAGCTCTTCATGGCAATTTTATTTACTCTCAGAGTTTTTGCCAGAAATCTGCTGAGAGGCAGTCGCCGAAGAAATATTTTCATATTTCGTTTTGATGCCTGACCTGGGATACGAACCCGGGCTTTACGTCTAATAAGCCAACACACTACCTACTAGACTACGGCGACTTCAAATCATCATAAATCATACCATGCCACTGCTAATTTTCAATCACTGATAAAAAATATCTAAGAACCGCCGAAATTGGTGAAGGCAATCATCACATTAGAAGTAGCTGCTGTCGTTCACGTTTTGAATAGTACGGTAACAGGAACGTTTTCAAGTGTTACAGATATTACAGGAATGTTCTTTAAAACTGGTTCCTTGTGAATAGAAACACTTACGCGTAGACGTCGCTTAATAACTGCTCCGACTGTATAAGAATCTTTGTTCGATCAAATGACTCTCAATTGCGAACCACTTATGAATATATGATAATGAGGTTGACATCACCGGTTAATAAGTACCTAAAAGAACCGAGTGTTACTATTAACAGAGCCAAGTACAAATGAAAAACTTGTTAACATAATAACCCCAGAGTTCTATGTACAACGTCGTACGTCGTACGTTGTATGCTTCTGCGCCATAAAGAAGCACGGGGAGAATGAGCGTCTGTTTGAGAATTTGTTTTGTCATACGAGAGAGGCCTCTGCTACTTAATTGCCTATTCAGACCATAGTAGCACCTGTTGGCAAGAGTTAAGATTTATAAATTTGGGAATCATTTTGAGCAAAAGAAGAAAAGCTCATAGACGCTACGATTTTTGTTATTGAATTTGTCTTAATAAAGCTTCTTACACAGATTCAAGGATTGGAATTAGGAGGGACGAAAGAGGGACTAGCCTATATGGATGGATTCTGTTTACGTTGTAAAAGACAGAAAATACATCTGCAGGCAGGGATTTTTGGGTTTCAGAATTTAATCGACTTCAAATTGATTTGCTTTACAGCAAAGGCATGTACTGAGTATAAATACGCGATTGTTGGGATTAAGTGTCTTAATTTCTTTGGAGTAATTAGGATACTTAATATAAGTAACGGTAAAGTAATAAGACATATGCCTCATTGCGGCATTGTTCCATCAAAGTACTCTTGTGAGTTGTTTCCCATTTACGATGTCATATACAGTGGTCAGCAAAAGTCTTAGAACTGCAATATATTTTGACAAAAAAGTCCCCACAGGCTTAATACTCTTGCACAAAGTCCCGATAAGACTTCATGAGAGTATTTAGGACATCATTTAAAACAAAGGTTACGTAATCGCTAAATCTCAAACAAAAGCCAACCGAAAAACTTGCTCATGGTGCTACCGGAAATCACTAAACAAAACTTATACATTCAATTCACAAATGGGTTAAATAAAGTGCTTGACCTTAAGGGATATTCTACTAAATACAAGGGATAACATTTTCATATATTGGGCCTTTGAATTTTAAATTTACTTAGGGTTCTCCTTGGGGGTACCTATGGAATCATCTGAAACTTTTCCTTATTTTTCTCTTGTTTTATGAAAAACATTGTTTGTTTTATAATAAAAAAGTTTTTGTTTGTTTTATAATAAAAAAGAAATAAATTAATAAAATAAATATAAAAACTATAAATTTTTATACAAATTGTTGGTTAAAATTCATGAAATTGTCAAAATATATTGGAGTACTATGACTTTTGCTGTCCATTGTGTACATTGGAGGTATAAATGCAAGGAATTCAAATGGACTGGAGTATTTGTAGCATCGCATTGGAATATTTTCGATTTAATATTTTCCTAGATTTAACCAATTAAAATCTAAAGGGGCACGTGCTTTGAGCCCAATCTAAAGTCATAATAAGCAATAAATATGTATGGAATGTATAGCCTTCATGACTATAAGTAGGCACTGCAAAGTTTGTAAAGAATCTTTAAACAAAATAAACCAACACAAAACCATTTCCTCGTATCTGTTAGAAGAAACAGATTAACCTGTAAGCCGATATATAATATTTTATCCTCCCATAATAGCCTTAATGAGCCCAGTATATTAATTGTAAATAAATAATCCTTATCCTTACAGGATTAATGGCTGCTCTTTTTGTATTTAATTTCTTCCATTTTTAATTAAAAAAGTTTCATTTACTTCCCGAAATTAAATTGAAAATTAAAACTTAAATATCTGCTGACCTGTTGTTCAGTAACAAATAAACTACAGTTACCACCGTACTGCTGCTGCTGCTGCTGTTCCATAGACATGAGACATGAGGAGTTGAGTTGAGCTGAGCCGTACAAATAAAACAAATCATGTCAATTAAAAGGTATTTAAACGTAATACTCATTTAAGCCTTAACATATTAAAACTTTAATGCCCTTCGACAAAAATATCGACCTCCAACTACCCCATTACACTGCCTACATATGCACACACATGACTACATACCTCTTCCACAGTTATATAGAAACAAATTTTGTTACTGTTTCCAGGATAAACAAGGCAAACAGATGGCGACCATGATGATGATGATGATGATGAAGAGAAATTTTTTTGGGGGGCAAAAAGGATACAAAAATCAAGTTGAATTATGTGGTGGGTTGGGAGGTAGTGGGGGGGGGGGACAAATCAAGTTTATTGTTTTTAGCTTTTACCTTTTAATGCCATTTTGAGCAAAAATTCATGTTTTACACTTCCATTCACACTCATATGTGCAAGCATGTGTACGTTTGGCTGTGTGCGTGCAAGTGTTACGAAAATCCTCCTGTGTGTGTTTCTGGCTCTATGGATGGAGGGTTTAAGGGTTAAGTCGATGTCAAAGTGTCAGTTTAGTATCGGTATCATGACATGATGATACGAGTACTAACACTGCTACGAGTATTAGGCACAAACATGCAACATGCCACTTGCTTGTGCCACTACTCCTATTGCTTCTGATATATGTAGTAATACTGATGCTGATACTCATGTTATGTTTTGGATATAAAATATTAGTTTAAGACAACGAACAATTTTGAAGGGGAATGAAGGGTGGGGAAGGTAGCAGAATATTGGTAGGAAAATTGGAAATTGTTTAAAGAGCAAGAGAAAAACGGAATGAACTTAAAATTTTAAGACCAATTGTTATCCGCGTTCCAATTGGGTCAGCTTTTTTCGAAGCCGTTTTTAAGGTGTATGAAAATTTACTCGGATTTGAGTACAACGTCAATTTATACTGCTGATAACAAAAACCATCAATTAATCGTAAAAAAAATCGAACAACAAATTGGAAAAACTTTTAAATTTTCTACAACCAAAAACATTGTATAAACGAAAGCTTGAATAGTATAAAAAAATAGATGTGCATCAAATCGACGCTAAAATTTCTAATGGAGCAACATATAAGCCAAATCATAGCAGAAAGGAAATCTTTTGACGACTGTGCACTAAAGTTTCTGAAAAATAACGTGCAGAGATAAGCACCCAGGAAAAGTGCCCAGCTCTTATAGAGAAAATAAAGAAAAGATTTCCTTCGCATACCATATGATTACAAGGCTCCTTGGTTAGTATATGTGGATCTAAAAAGATTTGAAAGCGTCTAAAAGGCATAAAGAGAGTGACCAGACGTAGGCACTAAATTATTTGCTTACTGCTGAATTGAAGAAATATGCAGAGACTTTTGTTTGGATGTGTAGCACAAACAAGTGTTGTTGACATTCTGACTGACTGCTAACAGCCGTTGAAAATGCCGACTGAGTCTAATACACTTGAATACGATTAATGTTACTAAAACTATATGGAAAAAATAATGGCAAGAAATATTGTTCAACTATTACCCGGTATATTTTTTTTTTTTTCTTGGTGAAACCAGCACTCAGGGAATGACCCCTACTCATGCAGTGCATTGTGCAGGTTTTAGGAAAATGGGTTAGTAGTGTTTGTGGACATCTCAAGATGCGAACGGCAAGGAAACGAGTTGCTGCTAGGTGACTATAAAATGGCCAGTGCTATATAAAATTGTTAAAAATTTGCACTCGTACCAACTGAATCATTTCGTGTAGTCAGTAAGAAATTCTAAAGTAGGATATCGAGTTACGTGTCCAACAAATGAAATCTGTTCTGTACGAAGAAGACTTGAGCAGATTACTATTTCAATAATATGAGAATATGAAAGAGTAGAGTAGGAGTGCCAAAGGGGACATTAATCATCCTAATATGCCATACACTCTTAAAGTCTGTCTTTTCGACAAACTTTTCGCACATTTCGAATGATGTACATACATAACATAATTATTCATTACAATCCTTCAGTCAGGAGTACGACCTAGCTCCTCATAGCCTTTATGTTGTGTGTGTTAAGTTTATCCATGAGTGGAGGGATCTGCAGTTTAAAGTAGACTCCGAACGACTGATTTTCTGAAAAACTTTTCATGGCAGTTTTATTTACTCTTAGAAATTTTAACAAAAATCTGCTGAGAGGCAGTCACCGAAGAAATATTTTTTCACGTTTCGTTTTGTTCGAGATGTCTGACATTTGAACCGTGGCCTTACATCTAATAAGTCAACACACTTCCTACTAGGCTATGGCGACTTCATTTTTGATTATCCGTTTAGTGGTTTCAAAATTCTCCATCTGACAAGCCTGTTAGCTGACAAATATCTAACACGCACTGCTGGAAATATCGCCTTTGTCGGATAAATAGAATCCTTTCCCAGCAAGTGGACCTACCTTGCTTACTTTTCATTTGGATTTGTATCTCCGTTCAATTCACACAACAATTAAAGGCAGCTAACCATTCACGACGTCAACACGTCGTAATATAGACTGAAGGGCTATAATAACCAATTATGTATGTTAAATTATGGAAATTTAATCCAGCAGGCAACTTATAAACAAATTTTTCAAATGATCAACATCTAGACTGGCATTACTAGGGGCAGTTAAGTAAAGTTGCAATTGTCTCTCTCATCTAATTAAGTCCATGATTCTTAAAATTAAATCTTTTACTCTGTATTAAATATTTAAATTCTATTTTGCAATAACAAAATTAAAAGTTCCATTATTTTTTCTTTTCAGTGCGTCAGTGATAGCAGCTGAATAATAAACCAGACAACAACAGGTTTTTTGTTTGCCTGAAACAAACCAAAAAAAAGAGGAGAATTATTTGGATTTTATTTACAAAATAATTTTGTATGGATTTCGTTTCTATTATTTTCAGGTTTTAATTTTTATTTGATTTTATTTTTAAAAAAATTTTTAATTTTTTTGTTAAACACACTGTGGCCACCGACAAAAAGGGGGAAATAACACTCAAACACACACAAACACACAGTAAAATTACGACACAACAAAATAACAGAACAGAAGTGACAAATTCAAATGCAAATGAAGCGCAAATTAAATTACAAACAGTTTTTATTGGATTATTGGGACCACCAATGATACACAAAACCTCATACCCAATGTGCCTGCAGACCTACTCACTCACATGTGCATCCACTAACCATATATTCAGGCAGAGATACGGATACAGATACCGATACGTGAGTAGATCCGTGTGAATGTCAACCAAATTGAAAAAATAAGGCTACAGCTGAGCCTACGTGTATTCAAGTAATTACACTGAAAGAAATTTTGAAAGCATGAGGATGTTTTAAAAATTTTTCAGGATTTAAAATCAGTTCATGCTGGATAGGTCGGCGCACAAGTGTTTATTTCCGAAAGTTTCGAAGAAATTGTATTTCCAAATACTTTAAACGTTTACCGTGGCTAGTACACCCATTTTGAAGTATAGAGGAGCTACACAGTCTTCGCATTCAAGAATAGAGACGAAGTGTGTAAGCTAAATCGTTACTAGAATTGGTGGGCTGCTTCATGGTTGTTCTGCATGGATCTTTTGATGCTCATGGACTATTTCTTTTCGATTATAGTCTTTGATTAACCGTCTGTATAAATATATCTGTTGTGCAGTCATGCCAGAATGCCATGCTTATTGTTTTTTCAGCTTTCTGGGACGTATAAAAGCCTGAAGATTTCTGTCCAGTTGTCGCATTTTCTAGACGGAAGTGGATTGTCCATACAATAAGCGCCAGTTCTGGTGTTAGTTCTGTACTTGAATCAAATGGCGATTGATAACTTCATCGTTGCATTTAAAACTTTAAGTCCATATACAGAGGTTTCCAGTCACTGTGACTAACTAGGATTAGGTCAGGGCTAGTTCGGAATGGATAATGTACTGCAGGTTGAATGGCTATAGATAATGACGTCTGCGTCCTCCATATGATAATCTAGACAATGGCCAATAATTGACTGAAGTTCCTAGGGCCAGTATTGGCCAGTAACACCGAAAGGCAAAACACTAGACCTCTGAGATCGGCTGTGTTTCACCTAAATTTACTGAAGCTTATTTGCATATGCTTCATGGCTTTAAGGGATCTAGTCATTATCGCAGTTAATTATATTAGTCTTCTATCAATTAGAGTGACTGTTTAGGGCCAATACTTTTGACCAAAACTGTGTATATTTGACTAAACTTTGCTAATTAAAGTCTCCAATTTCATACAAAAATAATGGATTCCTCTCACAAAGCATCTCCCCTATATTTTTAATATTTATTTGCTTTATTTCAGTTTCATTAATCAAGTCTTCTAGCTAATGTAACAAGTTCTAGGATGATAGGGTTGCCATCAATATCAATATTTAAAAACAATACCCTCTGAGAAAATGTATTGGGTGCAGTGATATAGAAATTTGATTATTTATCCTATTGTATTTCAAAAGGTGGCTCTGTCTGACATTTCTAAGACATTGCTTGTTGATATTACACTCTCTGGAGGTCAGAAGTGCTGTTGATCCTTCGACAGATTGTTTAAAGCGGATGGAAGTCTCTTAATTTTTAAAATTTCAATGAAAATTTGTTTGATTTTTCCAATTTAAACCTGAATTATTATATATGACTCGTAATCACAAACATTATTTTCTACAGCTTTACTCTTTACTACCCCTTATACTATATTCGTCCACTTGAACTCAAAAACTTTTTAAATTTACAATTTTTTCTAAGTGTACGTGGACTTATTGAAATATTTGCCAGTGAAAAAGGGGTGATGATGATGAGTGGGTGCTAACAGACTGGACTTAAAAATCCAAAAAATAACTAAAGCACGTTTATTTATGGTGCGTAGTGTAACAGAGTATGAGCAAAGAATCACTGACTCCTGTAAACTACAGTATGAGATACGTAATCCGAACCAAAAAAAGAAAAAAATTGTACAACGTATACGTAGAGAGTGAAAAACAATGAAACGTTGTATTAAATTTACATGTGGCTCACGGTAAAATATCGTATTTTACCGTTATATATGGCCATATTAAGAGTATGATGCAAGTGGTAAGAGAGTTTATTTGCATATTGTTTTTTGTGTTGACCAAAAATAACAACAACAACAGCAACGAAAACACTAGCGACAAAAATAAACCTGAGAAGCAGAAGCAATTGTCTCTGGCAAACAAATTTAAGGCCATTGTATTCACTTCAAAACAATAACACGGTGGTAATATAATTGTGGTCCATAGCCATTGCCATTGCCAGAATGTGTCTGAATCTTAAACTAGAGTCCACAGAGGTAGAGTGTGTGTCTGTTTGTGTTATTTACGCGTTTCTACAAATTATGTTCTCAGAGATAAAAAGTCATTTTTTGTGTCATACAACAAATGCTACTGATATCCTACACCCACCCCACACATTTCCTACTTTCCAAGGATTTTTATGACATGCTACGAGTGTGCTTAGGTTGCAGCAGCATGTTGTAATCATTTTTGTTAGGCAACTTGTATCACTTACTTAGTAACTGTTGTTGCTGTAATGATTTCTGTGCTCTGACCTTTACCGAAAAACTTAAGGTTCTCGTTTGTTTCCACTACGTATTGTTTTCCCAAATTGTAAGGCACACATGGAATTTAGAGCACTGAGCTGAAAATCCTTCCACAATATCCCAGGCATTGGTGAAATAAAGTGGTAACAAACCTCTCTGTGTGTGCTTGGCAATAACCAATAATTAATTCTTGTTTTTAAACCTTAAACATGATAATCTTAGGAGCATACAATCCCCTCACCCCAACTATACTTGTTAGTATATGGTATATCTACCCAGTCATTTTCGTATAAGTGGTAGAATTGATAATTATTTGAAGTAAAAAAAGTGGAAAACTACAAATCTAAACATAAAAGTTTAATTATATGACGTCAGGAAAGTCCCTTATTCAAGAACTTGGTGAGTCGTGACTAATATTGAATGAAGATTTGAATGGTAGTCAATGACTAAATAATTTCATGGGCTTAATACAGTTTTTCAAGATATAAATTCTGTAAGGACTATGCAGTGTATTGCAGAGAAATAGACACAGGCAGAAACTCTTTGCATATGAAAAGGGTATAAGTGCCAATCTTATTGCACACATACATACATAATTGGTCATTACAACCTTTCAGCCAAGACAACAACCTAGTTATGCTGTGTGTGTTAATCTTGTACATCAGTGGCGGGAGGGACCTACAGTTTAAACTCAATTTCGAACGACAGATTTTTGAGAAACTTTTTCATGACAATTTTATTTTACACTGGAGTTTTTGCCAGAAATCTGCTGAGAGGAAGTCGCCGAAAAAAATATTTTTCTCGTATTTCGTTTTATTTGAGAATCTGACCTGGAGTTTGAAGCATGGCCTCACGTCCAATATGCTAACACACTACCTACTAGATTACAACGACTTCAATCAACATCTTATTTGGCTTATGCATTAGACTATTGATAAATAATCTAAGATTAGCAAACGCCCTTTTGACACGGTCCTGCAGGGTAAAAGCACACATCTTCAGTATTGAGATCGTCGCGAAATCTATCTGTAGTGATGTGGATATAGTAAAAACCAGTGCTGCATTAATGTATCTGAGAATGAAACCCTAGGGCGCATAACAGATTACGGGCACGGAAGTTCGTCAGGATAAAACGTTTAAAAAAGACATTATAGGGAGACTTTAGATTAAGGGCAGTACTATGAGACTTCCACACAATGAAAACAGTAATAACAAGATCCGAGACAACACAAAATCTACAAATATTATGGTAAACATCATCGACAATCAATCTAAAATGTGCAAAAGAATTTCGTAAAATTAATACCCGAAGTAGCCGTAGTCTAGTAGGCAAGGTGTTAGCTTATTAGATGTAAAGCCGCAGTTCAAGCTCGCAGTCAAACATCCCGAACAAAATGAAATATGGAGAAGAACGCGGTAAGCTTCCTTTCAGCAGTTGTCTCGCAAGAACTCTGAATGTAAAATAAAATTGTAGGTCACGCCACTCATGTATAAAATTAACATACACAACATAAGTGGTGTGAGAAGCTTGTATATAGGAGAAGATTCTCATAAAGCGGTCACCTATTAAACAAAGTTGTTTCTGATAGAACATGCTGCTTATAGAAATTGCATTCATCGTTTTAGACATGCTGTCTTGCTAATATGCCAATAGTAAACGGACCAAGAGCAGGCTGACCAAACCTTCCTAAGTAATTCGTATCATCGGCGTCTTTTAGAAGTATTATGCATAGGCTAGCTCTACAATGTTTCCTCTAAATCTATTGCCCTAACAAACGTTAAGATGAGGCTCGCTGTCAACTCTTCCCGCTCCGCTCCTAACCAAGGGGGAAGTCATGTCCAAATACATGGCTTGGAATTGGTACTCAGGTGTAGCTTAAGTTACATCTGAGGGCGTTGGTAGACGCATTGTATTTCACCCTGTGTTAAGAGCACCATGGGATTAGGTCCACGCGGACAGGTACCCATGTAAAACCCATCGGCGTTGTCAACTCTTCCCAGCACCTGAAATGCAATCAGGTGTTTCCTTCTTCTGGAATGCGTTAATGTTGCACTGGTTTCCATTGCAAATATGCGTTCTAATGATTCATTTTCATCATTACAGGATTTAGATATTGAGTAGAGAAGATCTTTGTTTCATGTAAGTATTCTTTGTGCCTACAGAGTCCGATTAAAAGGACATTTGCTTCTGGTTAGTCTGATGCATGTCTCGAATTTCTTCCTATTTAAGAGCTTTTAAGCCTTCATATCTTACTCTGTGGTAAGTATACTCGTTCAAACACCTTTTATCACTTCACCGAAAGGAGCTAAGCCTCGTAAACTTATCTGCCTGCTCATTATAGAGGTTATTCCCCTACTAAGCTGATTCAGCTTCCCCAGATGGTGGCAATCTATTTTGGTGTTAACCTCATATGAGCCGAGTGCTTGGATGGCGGGTTGACAAATCCTTTACATTCTTTTTCTAAATTATGTTCAACAAATCTTGCGTTATTTCTCCATACTCTCGGAATATTTCACCATGGGACCTTAAACTTCCACTCCTGTCACAACAGCGCAAAATAATGGGGCATTGTTAAGACGTTTTTAAATTTTTTCACTTCAAACCAATAAGTATTCTTGTGATCAATAAATATGACACGTTTTAGGTGGCCTGAAGTTAACTTCTGCAGCAATTAAACCACAGTGTGACCCTTGCTACTCCTGCAGTACATTGTATTTGAATTCAGACAGTGAAACGTAGATTCTGAAAGAGCGTAACACAATGTGTTACACGGCAAATGCAAAATCTTAAGAAATTTCCAAATAAATTTTAAAGGCTTTTAAACGCCATTTTATTTTATTTTTTCGCGTATTTAATATCGTAAAATAAAATCAATTTAAAGTTTCTTTGCAAAACTTCAATTAGAGTTTCCGTTTGTGACTTCTTAACCTTTAATTTCCAACAATACCGACCGCCCGCCATTCATCAGATAACAACATGCCGATAACAACAGCAGCAGTTGAAGCAAAAAAACCAAGAAAACCGCACCAACATTTTCTTTCTTTTTTGCAATAAATAAAAGGAAAAGAAGCTAAAAAGGTACCAAACCATGTCCCAAACACGTTTGGTACAACAGCACAACTTGGGATTATCGACAGCAAGAAGGAAGGAATAGAAAAAAAAAATCGAGAGAAACTTTATCCACAAATCCATGAGTTTTTAAATGCAACCATAAGTGCTTCCGTGCACAACGAAGAAAAAAAAGCAAAGGACAAGCAGAATGAAAAGTACAAAAGAAATGAGGAAAAACAGAAAATTAAAGTGAAAAACTACGTTGTAAAGCGGGCAAAGACGCCGTCTCTAATTGATCCCAACAGATATTTTCAATTAGCAGAGAAAAGCAGAAAAACACTGAAAAACACAAAAACATTTACGTTTTTTATCGCACTTTTTTATTCCCCTCTTCCTCTCTGTACTTTGGTACTTTTTTTCTAGACAACTGTGTTTTGCCACCTTAAGCTGTAATCCTGTTGGGTATTGTCCATAAGTATCGGGTCCGCCATCTAACGCTTTTTTTTTCAACTAATGCTTATTTCGTGAATGGTAACACTTAGCTCATGTAGGATTTGACAGATAATTAGTTTTATCCTTCCGCTGAACGAATATGGTTGTGTATACGCTTGAACAACGCTGGGAAATATTGCGATATTACTTTGAAAATCATGGTAATGTTGCAGAATGTGTGCGAAAATTGCGTACGGATTTTGGAAGAAGAGAAGCACCGTCAGCTCCGTATGTTCGTTATCTTGTGAGAAAAGTGAAAGAAACTGGCATCCTCATCGATAAACCAAAGCGTGAAAAGCCAAAAACAGTGCGTACACCCGAGAATATTGCTGCTGTGGCAGAAGCAAGGAGTGGCCGTTACAGTCAATGGCGATCGTTATCGGGCCAGGTTGAACGAATTTTTGTTCACAAAAATTGAAGAGGAGGATATTGGCAACATTTGGTTTCAACAGGACGGCGCTACGTGCCACACAGCCGAAGCTACACTTGATGTTTTGCGACCTGTTTTTGAAGATCGCATTATCAGCCGCAGAGCTGATGTAGTTTGGCCACCTCAGAGCTGCGATTTGACACCGTTGGACTGTTATTTGTGGGGTGCCGTCAAAGATAAGTGTTACGCCGACAAGCCAGAGACAATTGACGCTTTAAAGGACAATATTCGTGAAGCCATTGGTGAAATGCAGCTGCACACAATCGATAATGTGCTTAAAAATTGGACCGATCGTGTAGGCTACTGCGTGGCCAGCCGAGACAGTCATTTGAATGAAATTATTTTCCATTATTAACCGTACTTTCAAATAAAAAAAGAAATTTGAGAAAATATTCAGTAGTTTTCCTTTAAAGCATTTTCAAAAAAAAAGTTATTTGGCGGACCCTTTAGTTGCAGGCTTTAAGGCGGGGAAGGAGGTAGATAAAGTTTGTGAAAAAAAACTGAAAGAAAAACTTTTTAATTCTATTAAAAAAGCGGAAGACAAGAAAAAAAAAAACGAAAGAAAAAAAGAAAAACTTTAAGTCCAACACAAGCAAGCAAACAAAAAAAGGGTCTGCTACTTAAGGTGGTCAGTGGTGTTATGTCTATGGCCAAAGGTTATTCCTACTCTAACCATTGAAGTTTTCAAGTTTTTCTTTCTCTACTTTTGTTCTCTTCCATTTTTTTTTAATTTTAATTTTATTTTCATAATTTAACTGCATTCGGAGATAAACAGAGAGCGACAGAGAACATATTTTAAATTCATTCAGTTTTGTTTAATGCAACCAAAAACTGCAACTGTTTGTTGCAGTCTATTCGAACAAATGGAGTGCAGCTCTCGCTTTAACCATGTGCCAACATTCACAAATCACAGTTATTAACCACACTGATATCCTTGTTTTCCTTTTTAACTCTTTACACCGACATCCATATGCCACACACACACAAAGCCAAAATGTTTCATTATGTGTACAACACATACATATGTATAGTATTGCATTGTGGTGTTGTGTTGCATGCTTCATATTGTTGAGTTTGTTTGTTGTTTACTTCGCGTTTAGCCATTTCAATATTTCTAATTAATTTATTAACGCTTATCTGCTGCTATAAATCGCCAGTAAATGAATGCCAACCAGATAGAGATACTGAATGTACGTACTAATCGAGCACAACGTTACATAGACTAACAATTGTCCAACCAACTAGTAAATGTATGGCAACAAACAATATTTTGACTATCGTGTTGCACTATTATGGACTGTTTGTAGATGATTTTTGATGCACAAGTACAGTGGGCGAAGAAAAGCAAAAAACGGTATAAAGTTAAGATCATATTTTGTTGTTCATTATTTTTTCCGCTGCGGAAGAGTAAATGTATCTAACTGCACCATAGGGGAAGTCGTCATCATCGCCCGTGTGTGTGGCCCTCACCCACTAAATCGCCCCCTACTCTTTTGTACTCTTTGTGCCCACTCCGGAATCACTGTGGTATTACTTCGAAGTGTAGTCCGACTGGCCATTTGGCCCCATATTTATCCATATCCGCGTCCGGATTGCGCAACAAAATCAGAGAAGGTGTTCAAACATTCATTCTAATTCTCTCATTCAAGTCAAATTTCTTAGATTTTAACAAGGCCTCAGTGTAACTGGCCATGCTATTCCAATTTTCGTCGCTGTTCAGAAGTACATCGCAGAAGTTTACGACAGTACAGACGACGACTTTGGCCTCAAGATTCCTTCTTTCTAAACTACATCTTTCACAATGAAAGAAAGTGTGTTCTGCATCATCAATCGAGGCATCATCATAAATACAATTTGGTCGTGGCATCTTCCCCATTTTAAATAGATATTTACAAAAATAACCGTGTCCGGATCAGAGATCAGCAATGAATCGTATTTTCGCTACTCATAGGTACTTATGAAATTTTGAGAATGAGTGAGTCAAGAGTATTACAATTCAACTACTCTGATTCATTCGTACTCGCTACAACATTGATTTATAAGTATAGGTTGCAATGAGTATGAGTACAATGTTGACATCAAACTCACAACATTCGATTCATTGTTTGATTCATACGCCTACTCATTCAGATTCATAAATTTAGAAAAATACTTATAATACTTACGAATGATTCGAGTCACTCTTTTTTTGCCGTCCATCTACCACTTGTTTCAGTGTTCCATTTCTCTTGCCAGTGTTGTATGGTTCGCTTTCTGGCGTCGTCGACATTTACTGTCTCTCCGTGCAAGTTTTTAGCCTCCCACACTTTCTTCTGCTCGCTTGCCTGTAAACCTATAGGTATTACACCACTGATTACCAGTATTGCTGCCATAGATACAGTTTGTTGTTTATTTGCATACTTTAAAGTTACTGGTAGTTCTTGAAACATCGTGCACCTCAAGTTGTCCTTTGAAAGCCTATACTTCTCGAAATTTAAAAATTCCACACCCTATACTACTTACTTAATTGGCCATTCACAACCCAATTAACGAATTTCGGCCTGTTTTAACACATCCTTCTAGGCGCCTTTGCTTCTTGAGCGCTTTTGCCAGTTGGTCACACTAATCGATGACATGGCTTCCTCGATTTGGTCCTTCCAACGCTAACTGTGTCGTCTTCTTCATCGACTGATGCAAATCCCTGCATTAAATACCCGTCTCCCCAGAGCATTCTCCTCCATTTGAATGACATGGCTGAGTCTACGCAGCCGCTGGAAGTTAATACGCTGCACATCGCCCATATCGTTGTGGAGCTCATACAGTTCATTGTTGGATCGAACGGGGAAATCATCGCCAACTTGCACTGTACCAAAGATCTTACGTAAGACTTTTCTCTCGAATGCTCTTAGTGCTTAATAGTGTCTATGCTTCTGCGCCATAAAGAAGCACGGGGAGGATGAGCGCTGTACTACAGAATATAAATCCCCATTGTGATTAGAAAAAGACGTTTTTCTCTCACAGTAATCAGGGAGGCCACATTCGCATGGTATTTGAATTACTTACTTAATTGGTCATTACAACTCTTTAGACAGGTTTAAAGACCTAGCTTCACACATCACCCATATTGTGTGTATTGTTATCCATGCTTGGCGTGGCCTACAGTTTAAAGTCGACCCCGAACGACAAATTTTTGAGAAATTTATTCATGGTAATTTTCATTACTCTCTGAGCTTTTGAGAGGAAGACGCCGAAGAAATATTTTTTCGTTTTATTGGAGATGTCTGACCTGGGGTTTGAACTGTGACCTCACGTCTAATAAGCCAACATGCTACCTACTAGACGACGGCGTCTTCTTTGAAACCATATGCTTCAAGAAAATCGAGAATTGTACCCGCTGTACTATGGAATAATAATCTCCATTGCGATGTGAAAAACACGGTCTTCTCTTAAAGTATTCAGAGAGGCCACATTCGCGTGGTAGTTGATGTAATTGGTAATTATGGCATTTAGAAAGAATCTTTCTACAAGCACTTCTGAACTTTAACAGTTCGTAACGGCCATCTTTTTGGCGTTACATCTGTCAAATTAGTTGTTATACAGTTTGTTTTGTCGAATCTCTATCTACCTTAAAAGCATCTGTAAAATTCGAGACACATGACTGGATCCAAGAGCGTTTAATGTTTCCCGAAAAAGTCACTGTTTGGTGTGGATTTTACGTTGGCGTCGTCATCGGTCTATATTTCTTTGAGAACGACATTAAGCATGACATACATATTTGTGACCGGTGAGTACTATAGGTAGTAGATTACTAACTTCCTTCGATTTGAATTGGATGCTTTGGGTACTAAAGACATATGTTTGCTGAATGGGTTCTGAAGCAGCATATAGTGCATCCCAAAAAGCCACTGCTTGATGTGGATTTTAGCATAGCAGAGATGCCAGTCCGTAAATCTTTGAGAACGATGCTTGCTAACTCATCACTGTCTATGGAGAGCACTATAGGCCGATGAATACCAATTTTTTTGATTTCAATTGGATGATCTGGTCTCCAACGACTTGTGGCGTTATATTCCACACAGCTCATGCCCCATTGGATATTCAGCACGAGTGATTTGAGCGCATGCTCACCTCAAATGGAGGCGCTGTGAGCTGACCATCGAGATCGTGCAATTAAACCCCATTAGGCTATTTCTTGTCGGGTTTTCTTAAGTCACAGGTGTATGTGAATAATCCACAAACCACGGCAGTACCCAAAGCCAACATGATCCATGGAAAATTTGACTTTTCGAATGCTATTCAACTAGAGAGCCAATTTTCAAGATTTGATCAAAGTTCTACAAACTACAACAGTACCAAAAGTCAACATTATTTATATCTTCTATAAAATTTTGCTTGGTTTATGCATCAGAGTAATGGAAAATTTAACATTGGGAATGCAATCTACCCTGAGAAGCCATTGGCAACATTTAATCGAAGTTATATTCCACACTTCATTACAACAATTGGTCTTTCATAGGATTAAAAAATGTCGATGATATCTCATTCTTTTTTCATTTTATTTTTTTTGTAGAAATTAAAGGCTGAATTCTACTGCTGAAAACTCTGTTTTTTTGTTTACATCTATAAAATATTGGGCAGCAAAGCTTAATTTTTTTAAAATATTTTTTCATTTTATTTCTGCCATCACACTGTGCCTAATTGCACTTTACATTTTCATGACCAGAACTAACGGTAATGCTGTGTTTTGCCTTCCTGTACAAACCTTTTGCAAATCCAGCCAGCCAGCCAAGTGCACATGATATTCGATTCCTTTGAATGGTTTCCTACAATGGGAGTAAATGAGTGGTAGAATGGATGGATGGCGGCTAGTTGGCAATAGTGATGGGAATGCATGGATAATTTTTTTGGTTGCAAATAATTTGCAGTATTCACTTGCTTGCTGTTTTTAACTAAAACAACAATGGCAACACAATATTAAGAACATTTTATAGCAACATTTACCAAACCCGGTATATTTCAGCATATTTAGTCTACACATACTCTCCTACTCTTCGTCTTTTTCTGTTCTTCTGTGGCTCTAGTCTAAACGTTTTTGAATACATAAGTTAACTTTGTTTAGAGTAACACTCGTAATAATTTCTATGAATTATTTCTTCAACAATTTAGCTTTGCTAAGTACTAATGTTATTATTGTTGTTGGCTTGAAATGATAACACAATATTTATAGAGATTTGTGGAAAATCATTACCAAACATTTAATAAAACAAAACAAACCCAGAATCGGAGTCTAAATGAATTGCTATTCAATAAAGACAAATGATTCTAGCACAATACTACGTTTATGAATAGTTTTCTTTAAGAATTTTTGGCAAAAAAAATTTTTTTTTCAAGGAAAAATTATGATTCGCCAAGGTATTGTAAAAAATTCTTTGTAATTTTTCTACGTCCTTTAAAAACGATTATAAACGAATTTAACGTTTATTGAAGGGATGGCAAATATTAATATTGTTATTTAAACAAGGATAATACAGGAGTCGAAGGATGGAAGACAATGCAAAACAATGCTAAAGAAATGTGGTTTAATATTCTGTAATGCAAAGAAAAAAAATGCCGAAAAAAATCTTGTTAAATCTGGTTGATCCTTTAGGGTTTTCGCATACTTTTTCCCTGTTGCAGATAAGCGCAATATTTGTATGCAAAAGAACAATAAAAACAAACAAAAAAAAAAAAATATCTTAAGGATATTATAATGTGTATACACCCCTTCCATCCTTCGATTCTCCCTCCACTAGTTAAGCAACCAAACTGAGATAATTCCCTGTAAAATAATAAAATAACGTTCAACAGAAGGCAAAAAAAAAAACGGAGAAAAACAACATGGAAGTGAAGCTTAAAAATGTTGCACATTATCCTGGTAATGCTTTTTAATATTTTCATAAAACCATAATAATAACATTCAAGCAAAAAATGAATAAATATATTGACAACAACAACACCAACAACAGCAACAACAACAACAAGTAGAGAGAAAAAAATTATAAAAGAATCATAATCATTTTTAAGTACTTTTCAATATTGTTCGGTTGGTTGGACGTTACGAAAAAACCAAAAAAGATAGAGAAAAAAAACGTTCTGTTAAGTATAAGCAAAACAGAAAAGAAATTGAACAACAACGAACGATACATTGATACACAACTCAATACGCTCCTTGTATAACCATCCTTCCATCTAGGATATACATACATGTACTTGCTTCCATTGTGGCGCTGTTGCCTTGTTGCTTCCATCATTCCTTGAAGGTTTTATTTTATGCTGTTCGAATGCATCTCGAAAGAAAAGGTATTTTGTGCGTTTGAGACAAAATTAAATACAAAATGGTTATATTGCTTCAAGGACTAATGCCAATCTGTAAGAACAGAGTTGCCAACTAACCAGCCGTACTTGCACTCATTTCACTAAATAAGGCTGAGAAGCTATTTCCCATCCAATATATACGCCCTAAAGAGTGTTATAAACTGACTTCAGTAGTACAAATCATTTTAAGTTTATTTTTATTTCTTCATAAAGAGTTGGCAACCCATATATGATCAGAGCAGCCAACAAATAATTTCCGATTTTCATTAGTTTTTCAAAAATTTTTAAATTAAGAAATCCCAATAATTTAAGCAGAATTCTCCTGATTTGAAAACAAAATACCATGAACAACAAACATCAGAGGATATCGCTCCTTTATTGCAACATAGTCATATCTCAAAAAATTAAAAATTTGTAGTTACTTAAGCAAAACTGCTCTTTTAGACCTTCTGTACATGTTGAAAAAAAAAAATCAGTTTTATATCCCAAGCTGAACCGAAGTTATAGCAATTAGAAGTTAGGCAATTAGATCATAGGACTTATGTCTTGAAAACTTAAATCGCATTTTGCCAAGTTCAAGCTTTTTTGAGATATGACTATGTTGCAATAAAGGAGCGATATGATTAAATTAGCAAGGTTCCTTACCTGTACAGCTAATACCATAAGCCAATGCATTTACAGCATAGATGCCCATTTCATAGTGCTTTTGCGCAAACTAAAAACACACATATTCTTATTCTCTTTGGTTAGTCGTCACTCAGGCAGCGACGAATGCACATGCGTGGCGGGTGTACGATTTTTTTGTAATATTTTTTGCTTAAAGCACTGAAAAAAATTTACTTTGACTTACGAAACATTTTACGATAAAAAATGCGTTTGGTGATGCTCAATGCATTTTATGTTATAAAATATTGAAGGAATGTAGAGAATATGCTTTTAGAAGGCACTATTGTTCTTATCATAGTGGTATGGATGATTTTAATGATTTATTTTGTAAAAATGAAAAAATTTATTTGGAAAAACTGAATTAGTGGTTACTTGAAGAAGAAAACAATGAAAAAACCTCAGAAAATAAAATGTTAAAAATGGAGTTATCAAGCTAAATAAGCTTGGATATTGTTAGTCATGGTAGACAATTTTCTGATGAGGAGTTCATTAAAAGAATTTTAAATAAATTTTTAAAAAACTTAATTTTAAGCTTATCGAAAACCTTCCATTGTCACGCAGTAGTGTTATTCGGCGTACTGATCAATTGGGGGCATCTTTAGAAGCCGCCATTGTAGAAAAATTTCTATTCCAAATTTTATTGTAAATTCCACTTTTTGGATTTTTTCCGTATATTTTATTTCAGTTTACACAACTTTTCTTTCAGTGCAGTTCTCTCTCGCTCACCAATACTACTACAGTTTTAGCTTTGGGCATCCCTGATTTACAGTACGGCATTATTTAATAACTTGCCTACAGTAGTCGGATCGTCTGCTTAGCTTAGAAGAAATAAATCAAAACAAATACTTACATACTTATGTACACCCTTCAGTCGGGACCACGACCTAGCTTCTCGCACTACTTATGTTGACTATTTTAATTTTATACATGAGTGGCGGGACTTGCAGTTTAAAGTCGACTCCGAACGACTGATTTCTTTTTTTTGGGAAACTTTTCATGGCAATTTTATTTGACGCTCAGAGTTTTTGCCAGAAATCTGCTGAAAAGAAGTCGCCGAAGAAATATTCGCTCATATTTCGTTTTGTTCGACAAATTACACTATGCGACAAAATTAAAAAATTAAATACACCCGGCTAATGACATAGTGTAGGTTTTGAGTTTTGTTGAGTAGATCTCAAAAATATTTTTTTTTATATTTCTCGAACCCTCCAAACTTGCTTTATTTGACAAAAACTGTTTTTTTTGACTTTACGTACAAATTTCTGGATTACTCAAACATTTCCGATCCGATTTCTAAAATTTAAATCTTCTTAGAAAGTGTCAATTTCACGTTTGAGCGACCACCAGAAGTTGGCCAATGTTTGCGCGAAGGGAAATAATAATATTTGCAAAAAACGCAAATATTAGCCGACTTCTGATAGTCGTGCAAACGTGAAATTGACACATTTTGTGATAAACAATCAAGATCCATCAAAAATTCTGAAAATTTTTGAACTAACAGTTCATTTGATGAGATGACATATATAAAAAATATCACTCGACTGTTAGACTCTTTAAATAATAACTTCGGTAATTTTTGTCCTATTTGATTAAATGATGACTCAATCTCTTCACAAGAGAACAGACTTTAAGAATGTTATCACTTATCCTATATTTTTTTATTAAAGTTTGCTACTATGAATGGACAAACTTGAAAAAATATGAAAAAAATTTGATTGTTCCAAGTTTACCTTATCAAATCTCATAGCATATTAAGTCGAATAATATATGTGTTTACCGTTTTAAAGGTCCATCTCTCCCCTTTCTAACAAGATTTAAATTTTAGAAATCGGGTTGGAAATGTTTGAGTAATCCAGAAATTTTTTACGTAAAGTCAAAAAAACAGTTTTTGTCAAATAAAACAAGTTTGGAGGGTTCGAGAAATATAAAAAAAATATTTTTGAGATCTACTCAAAGAAACTCACAACCTACACTATGTCATTATTTAAGTTTTTTTATTTTGTCGCATAGTGTAATTAATCAATCGTGAAACGACATTAATTTTCATATTCTTTTAACGATAGGTCCAGCGTTTTCGGAGATTGAGGCGAAAAGTCTTATTATGCATGGCACATGTAGTTACTCGGGTGTATTTTCACTGTCGCACCGTGTAATTTGCGATTTTCAGAAATTATGAAATCCAAAAAATTCAAGCAGAATTCTTGTGATTTGCTAACGCAATACCATCAACAACGTACATCAAAGGTATGTCAAGAAATGCTCGATCTGAGGACAGTTTATAATTATATTAGCAAGGTTCCTTACCACTAAGTACAGCCTCTACCATAACCCAATGCAGTTACGCAAGCTCATCATTAAAAGACTTCCCTACAGTAGCCTGATCGCATGCATAGCTTAGAATAAATAAATCTAAAAAATATATACAATACATACATACATAATTGGTTATTATAAACCTTCATTCAGGATTACGACCTAGCTTTTCACACCACTTATGTTGTGTGAGGTAATTTTATACATGAGTGGCAGGACCTATTTTAATTTAAAGTCGAATCCAAACGGCAGATTTTTATAAGAAACTTTTCATGACAATTTGATTTTATTCTCAGAGTTTTTACCCTGAAATCTGCTGAGAGAAAGTCGCTGAAGAAATATTTCCTCATATTTTGTTTTGTTGAAGTCGCCGTAGTCTAGTAGGTAGCGTGTTGGCTTATTAGACGTAAAGCCAGGGTTCGAGCCCCAGGCCAGACATCAAAACAAAATACAAAAAGTATTTCTTCGGCGATTTCCTCTCAGCAGATTTCTGGCAAAAACTTTGAGAGTAAATAAAATTGCCATTAAAAGTTTCTCAAAAAAAAAAATCTGTCGTTCGGAGTCGACTTTAAACTGTAGGTCCCGCCACTTATGTATAAAATTAACACACACAACATAAGTGGTGTGACAAACTAGGTCAATAATCCTGACTGAAGGGTTGTAATGACCAATTATGTATGTATTTTGTTTTGTTGGAGATATCTGACCTGTGCTTGGAATCAAGGCCTTGCGTCTAATAAGCCAACATACTCCTACGGCAACTTCCAAAATAAAAAAAATATATGAAAAGAAAACCGCAAACGTAGTAAAATAAAGCAACCTTGGGGAAGTTCTTTACAATTTATTATTGGCTACTTTAACTCTTTAGTCAGGATTACAATCTAGCTTCTCACACAAAAACTAGCAAGCCTAGTAAAATGTAGTAGCCTTCGGAAAGCCCTACACAATACATTACTAACTATTTCTGCGATTTAGTCAGTATTAAAACCTAGCTTCTCACACCACCCATGTTGTGTGTGTTAATAATATTAATGAGTGGTGACACCTATAGTTTAACGTCGAATCCAAACGACAAATTCGCGGTCAAAAATAATAGAAAATAAGAAATCAAATCAGCTGGGAGAATAGCATGTCTTGACATGCCATCCAATAGGATATTGGACTGTAAGAACCACAATAGTGCTGTGAATCAAAAAGTCATTCCGGAACTTATTGTGCATAACAGTCCAAAGCAAAGCTTAGCAATGCTACATATAACCTCCCGTTGTCATTGGACATCTCTGCCCTGTTTATATCGAAAATTAGACAGAAGAACGAACAAAAAAAACGAACAGAAGAAAGAACAGAAAAATGAACAGAAGAACGAACAGAAGAACGAACAGAAGAACGAAAAGAAGAACGAATAGAAGAACAAACAGAAGAACGAACAGAAGAACGAACAGAACACAAACAGTCCTCTTATTGTCCATAACAATCAAGCAAAGCCTAGCAATGTTGCATATAACCATCTCGTTGTCAAAGAACAGTCCTGCCCTGTATATATCGAACCTTATGAGTTGTCAATCAGGCCTGGCTTGTTCATTAGCGTTGCAATTTCCAACAATATCCCTTTGGCTCAAGACCCATATAAGAGTTCAAATGTTAAGCAATATGGCTGTGAAATACTTGGCATTCTTGGACAAGAACGGATGACGATTGTTGGAAATTTAATTGTAGTTTGGCTGTCAGATTAAGTTGTATGCTAGTTTGAGAGAATTCCATCACCTAAAAATCTTTGTGCCGCTTTCAATATGGCTATGATCTCTGCCTAGAAAACAATGTCAGTGTAGTGGTCAGATGGCCATACGTAAGTCTAATGTCAGAACCTATAGCCCACCAAATTTAAGAGTACTTAAATCTATTTTAAACGAAATTATGTAATCATTAACCTCTTCGATGAACTGGATTCATTCTCTGGTGATTGATTTCTCTGATGTTCTGGCAACCCTGTTGTAAATATTTTACTTAAACATTTTTGTATAAGTATGTGGCATGGTTATTATAAAAATATCAGCATATCATAGACATACAACCAAAAAAAAAAACAAAACAAAACAAAAAAGGAAAAATTATGAACAAAAATATCCTGAGGCGGTCATAAGGCCAATATTGAACAACAGCTTAGCTAGGCACATACGCATTCACATGTGTATGTACATTGTACTGAACAATTTAGATCCGAAAGTACTTGAGAAGTTATAGATTTAAGAATATACATACTCACACACACTCTCTCTTTAGATAAACAAATATTGCGATTTGCGATTTGAAGAGTACATAATATTTTGATACGCTTAAGCCATTAATAGCTTTTAGAAACAGAAAATATTTACAATAACTTGAGGGATTTACGAAACCAGCAGCATCACATACACTTGCTGCTTAGAACTCGTCTCCCTTGAAACTCTTCTCCAATAACGACGAATACAAAATGAAATGTTTGCCAAAGAATTTTAAAGGTTTATTAATAAAATCACTCACTCACTTGATAAGAAAATGATACTATACAGTAATAGCAACAACAACAAACTTTAAACAATTTACAATAAAACTGAGAGAAGAAAAAAAAATATTTTTTTGAAAAAATCAGCACAATTTCTCCAACTTTTCTTCTCCAAACACTAAAATGTAACGTAAAAGGAACTGAAATAAAGGAAACGAAATTTTGATTTTAATCAGTAACAAAAAAAAAATTACTCTTCTTCTTCTGATTGTTGTTTTTTTGTTGTTAAAATAACAAAATTTTCCTTACTTTCTGTTTTCTTTTTCATTTCAACTCTTATTTTTACTTCCAAACTAACTGAGTAATTTGTACTCGTCGTATTACTTTGTATGAATCACAGTGTATGAGTATGAGCATGAGCATGTTATTGTTGTTTCATACTGATTTGCCACCTCAGCAATTGTTTATCGCCAAAGTAATTCAAATTGATGGACCAACAAATGAAATGAAAAACTTTAAATGGAAATGGTTTTTTGAATTTGGGTTAGAAAATAAGGAAACAAAAAACCCAAATGACGGGATGGATTTTAAAAATTTATCAGTTTAAGAAATCATCAAATTGTTGTTCTACTTAAATGAAGCACAGTAATAGTATTGGTAGGGATTAATGGGCGCATGGATATGTAAGGTGTAGTAAAAAGAAACCCATATTTTGTGCAAAAAATTGAAGACTTTATTTAGCATGGTTGAAATGATATAACTGTCGCCGTAGTCTAGTAGCTAGTGTGCTGGCTTATTAGACGTGAGACCACGGTTCAAATCCCAGGTCAGGCATCTCCAACGAAACAAAATATGAGAAAATATTTCTTCGGCAAACTTCCTCTAAGTAAAAACTGAGAATAAAATTTCCATGAAAAGTTTCTCAAAAGTCTGTTGGTCAGAGTCGACTTTAAACTGCGAGTTCCGACACTCCTGTATAAAATAAACACACACAACATAAGTGGCAAGAAAATCTAGTTCGTAATCCTGACTGAAGGGTTGTAATGACCAATATGGTATTATATTGTTACGAAAATGGAAATGGTGTTGTTAAAATAATAAGCAAAAGCTCCAAAAACAACACAATGGATTTGATCACGCATAAAAACAAAAGCTCCAAAAACAAAACAATGCAGTTGTTCACGTGATCAACGAATGAGTAAGCATATAGCAACAAAAACAACAGGGCTTGTTTACAAGATCGATGAATAAACAAAACAACAACAACTCTGCCTGGACGAAAGTAAACAAGATACACGAACAACAAAAATGGAAACAAGTTGTTTACATTTTTGGATTGTTCCCGAAGGTCGTCATCATCCTTCAAGGGCATCCATCACACTGTTGATCCAGTGATATAAAAGGCAAGATAAAGCGAGCAACGATGATTGAGTTAGAATTCAGTCAGTCGTGTATGAAGACACGTGATTCTCGGTTATCGAGTTAAGTTAGTCGTGTGACGACGTCGCGTTGAATTGAGTGAGAATTCAACCAGTGGTGCGTGAAGATACGAGATCGAGTTATAATTCAGTCAGACTTGTGTGCAGACAAGTTGCGTGAAGAAAACAGTTGTTAGTGTTGTTGCTTACAAAAAGGTTGTGAGCAAAGAAGAATAACTAACAAGTGTTGTTGCTTACAAAAAGGTTGTAAGCAGAGAAATATCACGAACAAGCACATATTGTGAAAGTTATTATTGTATACGTGGAATAAGTTCGAACAGTGGCACAAAAGTTGTCCAGATAATAAAGAATTGATTGAAAAATAAACACAGATTTATTTTTATTTTATTTGCAATCTACGAGCTCATATTTTTAACGTTTTTAAAAGGTAAAAACGTAACAATATATAGAATAATAATATTCCATAGAATTCTATTAATATCACTCGTTCTCATAGAAACTCTCGTCTGAGCGAGCCACAGTTAATGCGAAGTTTTCGCCATAACTACAGTCGTAATTAGTGGAAATGTGCGGTTATCGAAGTATATGGTGTGGGCATCAGAACATTGAACTTCAGGTAAGTCAGCAACAATGAGTGTGATTAGACATTGTTCTGATGGAATTGGTCTCCTTTTGGTAGTGATTGTTTCCTTCAATAATCCACAGTATGCTCCAGCATTTACGGTTTGGTCTGCAACATTATAGTATTCGCTTTGCGTTACTATAACTGCTCCATTTTTGTTGATCAATAATAACATAACAGGGTCATAAGAATTAAGAGAAAGAAAATCTGTGACTAATTTCTTTCTCTTAATTCTTATAAGGCTGATATATTATTCATACATACATTACATTCATTACAAACCTTCAGTCAGTATTACGACCTAGCTTCACACACCACTTATGTTGCGTGTGTTAATTTTTATACATGAGTGGCGAGACCTACAGTTTAAAGTCGACTCCGAACGACCGATTTTTCTGAGAAACTTTTCATGGCAATTTTATTTACTTTCAAGGCCATTATTACAACTTGCCGTTAACTAAAGAGAGGATTTTAACGGGCAGATAAATTGTTTTTCATTATTATGAGTACCCAATAAGATAGAAGTGATCGTTAAGCTAAAGGGAAGATCATCCTACCTTTAACATTTAAAGGTCACTTTATTATCATATACTATTTTCGATATGGCAACTTCAAATTTAAACAAAATGAGCATATACAATAAAAAAAACGAAGTCCGCTGTTGCCACTGCGTTAAAAAAAAACTTGTTTAATTGAGCAGTTTTATCGACTTTGCTCCGGCACTGCCATATTTTAATTTTATTTTATCTGTAAGTTGTAATAACGAAAATCAGTTAAAGGTAACTTTACAGTTCCCTTTAGCTAAAGGTACCTTTAACTAAAAACCCAAGTTTAACGGCAAGTTGTAATAATGGCCCTCAGAGTTTTTGCCAGAAATCTGCTGAGAGAATGTCGCCGAAGAAATACTTTTTCATATTTCGTTTAGTTGGAGATATCTTACCCGGAGTTTGAGCCTTGGCCTAATGTCTAATAAGCCAACACACTACCTACTAGACTACGGCGGCTACAATATGATATATTCTTTACGCAGAAATAATCACTTTGTTGTAATATTGTCGTTATATTGATGCTATATTGACGGAGAACTGTTCAGTCTCTTGCAGGGTCCTCTATTTCAGAAAGTCAGTTCAGGATTAGTTACTGAGAGTTAATCTAGAGGCTAGATTAAGACATTATGCGACCCGTCATAAGTATGATTCAGCTGGGGTCTCCTAAGTAACTCAGATAATGGGGGAACGTCTTGAAAAAAAAAACGCCGATTAAGAATAAATAGGCCTTGCATTGGCATATGAGCTCTGCCAATACACACATACAGTCATATATAAACAGAAATTTTATAAAAAAAATTAAAAAAAGAAATAACCGGAACACTTCAATAGTCGGTCAGAAAAGAAAATCTCATGATTATACCCGGAAGTTAATTTGATAGTTATTTGCGAGGTGGCGAAGCAATTATGGACCATATTTTAGTCAACTGTACGGACATATTAACAGGTGAACAGTTGAAGATCGCTACATCAGTAATACCTAAGTAGAAGAGAGGAGAGCTGACGATGTATTCAGGGGAAGGTGTACCCAGGATGTGTATGTGAACATCCTGTTTTTTTCTCATGAGAAGCATGGAGGCTAAAGCTTATACTAGTTCTACTGAAGGCTCAGAATGAAGGGTTGGATACATACTTATGGAGCATTTAAAAGGCTAATGAGGAAGGCAAAAGATTGCTTGATTCGATCATGAAATCTTGCCAGATAGATTCCATACATCTTCTGAAGTGTACAGCAATCACTAGAATGGGAAGCGTCGGTGGACATGGAAGAGAAAAGGGAAAAACTGATCGGTTTTCGAAGAGAAGAATGAACATGAAGAATTTGAAAACAGTTTAGGTGAATATGGATAAGATAGAAATACCGGTATAAAACAAAACATACTGGTACGTGTATTTCATCAAACTCATCTGAGGAGTCGTCTTTATTCTGCTGGAGCAATGAAAACCTGTCCTTAAGCATAGTTGGGGTTTTGTTGCATATGGCTTTGAGAACTAAAACTGGGAAATTTGCTTAGAATAACGAGAGACAAGGCTTGCACGAAATTCATCAGAAGTCATCGAGAGCAGGCAAATGAAAATGTTAAAGAAATAGATGAGATAGTGGAAGGGAAATTAATTATTTTCTGAAAATCAATATTTTTAAAATAATTTTATTTTAATTATAAATTATTGTACACTGCACTAAGCTTTCTTAAGCTGCCCATCTGCACCACATCTTAGAAAGAAAAAAAAAAAAAAAAAACAGAAAAATTGTGTTGAAACAATTACGAGGGTCTATCAAATGTTCGGAATGCAGTTTTCTCAAAAATGCCTTTCTTTTCAATATTTTTATGTGCCATTACGTACGTACTCATATGAGATGCAATATGCATGCATACGAGCTGTTAAAATAATTATCGTCTGTCTATTTGAAAAAATTTCAAAATTTATTTCATATCATTGCGTGTCGTGTCGTTTCGTTCTGTTTATTTATTTTTAAATACACTTT
Source organism: Sarcophaga caerulescens (assembly GCA_927399465.1). NCBI lineage: Eukaryota > Metazoa > Arthropoda > Insecta > Diptera > Sarcophagidae > Sarcophaga > Sarcophaga caerulescens. The sequence continues at coordinate 16,736,782 of OV656872.1, forward strand.
CAAGTGTATTGACAACTTAATGTTGTTCGTAATCCTTTTATGGACTGGATTATCGTTAAAAATTTTTCAATAAAAATGAACAAAAAAAAAAACAGAAATAAATTATTATCCTTTTGCACTAGGAAAAGGTGGTTGTACGAGTATGTCTCCAGAAAGGGGTGGCTGATGGTAAGCGAATGATTTTGAAATGAAATGTTTATTACACGTTCTCTATTCATTTTATTCATAATCATACATCGTGTATCTGTCAGCCATGGCAAAGGAAAACTTATAAAAATTTTATTAAATTTCGTTTTTAATGGCTTTTAAACGATTTAGTTGTTGTACAATACGTAGCACATATAAAATAAAAACAGATTTGTGAAGTCAATTTAATTATGATTTTAAAACTATTAGGGAAAGTGATGAATTTTTTACAGGATATGAGATTAGTTTTTACAGGAGTTGTTATCATTTTCTAAAACAATGGTTTCGATGTGGGTATTTGCCATTCTAAATAGATTCTTTCCATGTTAGGGTAAGTAATTTAGACATACTTCAAGAATACTACTAGTCAGGGGCCAATAGAGAAATATTAGTATTGATCGCGGTTGATTTTTGTAGGTACTTGCCAGTCTGCATGTCTTCCTTGCTGGACTTGACACCCTTCTCGCCTACATATTACATACCTACATGATTTGGCATTACAACCCTTTAGTCAGGATTACGACCAAGTTTCTCACACCACTTATGTTGTGTGCGATAATTTTTATACATGAGTGGCGGGACCGGCAGTTTAAAGTTGATTCCGAACGACAGATTTATGCGAAACTTTTCATGGCAATTTTATTTCACTTTCTGAGTTTTTGCCAGGAATCTGTTGAGAGGAAGTCGCCGAAGATATATTTTTTTATATTTCGTTTAGCTGGTGATATCTGACCTGGGGTTTGAACCTCACGTCTACTGAGCCAACACACTACCTACTAGACCACGGAGACTTTTACGCAATCGATTATGTATATGAAAGGGGATGACATTATTATTCACTTTCTCTGTCATTGCCCAGTTTTTTCGGTAAACAGAAAAAGCTTCGCAGACAGGTATTTTTAAAACTGCTTAGCTGACTTGGCGTCTGCATACGTTGGACGTATTGCACACTGTATCAATGAATGCAATTGGTCTGTACAATGTGACTGAAATCAGATTTACTGACGATTCATTTATTATTATATTAAACGGCTATCATAGTTAGATCAAGTCTTTAGAAACAAGTGCTTTTGAGTATTTATTTCCATTCCTTTCCTGCTTTTCGTGCCTAGCCTTATCTAATGAAATCGTCATCATACCGATGTCCTTCAGGTCACTAAGCCTGCACCTACGTCTGATGCACGCAATCTATTTCAGATTTAAAAGCTTTGATTTCAGGTTTTGAAGAGACAATGGCTTTATGCCATTAAAATTATTTCACATTAAAATTCTTCGAAATTGAATTGTAATCTTCTGCTTCCAGCACTAAGAGCCATTATAACAACGTGCCGTTAAACTTGGGGTTAGTTAAAGGCAACTTTAGCTAAAGTGAACTTTAAAGTTAACGTTAACTTATTTTCGTTAGTACAACTTACAGATAAAATAAAATTAACTTTTTCAAAAATATGGCAGTGCCGGAGCAATGGCGATAACACTGCTTAATTAAATAAGTTTTTTTTTGAAACGCAGTGGCAACGACGGGCTTCGTTTTTTGTTGTGATTGGTCATTTCGTTTATATTTGAAGTTGCCATATTGAAAATAATATATAATATTGCAAGTTCAGACATAAACTTAACTTTAAAAGCATGTACAACAAAAAAAAACGAAGCCCGTCGTTCCCACTGCGTTAAAAAAAAAAAACTTGTTTAATTGAGCAGTGTTATCGACATTGCTCCGACACTGCCATATTTTTGAAAAAGTTGAATTTATTTTATCTGTAAATTGTAATAACGAAAATAAGTTAAAAGTAACTTTACAGTTCCTTTTAGCTAAAGGTACCTTTAACTAAACCCAAGTTTAACGGCACGTTGTAATAATGGCCCTAAGAGGTATTGTTTTCATTATATTAACGGTTTTGTAATTATTTGCGAATAAAATTTATTTGCTATTCTCACTCGTATCATATCAGTCAGTGGGTTGAATATGTGGAAGCCATTATGTACTCCTCCCTCTGTTTAAAACAGACAGACAGATACACTACTGACATGATGAGATGATTCAAGCAAGGAGAGAGTATAAGAAAGAAAGAAAAGGATCCAATAAAGAAAAATAAAATAAATTCATGCAGATGTTTAAATATGTTCATAAAAGTATTTATTTATGAACAAATAAAAAGAAAGAAAGAAAAGAAAATAAAAGAAAAAACTGCTTAAAATATGGCACAAACAACTCCATAAATATGTGTATGAAATATATGCATACGTATATACGAAAACGTTCATAAATTCATAAATAATAGGAATATTATGAATAAAAAAGTTTGTGCGAGAATTTTTATGAGCATTTTTAGGTGATTCCTTGTATTCCAATTGGCGTTGAGCTGGTGCTCAGTTCAAAATTAAATTGTTTTCAAAAGAATGAAAAAAAGAGTGTGTGTGTTGTTCGTTCGTGTTAAACATTTTCAATTTCATTTCATTTTCATATTCTCCGGTTAATTGTAACACACTAATGGAGTTCTAAAGTGAAACACACAAAATGCGTGTGCCTTCATCCAACTCATCAACCCAAAAATGGAAGGAACGTAGAACGAAGAAAAAAAAATTAAAATTTCAACACCAATCGCTGGTTTGTATGAAATCTCACGAATTAACCATAAAAATTCCATCTTTTTTTTTGGTAATTTTATTGGCGAAACCCATCGAAATATGTCTGAAATGAATTTATGGATGAAATTATGCAATCATTTCCAATTCCAATTTCAATTTCATAATCATCATTACGAAGGCGATGACTTTGTCCAGCATAATTATCACAATGATGATGAATGATCATGATGATGATAAAAAAATAAAATTCAGTACCAATTTTAAAATTTAAATTTAAACGTGGCTTTTTTAACTGACAGATGTTAATGGCATTATTCCAATGCCTACGATTAAGATTTAAGGCGCAATTAATTATTTCTTTTTATATACATCATCAATTACGAATTCACTGCGCTCTATTGACTGGTCAAACATCTCGAACAAAACGAAATATAAAAAAATATTTCCAAGGCGACTTTGTAACTTATTGGCATACGCCTACGACTTAAGAAAACCGAACAAGAAAAAGTCTGTCAGGGTCAAATCGGTGACTAGATCATATCACCTCCACGCAGTGTTGAAAAATTCAGTACTTTGGTACTTTTTTCAGTACTTTGACGACGTAAATCGAAACAACGTTAATCGAGACGCCGTAAATCGAAGGATTACTGTAATCCTGTTTGAAGGGTTATAATGACCAATATGTATGCATGTATGTATTCTTTTACAAAAGTTCCATTTGATGCAAAAAAGTACTCTTTCAGTTATAGTTCAGTACCATTTGAAAATTTCAGTTTTGCAACACTGCCTCCACGTGAGATGTCTATGCTCTCAACTCGCTCTTGCAGAATATCCAATGGGGCATGACCTGTGTGGAATATAGAGCCGTCATGTTGAAACCACTAGTCTTCGGTGACCAGATCATCTAATTCAGGGCAACAGAAGTTGGTAGTCATCGACCTATAGTGCTCGCCATTGTCAGTGAGAACCTGGTCAATATCGTTATTAAAGGAGTACGAACCTACTGCCCAAAATCCGCACCAAGCAGCGACTTTTTGGGATGCATTAGACGCTCTGGTAGTCGCCGTAGTTTAGTAGGTAGTGTGTTGGCTTAATAGTCATGAGGCCAAGGTTCAAACAACAGATCAGCCATCTCCAACAGAACGAAATGTGAGAAAATATTTCTGCGGCGACTTCCTCTCAGCAGATTTCTGGCAAATACTCTGAGAATAAATAAATTTGCCATGAAAAGTTCCTCAAAAATCTCTCGTTCGGAATCGACTTTAAAATGTAGGCCCTGCCACTCATTTATAAAATTAACACACACAACATATGTGGTGTAAGCAGCTAGGTCGTAATCCTAACAAAAGTATTGATTGCGATTAAAAAGAAATCTCAGGAACGCTACTCTCTTTATTCAAAACTTGAGCCTTAAATAGTATATAATAGAGTAGTAGTAAAATACACTTTGGAACGAGGTTTGTTCGAGCAGAGCTGGCGTAATCTTACTTACCTACTTACTTAATTGGCCATTAACAACCCGATTAATGGATTTCGGCATGCCGCAACACATCCTTCCAGCCGCCTCTGCATCTTGCGCGCCTACGCCAGTTGGTCACACCAATCGATGACAGGGCTTTCTCGATTTGGTCCATCCAACGCATACAAGGTCGTCCTCTTCGCCGACTTTCGCAGATCCCCGCATCAAATACCCTCCTCCATTCGAACGACATGGCCGAGCTAGCGAAGCCGCTGGATATTAATACGCTGCACAACGTCTACGTCGTTGAGGAGCTCATACAGCTCACTATTGGATCGGATGCGGAAATCATCGCCAACTCGCACTGGACCAAAAATCTTACGTAGGACTTTTCTCTCGAATACTCTCAAGGCTGCGGCATTAGTGCTTAATAGGGTCCATGCCTCTGTGCCATAAAGAAGCACGGGTAGGATGAGCATCTAGTAGAGTATTAGTTTTGTCGTACGAGAGAGGTCTCTGCTATTTAATTGCCTATTGAGGCCATAGTAGCACCTGTAGGCAAGAGTGTTCCTGCGCTTAATCTCCAGACTGACATCATTTTTGGTGGTAACGGCAGAGCCAAGATAAATAAACTCCTTGACTATATCGAAAGTATAGTTATCGGTGCAATATTACATTCCTGTTAAATGTTTCTAGTCAAGAACACAAGAACCCTGGCAGAATCCTGGTAAGAATTACATACTTTCTTTCACGTTTTCAAAGATGTTTGTAATATTTTGAAAAGTACATATGTAAAGTACCATTTTAAAAATCCCCCTCCCATTTGTGAATGTGTTTTAATTATTATTATTTAACAATAATGGCTTCACGTGCTCTAAGTCTCTTCAAATATATCGTATAACATGTGTGTTTATTCAAGAACAAGACGAAAGCCTTCTAATCTATCAGTGGCCGCATGTACGTTAAATGTACCATTTGAGTACTTAATAAAAAGGAACGAATGTAGAGAATTAAACATCATTTTAATTTTTATTTTTAATTAAATAATCCATCATAATACTCACACTATAATATGACAGAAGGTCGACGAAAAGGGAAATTCGAATTGAATAAAACTCAACGCTCAAAGGGCATAATTATACACAAAAACCTGTACAAAACTGGGGTGAATAAAACAATGGTAAGCGGGTTTCGATGTTAAAACTTCCATGAAAGTCGTGTAGTGGTGGTGGTGAGCGTTAAAGTTAAGCCACTAATGATATGTGTGTAGACACCCAAAACAGGTAAAATATCTGAAATTTTTTTTTTGCATTTAATCTGTCAAAATTTTGTATTCAAAACCACCCCTCTTGGGTTAATTTTACAGTGTATCTGTGACATTGAAGTTGTTGTTATTGTATGCAGACAAGGTGAGTATGAAAGTATGATGCGACAAATTTTTCCGTACATATGTTAGGAAAAGGTAACAATGCACCACAAAACCCACCCTGAATTTATTAATACGACGACGCTCTTTTGAAAACAAAACTTGCATGTATAAAACAGGAATATTCATGAGGAAGGAATCTCTTGTCCTGCTTTGTGAAATTAAAACGTGCAATTGACACTTGAATTCGCCGTAGTCTAGTAGGTAGCTTACTAAGCGTGAGGCCTCGGTTCAAACCCCAGGTCAGACATCATCAATAAAACGAAAATATGAGAAAAATATTTCTTCAGCGACTTCCTCTCAACAGATTTCTGGCAAAAACTCTGAGCTTCAACTAAAATAGCCATGAAAAGCTTTCCAAAAAAAGAAATCAGTCGTTCGGAATCGATTTTAAACTGTAGGTTCCGCCACTCATGTATAACAAATTAACACACACAACATCAGTGATGTAGGAAACTAGGTCGAAATCCTGACTAAAGGTTTGTAATAACCAATTATGTACATATGTAATCGACACTGATGAGTAGAATAAAAAGTTACCAAACGAACCCCATACCAAGTATTTCTTCTTTCTGAGCTTGAGAAAATGACCCGGCAGAAAGATATTTGAGCTGAAGTGTTGTAATGACCAATTGTGTGTAAATTATTTAATGTCCATCATACTGCTGAAGCGTATGTTAACTAGATTCATATAGAGTCAGTGTATACTTATCGTATTAAGTCCCTGTTTGAAACCGATGGCTCTTCTATTGCTCAACACTTTTGGGCTTTTGTATTGATTTCCTTAAGTTACTGTTTCCATTGTAATTCTTAGTTCAGGATTTAATTATTTTACATGTCTAGACATTCTTACGTTATTGTCAACATCCAGATCTCTGTTCCATCTGGGTTCACTTTAAATATTGTTAGAGATGCCAAGTTCTAGATAATGTTTAGAGCATGTGTTATATAATCCGAGTGGATTTTTATATAGCGTGCCATCCTCTTACCACACATCACATATAGTGTAGTTGTGGCGATAGACTTCAGAAGAGTTCATAATACCACACACAATAGACAGAGACAAGCGCTTGTGCAGGAAGTCATTTCCACGTAAATCCAATATAATAATCATAAGTGTGAATAGCTTTGTTTTCATTAGAATTGTAACACTTTGGCCAACAACGTAAAGGCATACAATGGTAGTTGATTGGTGGCCATACATAATTAGTCATTATAACTCTTCAGTCAGAATTATGGACGTAGTTTCTCACACCACTTATGTTGTGTGTGTTAATTTTATACATGAGTGGCGGGATCTACAGTCGATTCCGAACGACAGGTTTTTGAGAAAATTTTCGTGGCAATTTTATTTGTACGCTCAGCGTTTTTGCCAGAAATCTGCTGAGAGGAAGTCACCGAAGAAATATTTTCTTCATATTTTCATTTTGATGTCTGACCTAAGGTGTGAACCGTGGCCTTACGTCTAATAAGCCAATATACTACCTATATACTAGACTACTGCGACGCCATGCTCTTACCACACACCATAAGTAGCGTTGTGGTTCCCACAGACTCAAGCAGAGCTTATAATACTTTAGGATAGAAGGAGGATAGAAATAAACCTCGTATATAGAAATCCTCTTCCACATACATAAATCCTATGTAATAACCACGAATGGGAACAACACTATGATTTAATATTTTTTATTAGATTTGTAACACTCTGTCGAACAATGTAAAGACAAAAATGGCTAGCTTTTCTTTGGCCATACTCAGTTCTTGCTTTAAATCGGTCGGCATTATTTCAAATACTGTTGCTTGGCAGTAAGTGTTACCATGAATCACAAAATATCAGAGACATTTTACAGACGTAATTAGAGCGATTAATCCGTTTACTTACAGTGAGCGTCAAAAGAAACAATACATTAAAAAATATATAAATTAATAAATTAACATGATTTTTATTTTAAAATTGTTTCATTGCGAGGTTTTTAAAATTGAAACAAAAAAAAATTACAAAAAATTTCGAAATACAGTGGAACTTCGACAATCCGGACACATATAGTTTTAGGCACGTCCGGATTATCGAGTTGTCCGGACTATAGTATGTAGTGAAAATTATTAAAACAATCTAGGTGAATTAAATACATACATACATATGTACATATGTACATACTACGATTTATTAAAAAACTAATTATTTTGTGCTGACTAACTTTGTTAAGGTGGTTGATTTGTGCTTTTTGCTCTAGCCTCTTCAACAATAGAATATCCTATATATCTATATTATTCTCCTCAGCCCACTGAATACATACATACATACATAATTGGCCATTACAACCCTTAGGTCAGGATTACGGCCTAGCTTCTCACACCACTCATGTTGTGTGCGTTAATTTTATGCGTGAGTGGCGGGACCTACAGTTTAACGTCGACTCTGAACAACAGATTTTTGAGACACTTTTTCATGGCAGGTTTATTTACTCTCAGAGTTTTTGCCAGAAATCTGCTGAGAGGAAATCGCCGAAGAAATCGTTTTGATGTCTGACCTGGGATACGCACCCGGGCTTTCCGTCTAATAACCCACACACTACCTACTAGACTACGGCGACTTCAGCCCACTGAATACAAACTGAAAATGATATCTGTGTTTTTGCATCCATCTCTACAAAGTCGTCAGACGACCGGGTCATTACCGGGTCCATTATAGGTATTCGAAATAAATTGTTTTATCTTCTCTTTATTTTTTTTTATGTCGCAAATTGTTGATTTAGGAACATGGAATTTTTCGGCAACCTGCCTAATAGTTTTTCCTTCATCAATGCTTTGTAAAATATCATACTTTTCCTTTAAAGTTAGTGTTTTATGTTTGCGTTTATTATTTAAAGACATGAATGACACTTGGTATGAAGTTGGAAAAACACGCTTGCGAAAGAATGTACCGAAACTGAAGTAATGATAGTGCAAAATGTAAATAAAAGTATGAATAACAAAAGATGGGAGTTAGAAACGGGAATTTAAATTTTTTTCTTGCATAAAAAAATTTGTCCGGATTGCAGAGGTAAAAATTTTAAGTTGTCCGAATTATTGGAGTGTCCGGACTGGCGCATGTCCGGACTGTCGAAGTTGTACTGTATTGTCAAATTTTTTCGGGCACTCTCCTTAAGTGGTAAAAGTTGAGTTTGGTGATTGTTAGAATTAAACGGATTAAACGGTTTGTCTGAAGTAAGTGTATTCCTTATTAAAAAAACTTACCCACGATGAAATTCACTCCTTTTCTTACCTCTTAAGTAATCTGCTTTATTATTTCATTTCCTTTAAAACATTTTTTTGTTTTCTTTTCCAAAACACAATCCCCATTTCCTAAGTATCGTTTAACATTCGAAGACGGAGCAGACGGAGGCCCATCATAATTTGAATACGCGAGTATTACGAAATTCGACCACATGTTTATTTCGTAAGGCAATAACAATAACAACAGCATCAGAAAGAAGGGGAGACCATATTTGGAAAAAAATCCAATCGAAAGTGTTACTTTAACAATTGCCGTCAACATTTTCAAGAATTCTTGCTCTTTGGTGTCGCATTGGGGATCTTTTTTCATCTGTGCCTGTGCATTATTGTTTTTTGAGCAACAAAAACACATGTTTTGTTCACTTGTTAGCATTTCTGGTGGTATATGGAGCACATATTACGTCGTCTTACTTTCTTTCACACTCTTTATTATTATTTTTGGCCTCTTTTTTTTTTCTTTTTATGTGACTCTAGTGTTTACATATTCCATTTTAAAGAATATTTTTTTCTTGTGTTTTAAACAAAACAAAATTCGTTTCTCAAGCCTTTATTAAAACAACGGAAAACCAAACAAATCTTCGTTGTTACATAAACTGATACAAAGTGATCTTCAGTTAATTTGAATATCACTTAAAACAATAAAAAAAATGAAAAAAAAAAACAGAATGACGAAGAGAAACAAATTAACTGACAAGTTTGCCATATGAAATGTTTACAAATGCCTCTACTAAAATGAAAAAAAAAAAAAACGACCAAATGAGCTGAAATAAAAATTTTATTTCATTCGTATGACAATGTGATTTAAAATGTTTAAATTACTTTGACAGATGACGTTGACGGATTCTTTACACTTCATTGTCTTTAATGGCCGCATTAAGATACGAAAACCAAACATTTCTTAATTTGTGATTAAAAAAAATTTACGAAATTATCGTAAATAAACTTTTTTAGATTTGAAGTGAGATTCCTTTTTCCTTTTTATTATAAAACTTAGCTCAATTTAAAGCAAATTTAGCTTAAGAATTTGGTAGTTAACCCTTTGACGACCATAGGCAAGTATGCTTGCCCGGGAGTTTTTGGCTTATATATTTGTCCAGGAGAAGATTGAGGCAAAAAAATTGTAGTTGAGTGCAAAACCCTATCTGGCTCCACTTGTACTCTACGAGGCTCCAAATTTGGCCAAATAATGGCCTTTATACCGAGGGCTACTACAGGGTAAAGATTCCGGTTGATACAGCTGTGGTCACTCCTCAACTATGCTGCTCCAATTTGGACATACATCATTCTTGAGCGACACACAATGGCGTGCATTACAGACAACACAGAATAACGTCCTGCTAATAGCCACTGGGTGCGTGATGATGACCAGTATCGACCACCTCCACGAAGAGTTCGTAATGCTGACAGTTAGGAGACATAACTAGTTGCTGACCAAGCAATACCTTATTGCTTGCTACCTACCTACCCATCCCTACCATCGTACAGTTATGAATAACCCTTCCCCCAGCAACATAAGACGAGACTTCACGATTTATAAACCCGACATTACCCACCTAATTCCATCAATAGTTGACCTTCAGTCTGTTAGGGAGCCGCAAAACTCCCTACATCAGACAACGGTCGGGACAGCCAGACATCAACTCAGCTACAACAGGGTCATAAATCGGCATCCTCCACCTATTTCCGATTCCGAAAGGCGGCTGCCTAGGGTTACCAGGACCATTCTTGCCCAACTTAGATCAGGCTATTCAAATACACTGAATAGCTATAGGGCTAGGATCATCCCTGGAACCTCAGATAGCTGCCCTTCATGCAACCAGGCACCACACAACACGGTGCACATTTTTAACTGTCCAGCAAAACCGACAGCCCTACGACCCATTGACCTGTGGCTGAATCCAACGACTACAGCGGACTTCCTTGGACTGCCTACTAACATCGGACAACGTACACATACAACCTGCATCTCTAATCCATCCCATCCCCACCAAATTACACAGGCATACAACTATATTTACAATCCAACTTCTATCTTACATACAGGGAAGAGCTTCCGGAGACAACAGCCGAACTGCTACAAAAACAACAACAACAACAACAGGGTAAAGATAGGGCACAAGGGGATGGTAGTCAATTATGTTTTGGATTTAGCCTTTGTCTATCAAAAAATATAATGAACAATTTTGGTTAAACTTCAAACTGCCTAAAAATAGATATTATATGTTGGCAATTATGTTTGACTATGGGTTGAAGCGAAAATTATCATTCCTAAAAACTCTAGAATTAAAACCTCTAAATTCTCATTAAATTGTCAAAAATTAAGGAAATTACAGCCAAGCTTCACTTTTGCGACAACAGTAAGACTGATGTTACTGACCGTTGCTACAAAATTCGTCCAATTATAAAGCATATTAACAAGGTTATGCCTGACGCATATACATTTTCCAAAAAACTCTCAATTGATGAACATATGGTAAAGTTTAAGAGACATAATGCCATGAAACAGAGTATGAAGGACAAACCTATTTCATGGGGATTCAAACTATGGTGTTTATGTGAGTCAGAAACTGTATACTTGTATGATATTGACATTTACACAGGAAAAAAACCATTTGTTGAACACGGTCTTGGCGAAGACGTCGTCCTGCAGTTATGTAAGCCACTGGCAAAAAAAGGGGTTGAAGTTTACTTTGATAATTTCTTTACAAGTCTAAACTTAATGCACATTCTCCAGCAAAATGAAATATTGGCATGTGGAACTGTTCGATGTAGTAGAAAGCACATAGCGAAGAATTTTCCGGCGGATAAAGAAATGAAAAGAGGGGACATAAGTTACTTCATGTCAGAAAGCATTTCCGTCGTCAAATGGATGGACAATCGTGGTGTCTAACTCGCCTGAAATTTTATTGACCCAACAGAGGTAATCAACAGCAACACGTCGCTTGACCAGCTAATAAAATAGATATTGATTGCCCTCTGATTATACAGCACTACAACAAAGGAATGGGAGGTGTTGATCTAATGGACCAAAAGAAATTTTATTATGAGTACGATCGCAGAAGTAAGTGTCGTTATTATTTACGATTGTTCTTCGATCTATTTGAGCTATGTGTTCATAATAGTTATATAATATATAAGAAACTCATATTGGCTAACAGTTCCTCAGTCAATGTGACTTCAATTGAATTTCAAACAGCTTTAGCCAAAGAACTGATAAGTTGCTTCAATTCAAGAAAACGTGGCTTTTCAGCGTCAACCAAATTTGGAACTCATTTTATAAATAAGACCAAATCTCTTCATAAAATGGGAAAGAGTGAATGTTGGAAACGCTGCTTTTATTGTGCTTCCTATAAAAAATAAAGTCACACAAATGTTTTTTGCGTTCAATGTAATGTGTTTCTTTGTTTCACTACATCCCGTGATTGAATTTTTAAGATTTATTGTATTTTACTTTATATTTTTAATAACAAAAAAAAACTGTTTTTAAATCATGTCTAAAAATTAATAATTTTGGATAAAAAGATTGCTTTTAACCCATAGGCAACTACATTTGCCAAGCGAAATGGAGGACTTAGAGGATACCCAGGAGGGTAATTTTTTTTTTCGTCACTACTATTAAATTATCGTCACACAGATTATTAAAATAAAACAAAAGGTTAAATAGCTTCAGCCGAAAATGTATGGTCGTCAAATGGTTAAGCCGCACGCGGCTCTGATGTGAAATGAAATGATCATAGTAGTATCAAAAACTCTTTAACCTTTCAGTAGAGTTGGTTAGTTAAAAAAAAAAAAAACGTGGACCGCGACTAAAATGCAGTTAGAAATGTGGTTAGGTTAGGTTCAGTAGAACCATGCTTGAAGGCTAAGGTACCACCTGGGTCAGAAGTTCGGTTTATTAAAACATCCAATATGTTCCTATGTACTTCATACACATCTCGCTCTTATACACACATACATAATTGGTCATTACAAACCTTAAGTCAGGATTAAGATGTAGCTTCTCAGACGATTTTTGTTGTGTGTGTGTGTAAATTTTATTTATAGGTGGCGTGGCGTACAGTTTAGTATTGACTACGAACAACAGATATTTGAGAAATTTTTCATGGCAATTTTATTCGTACGCTCATAGTTTTTGCCAGAAAACTGCTGAGAGGTATTCGCCGAAGAAATATTTTTTTATATTTCCTTTGGTTGGAGCTGTCTGAGCTGGGGTTTGAACCATGTCCTCATGTCTAATAAGCCAACACATTACCTACTATGCTACGGCAACTATAAACTCTGTTTTGGTTGGGTTTACTCCCAGTCCACATTCGTTGCACCATTTCGATAGTAATCCCAGCTCTTTTAAGAATAATAAAAACTATCCCAGGAATGGTACTTTTATTTATAAAAGTACTTTATTTTGTTTGTACTTTTTCAACAATTAATTGCAAACATCCCCTATTAATTTCATACAATTCTAGTTTAGCTGTTCATACACAATATATTCTATTGTTGTTGTTTGTGAGAAAACGTTCAAGAAAAACAAACCAACGGTGTTGAGCTTAAAACCCTGACTACGATTGGATTAAGTGGTGCGCATGCAATCAACTTCACAGCACGTCGTTCGTTAGAAACAAACTCGCAAAAATGTTTGTCTAACAGCAGACATCCTCACACATACATACATTCTATGGCCGGATGACCTTCTGTTCAATTCACTGCAAATGGATATGCAATGTATACGCATTGCATTCGTATTGGTATTCGTATTTACGCAGGCATTGAGTAGTTTTCTTAAATTGATTCCACCATGCGCTATATTGCCCACACCAGGCAGGATGGCTGGCTGGCAGGCAGGGGTGTTAATTTAAGTTTTTATTTTGAAAAAACAAAACAAAACAAAATTTTTTTACCTTTCGTAAGTAACAGTTACTCGTTCGTTACTTGTATTGTAAGCGCGCAGTAGATTAAGTCGTCGTCTATAAATTTTGCAATGGAATCGCTTTCGTTACATTGTTGGCAACAAATGAGGGTTAAATGCCTTCATTTAGACATCTGGTCAAATTTTTGTTCATTCAATTGCGTTTTATGCGTCGGTAATTGAATGTTGAATGTGTTGTGTTACCAATTCAATGTTACTTTCCAATTCAATTCAATTCATTTATTGTTTCTGTTTTTTTTTTTACCCGTGTTTTGTTTCTTTTCCTGAAACGGTTTTTAAGGCAATTGAAAACACTTGTAGGATTCGTTTGATTTGATATTTTCATTTTGAAAATTATTCTCTGTTAAAAGAGACAGAGAGAGAGAGCCTGTACTGCAGCCCAATGGTGTGTTAATTGTTTGAAACTTTAATGGCCTTTAAAACACTTGTCTTGTCTGATTTTGTGTAATTTCGTTCATTTGGAGAAAAACTATTTATTTATTGTGTAATAAATTGTAATGAATAGTAAAACTTAATTACTTGACCATATGAGAGAATTTTTCAATTTATAATGGAAGGCATTTTAAAGAGTTCTTTAAAAATAAAGTGTCATCAGTGGATAGAGTATTGCCTCATTAGACGTGAGGCCTCGGTTCGAGCCCCAGGTTAGATATCTCCCAAAAAAAACGAAATATGCAAAAATATTTCTTCGGCGACTGCCTCTCAGTAAATTTTTGGCACAAACTCTAAGCGTACAAAAAAAAAATTGCCATGAAAAGCTTCTCAAAAATCTATCGTTCGGAATCGACTTTAAACTGTAGGTCTCACCACTCATGTGTACAATTAACACAAACAACATAAGTGGTGTGAGAAGCTAGGTCGTATTCCTGATTGAAAAATTGTAATGGCCAGTTATACGGAGTTAGTATTATTCACAAGGAGTTACAAGGTCCCTAAACTTCGTACCCCTAGTTAGTAATGGGGTAGGTCTTACTTTATCCATTAGCACCAAATATTGGACAGTAAACTTAACTAGAACTTAAAAACACAATTTAGAACTACTACAGCAGCTACTGCTCTCTATTGTTGCAAGAGAGCGATAGTCTTGAACTGGGTTATTAACCCTGCAAAATACATACTGGAGTATGTATACTTTGTAATCAAATAAGCTCTATGCTACAGGGCCGCACTTTGGTGGTAGGCTCTGGAGGAAAGGAGTCATCAAATGCCGTTTGTGCAGATTATGAGAATGATGACGAACATAATAACATGTAACATAATAACTGGGCGAAACAAGTAACTGCAAACGCGGCAATGAGGCTGAATATACTTATATCCGAATATACTGTTACGAAAATGGAAATGGTGTCGTTAAAATAATAAGCAAAAGCTCCAAAAACAACACAATGGACTTGATCACGCATAAAAACAAAAGCTCCAAAAACAAAACAATGCAGTTGTTCACGTGATTAACGAATGAGTAAACATATAGCAACAAAAACAACAGGCTTGTTTACAAGATCGATGAATTAACAAAAATATAGCAACAACGTCCGTGTATAAAAAATATAGCAGAAAGACAAACAAACAAAACAACAACAACTCTACCTGGACGAAAGTAAACAAGATACACGAGCAACAAAAATGGAAAAACAAGTTGTTTACATTTTTGGATTGTTCCCGAAGGTCGTCATCATACTTCAAGGGCATTCATCACACTGTTGATCCAGTGATATAAAAGGCAAGATAAAGCGAGCAACGGGGATTCAGTTAGAATTCAGTCAGTTTTGTATGAAGACACGTGATTCTCGGAGTTCGAGTTAAGTTAGTCGTGTGACGACGTCGCGTTGAATTGAGTGAGAATTCAACCAGTGGTGTGTGAAGATACGAGATGTGCAGACAAGTTGCGTGAAGAAAACAGTTGTTAGTGTGGTGCTTACAAAAAAGGTTGTGAGCAAAGAAGAATAACTAACAAGTGTTGTTGCTTAGAAAAAAGGTTATAAGTAGAGAAATATCACGAAAAGAAGCACATATTGTGAAAGTTATCGTTGTATAAGTGGAAGAAGTTCGAACAGTGGCCCAAGAGTTGTGCCGATAATAAAGAATTGATTGATAAATAAACACAGATTTATTTTTATTTTATTTGCAATCTACGAACTCCTATTTTTAACGTTTTAAAATGTAAAAACGTAACAATACTTACCTATCGACTACACGTTACCTAAATCAGCTTTCGATCTTGGTTTTGCAACGCAGCTATGTAATAGATGCTTTCATTATAAGCGTTTCCATCTTCTAACAAACGTCATTCAAGGTTTCACTGATGAATTCAGGTGACGGATTAGATTCCGATGTGGAATCTTTTCAGAACAACTGGGCATTAGATCATCCGTTGCACTACCAGATTATTGTAGTACTTTTTGGGCTGAAATAATGGTTATTAAAATTGCCGCTGGAAAAATTTGGTATCAGAGTCGCATATTTACCGACATTATAGTGGTCATTAGATAGAAAATATGTACATACGTACATCATATTCAAGATTGTCCAAGTACGCCGGGTCTCTGTCTAGAGGAGATAGCGAGACATTGGGTTCCTGAATACGGTTACATTGAAGGTAACAACAAAACCACACACTCGCTAAAGCTTAAAAAAAATTTATCAACGATTATATCGAAACGTTTATCAGAGTAACCAGGCCTTTAAGAATATTGGATTTGTTTTAAATTGTATGGGTTATCAAATTATGTGACTCTCTGGATGAGAGACAGGCTATCCTGGAAAACTTGATTAGTAATTTTATCAGCCGTTATAAATGCATTTAAAAGTCGCCGTATTCTAGTAGGTAGACTGTTGGCTTATTAGACATGACCCCAAAACGAAATTTTAAAAAATATTTCATCAACTACTTTCTCTCAGTAGATTTCTAGCAAAAACTCTAAGAGAAAATAAAATTACCACGAAAAGTTTATTAAAAATCTGTCGTTCGGAATCGACTTTAAACTGTAGGTCCGGCCTCTCATGGCCATGGGAGGTGTAATAAACTAGGTTGTAATCCTCACTGAAGGGTTGTAATGACTAATTACACTATGCGACAAAATAAAAAAAATTAAATATACCCGGCTAATGACATAGTGTAGGTTGTGAGGATATAAAGGATAAGTGATAATATTCTTAAAGTCTGTTCTCTTGTGAAGAGATTGAGTCACCATTTTTTTCTTCTTTTTTTTATGAAACCAGCACTCAGGGGATGGCCCCTACTCATGCAGTGCATTATGCAGGTTTTTAGGAAAGGTGGAAAGGGGGAAGATGCGAACTGCAAGGAAACGAGTTGCTGCTAGGTGACTATAAAATGGACAGTGCTATACCTTCACCATTAGACAGTCTACAGGCAATCGTCCCCAAGAAGCCCGCAGTTTCTCACACCACTTATGTTGTGTGTGTTAATTTTATACATAAGTGGCGGGACCTACAGTTTAAAGTCGACTCCGAACGACAGATTTTTTGAGAAACTGAGAAGAAATCGCCGAAAAAATACTTTTTGTATTTTTTTTTTATTTTTTGATGTCTTGCCTGGGACTCGAACCCTGGCTTTTACGTCTAATAAGCCAGCACACAACCTACTAGACCACGGCGACCCCTAAATTTTGATTTGATTTGATCAAATCGGACAAAAATTACCGTAGTTATTATTTAAAGAGTCTAACAGTCAAAAATTTTCAGAATTTTTGATGATTTTGATGATGATTTTTGATTTTTGATCTTGATTGTTTATCACAAAATGTGTAAATTTCACATTTGAGCGACCACCAGAAGTTGGCCAATGTTTGCGCAAAGGGAAATAATAATATTTGCAAAAAACACAAACATTAGCTGACTTCTGGTAGTCGTGCAAACGTGAAATTGACACATTTTGTGATAAAAAATCAAGATCCATCAAAAATTCTGAAAATTTTTGAACTAAAAGTTCATTTGATGAGATGACATATATAAAAAATATCACTCGACTGTAAGACTCTTTAAATAATAACTACGGTAATTTTTGTCCGATTTGATCAAATGACTCAATCTCTTCACAAGAGAACAGAATTTAAGAATATTATCACTTATCCCCTATTTTTTTTTTTTTATTAAAGTTTGCTACTATGAATGGATAAACTTGAAAAAATATGAAAAAAATTTGAATTTTCCAAGTTTACCTTATCAAATCTCATAGCATATTAAGTCGAATAATAGATATGTGTATATTGTTTTAAATGTCCATCTGTCCCCTTTCTAACAAGATTTAAATTTTAGAATTCGGGTTGGAAATGTTTGAGTAATTCAGAAATTTGTCCGTAAAGTAAAAAAAAAACAGTTTTTGTCAAATAAAACAAGTTTGGAGGGTTCGAGAAATATAAAAAAAGTATTTTTGAGTTCTACTCAACTAACTGAACAACGTAGACTATGTATGGACTCGGGTGTATTTTCACTGTCGCACCGTGTTATCAATGTATGTATGTATGTATTATGAAAACATTTTTTATTTCATAGCTAGTGAACGGTTATTTGATTAGTTGTCCAAGGTATCATCAAATACAATTCTTAGCTATTAAGGCAGAATGCTTGCAAATCATCAATTATCCTTTAAATTTGATAAGAAAATCAAATAAATGCAGAAGAAACATGTTTAGCTGTTAATCAAGCATAAAACATATCGATTTCGAGATATTTAAAGGCATATTATAAATAACTGTGAAGTATAACGTAGGATAACTGTATTTTAAAAGGATTTTTATTGAAAAAAATAAAAGAAATTCACCTTTAACGCCAACCAACGTTACTATAAACTCACAAACAGCTGCTTAACATAAACAGGACATTCGTAACATAGCACGGGCACTGGCACAGCGTTTTTAAGAGAATCCTGCCAATCCTGTTGGTATGGATGTTGTATGATAAAATATTTCAAGAATTTTTCAATCAATTTTAATTGGCACGCATGCCATCAATATTTCTCTCCCCTCCCCAACACTTTAAAACACACGCATACACACACACACAGATTTTATTTTGATTTCTTCTACGGCATTTTACCAAAATTGCAGATGTTGTGTTGAATTCCTTTGTCCTCTCGCTAGCAAATGAGCACGAGACTTATTTGAATAGTCAACGGAAAAGAGAAGAAAAAAAGGGGCGCAATGGAAACCAACAACAGCATCTTTTAAAATTAAATTCGATTTGAAGAATATCTCTGAAGATTGCTTGTAAAATATTGTAACTTATCGATAAATGCATATGAAGATTTTTAATTAGAAAATATTTTCGATTTTTTTGTTCCCCCCAATAAGAACCCATTTATCTTTCAAGCACACAAACAGCAGAAAAAAAATATCCGAAATATTTTTCGTGAATTAGAAGAAAAAGGGCCACCATGCAATCCCCATCCTATTCCTTCAACTCCTCCATCATTCACTTGTTTTTAAGAGATTTTTATCATTTTTAATGAAAATTCAAATCTCATACGTTATCTATCGCGTCAATAGATCTCCAGCTAGAGCTAGAGTACTGGTTAGTAAAATTAGGGAACAAAAAAAAAACGAAGAAGAAGTCTAATGATAAGCAAAATATGTGTGTGTGCGACTTAAGCAATAAATTATTTTAAATGAGCGTTAAGGGATTCCTTCAGTGTTTTCATTCTAAAGACTTACGAAACAAATATTTCAGTCTTGTGTTCTATCGAATGGAATGGACTGAAAATATTTTTATGAGCTTCTAAAGCAGGGCACAACTGCGTTAGATAGATGTGCGGGTGTCTTCTGCTCTGGCTGGCAGACAGGCAGAACTTCAATGAACATTAAAACAATTGACATTTATTGTCGATTACTTTTCTTTAACTTTTTCTTTTTTTTTTTTTCAAGGAGGTCATGAAATATTTAGTATGAGTATTTAGAGATTTTAAGGTATGTTTACTCTACTAGGCATGTGTGTGTGTTGCAGTTATATTAGTTAAGGGTAAAAATATTTTCTTAACCTTATGATAATAGAAGGAACAATGCATAAAGACATGAATTCCAATTGGAGTCCTGTTAAGAGGTTAGATTTCAATGTCGTTATTATGTCACCGTATTTGAAGAAAGAAAAATTCAAATGATATGAATACCAATCGAAAATGAAATGCTACTCCCCCCCAGTGTTTGAACTTTGATATATGATTTGGAGGTTTTCTGATAGATGGCACAAGTGGTAGTACGGCGTAGTCTAGTAGGTAGTGTGTTGGCTTATTAGACATGAGGCGGCGGTTCAAACCTTAAGTCAAATATCTCCAGCAAAACGAAATAAAAAAACATATTTCTTCGGAAACTGTCTCTCATCAGATTTCGGGCAAGAACTCTGAGCGTACAAATAAAATTGCCATGAAAAGGTTTCTCATTAATCTGTCGTCCATAGTCGATTTTAAACTGTAGGTCCCGCCACTCATATATAAAATTACAACACACACAACATTAGTGCTGCGAGAAGCTAGGTCGTAATCCTAGCTGAAGGGTTTTAGTGATCAATTATGTATGTATGGATGGTAGTGCGAAAGTACTGTTTAAGTAGGGTATTTAACTTCGAACGCTGTTGCAATGTTGCTCGTTTTTTAGCCACAATTCTCGCCCATGGCATACTTGCACTTATTATTTGCCTTTGTATCTGTTGGGTCTGTGAATTCTAACATGGCTTTACACCAGGGTTTACCAAAAATTTTTTGGTTATGTATTAGTGAGTAAGAGAGAGAAAATATATTGAGAGAATTGATTTATTTACAGCCATAGAAAAGTGTTTGTAATATACGTTGTTTTGATTATCATTTTATCAACTTACATATGTAAAGCTATCTATCTTTGGCTTAATAATTTTAGATAAATAAAAATAAAATAAAAAAATCCATTTTTTTATTAAAAGATCGTAAAGGTATCCAACTTTGGCTTAAAAATTAAACCATGTTTTTAGATAAATAAAAATAAAAAAAATAATAAACCATTTTTTATTAATAGAGAAAAAGCAAGCATTCTAAAGCATTTAAAAAAAAAATTATACTATGCGACAAAATATATAAGGCATTGAATATTATCAAAAGCATCTTTTAACATACAATATTTTTTGAGTGTCATTCTGAAAAAAATGGTAAAGCATCCGCCGCACATGTGTTCTTGTCGCAGTCTGATCGACAACTAAATCAAAAAACACAAGAATGCGTGTGAGTTCTCTCAGCACAATTGTGCTATGAAATGGTAAACGATGCTTTACACACAGATTTATGCAGATGCAAACGAGAATCCAAATTCAGGTTACTGAACTTTGCAAGTTGAAAAACACCACCTTGTCGAAGCTACTTCTGTTAAATAAGTTATCATTTCTTCAAGCTCTTTACCCAAATCATCATGGACAACCATAGGCAACGACATGTGTTCGCTGAATGGACCCAAGAGCAGTGGGCAGGCAATTGATCCTGATTTACACGGAAAAACTATATTTAGTGCTGGGGCTCATTTCTGGGTGAATGTGTACGTGAATAAATAAAAATTTTCGAATTTGGGACGTTGCTAATTCACCTGAGATCCAACAGAGCCCAACGCCTCCCGAATGAGCTATTGCTGTGCACATATTTATTTCTTTGAAAACGATTTGAGCTAGGTAATCACTACCAACGGTGAGCGCTATAGGTCCATGATTATTAATTCCTTTTGGTGGCATGGTCAACTTATGTGATGTGATATGAACTGGCCATCGTGATCGTTCGATTTAACCCCGTTGCCGTTCTTCCTTTGAGATTTTTACAGGTAACCCATATTATCGGTAAAATTCAGACGGATTTATGCGCAAGCGTGATGGAAGATGTAACATTTCGGATATGCTTCACCCATAAAAACTGATATTTATTTTAGTCGTATTTATGCAAGCTAGGTACATCGAATAATTCCAATACCCTTATTAATGGGTTATTGCTTTAATTTTTATGAATAAGAAATGGTTACTAGGCAACAATACGTAGCTTAATTCATGAATTTTTGCACATGAGGGTACTTTTTATTATTCTGGTCCAGAAGAACTTGGCCAGTGGACATTTTTATTCTCTCCATGTCATCAAATAATCTCATACATATATAACTTCAATGCTTTTTGCAAGATCTTATTCTCTTAATTTAATCCCATGTTTCTGTTGAGGTTCTATATTAAAATTAAGTGCAAGTCAATAACTCTGCTCAGTATAGACGATGGTATCCATTTAGTTTAAATTTAAAACTCGACATTTCTTAGTTGAAAAGAGAAATGTTCGTTCAATCATGTGAAAGAATACTTGTTAAGAAATCTGGCAACGTCTTTGTATCTTATTGGAAACAACATAAACTGTCATATTAAAAAGATTCTTAACGTATTTCAAGCGTACTTTTTCCCCTACCCAATATTTACTATATGGTATACAATATTTATTGTAAGTCTGTTTGTTTTCTTCATTTATTTTAATTTATTTTTTTTGTTTTCTTTCGAAGGGAATCTCTTAAATGTCATTTCAAATTATATTTGTTTTAAGCATTCATTCATTCTGTTCGCTATTTAACTTTTATTAGAATTTTTAAAAATATTTTTCATTTTCATTTTGTTTTTAATTTTTATTTATTGTTTCAAATTTATGTCCTCTTAACATTTTGATCTACTATTTCGTAAGACACACACACACACAAACACACGCATTTTTATTAAAATAATCGAATTCTTTGTTGTATGTTTGAGGTGGTTCAAGGGTTCGGAAAGGGATCAATAGTTTCGTATAAATTTCTGTCAAACAAATATTAAAGGATTTATGAATGAATATAAGTAGTCTGTGGTGTCATTTAGTCATTTGGTATTTAGAAGATATTGTTTTGTAATTGGGAAGAGATGTCGTAATGTGTGCCAACCAATAGTGTAACATTTTTCTTATTGGAAATTATGAAATTCGTTCTTATTTTTCTTATGAATGGAAGAGATTTGTTTTTACGAATTTATTTCTTATCAGATCAGTTCTGAATTCTTTTTCTATGCAGTCAAGGGGAAGATCTTCAGTTCAATTTAAACTCAAAATATTCTGCCATAAACCTCTTAGAGGCTTAAAATTTCATGAGCGAATATTGATTTCCAAGCATCTCTCCACAGTGCTACGAGCAGTTCAATAAATTTCTTAGTTTTTGAATGAAATTTGGATTTCTCCAAATTGTCTACATATATACTTCTAGAAAATAAAACCTGTTGAGCTCATCCAAATAGACGTTTGCCAAACTTCTTTCCGCCAAATTATTTTTTTAGGCTTTGGGTCTAAGAATTATTTACAAGGGACTAAATTCACAGTTTGGGAGGGATGAGCCAACAATTCGTAGCTTAATTCACGAACTTTTGCACATGAGGATACTTTTTATTGTTCTGGTCCGGAAGGACTTGCACAGCCGACATTTTTATTCCCCCCACGTCATCAAGTAATCTCAAATATAACTTCAATGCTTTTGTTTCAAGCTGCAAATTAGTAAATAGTCTAGTGGAAGCTGAACTTATGGAACAGAGCCGACGAAAAATGTCAACGAAACGATTTGTTTTGCTCAGCTCGAAAACCATACAAGCCACAACGATAGCATAGATGGCAATTTTACATAGTATGGGTATTGGCATTCTGACAAACTACACTGCAGATGAATTGGACAGTTTAGGTACAAGTACCGAACTTCCCACTGAGTTCTCTGACAACGCCATTGAGTACCTGTAGGCAAATAATTGACAATAAATAGATTCTATAATCGCCGCGTTGGTACTTGCGGATGAGGGCAAAATAGTGCAAAAAGTCTGGCAAAGGCTATATGAAATGCGCACGGAACGTCTGCTCAAACTCTAAACTAGTTATCACTGGACATTGAATTTTGACTTCTCATGTGTGACATCATTGGCCTTGGACATATGGCCATTGACTTCTGCAGTAACTGTAGAGACAAATATGTATATTCCCAGCATTATTTCGTGGCAAAACGAAAACAAAGAATCTCAGTGATCTGTCCAGAACTTTCATCAAAAGCTTGGTGTAACTGTACTGCTAGGGAATAGCTGTTGTATCGAAAAAACCCACATATGGCCTAAATTGTTCGTTCCCTTAAGTTGAAAGTCACTTCTATCAACCAAAATACCTATGTACGTTGAGGATTCTTTGATGATTTGGACATGTTTCAGGTCATCCGGAGATGGCCCTAATACCTGGGTTCAAGTAAAATTTGTCGCTGTTGACTTTTGGAATGTTCTAAAGTGCAGTATGTTTCCAATTCTTAAATATGAAGCACCATACACATACATACATAGATACATAATACAAAATTCGTCATTACAATGCTTCAGTCAGGATTACGATATAGTTCCTTACAGTACCCATGTTGTAAGGTGTGTTAGTTTTATCCATTAGCGCCGGGATCTACAGTTTAAAATCATCTCCGAACGACAGATTTTTGAGAAACTTTTCAGAGCTTTTGCCAGCAAAACTGCTGAGAGGAAGATGCCCAACAATTTATTTTTCATATTTCGTTTTGTTGAAGATGTCTAGGCTAGGGTTTGAACCATGACCTGACAATTAATAAGCCAACGTATTATCTACTAGACTACGGCTACTTTAAGTACCATTGATATGGTAATATATACAGGAAAAGAAGTGCAAATATTTTTCTAGAAAATTGTGGTTTCAGGTAAAAAAGAATTGTTTTTTCAGGAAAAGTATCAAGTACCTGTAATGTAGTGGACCCCTTAAGCTTTGGATTTCCAAACCCGGAAAGTATAAAAACAATTAATTTCTTTACAACCTAAAATTAAACCTGAAATGTGGAATTAAATTCAGAGAACTTGCTAGATATTCTTAATAATTCCCTGAAAGTTTCTTCAAACCATAAAAATTCAATAAACCGTGAGGTTGTAAAAGTGAAATTGAAAAGTCCTATAGGCTTTTGGCAGTGGCCAGAAAACGAATGGATTTACGCATCATACATACGTACATACATAATTGGCCATTACAACCCATTTAGTCAGGTGGAGGAGGAGTAAATGTACCTAATCGCACCATAGGGGAAGTCGTCACTATCCCCCGTGTGTGGGGCTCTCACCTTGTAACTCTCCCCCTCCTCTTTTGGACTCCTTGTGCCCATTCCGGAACTACCATGGTATTACTTCAAAGTGGAGTCCGTCTGGCCATTTGGCCCCTTTATATCATTATCCACGTCCGGATTACGCAATAAAATCCGAAAAGGTGACTAAACATCCATTCTAATCCTCTCATCCAAGTCAATTTTCTTAGATTTTAGTAAGGCTTCAATGTAACTGGCTATGCTATTCCAATTCTCCTCGCTGTTCAGAATTACATCGCAGAAGTTCTCGACAGTACAGACGCCGACTTTGGCCTCAAGATTCCTTCTTTCCAATCTCCATCTCTCACAATAAAAGAAAGTGTGTTCCGCAATCGACGCATCATCATATATGCAATTTGGTCGTGTCAGCTTCCCCATTTTAAACAGGATTACGATCTAGTTTCTCACACCACTTATGTTGTGTGTTAATTCTATACATGAGTGGCGTGACCTACAGTTTCAAGTCGCCTCCGAACGACAGATTTTTTGAGAAGCTCTTTATGGCAGTTTCATTTACTCTCAGAGTTTTAACCAGAAATCTGCTGAGAGGAAGTCGCCAAAGAAATATTTTCTCTTATTTCGTTTTGATGTCTGACCTGGGGTTTGAACCGTGGCCTTACGTCTATTAAGACAACATACTTTCTACTAGACTACGACGGCTTATAAACATGAAATGTGGAATTTAATCCAGAAAGCTTGGAAGATATTCTTAATATTCCCTGTAAGTTTCTTCAAACTATAACAATTCAATGAACCGAGGGGTTATAAAAATGAATGGAAGTTGAAAAGCCCTCTAAGCAGTACAGTGGCGGGAAAACGAATGGAGTGACGCATCTTACCTTGATCATCTGAAGGGCATGTCAATATGCAGACAATATTCTGTTCTTGAAACACAGTGCTTAAGGTACTTACTTACTTAATTGGCCATTCACAACCCGATTAACGGATTTCGGCCTGCCGCAACACATCCTTCCAGGCGCCTCCGTTTCTTGCGCGCCTACGCCAGTTGGTCACACCAATCGATGACAGGGCTTCCTCGATTTGGTCCTTCCAACGGATACAAGGTCGTCCTCTTCGCCGACTTCCGCAGATCCCCGCATCAAATACCCGTCTCGCCAGAGCATCCTCTTCTATTCGAACGACATGGCCGAGCCAGCGCAGCCGCTAGATATTAATACGCTGCACAACGTTTATGTCGTTGAGGAGCTCATACAGCTCACTGTTGAATCGGATGCGGAAATCATCGCCAACTCGCACTGGACCGAAGATCTTACGTAGGACTTTTCTCTCGAACACTCTCAAGGCAGCTGCATCAGTTCTTAATAGGGTCCATGCTTCTGCGCCATAAAGAAGCACGGGTAGGATGAGCGTCTTGTAGAGTATTAGTTTCGTCTTACGAGAGAGGTCACTGCTACTCAATTGCCTATTGAGACCATAGTAGCACCTGTTGGCAAGAGTAATCCTGCGCTTGATATCCAGACTGACATCATTTTCAGTGGTAACGGCGGAGCCAAGATAAATGAATTCCTTGACTGTATCAAAAGTATAGTTATCGGCCGTAATTTGAGAATCAATACGCCGCACGTCTCTACATGTCGATAACATATACTTTGTTTTGCCCTCATTTACTGCAAGACACATCTTCTTAGACTCGAGTTCAATAGCACTAAAGGCAGCAGTGACATCTCGCTTGGTACGCCCTATGATGTCGATGTCGTCAGCGTACGCAGCAACTGGACACTTTTTTGAAAAATAGTGCCATTGCGATGCACTCCCGCCTTCCGCAGAACACTCTCCATGACGAAGTTGAAGAGGTCGCATGATAAGGGATCGCCTTGTCTGAAACCTCGCACGGTATCAAAAGGTTCGGAGAGGTCCATTCCTACCTTGACGGAGCTGCAGGAATTGCTCAACTTCATTCTGCATAGCCTTATCAGCTTCACAGGTATACCGAGCTCAGACATTGCGGCAAAAACACGATCCCTTATGGGGAGTGCTTAAGGTAAATAAAATTAATTTCGAGTAACAACTTCGTTAAGTGTCATCCATAGTCATTTAGATACATTATTTTTCTTTTCATAACAGCGAATTAAATTTAATTAAAGAGACGAAAATAAATTTTAATTAATTAATGTGAGCAATGGGCCAGCCTTTATGCATATTAACCGTGCTGACTCACACACTTTAAATAATTTTTGGGTTTTTTTTTATTTAAATTTTTCGAAGTAAATTTATTTATTTTTTTTTTGTGTAATAAAGATTGTAATATGAGTTGCTTCTTATTTAAACGTATCGTATTTATTAATTTCAATTCTAATTCTACCTCTATAAAACTAAAATAAAAAAATTCCTCCAATGATAATTAATTTCAATTGATTTTCATTGTGGCCACTTTTATTTTTCATCTTGAAAATGCTGTGTAATGTAATAGAAGCACCGCTTAAACGCTTAACTTTTTGTTTGTGTCTTCATTTTAAATTTCAATTTCAGTTTCAGTTTACGTTGTTACTTTTGCCTTCGTTCTGAGATAAGTTTTAATTCTTCATTCCAAGATATACGATTATTAGACACGCAACTTTTAAAATTGCCCCGATATGTTCCCCTTTTTTCAGTTTTTTTTTTTTTGTGGTATTTTGTTGTTCTAAATTAAAAGAGACACAGACACACACATGCAGCAAGAAATCGAGGTACATTTTCAGTGTTGCTTAAATATGTATGTACATACGTTGGTTGGTTGATTTGGTTATCTGGTCGGTTAGTTCGGTTGATGTTTGTACATTTAATTGAACAAATTTTTGCCTCAACTGATGGCTAATGGGTTGGGATGTTTGCTTGATAGCTGGCTTGATAGCTGACTGACTGACTTGCTTTTATTTACTCTTTTGATTAGAACCAATTTAATTCAAATTTTTCTGCCTGTTATTGTCTAATCAACGAAACGTGTGATATTCATTTAGTTTGCCGTTAACCCCTATCATTTGAAGCTATGAGTTGTTTTAATTTGTACGAACGATAATTATGAATAATTTCTATTAAAATAGCATTACAAGGCATTATAAGCCATTGAAGTGGTATGAAAACAATAAAAAATTATAACCCAATAAACCATAACACAACAAAATGTTGATTTTGTATTCGAAGAGTTTTACACCCAAGTGGCCATACTCTAGGATATTAGTTGTGCATTCAGTTTCAAAGCTTGTATCACAATATTTTCGTATTTTGCGTAGAAACTTTAAATAAGCAAAAGTCCGGACTAGGCATTTAGCCACGTTTTAAAAACGTTAAAAATATGAGTTCGTAGGTTGCAAATAAAATAAAAATAAAATAAATAAATCAATTGTTTATTGTTCGCACAATTCCGTGTGCCACCTTTAACGATTTGACTTAAGCAACAACAATTTGCTTTAATTGTTGTTATCCTTTACACTCTTCCGCATACACAATAACAATTGTTCAATAGATCTTTATAACAGAGATCTTCAAACCACAATTATTCTCTTCACACGCAACGTGTCTTCACATAACACTGACTGAATTCCTTGTGCTATTTCTGATTGTAATATTCTGATGTATGCTGACGACGTTAAATTATTTTATACTTTTGATGATGATCATGGTCAGGCTGTTCTTCAGCGAAATATTGATTTGTTTGTAACTTGGTGCAGAATTAATTTAATGGATCTTAACTTGAGAAAATGTAAATGCATGGTTTTCTCTCGCGGAGGCGTAATTTCGTCCACTTATGTGATTAATTCTTGCCCTTTGAAAACTGTGACTACATTTCTTGATTTGGGAGTATTATTGGATATGAAACTGTCTTTTATTGATCATATTAGTATGATGATTGGCAAGGCTCGGGCTGTTCTTGGTTTTGTGAAGAGATGGGCTAGGGAATTCATTGATCCTTATATAACAAGACTACTGTACATTTCACTTGTTAGACCTATTTTGGAGTATGCGTCTATTATTTGGAATCCATACTATCTTTGTCATAGTGATTCAATAGAGTCTGTGCAGAAGCAGTTTTTATTATTCTGTTTACGTGGCCTAGGATGGGATTATGGCAATGGGTTTCCATCATATGAGGCTAGATTAGATTTGGTGAAACTTCCAACTTTGGAACGTAGAAGGGCTGTCTTAGGGGTTTGTTTTGTTTTTAATCTGGTTAAAGGTGATATCGATTCTGAGTTTTTGCTTTCTAACCTGAATTTCAGTATTCCAGCAAGATTTTCACGGCACTATCGTCCTCTTTCTTTAGATTTCTATAGAACGAACTATGGAGCTAATTTTCCTTTTCGTAGATTATGTAATGATTTTAATTTATATTATGATTTTATTGATTTTAATTGTAATGTTTGTAATATTAAACGTAGCATTAATTTGTAAATAATTATATAAAAATGTATTTTCGTTCTTGTCTTACGTAGTTTATTGTTACTTTATTCAGCTTGTGATTAAGTTCTGTAGCTGTTTTATGTTCCCGTTGCCATTACTTTTCTTTCACCAGCTACAGTCCGGACTGTAGTGTGTACATATCCCTACGTAATGGGGACGAGCCCTCCGCGGTCGGGTGAAGGTGGGTTAGTGTGTGGCCGGGGACGTTCGAAAAAAAAAAGAGTTCTTTCTGAATCCCGTTGCCTGCTCTGTCTTGCCTTTTATATCGCAGGGTAAGCAGTCTGATGAATGTACTTGAAAGAGAATGTCTTTGACTTTGCGAAATCTCTATAAATGTAAACAAGTTGCTTGCAGTGTTGTTGTTGCCTGCTTACTTGTTTATCCGCTTTTTTTTATACTGCAGTTTGTTGTTGCCTGTTTACTTCTTAATCAATTTTTTTATACTGATGTTCTTGCTATATTTTTGTATATTCATTGATCATCTAAACAAGTCCAATATTTTTATTTTTGGAGCTTTTGTTTATCATTTTAAGAACACCATTTCCATTTTCGTAACAATATCTTTAACCCAATAAGCCACAAAACAACAAAACGCTTGCTTAGTATTCTAAGCAGTTAAATAAAACGTCCAAATGGCCATACATGAGGATATTAGGTATGTAGTCTGGTTGCAAGGCATTTAGGTTTGAAGTCGCCGTAGTCTAGCAGGTAATATGTTGGCTTATTAGACATGAGGCCTCGGTTCAAACCTCAGATCAGATATCTCGAACATACGAACAATATTTCCTTGGTGACTTCCACTCTGCAGATTTCTGGCAAAAATTCTGATCGTACAAATAAAATTTCCGTAATAAAGTTTCTCTAAAAATCTGTCGTTCGGAGTCACCTTTAAACTGTAGGTCCCACCACTCATGTATGAAATTAACACACACAAATAAGTGATGCGAGAAGCTAGGTTGTAATCCAGACTGAAGGGTTGTAATGACCAATTACGTATGTATGCATTTATGTATGTATGTATGTACAATGAATTGTTTACTTCTTGAATTCTAAGCGAGATTTTTCTCAAGTTTTAGAAAACACCAAAGTGCCCATACCCTAGGATATTAGGTGTGTAGTCAGTTTCAAAGCTTGTATCACAACATTTTCGTATTATGCTTAAAAACCTTAAACCGGCAAAAGTCCAGCCCTCTTCGGCTGTTTTGCATTTGGCGCCTTTTGCTTAAAAAAATAATGAAAAACGAACAACCATTCCACTTAAACCTGTCTTCTATATGTTAAGAAATAAAAAAACAAATTAAAAATGAAAAATTAAATGTTTTAAGCAAATAAACTCTTCTCTCTTAATAATAAACTTAAAATTACATGACAGTCTTAAATCATTCATCATCAAACCAGGGACACAGGGATCACACATACAATTCCATTCCATTTTGCTTTTAAATTCACGGAACATAAGCGTGTGTGTATCCCCCTCATACGCATAAGCAGCTAAAGAAGCATGATGATGTCACTTTTTGTTCTTGAAAAAATAAAACGAAAATGAATACCCCACCACCACATTAACATCTGGTAAGATTAACTCTTAAAGAAATACTACAAATACAACAATAACAACAACAACAAAAACAATAATAAAGATACTATTTTATGAATACTCACTGTGTATGTATGTATGTACGTTGTTCTTATTTAATTGTTCAAACAAAAATAAAAAAACTGAAAAAAAATATTGAAAAAGAAAAAAGTTTTTCCCCCTCCCTTCTTTTTTAAAGTTGAAATGAAACAAAAACTTTTAGAAAGAGATGGCCATAGAAATAGAGAAGAACATGGCTTTGTAAAATCAAATTTGCCCGTGTGAATATCTTTCCAATACGAACGTTTATACTTTAAGAAGCTCGTTCAGAAACACTTGATATTTTGTGTGTTGTGCCACTTCATGTGAGTCATTTCACTTGCAAAGAGAAAAATTTCTTCTTTTCTATTTTGGATTGTTTTTTTTTTTTTGAATTCGAATAGTTGCAGTAACAACAATTATTTTCTTTTTTTTGCCTTGGATTTCTTTTTTCATCATATTGCTCGGTGGTGGTGGTGGTGATGATATATGATGGTGGTTGGTTGGTTGTTGATTTTGTTTAAAATTTATGCTCCTTTTTAAGTGCAAATGAAATAATGAAGTGTTTTATAATCATTGTAAATAATATGTTCTCTTCTCTTAATGAATGTAACAGCACTCCTTTACCATTAACGAGTGAACAATACTGGTGTTTGCATGGGAATGGATAAATATAAAGAGTTAATATGAGGCACTTTATGAACTGGATGAGAGAGAATTCGCTGTTTACTCGCATAGTTCGTAACAGCCTACTAACTGCCCGTTGCGGCTTGAGGTATCATTTAAACAAAATAGGTGCCGCTGCAGTAGGTAGTGTGTTGGCGTATGCGTGAGACGTGAGGCCACGGTTCAAATCCCAGGTCAGACATCTTTAACAAAACGAACCATAAATCATATCCATTATAAATAATTGAGAACTTGGTTGGATATTATAAATGATACTGAAATATCTGATAGTATATGAAACATGAAACATTGTTGTAGTCGTGCTAGTCTAGCAGGTAGTGTGTTAGCTTAATAGAAATGAAAAAAATATTTTTTCGACCATTGCCTCTCAGCATATTTCTGACCAAAACGCTGAGGGTAAAAAAATGAAGTCGCCGTGGTCTAGTAGGTAGTGTGTTGGCTTATTAGTCTGAAGGCAAGAGTTCGAATCCCAGGTCAGACATCAAAACGAAAATATTTCTTCGGCGACTTCCTCTCAGCAGATTTCTGGCAAAAACTCTGTGAGTAAATAAAATTGCCATGAAAAGCTTCTCAATAAAATTTGTCGTTCGGAGTCGACTTTAAACTGTAGGTCCCGCCACTCATGCATAAAATTAACACACACAACATGAGCAGTGTGAGAAGCTAAGACTGAAGGGTGCGGGCTTCTTGGGGACGATTGCTGTAGACTGTCTAATGGTGAATGTATAGCACTGGCCATTTTATAGTCACATAGCAGCAACTCGTTTCCTTGCCGTTCGCATCTTGAGATGTCCACAAACACTACTCCCTCTCTTCCACCTTCCTATAACCCATTTTCCTAAAACCTGCACAATGCACTGCATGAGTAGGGGCCATCCCCTAAGTGCTGGTTTTACAAAAAAAAAAAAAAAAATTGCCATGAAAGAGTTTCTCAAAAATCTGTAGTTCGAAGTCCACTTTAAGCTGTACGTCCAGCCACTCATGTATGAAATTAACACATACACCATAGGTGTTGCGAGAAGCTAGATCGCAATACTGACTAAAGGGTTGTAATAACCAATTATGTATGTATGTATGTGCCTCTAAGACCAAGGACTACTACTGATTTTGCAAAAGAGATGCTATTGTTGCGCCTTTACAAAAATTGTAAAAACCAGAACCTCGATTATAGTTTACACTCCTTAAACGCCTTTGATTGATATATCCCCCATTTTGGCATTACTTTGTGGCCACGAATAAATAAATTCCCGAAGAGATATTTTATAAACCCAGCTATCAGACGATGGCACTACTCATGCAGTGCATTGTATTGGAATTAGGAGAATATGTTGTGGAAGGGAGGAAAGAGGGAGTAGTGTGTGTGTGTATATTAGATTTGAATCTTTTTATATTATAGATGGCACAAAGTCGCCGTGGTCTAGTAGTTAGTGTGTTGGCTTATTAAACGTAAAGCCCGGGTTTGTATCTCATGTCAGGCATCAAAACGAAAAAAAAAAATATTTTTTCGGCGACTGACTCTCAGCAGATTTCAGGCAAAAACTCTGAGAGTAAATAAAATTGCCATGAAAAGCTTCTCAAAAACCTATCGTTCGGAGTCGACGTTAAATTGTTGGTCCCGCCATTCATGTATAAAATTAACGCACACAACATGAGTGGTGTGAGAAGCAAGGTCGTAATCCTGACTGAAGGGTTGTAATGGCCAATTATGTATGTATGTAGATGGCACGAACGACTTCTGAAGGAAGAGAGTTGCACATGCGAATAATGCGGCTAAAGAACGAATTCTGTATATTATGCACTATGCGATCCACTGACCAATATAACACATCGTATGTCCTCTAAGCGACAGACATTTATCACCTAAAAATATAAGATAAGGACTTGTTCCCAAGTCCCTTTATTTCCCTTAAGCAGCCTTCGTTGAAGTAGTGGTAAAAAAGCAAAACACAAGTCACATTGCGGCGGCGTTCTAATGAGTCAATAAAGCTGCTTGCCCTACTATTATTGATAACAGAGTACAGGAGGGCCTAGAAGCTCCAAAATAGACTTTGACTAATACATGAGAGTTGTATTCCATTTTCAATGGTAAATAGTATTGAGGTCAGTTGAAGTAAAGTATTGCTTTCATCGTCGAAATTTGAATGCTTTTTTCGACAATTAAAAAACATGACGGGTTCAGCGCACATTACATTGAATTCTAGTGCCCACAACATCAAGACTTTCTGACTACTAAATATATACTAAATATATATCGCCCCTAGCTAAATATGAAGTCTTCCGTGCATGAAAATCAATTCTATTCATACGACACCATTCGGTGTGCCATGCATTTTAAGACTTTTCGCCTCAATATCCAAAAAGGCTAGGCCTATCATTAAAAGAATATGAAAATTAATGTCGTTTCACGATTGATTAATTACACTATGCGACAAAATAAAAAAACTTAAATACACTCGGCTAATGACATAGTGTAGGTTGTGAGTTTCGTTGAGTAGATCTCAAAAATATTTTTTTTATATTTCTCAAACCCTCCAAACTTTTTTTATTTGACGAAAACTGTTTTTTCTTTACTTTACGTACAAATTTCTGGATTACTCAAACACATTTCTAACCCGATTTCTAAAATTTAAATCTTGTTGGAAAGGAGAGAGATGGACCTTCAAAACGGTATACATATATTTATTATTCGACTTAATATGCTATGAGATTTGATGAGGTAAACTTAGAAAATTCGAATTTTTTTCATACTTTTTCACGTTTGTGCATTCATAGTAGCAAACTTTAATAAAAAAATATAGGATAGGTGATAATAATCTTAAAGTCTGTTCTCTTGTGAAGAGATTGAGTCATCATCTGATCAAATCGGACATAAATTACCGTAGTTATTATTTAAAGAGTCTAACAGTCGAGTGATATTTTTTACATAGGTCATCTCATCAAATGAACTTTTAGTTCAAAAATTTTCAGAATTCTTGATGGATCTTGATTGTTTATGTCTATGCAGTTACTCGGGTGTATTTTCACTGTCGCACCGTGTTATCTTGTAAACTATCGGCCAACAACAATATGTAACACGTTACAAGATTGTGAAAAGCCTAGAGAGCCTAGATCACAAAAATATTCTCTTCACAACATCCAATGCATGAGTAACCAGCCTGTTGTTTCTGGACTTGCTATCATCCTAGAACCTGCTACAATAGGCCAATAACCTGGTAATGTGCGGAAAATCTGATTAATGAAATTGAAGCAAAGCACAGAGATAATAAACAAAAGATAGAGGAGGCGGTTAACCTCAAACATACTTTGAGTAAAAAGCTTGAAGCATTCATCATATTTAAAATGTAATCCGTGATTATATCTAAATTCCCTCGAAAAATTGGTTTACACCAGTTAATCGAACTCGTATTATTTTTGACTAGTGTTGGTATACTAGCAAACGCCATACATTTTATCGCTTCCATTACAGTGAGGAAGGATAGAAGGGTTCTGAGTAGAGAGTAAAGTCTCGTACATTTCAAAACTTAGATTTGAAATATCTTTGACAAAATGCTTAGGATTTTTTTTTAACTCTTATGTCAGATGTTTTTTTTTTATTTTTATTTTTTATTATTCATCTGTTAATTTGTTTCTTCTACTTGATGGTACGTTGGACACATATTTTTACAAATTAATGTTGCAACTTAAACTGTACATTACATATAGTGATGTGATGCCTATAAAATGTTTAACACTTTCTCTGTGACTTAATTGCCCAATCCACTACACATTTTACTCTGTAGCAGCAGCTATTTCCCTTAGAAACGTAATATACAACACACTCACCCTCACATGCCATTGGCACATACATACATACATACATACGTATTAATGTTACATGCCACATCATAACACTTAAAGTCATTGCAACATTTATAAATTATTGAATTTCTTAAACACATTTTCATTCATTCATTCATAAACAATATTCTCATATTGCAGCAAAAGAGTAGAGGGGGAGGGGGGGAAGGGGGTGCGATGACACAGAAAAAGGGAGAGGGAAAGAGTTGATATTTACTTGACATTTTATGTTCGAAATGTAAAGGGAAGAGTTTTCAACCAAAAACATTGATGAAGATGATGAGTATATGGTGTAGAAACTATACATACATACATATATACATATAGAGTTTTAGAATTACAAATTTACCAGCTGCATTTGACTCTGTTTGGTTCGTTTCCTTATGTTGCATCATCGTTATGAAACCGAGTACTGCCAGCGTATCAAGTATGTGTCAATGCTGATTATATTGGTCGATGCTCCTTAAGTTTTGGTCATGGTGGAATTGTATTTTCTTTTAGTTGATGACTGTTTTGCAATAAATTGTTTGTTTAACTTTATTCTGCTCATTCAGTAATACAGAATGAAAGAGATAAAATGGAATAAAATATTATCAAATAAATTACGAGAAATATTGTTCTGTGGGTACTCGCCTCCAAGATGAAGGTGTTGCTATTCACATAATACAACGCAAATATTATATTCTCACATACTATTTATACTGAAGTGAAAAATAATGTCCAAGATTGCAAGGCCACTTAGATTCTAACATTCTGAATTGCATTTACTATAACAAAAATTATTTGGAGTCTAGCTAGACAGTTTTAAACTTAAATTTCTTCGACGACTACATCAAGACCGATAGCTAAGAAGACTTAAAGATTTCAGTAGGCACCAGAAATCAGCTATGAATAGTTTTTTCACTACTCATAAGCACTCATGAAATTTTGAATATAAGTGAGTCAACAATATTGAAATTTAACGGCTCTGATTCATTCATACTCACTACAACGTTGATTTATAAGTACAGGTTGCAATGAGTATGCGTACAACGTTGACATCAAACTTATGTCATTCAAAATACATATGTTTGATTCATAAGCCTACTCATTCAGATTCATAATTCGAGTAACTCGAATCATTCATTAAAATTTACAGCCTTAGTTGTTGTTGCATTTACAAGAAAAGAAAAAGACACATAAGCAAAAAAGACAGAGCAGCAAGCAGAGCAAACACATAACAATTTAGTGAGTATTTCAGTGTTCGTACGCGATTCATACTTATCTTGTGATTCGTGTAAATGTTTAGTCTTAGACAGTCGAAATCAACAACATCATATGTGATGTTAAGTATGAATATGATGAGTACTTTAAACTTTGAATATGAATAGAGGTTCCATGATATTAAAATAAGTATGAATGCGTATAAGTATCAGAAATTATGAGTATGATTCGATTCTACGCATCTATACAAATTGCTGATATCTAGTAGACTCACATGCAAGCGATTTAAACAGGGACGTGTCTTAAAGGAAGAAGTCGTCGTAGTCTAGTAGGTAGTGTGCTGGCTGATTACACTGAGGGCCCGAGTTCAAACCCCAGGTTAGACATCAAAACGAAAATATGAAAATATTTCTTCGGCGACTTCCTTTCAGCAGACTTCTGGCATAAACTCTGAGCGTACAAACAAACGTGCCATGAAAAGTTTCTAAAAAATCTGTTGCTCGGAGTTGACTTTAAACTGTAGGTCCGGCCACTCATGTATAAAATTAACGCACACAACATAAGTGGTGTGAGAAGCTAGGTCATAATCCTGTCTGAAGGGTTGTAATGACCAATTATGTATGTATGTCTTAAAGAAGACGTGTATAAGGGGCGGTGTGAAAATCAAAATCCCTCAAAGATATTTGTTTTCGCTCTTGATCTTCAACTTGTATACACTTTTGCTGAGGTGTATTAACGACTTCTCATCACAGAATCGACATTTGAGGTCGAGGCAAATGTTGTACTCTGAACAAGTGTTCTTTGAGTCTACAGTAACGATTTCTGCTCTCGGACAGTCTGTGGTATGACATAAACCTCCTCTTTTTCTTTAAGTATTATTATGCTTTGCAAACAGCAACAATTAAAGGAATCCATGGCACACAAATTTCAACTTGAAATTGTAAAACTAGGTTTACCAACTCAGGGTAGATTAAGAAACATTCCTTGTATTCCTTCTGTAGTTTAAAGACGGGTTTCTTATCAACATTTTTTTGAATTCTGTAAATAATAAAATCATCACCCAATGTATCACTTACAGGCAGATGTAAATTGTAAGTGAAAGCCAATTACTAAAGAGTGCTATCCTAGCTTTCTAATGAATTTAGCCTTAAAACATGCAACAGCAACACTTTTGGTAAAACAAAAACGGCCAGTATGAATAGCATTTTAAAGACAGCTGCCAAATTGGCTATAAATTCTTTGAGTATAATACCCGTGAAGTAAAATTCCAATCAAACCACAAAATCAGACACAAATGCTGATTACCAACGAACAGATAAGAATGCGTTAAAATGCGCTGTAATTTCGTTCCTTTCTTTCCTATTTTCTAGTGCTGCTAAATGTGAAATCTAATCTCATTTTGAAAGCTTTTGTCGTGGCAAATGAATTTTAATTTTTTTTCTTTTTTTTTTTTTGGTTACCAGCAATAGCATTGAAAGTCCTTCTCTAATTTTTTTCCGTTGCCTTAATATTTTATTTTTTTTGCCACCGTTCTTTGCTTGCAAGGAATTAACAATTCAAGTTGAACAAATTGAATTGAATTCAATTGTAAATTAAAAAGAAGAATTTTAACGCCATAGCACATGCACAAAAAAAAAGAATACGTTTGTCATTGATAGCAAGTGTCTGCAAAGTACACGGTATTGACAAGGTTTTAACGGAGATGCCAAAAACGTAATCTTCTATTCTAAATAGCCGTGGTATTTATTGTCCAAAGATTTTTTCTCGACAGTCAATGGAATGACAATCTAAACATAACAGCAATTTTTTATTTTTATTCTTAACGTTTTAAGTCTTTTTTTTTATTGGGCATTGTAATATAAAAAATTGGAATTGAAGAGTGTGGTAGTTATGGACCATATTGACACCCTGCAGAAAGAGAAGTGTAATGATCTAATAAAAACAAAGGGAGTAATGCAACGGTGACTTGGATCAGGAATGCTGTGACTGATTCAAGTTGGAGTTGAGCTTGACTATTTGATAGCAGATAAATACTCAGGTTCTTTGTCTCTCGTTTAAGAATTTCTAGAAACTCATGCGGAGTTCCAATGTATGCTGAGGCAAGCAGTAGTCGTTAGCAAAGACCGAAGTGTGAATATGATTAATTGTTGCCATGACTGAAGAAGATTTGGACACAGAACTGGGCTCAAGTTACTGGCTTTTGTAGTCCAAAATAGATGCAATAACTTTGACTAAAGATTGAACTGTCGATTCTCTCCAACTTGTTTACAAACTTTGACTGTTTCTTTGTCTCAGAAGTAATGTGGTAGCGAGCGGAAGGATTATTCATACCCTCATTGTAAGCTAACCTTTAAATATTCGTTGTTTAATCTTTCTTACTTTTAGTGAAATAATGGCAAAGAAGACAGCTATAAGCTGAAGAGTCAATCAAAATGTACATGTACTCTTAGTAGCTGCAAGAATAGGTTTGTGCCCAAAAAATAAAAAAAAAACAAAGTTCTGTGCTGTAACCAAAACTACTCTAAAGTCGCCCTTTTGAACATCAAAAGCATTCATATCGAAAACGTTATAAAATTTTGTAACAGTGCTAGAAGTGTCTTTTATTGTGTGTAGCTCGAATGAACTCTCTCTAACGACCCGAAATACATGTACGCGCTGTGCCACTTGTGTTAAGTCAATCTTTGCTTTACCGATCGGAGACGCCTTCTCTAAATACTT
This sequence comes from Sarcophaga caerulescens, assembly GCA_927399465.1. Classification (NCBI taxonomy): domain Eukaryota; kingdom Metazoa; phylum Arthropoda; class Insecta; order Diptera; family Sarcophagidae; genus Sarcophaga; species Sarcophaga caerulescens. The sequence continues at coordinate 16,776,226 of OV656872.1, forward strand.
ATGAAGAGATATCTGTGTAATTTTTTGAGAATATTATGGGCTTCGACCAATTACAAACAATGAATTGCCTCAACATTCACAGTGAAACGACATTGATTCTCAAATAGGATTGAGTCAAGGCCATGTTATATTTGAGTGGAGAAAAATTATAGAAAATAATAGAGCTTCCATATAAACAATCTATTCTACAAATAGAATACGAGAGCATATCTCACTCAGGATCGCTAAGCTCTATTGAAATATCTTTGAAATCGGGTATCCAAATTGCTTACATCTTTCTTTTCGGTTTATACGTTGAATGCGACACTTTTAGAAATGAAATCCATTCCGGCTACGCACTTTCATACATATGTACGTACATAATTAGTCATTACAACGCTTCAGTTAGGATTACGACCTAGCTTCTCGCACCACTTATGTTGTGTGTTTTAATTTTTATATACATGAGTGGCGGGACCTACCCTACAGTTTAAAGTCGACACAGACAGATTTGCGAGAAAGTTTTCATGGCAATTTTATTTGTACGCTCAGAGATTTTGCCAGAAATCTGCTGAGAGGAAGTCGTCCTCAGCAAACCAAGCTTTAACTTCCCGAGATTTATGCTTCGGGTTGTTATCATGCTGAAATATCCAAGCTAGTAGTAATTCGTCCTCATAATCTTTAGTCACATTGTTCTGTAGGATGTTTTTATACATTTCCCCAGTCATTTTTCCATCGATTCTTACCAGTGGACCAACGCCGGATGAGGTAAAACAACACCAAACCATTACTGACCAACCTCCATGCTTTACGGTTTTCGCAGTGCACTTTGGGTCTAATTGTGTGTTGACAGGACGTCTGATATTAAGCTTGGACTCATCACTCCATACGACTAATTTCCAAAATTTTTCGTCTTTATGGAGGTGGGTTTCGGCAAACCGAAAGCGTTGCTGATTATTTTTTTTTTTGACACATCAGGTTTTCTTCTCGCAATACGTCCATGGAGATTATTTTCAGTCAAGCGTCTTCTTACGGCCCTTGCCGATATTGAACAGCGTATTCCAACTCAATGCACGATCTAATCTGAGTAGATGTGAGGAATGGGTCAGCTTCACTCATCCTGGCTATGATTTTATCTTCAGCAACGGCCGTTTTGCTGAGGATAAAATAAGGGTTCTTGATTGGCCAGCTCAAAGTCTCGATCTGAACCCAATTGAAAATCTTTGGGGGATCGTGAAACGAGCAGTTGCAGCCAAAAAACCTAGTAGCAAAAAGGCACTTTGGCAGCTTATCCAGGCAGAATGGAATAACATTAGTCCTGAGCAGTGTCGCAATTTAATCAACTCAATGCCACAAAGATGTACTGAAATAATACGCCAAAAACGATACTCCACAAAATATTCACTTAAATTTTAAGTCTGATATCAACTTCGTACCAAAACATTTTTTATAATGAATAACTATTTAAGTTTTTGTTGTTAATTAATTATTAAGCATATGAAATTAATAAATATTAATTGTTTTTGTTTCCATTCTTCTTAAATCTTTTTAATTTTTACAAAAATGAAAAATTTGCTTAAATGACTTAATTGTGTGTCTACGACTGTAAGTAACTGGCCATTTGACATGGCTCTGCAGGCTAAAGAACACTTCTTCACAATGGGGATTGTTTCGAAATCTGTTTGTGGTGATGCGGATGAATCCTCAGAACACATACTAAAAGCCAGAGCGACATTAATGTATCCCAGAAGGAAACACTAGAGTGAATATCAGATGGAGGGCTTGGAGGTTTGTGAGGATAAAAGGCCCACACACTACCTACTAGACTACAGCAACTTCACGTTACAAACTTTCACACAAAAATTATTCAATAACATTTTGTGGGTTTCTTTTTTAACGGTTTCTGGCAAGTACACATTAAATTCAGGCCTGTTTATCGATCTGATTAAAGATTTCCGAATTCCGCTGCACTGAATTTTTGTACGAAAATCTGCAGCGAAAACCTATTTCGGCAAATAGCCTATGCTTGTAGATCAAATTACTTAACGTAGCGTACAATTGGAAATGACAACTAAATCTCAGGATACCAAAGTATGTCTATAATTTGAAATTGACCTCATTATTGAGTACAAATATATTCGAAGTTTTTTTTCCTCTTTTCCTTTTGCTCTACCTCTTGGCCCTTTTAAACTAATAGACAAAAAAGCAAAGAGGTCGTTCGCATCTAACAAGAAAGTAAAGCAAATTGGCTTAATTTCTTTTTAATTTGCTGGCTCCTTTCTTTATTTTTTACAACTTTTTTTCGTTCTTTTCTCAGGCATTGCTATTAAGAAATTGTCCTTCTTGGGTATGCTTTTTAATAACAAATAAATTTAATTTTCCTAAAAAGAAAAAGAAAAAAAAAAACGTTTTTTTTTTTTTGTCATCTAAAATTTAATCAACAAAAAAGCCAACTTCTAAGCTGTAAAGTGGCTGTGGTTATTATTCTCGAATACAGAAGAGGACATAAAACAGAAAATTTAGAGGGGAAAAGTTCACAAAAGAGGTGAAAAGTACTTGAAAGAATTTGAATTTTCTTTTCTATTAAAATTGTTGGAAAAAAATATGTGGAAAATTCAATTTTAATTTTAAAAAAGAAGCCGGGTTTTTGGGGGTATTATGCATGGCTACTTACTTGCTTAGAACCTTAGAAGGTAAAGTTTTATGTTTTCTTGGGTACAATTTTTTTTTTTAATTTTCAAACTGAAAGCGTTAATGTGTCACACTTATTTTGTTTTATGGTTTCGAAGGAAGGAAAAGCAAAGACCTGGGCATTGCCAGCCAAAAATAACGAATAAACTCTTAAAAGGTAGCCAACCAAGTGGCTGTATATGATACTTTGGAAACATGCTGGTTTTTAAGTTTCTTTTTTTCCCATTTCTGTTCTGGCTTAATGGAAATAATTGTTTCGTAGAAAACGCAGAAGGGAGTCTGTGACATCATATTTTCCTTTATGTTGTTCCATTTGTTTTCTAATCTCTAACGCTATTACAGAGAAATTACCTTTTCATAACGCCACAGGGCTACCAAAGGAAGGAAAAGAGAAAATCATCAGGCATTTCATTAACCTCCACTACGGCATCATCATAAAAATCCTTAGCGTTTCTTTTTTGTTTCTATAAAAATGGAAGAAAAAGAAAAAAAACCAATTTCCAAATAGAAATTGTAACGTATTTGAGAATATTTAAACTTTATTTATCCCCGAAAAAAAAAACACGAAAAAACTCACCATATTTAGCCGTCATATTGTACTCATAATACAACGTAGAAAAAAAAAAAACAGGACCTCATGGTAATTATTACCGCTACTAACAATGACGACGTGGCGTGTTGTCGCTTCACCGTTGATTATTTCTTATGGTCTTAATAGACCCATAAACTCATTGTCAACTTCATAATGAAAACATCACAAACAAAGAAAAAATAATGAAAATATTAAGCGAAGGTGTTCTGGCTGATCCTTAAGCTTTTTTTTATTGTATTTTCGTTTTATTTGTTCATAAATTTGAGGCGTTAAAAGTAATGAAAACTTTTTCTTTTTTATTGTTCTTTTTAAGCCTCTTGTCCAGTGTATGTACTATGTTTTGATATTTCTTTGGTGGCTCTTCTGTGATTTTGTTCAAGTTTTTATTAAAGTTTCTTTCAGGTTTTCTTTTTATTTTGTCATGATGGGTGGTAAATTAATAACAATAAGAAACAATAATAATTAAATGAAGTCAAATAATCAAAATAATAAAAAGAAAATATTGAAGGGATGTCAAGTAACACTACATTAGTTGGTCTCAATATCAAAATTATTACTGTTTCAAGTTGATGTTGAATTCTGTGTCATTGAAAGTAAATTACAATTAAAATTGATTGTCTTCAATTTTGTAGTTAGATTTCCATTTTTCCAAGCTTTGACAGCTAATGCGGCCATTTTATTGAAGTTGCATCTGTCAAATTACATACATACATACATAATTGGTAATTGCAACCCTTCAGTCAGGATTATAACCTAGCTTCTCACACCACCTAGCTTATGTGTGTAAATTTTGTACATGAGTAGCCTTACTTACAGGACAGATTTGCGAGAAACTTTTTATTAAAATTTAAAGACAGGAAGCGCTTAACGAAAGACACGGCAGTACTGTGGTATCTCTACACCGAAATATTTCACAGAAATATTTATTTTATTTTATTTATTTATTTATTTATTTATTACAATACAATTACAAATTATATTTTAATTTTATGCTAGCTGAGTCACTTCGACCATGTGCTCGGTGTAGTGTCACAGACCAGAGTCTCTGGTGGGAATCGAACCCACGACCTTCACGCTAATGGTCCAGCACACTACCCACTAGACTACCAGGGCACTGATTTCCCTTCACATAGCACACAATGCAGTCTATATAAGCTAACATCTTACCCCATCAACAGTGGCAAGGAACCATGAGATGTACAACAGTGTTCATCTTCCTAACGCTGCAACTCTTAATTTGGAATTTAAGGTCGACTTGACTTGAAGTTCAGCAAGTTATTTGTTGCAATAAAGCCTAAACAGTTCAAGTATAGAGAAACTATATAAAAATATACTCCTGTATCCTTTCATATACCCAGGTTAAGTAACATCATGTAGAACCACAGTGGGCGTCAAAAGAGACTGTACACTAAGAAAAAATATATGCATTAATGAATTACCGTTATTTTTATTTTAAAATTGTTTCATTGCCAGTTTTAAAAATTGAAACAAAAAAAAAAAATTACAAAAAATTTCGAAATATTGTCAAATTTTTTCGGGCACTCTCCTTAAGTGGTAAAAGTTGAGTTTGGTGTTTGTTAGAATTTTATCCATAGTGTACAGTTTCTTTTTACACTCACTTTATGTTCAATGGCTATGCCCTACAGAAATTATGCGTAATCTAAAGCTGTACCATTCTTTCACTAATACGACGATAAATATATAGCATCGTACTGTTTTATAGTATGGTGGTCTCATCGGGTTTGGAAATCAAGTCCATTGTCATCTCCTTCTAACTCCTTAAATGTGTATATAAACACCATTATTTCAGACTTCATCCAAAGAGAAACAGATGTATCTGGCTCTAATCAATTGAAAGTTCTGAAGTTCCACCTTAATTTCATTCTATGAATTCCCCTCCTATGGTTCATGGATGACGTGACGTGGTCGGTTTAAAATCTTAAATTTCAACAAAACATTTTCTTGTGTTTAAATTAAAAAACAAAAAATTGTATTCCATCCTTTTGTAATTCACAGTTGTTGAGTTCAATTTCAATTAAGATAAGCTTAAGACGCCCGTATCTTCAACAAAGAAAAAAAACAAGAAATTCTTACCGCAGCGTATTACAAACAGCATTTACCCCTGCCTGTAATAATAAAATCGTTTTTCAAGGAAAATATTTCTGCAAAATTATTATCTTCAACTCAGTGTAAACATTGCATTTCATTCCATGCGAAATTTTTACTTCATTTCATTACTTTTTACTTCATTTCGTTTCATTTTTATTAAACAAAAAAAAACTGAAAAAGAAGGAAAAAAGAAATCAAAAAGAAACACCCGACACATGTTTATACGATACAGAAATTAATTGACAATTCATTTTAACAAACAGAGAGAGAGAGATAGAAAGAAAAAGAAGTAAGAATGTAAAGAAAATGAAGCGTTTAATAACTTTTTGAAGAAGGAATGAATTGCGGGTAAAGACGACCATGGAAAAGGCTACCTGGTGATTAAATCGATGTTAGGACGTACGCGGAAATTCGAATTTTAGATGGTGACATGACAGAAATTTTTTTTTTGAGGTCACCAACAAATTTGTTTAGCTTCTGAATAGAATTCTTTAAATTCTGGTTGATATTCCATAACCTGAGCCTAGAAGTTGTTTTTTTTTTTTGGTTTTCATAAAGGAGTTATGAGCGGATACACTTAGGCCAGACAGAGGGCCCTTTGTGATACCACAGCGTCCTATTTTCCTCGTGTCCAGGAACTGCCCGGAGCTTCCTATGAAGAGACTCAGACTGCCATGCGTTGATATCATGAGCAGATACATCAAGGCTGTGACCTAAGGGCCCATTGACATACCACAGTTAGCCATTTACCCCTAGTTCTGGAAACAGTCGAAGCTTCCTATGAAGCGACTCAGACTGTTAATATCAATGCATGAGCGGATACACTTAGGCCACACACAGGGTGCATTGCGATACCACAGTTTCCCATTTTCCCCTTAGTCCTGGAACCAGTCGAAGCTTCCAATGCAGCGACTCAGACGGCCAATATCAATGCATGACAGTTCATCCAGGTCCTCCACCCAAATCCCTCTTTTGCCGCCGACAAAGTGCCGGACATGTATACAGTAGGTAAAGAACAGTCTCATCCTTCTCCTCGTCTCCACAGCTTCTACGGAAATCATCTGCAAGGTGTCCAAGACCAATGCGCCTTGCATGCCTTCCCATATTGCAATGCCCCGTAATAACAACGACAGCACTGACTGAGCCTTCTTCTCTGGAGGTTAAGCAGAGCTGCCGCGTGCCTTCTATCCAGCTTTGGAGAGATTTTCTGCGCCCATCCTGCCCGTGTGCCAAGCCATCATCTAGTATTGACAAGGTCCACGATTGCATTGTCAAATGAGATTAGCTTGAAGAAAAAATATGGATGCAGACGTCTCGTTTCATAGCCATTATGGAATAAATGTTGTTGAAAAGCTTAGGTTTAAATTCAAGTTCGTGAAAATATCACGTTAGATTTGTTGATTTACATTGATGTCCTGAAGTCTAGAACGATACTTTATTACACTTGTAGATGCCCAAATCATTCGCCCGTCTTACTGTCATATTTGTTTGGTTTAATAGCTTTTATAGCCTAGATCTGCCACCAGTGGCCAAAAGCAGCAAATTTAAGTCAATAAATGTTGCAAGTGTCATGACTAAACGAATATATCCTTGACCATATAATAGTTACCCTTCAATGTGTATATTTTGTTTTTAAAAATACAACAGACCCTCCACACACTATGCAACACCAAAGTATCCCCGTGAAACTCCAAATTACTTGAGTGTTTATCTTATGAAATTGCAATATCTGATCATAATTTAGTAGTTGGCGAAAAGATACACAAAAAAACGAAAAAAAAGAACAGGGAACCAACGAAATTCTGTAAAATAATCAAAAGGAGTACGCCATGCATTGCTATTGCCTTCCATATGCGATACATGGTAGACAATTTGAAGGATTAAATGAGTGAGAAAAGGTGGGGTGGGGCACAGAGAATTGCTAAATAAAATGAAGAAACACAGTAAAACGTTTGTTGCCACTTGACTCACTTATTTGTTTAAACATGCCATGAAGAGGGGAATTGAAATCTCGATATGCGTTATTATTTTCTCGTGTATACACAACACAACAGACAGGGCACATTAAGATTTGAATAGAGATTCTCTTGGCGCACATACGTAAGTATGAACGCAGTTTTGTCTGTATTGAAAGGAACCACGTAAGCAGTGGTAATGTTCTATCATCGTATACAATATTTACGTAGAAAATCGAAATGTTTTGAACAATTTCTTCTTTGTCCAGCCAACGAACCTTCAAGTTCACTCATTCATGGCATCGCTTCTAAAAGAAATGGCCAATAGCCGCCAAGGGATTTTCCTTTTGATTTTATACACACACACACACATTGACCAGGTCATTACGCACTTTAAATGTCTCTTAATTGCTTAAAAGTGTAATGGTTGTCCTGTGTCCCTGTGTCCAGTCAACTATTTTTCTATTCTTGCATTACTGTCCAGGGGGGTATGCTTGCAATAAGAATGTAAAGGGAAGGGGACCCTTGCCCACCTTCTAAAACTTTTAATTGCTTTTTACGTCTTTATAATGAAGTCAACCAACAACCAACTAGTCATTGTAGAAGAGAGGACAACAATAGGCCTTATGAGAGATTGTTTTGTTGATTGCTGGCACAAATGACAAGAAATAAAAGAACAAAATTAATTGGTCTTTTAAGAGTAATTTGGGACCAAATGAAGTCTTTAAAAGGAGATTTTTTTTTTTTGTAAAATACTTAGTCATATAAGGCCTAAATGAGTGGAGGTCAGAGACAGTTTCATTTGGATTTGGGCTTGAATAAAAAAAAATCAAATTCTTTCTGAAATATAAACACAATAAAAAAAAACAGAAGAAAAATTTAAGAATTGAACTTAAGTTCTACAGATTTATAAACTTCAAAACTATGGTCATATTACGGTTACTTACCCATCTCAGGAAAGGCCAGACATGCCATAACGGTATGCAAAAAGCTTGCATGAAAATCCTGGGGATGCAACAACAGCAACAGATGGAAAAATTTGAATACAGATCAAGTGGCGTTCGACAAGATACAGAGGCTAGCGTATTGGTATAACAGAGCCTATGAGAAGCTGTCCTATACCAGTGCTGGAAGTTCTGATTGATTGAAGTCCGCTGCACATAGTAGTCAAGACCAGAACCAGTAAAGATCAGAACCTAAGGAAACGATTGGTTGTGTTGCTCCCTCCTTAACTGTCCTCTGTACAGAACCAGTAGACTTTATAATTCTGGGAAATACTTTGCAACGAGACTTCAGAACAATATTGAATTTATTAACATAAATTAGTAGGCGCCGTAGTCTAATAGGTAGTGTAGTGGCTTACAAGACGTGAGACCATGGTTCAACCCCTGGCTCAGACATTTCGTTCAAGACGAAATATAAAAAAATATTTCTTCGGCGACTTACTCTCAGCAGTCTTCTGGCAAAACCTGTGAGAGGAAAAAATTTGCCATGAATAGTATCTCAAAAAATCTGTCATTCGTAGTCGACTTTAAACTGTAGGTCACTCATGTATAAAATTAACACACACAACATGGGTTATGTGAGAAACTAGATTGTAATCATGAGTGATTCGTTGTAATGATCAATTAAGTAAGTATGTAAGTAAATGAATGGAGAATCTGGCAGCTGCATAATCTTTTATCATTTTGTGGTATACATTATTTTGTGGTATACAGATGAGTCAAGGTTGGGTCTTGGAACAGGAACAGGAATTTCAGAGCCCGAGTGGAAACTAGCGGGTATTCTCCAAGCAAAAGTTTATTTCGTCAAAAGATGAGCTCTATTCAACTTGGAAAGGAGATAAAAAAGACGGCCGCCATTTGAGCACACGGTACTTTTGGGGTTAAGTTAGATATAGTATGGCACTATCTGGAGAAGCTGAACCGTCTTGGTATGGAAAATAATATTAACTCCTGCTGGGTCCCATGTCATGTGCGAATTCTCGGCAATAAGCAAGTGTAGCAGCTTGCTATGAGAGGAGCGGATGTTTGAGAAGTTATGCTCATTGAAATGGATGATAAAAGGAGACAAAAACTCTTCTAAAACCAAGTGGGTTTGAGGCAATCGAAAGTTTAGTTGGAAAACTACAATAAGAGGAGATCTGAGGAATAATCTTAGGTTCGTAATCGGTATTTTGATAAGGCAATGTACACTCAGATTACATTTATTCAGAGTGGGGGTTGTTTCGAGCACAGCATGTAGATTCTGTGACAATGAGAATGAATCGTATTGGAACACATTATTGGAACCTGTGGGATATTAATGTAAGCCAGGAAAAAATATTTCTGTGCATATTAAAAGCTTGCCATGGTCTGCCCTGACATTTCTTAGGGCTTAGACATGGAGAAGAAATTGTGGGTGACTACAATAAATCCTATGACCAAAGTACTAAGGCACGATAATAAAACTAATACCTGCGCCAGTGAAAGTGGAAGCAGCAAAAGTCAGTAAAATTTTGGAGTTCAATTATGAATTAAATTATAATTAGATATCTTCTGTTGTGGTCCTATGTGTGGCTTACATACATACATAATTGCACATTACAAACCTTCAGTCAGGATTACAAGCTAGCTTTTCACTTCACTTACGTTGTGTGTGCTAATTTTAGACACGGGTGGCTGGACGTACAGCTTAAAGTCGATTTTGAACAACAGATTTTTGAGAAACTTTTCATGGCAAATTTATTTACTCACAGAGTTGTTAACAGAAATCTGCTGAAGAAATATTTGTTCATATTTCGTCTTGTTGCATATGTCTGACCTAGAGGTTTGAATCGAGGACTCACTAATAATAAGCCAACACACCTCCTATTAGACTACGGCGACTTCAATGTGTAAAAAGCGAAACAATATATTGTTATGTTTTTACCATTTTAAAAACGTTAAAAATATGAGTTCGTAGATTGCAAATAAAATAAAAATAAATATGTGTTTAATTTTAAATCAATTCTTTATTATTCGCACAATTCCGTGTGCCACCTTTATCGATTTGACTTAACCAATAACAATATACTTTGTTATTCTTTCTTTTACTGACTTAGACAATAACAATTTACTTTGTTATTCTTTCTTTACACACTCGTTCGTTAGGACTTCAAACCACGATTCTCTTCCGGGTACGCAATAACAATTGTTCGTTATTCTCTCTCTGCTTTAAACCTTTTTGTAGGCACTATACGGAGATCTTCAAACCACAATTATTCGCAACGCAACGTGTCCTCACACACGACTGACTGAATTCTAACTGAATCATCGTTGCTTGCTCTATCTTGCCTTTTATATCACAAGGATCAGCAGTCTGATGAATGCACTTGAAGGAGAATGTCTTTGAGAAATATCCAAAAATGTAAACAAGCTGTTCTCATCATTGTTGTTTGTGTATCTTGTTTACGTTCGTCCAGGCAGAGTTGTTGTTGCTTATTTATCTGTCTATCCAATATTTCGTAACACTGACGTTGTTGCTATATTTTTGTTTATTCATCGATCTTGTAAACAAGTCCATTGTTTCTGTTGCTATATTTTTACTTACTCGTAGATGACGTGAACAAGTCCAGTGTTTTGTTTTTGGAGCTTTTGCTTATTATTTTAATAACACCATTTCCATTTTCGTAACAATATATTTCCAAACCTAGGCTATTGCATAATAAACTCTGACTGTTTGTAACTGTAACGTCATAAGGTATGTAAAATAATCAATCACCTAAAGCTGGCATTTACATTTTAAGGACAACAGCACTACCCACCTACATTATTAATTTTTACATCGTTTCTCTTCAATATTTAATCTAAAAATTAAACACGAATAATTCATTTGTTGCATACATCATACATCATGAAAAAAAAAACAAGAAAAAAATATTCCATTGACTGGTTGTATATCATATTTAAGCAGTCCAAACTAAAGACTGTAAAGAAAACAATCAACAACAACAATATCAATAAACCCCTGATACATGGAAAAAATATGATAAATTGTTTAACAAGCAAGAACAGCAGTCGAAAGAAACAAAAAAAAATAGAAAAAATATAGAAAAAGTAGCAAAGAAAAGCTGAATTTTCACATGGCAAAGGAATTAAAAATTGATGTAACGAACTAACGAACGATTAATACATCAAAACTTGTGTAATACAAAACCAAATACAAGCAGAGAATCAAGCGACACAGGATCAAAAAAAAAAAACCAAAAAAAAAAAAAACTCACCCTCTTGCAAAAAAATAAAGAAAATTTTGTTAGAAAATCCACAAAAAAAAAAAAGAAAACACGAAGAAAAAATAGATGATGACAGCAACTTAAATGGAAAGAAATGTAAAAAAAGCAGAGAAAAGTTTAATGAAAATTAAACCCACTTTCCCTCTCTCACTCTGTCACACTTGTGAGACGTTGTTCTTCAACTGTGTTTATTTACGTTTTATTTTTATGGATTCCGTTATTCCAGGTCACAAGCCAAGCGAATGATTTTGAGGGTGGAGGTTGTCACCGGAAAAAGGATATACTTTTGAGTTGTCCTTCTGCTGTTCTCTTGTTTTATTTTGTTTTGTTTTGTCTCTTGTTTGTATGTCTCTGTATTGCAAATAGTTTTCAAAGAGAACTACTACTATTGATAATAATGCTGCTCATTTTATTTGTTTTTATTGTCTTTGTTTAATCAAACGCAAAATAATAAACGTTACTTTTACAGTAATGCACTGAGAGAAAGAACGATGATCGACTACTTCTCTCAATAGTAGGCGTGGTTATGACAATAGGGTAACAACTTTATTTGATTCATTACAACTCAGTTGTAGTCCTATATTGTATGATTTGTTTCTATTAAAGCAGAATAAAAAGAAATGTTATGAGACAGACGAAGACATGCACCAGACTTTCACAGACTTTGAACAGGCCTTTGATTGCATTGAATATGAAATGATTTTTCAACTTGAGAGTACTACGAAGGGATTAATGCGTTGCAGCAGCCTTGCTTTCCTAGGGCCTGTTACAGCAGACTAATCACTTCCTTAACTGGAACAACAAAACGATTAACGAAACTTAAACAAGGCCGAAACTGCTTTATTGAAGCTGCATGCTCTCATGAGGTTCAATGAAAGAAAGGTTTAGGTTAGAAGACGTGTACTTGTCAATTTTTTTTTTTTTTTGTGAAACCAGCACTCAGGGTATGGCCCCTACTCATGCAGTGCATTGTGCAGGTTTTTTAGGAAAATGGGTTATAGGAAGGTGGAAGAGAGGGAGTAGTGTTTGTGGACATCACAAGATGCAAACGGCAAGGAAACGATTTGCTGCTAGGTGACTATAAAATGGCCAGTGCTATACCTTCACCATTAGACAGTCTACAGCAATCGTCCCCAAGAAGCCCGCACCCTTCAGTCCTAGCTTCTCACACTACTCATGTTGTGTGTGTTTATTTTATACATGAGTGGCGGGACCTACAGTTTAAAGTCGACTCCGAACGACAAATTTTATTGAGAAGCTTTTCATGGCAATTTTTATTTACTCTCAGAGTTTTTGCCAGAAATCTGCTGAGAGGAACTCGCTGAAGAAATATTTTCAATTGAGACAAGTACAGTACTTGGAGGTCGTATTGACCCATTGTACGGAACGTCCTTTAAATGGTAGGATAATAGAGGGGATAGGAAAAAGGAGAGGAAGTAGGAAAGGGAGGATCAATGAAAGAAAAAAAAGAAAAAATAATTAACTGAGTTGCATTAGTCAACATTACTACCGTGTTTGTAACAGAAGCATATCGACATCTTTCACCACTCTTTACAGTGGCAGTCAAGTTGATTTTGCACAACGGAAAGGTTTGTTGTTGAATCCTTGTGTTCCACAGAAATGAAGAAGAAGATCACATTGCTTAATAAACAGGACGGACATGACCACAATTAAAGCGGATGGCATTGCTACTGTGATGAGGAATATTTTCTACATGGAGGAGTTATTTAGAAATCAGAGATCAGCAACGAGTATTCAAAACGATGAGTAGATTCGAGTCATACTTATAATTTCAGATACTTATACGCATTCATACTTATTTTAATATCATACTCATACTACTCATATTCAAAGTTACAAATACTCATCGTACTCATACTTAACAATACGCACGATGTTGTTGATTTCGACTCTCCATGATTCAACATATACACGAAGCACAAAATAAGTATGATTCGAGTACGAACACCACAATACTCGCTATAAGGTTGTGTGTGTGCTTTGCTTGCTGTCTTTGTCTTTTCTTTTCTCTTCTTTTGTAAATGCAACAATAACTACTACTGTAAATTTTGATGAATGATTCGTGTGACTCGAATCATTCGTAAGTATTATAAGTATTTTTCTAAATTTATGAATCTGAATGAGTAGGCGTATGAATCAAACAATGAATCGAATGTTGTGAGTTTGATGTCAACGTTGTACTCATACTCATTGCAACCTATACTTATAAATCAATGTCGTAGCGAGTACGAATGAATCAGAGTAGTTGAATTTTAATACTCTTGACTCACTCATACTCAAAATTTCATAAGTACCTATGAGTAGCAAAAATACGATTCATTGCTGATCTCTGTTAGAAATATTGTAAGTGCAGTAAAGAGCCTTAGTGGCTAAACGCTAATTTGATTGTCGCAATGAAATCACTCAAAGAGGACTTGAGATTGTAAGACGCAAATGCATGATAGTAGGCCTGAGGATGAACCTGGGTAATATCACAGTTGTATTAAATGGAGAAATATTTGACTCCAGAGTGAGATAATAACCTAGAAAATGTAGGTTAAACATCTAATGATAACACTGCATACGAAACTGACATGGAGGACTCATAGAGAGAGCATCTAAAGAAAGGCCAGACATACCATAACGGTATGCAGAAGGCTTGCAGGGAAAAACTGTATATGCAACCCAGTATTGGGGCACTGGATGCATACTTAGATGGTCAGACCAGTAGTAATAATTTGGGGCAATTGACTGGGCAGATAAAAGAAATTTGGAAACAAATCAAATGGAGTTCGACAAAATACAGAGAGTGTATTGGCATAACATGGGCAATGAGAATTTGTCATATAGGGGCGCTGGAAGCTCCGTTTAAGGTAACGAAATCGGTGCCAGAGACTTTTTATGCGGGTGCCCTGCACTTAATGACAGACGTTATCCGATTTTGGGTGACAGAACGTTTGAAGAACTGGGAATTATGGCAAATGTGCCACTAAGGAGACTGGCCGGTTTCATCCGCAGCTTAAGGTAGTTCAAACCCACCATTAATGGATCACGACAAGGGGATTTATCTCACACAGGGTAACACAATGGGTCATATGGCCACCTAGTGAAATTTCCTGTGAACGGCAAGCTACCAGCTAACCAAACCCGCTGGAAAATTAAATGTGTAGCTATCGGCCACACGATTCATTCGATGTCCCGTTGATGATCCTCATGTTTGGCTTGCCACCTATTATCCGAAATCAAAGGCTCCAATGCTCTTGTCTTCACTACAGTCACTAGTGTCTATATCTTGTTCAACTCCATTCGTGATGTTGGCTTTGTAGGTCCCTATAGTTTTGACACTTGCGGTATTCATTCAGTGCATAATCCTGCATGCAACTGCAAGTTACCCGCTAACCTTACCTAACCTGAGTCCGCTGTATATATGTAGTAGTGAAGTCCTGGCTAACATGAAGTCGGTTTCGGTGACTTTGTGACCTAAGGAATTAATTGACTCAATAGACTCTACGATTTTGGGAAATGCTTCACAATAAGACTTATTATAACAAAATAACAAAAATCAATCCAGTAATTTTATTCTTTAAAATACATTCAAAGAAAATTTATCTTTTCTCAGTGTACCAGAAATACAAATTACAGCTGACAAAAGGATTTATGCTCATCGATCAGTATTAATAAAGAAATTTTGTTTGTTTACTTTTCTATTGTATTTGATTATCCTTCGAATTCTATACTTTTTTCAGCGTCGTTTATACTGAACAATGGATAGCAAGAACAACATTTACCGCTTAATATTCATTAACTTGACAAGAGAAGAGCTTCACTTCTTCCTGATACACCAAATATTTGTTTCCTTTCAAAACTCTTCGTGGCACTCCTGGAACCAGTAGCAATGGTATCAAGGGGAGAACAACTATAACTCCAAGAAAGATATGTTCAGTAACATTTCGAAAGAATCTGAACATCTTAATCAATAATAACTCACCCAGCCGAAGTTCATATTTGCCAAATCCGTGAAGGATATTCGCATGCTTACTGTAGCATTAATGAATTGAATTTATTGCAGTTTTTCAAATGTTTTTTGAGTTATTTATTGAATGTTTTCATTTTGTTTTTCTGTTTGTTTTTTCATTTAAGAAAACAGTGTTTGAAATTATTTGCTGCCCACACTTAGCATTAGCATTTTGTTGGCCTCTTGTTGCTCAAAATTATTGGCTTTTATTACATGAGCGGTTATACCCTATAACCCTATAGACCCAACAACAGTTGACCTAACATTAAGGGAAGAATGAAATTCTATTTTCATAATTAATTAGCCATTACAACCCTTTAGTCAGGATTACAACCTAGCATCTAACAGCATACATGTCGTGTGTGTTAATGAGTGACGGAACCTGTAGTTTAACATCGATTCCGATCGACAGGTTTTTGAGAAACCCTTCATGGCAGTTTTATTTGTACGCTCCGGGATTTTGTCGGAAGATTGCACAGCTTTTCAATGGAAAGACAAGATATAACAGGCTTTGATAGTGGACACTGATGGTCTGAACTAAGTTTTGTTCGAGTAATGGCTGAGGTGGAATGTTCTGTCGTATAGGGCATTATATAGCCGGGGCTTACTGATGCTTTTAAATTTATTTTTATTTTTATAAATCATTGCCGTTGTATGCATTTAATTTTTAATTTAAAAAGATGAACAATTTCTCAAAGTAATGTGACATGCAAAGAAATTATTGGCTCTAGTTAAAGTTATGAAGTTATAATTCCATAGAACTCCAGTGCCAGAAAAGAAGCCTACGTAGGATCATTTGTTTTGTTTCAAATTTTATATGCTGATAATATTATTCCTTCAAGTTATTGTAAGTGTTGTCAATATATTGTGAACTAGACAAAAGGATTTTAATAATTTTCAAGCAATAAAGACTCTAGAAGCATTACAAATGTAGTCAGGTCGGTGCAATATTGCTGTAACTAATATGTGTCTGCGATGTGGTGAATACTACGATTTTTTAGGCATTAGTTCTACATTGCGGTTCATTGAGAAACTATAGCCGGTTGACTATTTACCAAGCCGTAGATATGTTGATTGAAGTCACCATAGTCTAATAGGTACTATATTGGCTTATTAGACGTAAGGCCTCGCTTCAAACCACAGCCTAACATCTCAAACGAAACGAAATATGAAAAAATATTTCTTCGGCGTCTGCCTCTCAGCAGATTTCTGGCAAAAACTCTGAAAGGAAATAAAATTGCGTCAAAAGTTTCACAAAAATCTGTCGAATCGAATACAACTTTAAACTGTAGGTTCTGCTACTCATGTATACAAATAACACAGCTAAGGTGTTAATCCCTTGGGTCAGCGCAACTTGTTCTTCCTTGGTTTGGAGGAACTTGATCAGTACAGAGACTGCGTTCACCTGTGGCGTCACAATGGGCCGCTATGCATGCTCAAGTGAGCTTTTGGTATCAAAGGCTACCACTCCAACCTAACGAACCTAGGGTGTAATCCTGACTGGAGGGTTGTAATGACCAATTATGTATGTATCAGAGATCAGCAACGAGTATTCAAATCGATGAGTAGATTCGAGTCATACTTATAATTTCAGCTACTTATACGCATTCATACTTATTCTAATATGTATCATACTCATACTACTCATATTCAAAGTTAGAAATACTCATCGTACTCATACTTAACAATACGCACGATGTTGCTGATTTCGACTCTCCATGATTCAACATATACACGAAGCACAAAATATGTATGATTCGAGTACGAACACCGCAATACTCGCTAGAAGGTTGTGTGTGTGCTTTGCTTGCTGTCTTTGCCTTTTCTTTTCTCTTCTTTTGTAAATGCAACAATAACTACTACTGTAAATTATGATGAATGATTCGAGTGACTCGAATCATTCATAAGCATTATAAGTATTTTTCTAAATTTATGAATCTGAATGAGTAGGCGTATGAATCAAACAATGAATCGAATGTTGCGAGTTTGATGTCAACGTTGTACTCATACTCATTGCAACCTATACTTATAAATCAATGTTGTAGCGAGTACGAATGAATCAGAGTAGTTGAATTTTAATACTCTTGACTCACTCATACTCAAAATTTCATAAGTACCTATGAGTAGCGAAAATACGATTCATTGCTGATCTCTGGTATGTATGTATGTACACATGTTGATTAGGTTTTCAATGATAAGTTTTTGAACAAAATTTGTCTTCAAGGATGCTCAAATATTCTGATGATACTTAAATCTTATTCGGTGGTTTAGTAAGCAAAATTGAAGCATGTTCACGGAGAACCTGGAAAAAGTGACAGTTTAATAATGTATTACCCTCTGAAAACGCGTCGGGCTGTGTTTTTTTTTTTTTTCAAAAATGAGCCTGGAAAAACCCTTACCAACAAATCAGGGTGCTACGGCTGTATGATAAACGACATTTAGTTGCTTGTTATAAACGGGTAGTTTCAGAAGAGATTTGTTACGAGCATGATTGTTTTTGGCTTTATTGCATGATAGGTTTTCAGCAAGCCTAATTCTCGTTTTGACAACATCAAACCGTATTACTTTGTTTCGTACATAACGTCAAGATCGAAACATCATAACGAAATAAAAATTTCCTCGACTTTACTTTTAATATCTACAAATGGATAACCCTTTATAACGCTGTGTATTCTTCATTAATACTCGTCATAGTATTAATGCAGGGATTACCATTTCATAGGACAATTGTGCAGAGAGAATTCACACATATTGCTTATGCTCTTTTATTTAGTTGTCGATCAGACTGCGACAAGCACACATGTTAGCGGATGCTATCATATTTTCTTTTAGGTTTACACTCAAAAAATATTTTATGTTAAAAAATCTTTTTTTTTAAAATTCAAAGTCTTATATTTTCTTGAAACACATTTTGATTGTTTTAATAGTCATGTAAATAATTTAGATGATATAGAAAGAGAACAACTTTTTTATAGACATAAAGCAGTATTTTTGAAAAATTAAAAGGTTGGTAATTAGTAGGAGAGGAAATTTATGAAACAAAATTAGTACCCAGCAAATATCTATAAAAACATTACCTAATTATTAAGTCAAAGATGTATAACTTTATGCATGTTGATGAAATGAAAATCAAAATAGGGTATATTACTATGACAGTAAACTCTCAACTTATTTTCTCTTTCTTACTCACTAATACACAACCAAAAAAATTTTGGTAACCCCTGCATTAATGGCTCAAACATGTGGTCTATATGTCGCCTGTATTTCAGCTCAGCTGTTATAGAGACCTGAGAGAGAGCTTTAAAGTTCCATTCACAGTTGTCGCAGTACTAAGTCGCCTCTTCACGACAATGATTATAATAAAAAATCCAATAATATATGACGTGACAAAAACCTTTATTGAATACAGAGAGTGGTACTTAATTTTGAGCGTTTAAAATGCTTTTCTATTCACTCCAATCGTAATTATGTAGCAACACTGATTTCTCCTCCGTATTTGATTTGATAATAAATGGCAGTTTTTGTTTATTATTATTCTTGTTCCCATTGTTGCCTGTCATTGTTTATTTAGTTGTTGTAAAAACTATTGTTGATAAATAGCAATAAGAACAACAATAACAACAACAACAATAACTATTAGAAAAATCTGTGAATGTCTTTAAATACGACCTACAAGTTCTTTATTTTCTTGTAACACTGCCATCTCGGGTAACAAATCATGTCTTCGATACAAAGCTCTTGAGTATACAAGGAGTTAAGAAGCTGTGTTGTCTAAACTCTTTTCCTACATGCATAGACACTCATATGCAAAGAATGGAAAATTTGTTGCTTGGAAAATGGAGTAAGAGGCAGGGAGCATGTTTTTTTTTTTTTTTTGGGAAAATATTTGTTTATGAATCCTTTCAAGGGACACAATTTTTTGTTTTTTTGTCGTTTATTATAAAGACGTATAGTATCGTGGAAACATATTTGTATATGCGTAAAGAATTTGTTGTTAGTTTGACTTCTCTTACTTCATGTATGTAAGACAATTGATTTCATAGAAGGGAGCAGAACATAAGTCTTTCGATAGAAGGAAACATAATTATTTTGCTGTAAATATTATTATGAGCACAAATAAGTATGAGGCCCGAAATAAAAAAGACGAAATTTATTTATTTTTTTGTTGCTAATTCCTTCAATACATGATGAATGAATGGGTATCATATGATGTCTACTTAAAAAATGTCTACTTATTACCATAGAGAAGGCTGCGTAAACTACAATAAGAAAGGCAGTATTTCTTCAAACACGGTACAATCTTTTTCTCGAACATTTTTCTCAAATGCAATGTAAAACCATAGGGTCTATATTTATTGAGTGATAAATGGTATCAAATAAATTTTGTACGATTCTTTGATAAGATATTCGATGATATTTCGCGTTTATCGTGGTTCTATCCATACAAGTTGCAGCATACATACTTTCACAATAGGTCATTACAACCTTTCAGTCATTACAACCTTTCAGTCAGGATTACAACCTAGCTTCTCACATTACTTATGTTGTGTTCGTTAATTTTTAAACATGAGTGGCGGGACCTACAGTTTAAAGTCGACTCCGAAAGACAGATTTTTGAGAAACTTATCATTGCAATTTTATTTTACACTCAGAGTTTTTTGCCAGATATCTGTTAGAGGAAGTCGCCGAAGAAATATTTGTTCATATTTCGTTTTGTTGGAGATGTCTGAGACTAGACTTCAAGTCGCTTTGTAAGCTTTTTAATAAATTATGCCATGGTGTAGGGCATAATATATTCGAGAATTGTTCAATTGTTTAAATTGCCAAGATTTCCCAACGTTACCATTGTCATCGAATACAATAATGCGTTACACTTTAAATGCAAAATTATTGAGAGCCAAAAACCAACTCTTCTGTCACATGATGACATTTCAAATTTATTGGATAATTGTATGAAGGCGGGGTATTGTTCGTTGGGCTAATTAGATTGTGCAACAAAATTAAACTTTTTTTGACAGCGAAGATTTAAACTCTGCTTCACATTCTTCTAGTGATGTAGAAAATTCAAATAAACTATTATCGGATGCATTGTAGTAGACCACCTTAATCCTCAAGCTTAAACATTCATTTTTTTTTTAAAACACTTAGATGAAAATAAAAAGAGTTTAACACGTTGACTGATGCGGAAATTTTCAGAAATCTTGCCAAAAAAGACAATTTAATTTTTTCACATTAGTGAGTACGAGATAACTCGTAGTTTGGCTTCCCAGAAGGGAACGCAATCTATGAGTTATCTCGTAGTTGACAGTCAACGTGTTAAATACATTCAATAGCCCTTCCTGGCTCTACGCAGAGTTCTTTTATTTGTGTCTAATGAAGATATCATTGCTTGATAGCGGTCGACCACTGATTGTAGCCATGCTTTAAATGTGAAATTCTGAATCTGATTCTCAAGATTAGTTAATCCCTTTTTGTGGTATCATAAAGGATGCTATGTATGCCGGTTGGGCTCGGAATCTCGCAAGCATCTCGTGGTTTATGCCTTCGTGGTTTATGTGCTCAATTCAACTTGAATACATACATACATAATTGGTCAGGATTACGAACTAGCTTCTAGCACCGCTTATGTTGTGTGTGTTACATGAGTGGCGGAACCTACAGTTTAAAGTCGACTCCGAACGACAGACTTTTGAGAAACTTTTCATGGCAATTTTATTTCACTCCCAGAGTTTTTGCCAGAAATCTGTTTGGGGGAAAGTCACCGAAGAAATATTTGTTCACATTTCGTTGAAGATGTCTGACCTGGGGTTTGAACCGTGGCCTCTTGTTTAATAAGCCAACACACTAAATACTACACTACGCCAAAACTTCAACTTAAAGAAAAGGTACAAACCACAGGAATACTATCGGACAGTCAAGCTGCCATTTGTCATGGCATTTATGCGTTTTAATCGATGATTGTATAGGACTTTTAGAAGAAACTGCTACAACTACGTAGGAATAATATGGTTACCTACTGCTGGGCTCCAAATCATGTAGGAATACACAGCAATGAGCAAGGGCAGCTTCCACGCCATTGAAGGTGCCAGATACATTCTGTAATGCTTAATGATTGGGCAAATAAAGATAGGCAAAAAATCTTCTTAAACTGAAAACTTTTGTTGGAAAATTACAATAAGGGGAGATCTGTGTTATGCATCAGATATGAGATCACCTCAAACATGAGATTAATAATCGATCTTCGGACATGGCATTGTAGACTTGGAGTACACTAGGATGGGGACTAACTCGAGCTTAACATATAAATTACGTGATAATGAGAATGAATAATCGAAGCACAATGCCTGTGAGACATTACTGCACTCCATAAACGAACCAAGTATGCAGCAGTTTGTTGGGAAGCTGTTTCACCAGTACAACAAATCACCTCTTCTTCCTAGTCAGACTAGTATTGTCAACAATAAGCCGCTCTCAACTAGACGGCTTAGATCAATAAAGAGAAATTGGATAGTGAAGGAGAAACATCCGGTAATTGGTGAAAGGTTCTTATGGAGATAAAATTGTCATGAAAAATTTCCCAAAACTCTGTCGTTCCGAGTCAACGTTAAACTGCTGGTCCCATAACACATGGATATAAATTAACACATTCAAGATGGGTGATGTGCGCGAAGCTAAATCGTAATGCTGAATGAAAGGTTGTAATGATCAACTAAATTAGTAGATAGTATCACATGAAGATACTAAAATCCTTAAGAATAAAGGAATATTAACGACTTTCTTTAGTAAGTTTGGACATCCATACACTGCAAGAACTGTGTACTTGAACCAAAATTGTGATACTTTTTGTGTTTCAAGGAAATTCGAATTCCACTAGATTTAAAGAAAAAACTCTGGTTTATGTTTAGTTAGTGAATGATTTTTGTACAAAAGTATATCACGTATATTTAAAAATATTTTACGAAATATGGGAATTTATTGATATTCAAAAACGTCAAATAGTTTTCTTGTTTAACAAATGACTTCATGCATTAGGGTACACATTCATTGAAAGATGTTCCCATTAATGACAAATGATCACATGATTAATTATTTAACAAATAATGAAAGAAAAATGAGAAAATTTAAACGGAATTAAACTAAAAATAAAAATGTGTAAACAAGTAACACTTTGTTCTTCCAAAAAAAACAAAAAAACAGAAATAAAATTCTTTCAAAAAATAAAAAGCAAATGTTCTTGGTCTTCTTGATGATGCATATCCAGTCTGTTGAGTATTGTTGCAACAGCTCCCTGGTACAACTGATCATTACTTTACCGCTAATGACGACAACGACAATGAGTGCATATGGTTGAGTTCAATTATCGTTAATAAATGTCACCTACAAGTGTTCCAATGTGTAGAGGCATAACATATTTGTACACATCACATGCATTCATTTCGTTTTTACGTCAAATCTGTACCAAATAACTGAAGTCATCAATGAAAAATTAACCGCATCCTCTAAATGGTTAATTAATTTTGAATTTTTCGTTGTGTATTATTCGTTGTTGTTGTTAGATTTCCAAAAATATTTCTTTCTTTCAATTGATTATTAATGAATGCTACTCTCGAATGATGAAAATGCTGGCAACAAAATGGTACATAATATGCGTTAATAAATTTAGAAACGTGGCAAATAATATAAGAAAATGAAAGTACGCGATCTTAGCTTTCATTTGCTACCAAACAACAAGAAGACGAAGAATGGGCGTGGCAAATAATATAAGAAAATAAAAGTCCACGATCTTGGCTTTCATTTACTACCAAACAACAAGAAGACGAAGAGTGGGCGTGGCAAATAATATAAGGAAATAAAAGTCCGGGTTCTTCTCATTCATTTGCTACCAAACAACAAGAAGACGAAGAGTGGGCGTGATGAAATTTGTTGTAAAGGTTTGTTTGTAAAGGAGTTTTTGCTCATTTTTTTTATAATTATTCGTATACAAGTGGGTCAATACTTTCCCAATTAGAAACACATGGGTCTAAACCGAAAACTATCAACATTCAGGCCTATGGGAGACTTCCAAAAATAATACGTCCTTGTAGAAAGAGCGATCTACCGACGACGCTAGGAAGTTCGCCCATTACCATAGTGATAGGAAAGAGGATTCCGCAGAGTGGAGTGCTCTTCTCCCTTCTATAGAATTATCAAATGAAATGATAAGGAAAGGAATTTAACCTCATCCATGAGTTTAAGTTCCAGGCATTTCTAAAGACTTATATTGGATAGAAAGCCGTCCTGAAAGCTGGGATAAAAAGACCTCCATTAACCTTTACGCTTGTAACAAAACGTTGGGAAGGAATAAGGTTTGAAGCTACTATTACTCACAACACACATAATTTGATCGTTACAACCCTTCAGTCAGGACCATGACCTAGCTTCTCATACCATTTACAGTTTTAAGTCTACTCCGACTGACAAATTCTTGACAAACTTCTCATGGCAATTTTATTTGTACACTCAGAGTTTTTACCAAAAATCTGTTGAGAGAAAGAAAGAAATATTTTCATATTTTCGTTTTGAGGTCTGACCTGGGGTTTGAACCGTGGCTTTACGTCTAATAAATCAATACATTACCTACTAGACTACGGCAACTTCACCTCTACTATTACTCACTGGATCTATAAGCAGTGATCTAACTTTTCTTAACCAATGAATGACTAATATCTGCCTGCCTGTATCATGGTTCACTGGGGCAGTTGTGCAACTTGCTTAAACCTACGGATGACTAATAAATGCTTAAACCATTGTGTCACTGCAGCAGTTGTGCAACTTATCCTAGCCTACGGATGACTAATATCTGTGTACATCATGGTATGATTGAAGCAATGGTCCAACTGATATTAACTAATGGATGACTAATAACTGCTTGAAGTTGTGCAACTTATCCTATCCCACGGATGCCTTATATGTGTCTGCATCATGGTTCACTGAAACATTGATCTGACTTATCCTAACCTACGTATAACTGATATCTGTGTACATCATGGTATGACTGGAGCAGTGGTCTAACTAACGGATGACTTATAATTGCTTGAAGTTGAGCGACTTATCTTAACCTACGGATAACTAATATTTGCCTGATTTATGTTGGCTTGCATATTACATCTTCCTTCACGATGGAGATTATTTTATGCTTCCTTCCGTTGTGCGTTTATTGTAAGGTCTTAGTGGCTACCATTAGCAAGCGCTTCTGGGCGACTGAACAGTGGCTTGAATAAAATAATGGTCTCATAAAGATCCCAAAGGTATTTGGCACTATCGGAAGTACCGACAATACGATAGTGAGATTGGGAATGGTGGTACAGTGCTTCTCGTTCAGAACTTCACTTTTGATTTCAAATTTAATGGAACAGAGGGTGATGGAAGTTTTTCGAAATCGTGGTGGCATTACGAGAGGCGGCGAGAATTATTTGAAACGGAAATATTTCTGGAAGATATAACCAGACGGCGGTCGCAGCACTGGGTTCTTATGTAATGAACTCCAAGATGGTGCATATCTGCAGCAGATATAACAATATGATGATGATGGTGTTTACATCATATGTATACCGGGACATAGCCATTTTCTAGGTGACTATAGACCTCATGAAATGGTCATTTCCGATGTGTTGCTCACTTTGGGAACCCTTTAAATACCTGCGAACAATTGACAATGCAATTATGTATTCCATCAAAGCCGGATGGGTTTCAAGAACGGCCTTTGTTACATGGGTACTTGCGAAAGTATACGATGTTATTGCATTTGTATTTAAAAGAGAGATTCTGTGCGCTGTGTATATAGATCTCTGGATGAATACTTACATACATACATAATTGGTCATTACAACCCTCCAGTTAGGATTTCGACCTAGCTTCTCATAGCACTTATGAGTGTTAATTTTTTATACATGACTTCCGGGACGTACAGTTGAACAGTTGACTCCGAACGACAGATTTTGAAGCAACTTAAGCAACAATTTTATTTTCTCTCAGAGTTTTTGCCAGAAATCTTCTGAGAGGCAGTCGCCGTGGTTTGAACCGTGGTCTTACGTCTAATAAGACAACACACTAATAATAATATTGATGATGCTTGCAACTGTTGGGTAGACACAGCGACTAAAACCTGGTATACGATTTTGCTACATGCGGACATGCAAACGTATACGATATTATTGTCGTTGTATTTAAAAGAGAGATCCTGTGAAATGTTTATAGATCCTTGGGTAAATAGGGAGTAGAAATGTCAAAGGAGCCGTAAAATGAATCGGAAATAATTATAGAAAAGCAAATCAAAACGCGATAACACAACTGTCGAATGAAAACCAATACAGACTGAAGATTTTGAAAACATTTACTAGGCATGTCAAGAGTCTCCTTAACTAAGTAAGTGCAGGAAGTGTAAAGTAAGCATATGAACAAGGAACATATTTATTTATTTAAGCACTGATTTTCAATTTATTAAAAACGCTACACAGTTGTAATGTAATTTGTAACACACAATTACTTTAAAAAAAATTGCAATATATAGCAAAAAGTGAATCAACTCAATACTCGTACAATACCATTTTAATTCCACCCAAATTATCCTTTCACCACCACAAAAATGTAGAACAGCCGTGATGCAAAAATACTTCTTTTTTTTTCTTTGTCCTCAAATCGATCATAAATTCTAAACGATGTCAGTTAAATGAAAAAAAAAAGGATAAAAATGTCAGTTTCTGTTCTAATATGATTAGTTTTCTTACATTATGTGAGTGAGAGTACCTTCGGTTAAAAACATTTAAGAGATTGGGTAAGCGAAACAAGTGCATTGTAAAGATAGAGAGAGAGAGAGGGAGAGAGAGAAACAAAAAAAAAGGAATTTGAAATTTCATTTGATATTCTCATATGTTTTAAAATTTTTCCAAAATAAAAGGGGTCCGTTTGGCAAGAGGCTTACAGCAAAGGGGGAGGGTATGGGATGGTAGTGATTTTTATTTTTGCAAAATACTTTAAATAACCCATATTAGCAGTGACTGTGACAGTTATAGTGTCGAATGGTACATTTTGTACCCGAAAAACAGACAGACAGTCAGATAGAACATAAAAGTAATCGCATAAATCATAGAAATCAAGCCACCGTAACAAAAAGTACTACATCGAGGCCTAGTTAAACGATTTTATATAGTTTGCAAAACAAACTTAAATGTTTATCTTCATTTCATCGCTGCAGATTGTTAAAATGTCATCATCAGTAGTGACTCAATGGTGGACAGAGGCTTTTTAGTTTTGATCTCGAAAGCATTCTACGAATAATAAGTGAACTGATCTCGACGTTCTGGTCTCTACCTTAACTGTTGGCCCGATGACGGAAATTAGTAAAGAATCGCGTGTTTTTTCTGAAGAAAGATTACTTTTTTTTTTTTTGGTGAAACCAGCACTCAGAGGTTGGCCCCTACTCATGCAGTGAATTGTGCAGGTTTTTAGGAAAATGGGTTATAGGAAGGTGGAAGAGAGGGAGTAGTGTTTGTGGACATCTCAAGATGCGAACGGCAAGGAAACGAGTCGCTGCTAGGTGACTATAAAATGGCCAGTGCTATACCTTCACCATTAGGCAGTCTACAGCAATCGTCCCCAAGAAGCCCGCACCCTTCAGTCCTAGCTTCTCACACTACTCATGTTGTGTGTGTTAATTTTTATACATGAGTGGCGGGACCTACAGTTTAAAGTCGACTCCGAACGAAAAATTTTATTGAGAAGCTTTTCATGGCAATTTTATTTACTCACAGAGTTTTTGCCAGAAATCTGCTGAGAGGAAGCCGCCGAAGAAATATTTTCGTTTTTGATGTCTGACCTGGGATTCGAACTCGGGCCTTCAGTCTAATAAGCCAACACACTACCTACTAGACCACGGCGACTTCAAAGGACTTCCAGGACTTTATTGTCTTCTAGATGAAAATTTACGTCATTAAAAGGGCTTTAAATTCTACTCCGAGATTATATTATAAAACTTCGGTTTTTGATTTGAACGTCCTAGCTTCTCACACCACTTGTGTTGTGTGTGTTAATTTTATTTATGAGTAGCGGGACCTACAGCTTAAAGTCAATTCCGAACGACAGATTTTTGAGAAACTTTTCATGGCAATTTTTTATTTGTACGCTTAGAGTTTTTGCCAGAAATTTGCTGAGAGGAAGTCGCCGAAGAAAGAGATGTTTGACCAGGGACTAGAACTGAGGCCTCATGTCTAATAAGCCAAGACCCTACTTTCTAGACTACGGCGACTTAAATTGGATCCAACAATGCTCTCAAATCCAAGATAATAAGACCTAAGTGTCTTCTCATCTGCAGAGGCTTACTGGCACAGATGGGTGATGTCGTATCGCACTGACTTCGGTCCTAGCTTATTCCATTGTAAGAGGGAATGAATGAATGCACTGCTAAGGAGTGACTCTTTCAGTTGCATTTTAAATCTTGCTAGAGGAATGGCCATTGAAGATGAAATCATGAAACCATGGTCTGTTCCTGTCAATGCAAACTACCAACACTGTCTTTAAGTATAGAGTGCAGCCCCTGCGCTGAACAATTTCTTCTATGAATTCGGTTGAATTTTGGTCAGTAAGAGGCCTGCTCTTATCCGTGAAATTACAAGGGCCGTTATGCGTGCTCAAGTGTGCTTTGGTATCAAAGCTACCACTCCAACCTCTTCATCTAACCGTGGAGTTTTACAAGGATGCTTAACTTCGTTGAGATGTGGAGGGTACGTGCAATATCGCACGGTTGTAATTCTTACGGGTTGTCGGCCTATCGGCAGGCATACTGGCATATCTTCCTGTAGTCTCAGCATTCGCTCAAATAACTTCTCCTGCTTAAGGTGTGATCATGAGGAGAAGAAAAAGGCTGTATTTCACCTCAAGTGTTATATTGCAGATGTTGCGATGAAGAGGTGAAGGTTCTTGTCATCTCATTTTCTGCCGTCTTTAACTGAGCTCTTCAAACTAAAAATAGCTGCAAAGGGAAGATTTATTTTTGAGATGGTTTCCTATATGGAATGTTTAATCTCCGTGTGTTGGATTTGTTGTGTCGCAGCGGGCCTAACCTCTGCCCCAATTAGAGTCTTACCACTCATAGAGGGTCTGCCATTTAACCTAACCTAACTTTTTGCAATAAAGAGTTCAAATCAAATTATTCTTCTAATATTTCATATTCTTCTCCTTACAAGACCCCGTCCTTTAGTTTCATTGTTGAAAAAATTACCACTTTCGGTTGTAAGAGGCCTCGGTGTAATGTTAGCCTTGCATATAAAGACTCAATCCACTCAACTCCATATCAATAAATGATGTTTATGATGCATTAGAGTATGTTGTAAGCAAATATTATCAAGTGTCACGCAAAAAAAAAAAAGAGTACCAAATACACAAAAAAGAAATCACTGAAGGCGAAAAAAATGTGGGATGAGGAAGAGAAAAACTAGGTGGTGAAAAATTATCAACCATTACGGCGTTCATCAGCGAACACAAAGTAAGACAGTAAGAGACTAAACATGTGGCTTTTTTGCGAAAAACGCATAACAAGGGGCGGAATGTGTAGTCCAAAGTGGTGCAACCATTGCATAGTATTACGGAGTTACAGAGTGCAAAAAAAGTATTGTTTTTCTAAATAATTTATTTTATTAATGCCCATGTGAATGAATGATAAACGAATGGTTGTTGTTGTTGTTTTTTTTTGGTGGTTATAAATATTTTTATATCCTGTACTTAGCAAAGATGGATGAGGCACGGAGAGAGAGAGAGTGACAGAGAGTGAGAGTATATCCCTTCATGGTAATATTAAGGATCATAAACATGCTTTTTGCCTATAAATATGTTGTAAATGATGTGTGTTCCTATATTTGTTCATCATTTTTCAGCAGTTTTTCTTTTTTTTTTTGTTTCTTTTTTGTTGGTGGAGTTTCAATTCAATTCAATTTTGCTAATGTACTGTAATGGTAGGCAATTATTATTGTGTGTTACTTAATGTTGCAATTTTAAGTTGCCTTTTCTAGCAAAATTTTTTCAATGTTAGGCTGCCTAAAAACCATTTAAACATGTTCACATTAACAACAATACTTGCTTATAACAACATACGAGTATTTTAATACGAATTTATAGAAATCTGTCATGGTTGGTAGATTTGTAGCTGCTGCTTTACCAGTTGAATTCTTTTTCTCTCTCTCTGGTTGGCCAAGTGTATCGGGTAATAATTATTAACAAATGTTTCAATAAAAATAAAATGAATATGAATTGTTCTTTTTTTTCCCCTCCAGCAGCAAGTTAATCTAGCAGTGTTATGAATATGATGTTCAATTAAATTGTATGAAATACAATGTAAGACAAGGATATTAACAAATCATATTAAAAGATCAACTAAAAAGGGTCTTCTATTCTAGAGTACTGCAATAATACTTTGCATATATTTAGGCTTAATATATGAAATTTGTTAGTGCATACTTTAAGGATACGATAAATTAAATTTATTGTTAATCCACTGAGTTTAATTTCAAATCTTAATAATAAAAGCTTTCATTGGTACAATGTTTTAGATAATCCAACGCTTGAATGAAGTCTCTCCTGAAGAACTCAGAAGACCCGTTTAGGTGACGTGCTAAGGCTGCAATTAATGATCGATTTTTTTCAGTAATGCTTTCTCGGATTCATAGACCAACTTTCTGTTACCAGAATTGAAAGAAAACAGTTTCCATATCTGTTATTAAAGGTGATCCTTAATCAAGCCTCAATCAATATAGTTTACAAGCAACACAATAGATAGCAGGTTCACAGTACTATGGCACTAGACCAACTTTCTGTTATCAGAATTGAAAGAAAACAGTTTCCATATCTGTATATCCAGTTTCCATATCAGTACTATGGCACCCACACAATGGCAATAAACCGACATTCAATTGAACAAAATGCTGAACCATTAACAATACCTCTTTTAAGGTAGCCGCCATAGTCTAGAAGATAGGCCACGGTTCAACCCCAGGTCAGTAATCTTCAACAAATCGAAAGATGAAAAATGTAGATTTCTGGAAAAAACTCTGAAAATAAAATAAAATTGTCGTCTTTGAACTGTAGATCTCGTCACTCATGTAAAAAATTAATACACACAACTTGAGTGTTGAGAGAGGCTAGGCCGTAATCCTGGCTAAAGGGTTGTAATGACCAATTATGTATGTATGTATGTTATGTATGTATGTACACATACCTATGTCTTCACTTTACTATTTACTCATTTGCTATCTTATATCACAACCTACGGATTTATACTGAATCAGAACCCTATGGTAAGCGCATCAGTCTTTTCTTCGATTCCTCGAATTAAGTTTCAGAAGATCATCCTGATTTTTCCATTGGAGTTTCTAACATTTTTTAATATCTAATTTCACCGCACAATATAACCCAAGCATCTCAATATTGTCTGGATTTCGCCTGCAAACTTATTCAGTTAAGGTTTTATCCAATGTGTGTACAAACCGCCAATGAGGGCGGACCCGTATGTTATACGAAAAATTTTTCATTCGAGAATTCCAAGCGCAGCTCAGTCTGCTTGCTAATACTAATACACGTCCTTGTTACTGCGCTCTACAATAGCAGAGGCTTCAGTTTAGAGCATAACAAAATACTTTCTGTGTTAAGATTCAAACCCGAGTGAAGGGAGACTTCTCTCGCCTTTTACTGCCTGAAGTATGTCAATCAATCGCCATCTTAAAAATATATTCTAAAGTTGTAACAAAACAAATGCGATTCAGTTCCATTAGCTTTGTCTTCATGATATGGTATAATTTTCTTTTGAGTACAAAGTGGCATATAAAATGCCTCTTTGGAGAAATGAAAAAATCGTAATCATTGTGGTGCTTCCATTAGAACAATCATTGTTTCCCTGTTCTGGAGGTATTGCATTCCGGAAAGGCTGTCCACACTGCTGCGGAAAGGCAAAGAACTATTTTCTGAAAATTGACATGTTCTACTCACCCATGTCGGGTAAAACCACTTGTCACGTATTGGCTTGTCTGATTTTGGTACTCTGCTTCAAGGTTTGTCTTTTTCCTTCGGAGTACACACTAAACGTACTTTCTCACAAAACTCCAGCTGGTTTCTCATGCCAGTAATACAGACAGTATGATGGATGTAATCTATTAACGTGTTGCTTTATAAATGCCGTCTGGTGCTATTGAAGAGTATAAATTTAGTATCGTTAAACGCAACTGGAAGTCGCTGTAGTCTAGTAGGTAGTATGTTGGCTTATTGGACTGAAGGCCCGAGTTCGAATCCCAGGTCAGACATCAAAACGAAATTATGGAAATATTTCTTCGGCGACTTCCTCTCAGCAGATTTCTAGCAAAAACTCTGAGAGTATTAAAATTGCCATGAAAAGCTTCTCAAAAAACTGTCGTTCGGAGTCGACTTTAAACTGTAGGTCCCGCCACTCATGTATAAAAATTAACGCACACAACATAAGTGGTGTGAGAAGCTAGGTCGTAATCCTGACTGAAGGTCTGTAATGACCAATTATGTATGTAAACGCAACTGGTGTCGCTTACCTTGTTCATGTGATATAAATAGTTACCTAAATAGCCGAGACCTAAAAGAAACTGAATCAGAAAGTAATTTACTTACTTACTTACTTACTTAATTGGCCATTAACAACCCGATTAACGGATTTCTACCTGCCTGCCTTCAACACGTCCTTCCAGGCGTCTCTGCTTCTTGCGCGCCTACGCCAGTTGGTCACACCAATCGATGACAGGGCTTCCTCGATTTGGTCCATCCAACGCATACAAGGTAGTCCTCTTCGCCGACTTCCGCAGATTCCCGCATCAAATACACGTCTCGCCGGAGCATTCTCCTCCAACCGAACGACATGGCCGAGCCAGCGCAGCCGCCGGATATTAACACACTGCACAACATCTATGTCGTTGAGGAGCGTATACAGCTCACTGTAGAATCGGATGCGGAAATCATCGCCAACAAGCACTGGACCAATGATCTTACTTTTCTCTCGAATACTCTCAAGGCTGCTGCATCAGTGCTTAACCTTCCTATACCCGTGCCAAATAGTGAAACACCAATACCCGCGCGTTGGTCTGTGAGACCGACAATGGAAAATCCTATATCCTTGGTACTATTTAAAAAAAATTTTTTTGATGCAAAAACGAAGCTTATTACGAATAATGAAGCTACCAGTGATATCAACTTACTGGCACTATTTTTTTTACAAAAAAAATCGCAATAATAAAAAAATCGGTCTCACAGACCAACGCGCGGGTATAGGAGGGTTAATGGGGTCCATGCCTCTACGCCATAAAGAAGCACGGGTGGGATGAGCGTCATCAGAAAGTAATTAAAATTTCAAAATCTGTCTGAATACGCCCAGTTTTGACTAGAAATAAGTTTCGCGTTACATTATCCTCTCGTTTCAGCGCTTCATCTACATTCCCATTGCTGATCGCGAGAGTTGAGGTTAACTGAAGCTACTTACAGTAGCATTGAGTCCATAGTTGCCATCATTAACCTTCCTTTGTTCTCTATTCTTCCGTAAAATGGAATGGAAGAAGCTCTGTATTAATTACAGACGTTTTAATAACTGAGCTTGGGCTCTTCCAACCAAATGGTGCTAATAAGTTGATTCAAGCACCAGTTTAAAGGTTCTTAAATGGTTTTGTCTGCAAAGTATCGTCATCAACAGCTTTGTAATTCTCAAATTCTCAACACTCTTATAAGATCAGTCTCCATACCTTTTTGTTCCTTCTTCAACATGTTTATTGGAAAACTGTTAATAAAATTATGAAAAATGGCGAGTAGTCCAACCATTATTTCAATACTGTTTTGATTTCCGGGAAGCCACCTATTGTGCACACAAAACCGTTTGAAGACTACGCTTATAAAATCCTTCAAATTCGTGCAGTAATAATGACTTCCTTTCCAATACATTTCAAAACAGTTCGTTCAGAACTTAAATAATCTTTGTAGAATTTAAATTTCTTTCCTTTTTTATACATTTTTTCGCTGATTAATTGTGATTCTTAAAATTAAAAAGGAATTCCTTTACGTCTACGCAAATATTTCTTTTGAAAAAGTATTCATTTTAACGCTCATTCGTACCAATTTGCTTTTGTCTAAAACTTAAACTTACAAATTGTTGGCCATTTATTTCTGTTTCCCAAAAAAAAAAAAAAAAAAAAAGCAAAAAGAAGAAAAGAAGGCTGTAACTGTCTTCTGCCGTTCGAAATAAAGCAGCCATGGAAAGCATGGAAAGTATTTCTTAATATGGCTGCAATTGGTTATTTGGCTGACTGGCTGCTGGTATTTTACATTCTTATGACCGACCCACCTTTTCATGGTGATTACATTGAAAGATTTTCTTTCTTCTTAACATTTTTTTCTTCTTTTTTTAATTTTTTTTCTTTTCGTTTGTTAAGTAGAGAAATAAAATATCATTTTCCACGTAATTGCTTTACTGTGATTAGTAATATTAAACATTTTCTTTTTTCTCTTTCAGTTTTCTTTTACTCAGAGCATGATATTTGATTTTCTCTTTTTTTGTTTTTTTTCTATAAATTTTTCATTTTGAAAACTTTATTCAGCTTCAGCTTTTCTGCTCTTGTTTTTGTAATTTTAAGTGTAAACATTAATTTTTTTCAAAAGAAATATTTTTAAAAATTTATTTCACAGCCAGTGGAGCTACATTAGAAGTGAGGGGTAAGGTTGGTTAGTCGTTGCAGAAGATAAGAAAACTGTGAAAATTGTCGTAACAGATTTTTACTTTTTGACGTTATGTTACCGAGCCAGCTCACATGTATTCCCATTATTTCGTGCACTCACTGTAGACCAAATTCGACTACCAACTTATCATTCTTTCAGTTGCATTATAGGACTTCAAATCGGCTTCCAGTATGGTTTGCACTTTCTGTACTAAACTATAGTCTTGTAGGAGACATGCTAGTGATGGCCATTATACCAACTCTATTAACAGTGCTGCAAATTAAATGACATTTTAAACTCTACATCTTATCTCTGTTCAACATCTAATCCGGTTTGCTTTTTTACGCCCAAGTTATTCAAAGATTTTATTCAGGTTTTTGTAGTACAATTATATTCTGTAGTACATATATAAATGACCATATTATGGGATCGTTATGGCATCGGTATGTAGTCGCCGTAGTCTAGTAGGTAGTGTGTTGGCTTATTAGACGTAAAGCCCGGGTTCGTATCCCAGGTCAGCCATCACAACAAAATATGAAATAAAAAAAATCTTCTTCGGCGACTGCCTCTCAGCAGATTTCTGGCAAAATCTCTGAGCGTAAATAAAATTGCCATGAAAAGCTACTAAAAAATCTGTCGCTCGGAGTTGACTAAACTGTAGGTCCCACCACTCATGTATAAAATTAACGCACACAACATAAGTGGTGTGAGAAGCTAGGTCGATATCCAGACTGAAGGGTTGTAATGACCAATTATGTATGTATGGCATCAGTATTATGGAATGCAAACTCTACACTATTAACCGTGGAAAAACTATCAAAAGCGCCTGTTGCATAGCGTTTTTAGAACACTTTTTTATATTTGTCTGCGAACTTTTCAGTCCAACTGTTAGTATACATTTCTTTCGATCCTTTAAACCTCTTTAATCTATTGATATACGCCTTTTTTAACTTTTTTTTACTTTCATTGAGAAAGGTTATCCTAGCTAAGCAAGTTATCTTATCAGACATGATTACTGTAACTTAAATGTAGCTAATGAGAAGCTAGGCCGTAATCCTGACTGAAGGTTTGTAATGGCCATTTATGTATGTATGTATGTATGTAAATGTAGCTAACGAAGCTTTTGACAATTTGGCCAAAGCAATTCTTTACTTTCATTGCAATCTTTAGTTAGAATTACAACCTAGCTTCTCACACCACTAGGGTTGCCAGATTCCGATTCGCAAAAAGCTGGACATCGGGTTTTAAAAAGCTGGACAAAACAAAAAAAAAAAGCTGGACATAAAAAAATACTGAGAAAATGTTAATTGTAGCTTAGTCCGTGGACAACGTTGTGGTAAACATAAACCAGCTCCGCCTTGGAGAGTTGTGTTTCAACTTTTGTCTCTGTTGGGACTACAAAATTCGAAATAGTTTGCGACAACTTTTGCGACATCTCCATTTTATTATGTTTTTTTTGTGTTTACCAAGCGAGCGGCTGATTATAATGTCTGTTTGGCACAATTTACACTCTGCCGTGTAATTATCTTTTTTCTTATCCAATTAGCAAATTTTGCAAACTCTTTCCATCTATCGCAGAAAGTTGTGAGAAGTCTTTTTGATGGACCAGCTTCTCCATCAATATCCATTTCAAGATTTTCTGCAAATTATTTTTATTTTCATGTACAAAAAAATAAAAGCTGTACGTAATGAAATTGACTATCGCTCGCAATAATATTTTCTATGACATCAGCTGTTCAAGTGTTGATACATGTTGTCAGTGATGATAGAAGAGGAAAATCATAACTTAGTTGTATAACAAATGCACAATCAGTGTTGGCTATCATGATTTGACAAAGATAACAAAGATGAAAATTATTGCCCAAGTTATTGCAGTGTACTAAACACATTTCTATTTAGCTGGACAAATTAAATTTTAGCTTGCAACTGGACAAGCATCAAAAAAGCTGGACAATCCAGCCAAGTCCAGCCAGGCTGGCAACCCTACACACCAACCATGTTGTGTGTGCTAATTTTATCCATGAGTGCCCTGGCACTATAGTTTAAAATCGACTCTGAACTACCGGCTCTTGAGAAACTTTTCATGTCAATTTTTTATTTACATTCAGAGTTTTTTGCAGAAGATGACGAGAAGAAGTCGCAAGACAAATATTTTTTAATATTTCATTGTGTTTGAGATGCCTAAGCCAGGCCTTAAACCATGGGCTCTCATCTTATAAACCAACACACTCCGTACTAGACTACGGCGACTTCTTTTCGATGTGAAAAATAAATTGAAGTGCCTTTAGATTTCCAAACCGAGGCTGTCAAACTATACTCAGTGGATGGCAATCATATCCTTTGGTTATAAAGGGCGTTAACTTTGCTAGAACCAGATCAAAGGGCATTCTATGAAGCTCAAAAGGGTTCAATATTTCAACCGACGCCAGCCGTAGAAGAAATAA
Source organism: Sarcophaga caerulescens (assembly GCA_927399465.1). Taxonomy (NCBI): domain Eukaryota; kingdom Metazoa; phylum Arthropoda; class Insecta; order Diptera; family Sarcophagidae; genus Sarcophaga; species Sarcophaga caerulescens. Next base: position 16,813,004 of record OV656872.1, read on the forward strand.
AAGGATGCTATACGTACGTACGCAATTGGTCATTACAATCGTTCAGTCAGCATTACGACCTAGCTTCTTATTCTACTTATGCAACGGAACCTACAGCTTAAAGTCGACTCCAAATGACAGATTTTTGAGAAACTTTTCATGGCAATTTTCCTTTACTCTTAGGGTTGTTGCCAAAAATCTGCTGAGTGGAAATCGTTGAAGAAATATTTTATCATATTACGTTCTGTTTGAAATGTCTGAACTGGGGTTTGAACCGTGGTCTTAGGTCTAATAGGCGAACACCTTACCTACTAGGCAAAGGCGACTTCAACGATACTATAAAGCAAGTTAAACTGAGTACCCAAACGTTTATATAAAATCTAGATTGGAGGCCAAATTCAAATGATTTTAAGTGGGAGAAATGTTGGTGGGATGCCCACTCTTATAAGGCGTTTAAATGTAAATTATTATAGAAAAATATATTCTCGTTCTTGTCTTAGGTAGTTATGGTTTATTGTTGCTTTATTCAGCTTGTGATTAAGTTCTGTAGCTGATTTATGTTGTCGTTGCCTTTACTTTTCCCTAACCCGCTATAGTCCGGACTGTAGTGTGTACGTGTCCCTACGTAATGGGGACGAGCCCTCCGCGGTCGGGTGAGGGTGGGTTAGTGTGAGGCCGGGGACGTTCGACAAAAAAAAAAAAAAAAAAAAAAATACTATCGTTCTGAAAACAGATTATCTGTTACAATATCAGCAGAGTTAACAATACCATTTTTGGCTGCATGGCATGCTATCATCGTGGGTTTTATTCTGTATTTTATTTTATTTCCTGTGTATTATTTACAAAAGCTTGAGCAATACTATGTAAACAATGCCAGAACTGTCAAAAAGGTGGTTTAAGGCACAAGACAATCTTATCTTGCTAACCACCTGTATAACGTGTGAGACAGAGTCCTAAAGCAATGTGTTGGGAAAAATGGGTTTTTTTGTTTTTAACCAGGTTAAACTAGGTTAGGTCGAAGTGGTAGCTTTGATTACTAAAGCATACCTGTGTTGTGACTCCATAGGAATGCTCAGCCCCTGTACTGACCAACTTCCACCAAAGTAATCGAAGAAGTTGGTCAGCGCAAAAGCTGCACATTGTTTTAACTAAGTTTTATAAATTTCTTTGGGCTCATATATGTAAGTATCGTATCCACTTCAAGTCGCATATGCCCCTTCGCCCTTGCCAGTATCTCATTAATATGAAAACTTTTTTTCAAAACTTCGTTTTCATATATTCATTCTTAATTTTTTTCCTTTGTCGAATTTTTTTCTGCTTTGTTTTAATATTTCTTTTCATATCTTTTTCATTTTTCGCTACGTTTTTCATGGAAATTTCTTCAATTTCAAAATTTCCCTCCTTCCTTCTCTTTTTTTCCTACTCATTCCTTCGTTAACTTTGCAATTACAAGGATTGATTACTTTTAAAAATACTTTGGAAAGTAACCGAAGAAAAAAGGACGAAGCAAACAGAAAAACTCCCAATAAACTACTCTGTGTGTGTGTGATATAAATGATGAAAAAATTATAAAAAAATGAAATGAGAAGAGGAGAATTTTTACTAATTTATCTGAAAGGTATGACATTTTTCAAATGCAATGCAATCCAAAAAAACAAGGATAAATCCTTAAGGATACCATGCAAGAAAAAAGAAGAGATCAGGGGTGAAGCAACTATTTTTTGTATGCATTGGGAATGAATGAAAAATTTCTATAGTTTTACCAAAAAAATGCAAAAAAATATTTTTCATTTAACATTTGAGTAAATAAAATTAAAAAAATTTAAAGAATAATTTAATCACCACCACAAGCTTCCAATATTCAGAATTTAAAATTCAAAAAGACGTATAAAATGAACTTATTTTTCATTAAATTCTCTTCCCTAGTAATTGTAATTTCGAAAACACAAGTCTTGAGGTTCTTTTTTTGGATATACGACTTCCTTTTTTTCAAAATTGCAAGTGTCAAGCAGTCGTGTGTCAAAAATTAAAATTAATTTGTTTTGTCAATGACTTCAACTTTTTTCTTCCGTATTTATAATGTATCTGTTGCTTCCAACACTGTGTGAAAATCATAAACAGCCGTTTCTCTTAAAGTGAAGTAAAAATTAATTTGAAAAATTATTATATTTTTGAAACAATTTTTTATAACATATTGAGTGTACCTTGCCACAACCACTCAAATGATTTTTCTTTCAACAAAACTTTGTGCGAAATGTGTCCAGAATCCAGACTGTACTGTGTGTTTCACCGAAATTCTTTATAAAATACGAATGAACGCCATTATGTGTGGAATATAACATCGTGAAACGCATTCGAAATGTGAAATGAATTCGAAATATCCAACTTCCAAGACTACCTACTTGCATACATAATTGGTCATTACAACTCTTTAGTCAGGATTACGACCAAGCTTCTCACACCACTTATGTGTGAAAACGACAGATTTTTTCGAGAAACATTTCATGGCAATTTTATTTACTTTCAGAGTTATTGCCAGAAATCTGCTGATAGGAAGCCACTTAAGAAATATTTTTTTGGTTTAATCATGACCTCTACTTACTAAACTACGACGACTTAAGAAAACACCACAAAAAAAAGTCTATCGGGTTCAAATGGTACGATCTCGGTAGACACACCACACCATCTCCACGTGAGATGATCACGCCTTCAAATGACTCGTGCAAAATAACCAATATAGCGTAAGCTGTATGGCACGTTCCTGTTGATACCACCTGCCAGTGGTGTCCAGATCATCTAAAGAAATTGATAATCATCGACCTATAGTGCTCGCCGTTGACCGTGATTGCCTGGCCAACGTTGTTCTCAAAGAAATATATAAGCCGCTGGAAACTTTTCGGAATGTACTGGAAGTTCTTGGATCTTATGTGGATTGGTTACTTAATTGGTTATTACATCCCTTTAGTCAGGGTTACAACCTAACTTCCCACACCATTCATGTTGCGTGTGCTAATTTTATCCATGAGCTGTGGAGCCTACAGCTTAAAGTCGACTCTGAATGACAGATTTAGGAAACTTTTCTTCTGCAATTTTATTCACTCTCAGAGAGCCAATTAGCGAACACATGTATAATCGAGGGAAGAGCCAGATAGCTTATATTTTTTTATTTTATTCTTCCTGTTTTTGATATTAGATAAGTAACAGCTATTCCATGGTGGACCCTTGTTATTACAAGCAAATTGTGTCGGAACTGATTCAGATATGCAATGATGTAATACAGCATAGAAATTGAAGATAATATCATCGAGGTTATTTCCTGAAATTATTGAATCCCAATCAACATTCGATAATAAATAATTGAATTTATTGTAATCCATACGATGGAAGCAAAAGACTTTATAACGATGTTTTTTTCGAACTTCAGTTTGCACATAGATGTTCAACTCAATCGTAGGGTGAAAACGATCTTCAGGAGTGGAAATTGGATCACAAAGCTTTATAAAGCATAGTTGTCTATTATCATCTATGTTGATTGGCAAATCAGTCTAACCAAATGAGAACTTATTCGTCAGATGTAGCTTCAACAAGATGGCCTTTATTACTTGTCAAAGTTCGAAAGTCCTTGTTGGAAGACCCATATTTAACATAGAACTTTCGAGGTTTGCTTCGACGCATGGTATAACGTGGACCATCACTATACCTGAGTATAACTCCTAATATTTCTCTAGCCGCATCCAAAGATATGCTACGATATCGGTTAAAAAACAGTGATACGCTCGATGTAAAGATCGCTTCTCTATTTGGGGCCCATTTCATTTGGTGCAATTCGTCTGAAACTTTGGTTTGCATAATTCATGTGATTTTTAAAGTTAAGGCTATTGTCAATCAATACGTCAATCATTTGATTGATACTGGGAAGTTCAAATCGCTGACACCATTCCGAACTGGAGATTTGGTTTAAAGAAGGTCTTTGGACAACCAATAGGCCTACACACCAGAGATCAGCAATGAATCGTATTTTCGCTACTCATAGGTACTTATGAAATTTTGAGTATGAGTGAGTCAAGAGTATTAAAATTCAACTACTCAGATTCATTCGTACTCGCTACAACATTGATTTATAAGTACAGGTTGCAATGAGTATGAGTACAACGTTGACATCAAACTGACAACATTCGATTCATTGTTTGATTCATACACCTACTCATTCAGATTCATAAATTTAGAAAAATACATATAATACTTACGAATGATTCGAATCACTCGAATCATTCATCAAAATTTACAGTAGTAGTTATTGTTGCATTTACAAAAGAAGAGAAAAGAAAAGACAAAGACAGCAAGCAAAGCACACACACAACCTTCTAGCGAGTATTGTGGTGTTCGTACTCGAATCATACTTATTTTGTGCTTCGTGTATATGTTGAATCATGGAGAGTCGAAATCAACAACATCGTGCATATTGTTAAGTATGAGTACGATGAGTATTTCTAACTTTGAATATGAGTAGTATGAGTATGATATTAAAATAAGTATGAATGCGTATAAGTAGCTGAAATTATAAGTATGACTCGAATCTACTCATCGTTTTGAATACTCGTTGCTGATCTCTGCTACACACACTCCAATAATATCTGACCGAAAAGTTTTATGTATCAGCGATAATCTCGAAGTCTAGTTTAAAGCACCTTTATCGCGAACTGTTTGGGAAGAAAATAATCATTGATTACATTGCTGAAATAAAGAATGAAGGGTTCGGAGTTCGATAATCGATTATTTTAATGAAGCGCTCTTTTACTTCCTACATGACTTATTTTTACGATCAAGTGATGAAGACATTTTGAATTTGAAAACTTGAAAATGCAAATCATTTCTGCTGGATGTCCGAAAGGCACCACTCGTTCTTTTTACATTTTTTCCTTTCAATACGTCCTTAGTTTCCTTAGACTTATGTTTACGTATCTAAAAATTACTTAAAGAATTTCTAAACTGTACTTAAAAAAGAAAAGAGGATACTTCTCACAATAATTAAAGATGATTAGAATTTGAATTCACTCTCTCTCTCTCTCTCTTTAAAGTATACACAAATAAATAATGCCTGTGCAGTGGGAACAAACAGTAAAGTAAAAAAGGTCTCGGTTAAATTGTTATTTTAATAATAATAATATTGTTATTGTTATTGTTGTAACAGCGTCCAAATGTAACACTTGAAATCCATTTAAAATTTGATTTGATTACACTCGCCGCTACAATCAGGCACGGGGTCGGAGTCTCATAACCCAAGAAAAGGGTGCAAAATTAAACGTATCATCATCGGCCAGTAACCGTGTGCCCGTGTGATCTATTTTCAGTGCTCAAATTAGATTTGAAGGTTTGGTCACGTGTCAGTCAATGCTTTTTGCGTTTAATTTTTGTTTTTTGTTTCACTTTTTTGCCACTTGAAATGTATTTGTTGTACCCACTGCAAGAAGACAAACACAATAGATCCTTACACTAGTCATCTTGGCAAAGATATCTTCCTGGGTTCTATGTATGGTGTGTGTCTGGGGTATCGTTTAGTTGAAATGTTTGTTATTATTGTTGTGTTGTATGCCTGTGTGTGTATTGTTTTTGTGTAGTTTGTTTACGTTTTTAAGGTTTGTTAATGATTTCATTATTAAATCGAATATGCACTCATCCACCATCCCTGGCTGGCAGTATAAAACGTTTGCAGTGAACGTATTCAAGTATCCTTAATGTTTTGCTGGCTGTTGATTGTTTATTTGACGCTGTTTTCCAAAAATCTCTAGAGAGACACTTTTTTTTCTTAATTTCACTTAAATTTAGTGAAATTTAGTGTAGAGGTGTGTGCATATGCACGATGCGGTATGTCAGTGACAGTGCCAGTGTCTCAGTGTCAGTATCAATTTGTTGTTTTCTTCCAGGATTTTAATTTATTTTCTTAACAAATATTCGTATTCTTTTATTTCACTTCTCTCGTGCTGTTAATGAATTTTCCATTTTCCAATGTTTTCATTTTGCTTTTACTGTGCTTCGTAAGCAATATATTTTTTCATTTTTCTTTGTTGTTCTCGACTGTGTCGTACCACGCCAAAAATATTGCTTCCGAACTTAACAGAATTGTAAAACAACTAGATCCTGCCACTCAGTTATGGCAGGGAAAGCTGGATTCTATACAGGCAGAGACATAAAAAACAGGTTGAAAAATTGTCATCACCAATACAAAGAAAAGCAATGCAAGCCTGGAAATTACGAATCAAAAATTCGGAGGACTTCATATTAGTTTGCGGTCCCGGAAACATGCTGACCGCATCCAGAGCAGAATAAATAGCAGCAGCTATGCACTTGCATCACATGTGACTATCACAAGCGGAAGGAAATCGTTTTATTCCACGCCTGTGTAAAGTCTAAGATTTCGTATGATTGTGAATCGTGGAATGCAATAAACTAAGGATATCTATCCAATACTAGCATAAAGTGACCGCTGCCTATGCTAAAGTTGTCTGACCAGGGACTACCTGCAATCATTTCATGTTGACCAAACTCCAGATATATTGGAAATTCTGTGTAGTAACTGATGATGGACTGGGAACACTGGATTGTAAAGTAAAAAGTAACTGCTTCTCCCAAGATGTATTAGAGTCATGGCTTTGTACAAACATAATTATAAACACTTTATTAATATGCTCTATGATCCTCTGGGTCATTATCACAATATGCACTGATATACATACATACATAATTGGCCATTACAACCCTTCAGTCTGACTACGCAGTAGTGGTGGATGCCATAGACCTATGGATCGATGTAACTGTCGATACATCGGAACAATTCGATGGTTTTTCTATTGATCATCATCGATAGAACATCGCTGCATCGAAGTTGAAGAAATAAATTCTCGAAAACCTCTGAGGTGGAGTTGGTTAACTTACAAAGACGTGCTTGTGTTGGTATAACCGAGGCAATGAGAGCCAGAGCCAGCAGCTCTATTGAATTTTAACCCATTGTAGTGATGCAGTATTAATTAAACCTGGTTGGCAGTTGCTTTCTTAACTGTTCCCTCGACCAGTAAACTCTGCAATTTTGGAAAATGCTTGGCGAAATGGCTATGGAAGGGAATGGAATAATTAAGCTGTTGCATACTCTTTTAAGGGATTAAGAGTATATACTGGGACAGTCCAAAAGTGATAAATTCAGAGGTCCAAACGAAATTTTACGCCACCGTAAGAAGTTTTCAGTTCAACTTAGACAAGAAGTAGGACAGGACATATTATCTGACAGTTAAACCGGAATTAGAATAGAATGCTAAATCGTTTAGTCAGAACTTGATCTGTAGGTACGTAAGAATTGGCCTAAATGAGCAGGCAGATCAGCTTAAGGGTAGGGTATCTTACAAGAACCGAATACACGGCTTAACAAAAGATAGAGAGAAGCGAACATACTTCTCGAATCGTCTTAAGTTTATTTGGGTAATTACAATGAGAGAAGGTGACGAGTTGACTTGTGCATCAGATTATCGAGAAGTAGCCTGCCGTAATGTAATCGGCATTTTATAGAGCTTAATAGACTTAAACCACTATTGCTTTGGAATAGGAATGCATACAAGTTCAATATGTAGACCTCTTGATGAGAATACTCCAATACGTACTTGGAGACTATGTGATTAAAAATGCATATCATAGGGAAACACAGGGGCGTTTATCAAGTAATATGCAGGAAGTTATGCTTACAAACAACGAAGAGCATTCTGAGGAGAAAGCGAAACAGGTTATGTACCTTGAGAGCAGTCCCATGCAGTCTGCTTTTTAAGTCCATTTTGTTACAAGAATCTATCGATGTATTTTGTGGGTGTCGATATAACATCGATAGTTCTTTGTGATGCATTATATCGTAAAAAGCTGTCTTTAAAAAAGTATATGACAGGTACATGACTTTTCATTGGAAATATTTCAACTTGACGTTATAACCTCATAATTATGATTCACCATCACTACTGAACCTTATCAATAAATCTGAAGTATTCTACTCACACATTTCCCATGAACCATGAAAAGATTGCGAACTGAATACATTATCTTAAATGGTAATAGAATATGACTGTTAGAAGCCCTATGGATTTAAAACCATGATTATGGAAAATTTCAGTGTGTAGCTTAGTAGCTGGATGTTATACTTTTTAATATCTTTTAAATGTTCGTGTTACTATATCTATGTATACGTTTGTAAATATTAATGGACATGAACCTATAAAAAAAAAAAACGGTTGACGTCAAACTCTCTAAATGTAAGTGTCTTTTCTTTATGTGATCTGTTATTGATTCCCAATTATTATACAACAAATCCTTGGAAGACAAAATACGTGTTTAACCACACATGCTTTCAATATGTTTTTTTTTTTTTTTGCTTTATTACTTACTGTTGCCATCTTATCTGGCGATAATTAATGAAGCCATAAAAATTAAAAATACAATTAATTAAAAATGCACACACTCTTACCGCTAAGCAACACGCTCTCCTCCTCCCTCTTTCCCTCATTCGTTTAATACAGAAATTGATTCCGTTTTTTTATTTCTCCTGAAGTTAGTTTTCATAGTTAGTGCATAGTTCGATGGTCGATTGTATTTGTTTGTTCTTCTACCAGCCGCCAATTGCTCGTAAAAAGTGTTAAAAGTCATTCGGATTTTTTGTTGTTGTTTCTCTCTATCCACTCACAGTTAAAATTTTATGATCGAACACTTGAATTTCTTATGGCTTTTCATTGTGTTTGTTTTGTTGTTTTTTTTTTGTTTTTGTTTTGCTTTTCAATTACAACAATTTCTCTGGATATCCTAAAGAAAGATTTCCATTTACGAGTTCTTTATTCAAAATCAATCGGACTTGAAATGAGAGTGTGTGTGTGTGTGTGTACTTCGTTGCGTTTTGTTTAATTTTATTTGATTTCGTTACACAGTACCACCAGTAGAGTACTGTTCCTCTCTACTACGGTCATTTGTTTTACGATGGAGGACATTTAAAACGAAGAAAAAATACACCGACGAGCCAAAGGGTAGGGTTGAATTGAAAAAAAGTCAGTGCCCGTTGTAATATATGTATGTGGGAAGGAGTTGTGGGGTTGGGGCAGGCAGTTTGGTTTTTAAAATTTCGATCGATTGCTCGTTGAAATGTCTTGTTATGCGACCATAACACAAATGAAAATTATCGTAAAATCCTCATTTATTATACGTACGTATGTATATACGTTTGTATTCATATGTAATCTATGATGGTCGATTTCATTAGATTTATAAGTGGATACAATTTATTTAATTTTTTTTTCTGTTTCTGTTTCTGTTTGTTGTTTTTTTTTATTTATTTTTTCAATCGTAAATGTCAGAATATAATTTAAGTACTCATTTTATGTGCGTAGTTTTATTTGTTAAGCGTTTTAGCATTTAACTATTTCAGTATTTATGTTTTATTTCTTTTATTTTTAAACAATCATTTAAATGCGCACACATACAGAGAAAGAGTAAAACCATGTGTTAAGACAGTTGCGTGTTTAGTGGGTAATGGAAAAAGCATAGGTTCAGTGACCAAAACTGGTTAAAAAATTTAGTTTCACAGTGAAAGTTATAACTTTATTGATACAAAACATTTATTGGTTATATGGAAGAAACTAACCAAGGGAAGATGAAATTGAAAAACGAAAATTCTGCACATTTTTTGAATGACAGCTGAAGAGCCTTTAGATTTCTACATCGAAGCTGTCAAACTAGGGCAATCATATACTGTGATTATAGAGGTCAAAACCAGATTAAAGAGCATTCTATGAAATTCAAAATGATTCAATATTGCAACCGACGCTAGCCGTAGAAGAAATAGATGGATGCTATACGTACGTACATAATTCGTCATTAAAAGCCTTCAGTCAGGATTACGACATAAGTTCACAGACCACTTATGTTGTGTGTGTTAATTTTATACATAAGTGGCGGGACCTCTTCGAGTTAATCCAGAAATTTTGCTGAGAGGAAGTCGCCGAAGAAATACATGCTATACGTACGTACGTAATTCGTCATTACAACCTTTTAGTCAGGATTACGACCTAGGTTCACATACCACTTATGTTGTGTGTGTTAATTTTATACATAAGTGGCGGGACTTCTCCGAGTTAATCCAGAAATTTGCTGAGAGGAATTCACCGAAGAAATATTTTTTTCATTTTTCGTTTTGTTCGAGATGCCTGAGCCAGTGTTTGATCCTCTAGTTCTGGCCAACACACTACCTACTTGACTACGGCTACTTCAAACTTCGCTTTGGTTTGTCCACATTCAAGTCAAGATTACGACTTAGCTTCACACACCACTTATGTTGTGTGCGTTAATTTTATATGTGAGTGGTGGGACTTACAGTTTAAAGCCGACTTCGAACAACAGGTTTTGAACAATTTTCATGACAATTTTAATTGTACGCTCACGGTATTTGCCAGAAATTTGCTGAGAGGCAGTCGAAGAAGAAATATTTTAATTTCGTTTTGTTGGAGATGTGTTGACTTGGGGTGTGGACCGTGGCCTCACTCTTAATAAACCAACACACTACCAACCAGACTACGATGGTTTGAGTTAAAATTGTCATCAAAGTTCAAATTTCTTTTTATGTCTACAACAAATCAATTCTGTGTTCTAAAACACGTTTGGAAACTTTAAAGGTGTTATTATCATCATTGTGAAGACGTGCCCTACGATCTATTCTACTACCCTTAATCTATAAGTAGGTACCCCACTAATCTCTTCTTCCAACCTTTTACATTGACAAACTTCAGTATGCTGTACGTTGGAAATAAGTATAATGCCCTGAACAGCACCTGATGTATACCCAAGTGTTTCATTCTCATCATCAGACATTCTACATATATGTTGTTGTATCGAACACAATCTATTCATATTCTGAACAAGTGAATTTGGGACCGGTTACTAATCTCTTGTTATTTGTGTATAGTCTGATACATGAATTAAATCTCTTCTTCTAGTAGTTTAACAACATCTGTCCGCACTCCATCGAAAGGCTCTGGACTAATCAGAGTTGTGGAAGCTCCTCGCAATGTCATCTGCCTCCCCGTTGTCCTAACGTAATTACCATGTCGTTGCACTTTCAAAATCTGGCACACACAAGATCGGTGTTCTGCTGCAGAGAGACAAACAAATGCTCACCATAAACTTCATTCATTTGAAGAAAAGAGGGTTAATGAACACTCTTCTAGAAATAGCAAACCGATGTGGCTCGTTATGGACAAATGCAGAACAAAATTTTCGTAAAATCTGTTCAGAACTCATTTAGGATCCTCACAGCAGTAGTTACGAAAAACTGGTTTCATTGTTGTGTTCCAAGCCCATGGAGGCTTGGAATACCTCACAACAGCTTCTGCGGAAGCTGTAACGGCGGGGAAGAAGGGTAGACCATAGAAAATCTTTTCATTCATTGTCCGACATTTGTGAACCTAAGGCAAATGATTCTTGGGCAGTCAGAATTTATTTACAAAGCAAGCCTAGTCAAAGCCCATTTTGGCCACAATCCATACCTTTATAAAACTATCGGAATGACTGAGAGGTGCCTGCCAGAAGTTATAGATAAATGATTGAATTTATACTAACAGTGTCACAATTGGAGCTCATGGGATCCAAGTAAGCGTACGGCAATTTAAGCTAAACTAACCGACAGACGCCGTAGTCTAGTAGGTAATGTGTTAGCTTATTAGACATGAGGCCACGATTCAAACCCAATGTTAGACATGTCCAACGAAACGAAATATGAAAAAAATATTTCATCGGCGACTTTTTCTCAGCAGATTTCTGAGAAAAACTCTGAACGTACAAATAAAGTTCCCATGAAAGGATTCTCAATAAAATCTTAAGTTCGGGGTCGATCTTAAACTGTAGGTTCCACCACTCATGTATAAAACTAACACCACACAACATACATAAGTATTGTGAGAAGCTAGGTCGTAATTCTGACTGAACTGAGGGTAGACAACAGAAAATCTGCGTTAAAAATGTCTATCAAAAATTAATTCCAGTTGGCATTTAAGAAATCAACGTCGTTTATGGATTTTTCTTTATTTTCTCCTCAAATCACTCGTTATTCGTCTATCAATGTTCGTCAAATATGACCTAAGCAGGGTAGCTTGGTTAAATTTTCAAAATAGCTTACTGGCAGATGCATATTGGCAGGTGCACAGTGGTTCATTCTTTTAAGACAAATGAAATCCATAGGTTTACATACGTTCCTCGTTATTTAGTCTTAAAAATTTTGGAATACACTGTCGTTTCACATTCTTAAGTACTTTCTTGAGACCAAAAAACTCAAACTTATTCCCCATTTCGTATGTTTACTGTTGTAGTATGTATGTCGAACATTAAAAATGTCAAACATTTCAATAACGTAGATTAAAGTAGAGAGTAAAGTAAACGTAAAAATTTATTAAAACTATAAAAGGCATTAAAAATTTATTAACAAAATATTTACATAGAATTCATAAATAATACATGAACGAACGAACCGAGCAAATGAACGATAATTTTTATGGCAAACGTTTACAATGCTACGCATTCAATCAACCCTGCCCTTCAAAGTCCTATAAAAATCAGATTTACGAGTGATGAGCAACAAAGATTTCTGTGACGTTGTGACGTTGACGTTCTTGACAATGTTGAATGGTAATAAAATTTATAGAAATACGAGAAAAATTGTGTACTTGTGAGTTCAAATCTTTTATATTTTTTCCATAATTATTTTTGATTTTTATTACAAGAAAAAAAAACAATAACAAAATAATTTTAATAAATGTTATTCCCCTCTCCCCTTTTCTTCCCAAAAAGACACAATTAAGATGCAGATGTACTCATATGCGTATCCTTTTTCTATTCATTTCATAGGTTTATGACCCTATAATACATACATACCAACCAAATGACGAAACGATCCCTACACTCGCTCTCTCCACACGCAAGTGCTCTTTTAATAAAATATTTCGAATAATTTTAATTAAAATAGACGTCGCTGTGATTTCCAACAAAATATTCATGATTTGTCTTTGCGTTTTCTGGATTTAATAGTGCATTTATAAAAGCATATTTATTTATCTATTGCACGAGTATCGGGCATATGCACGATTAATTTTTATTTTATACGTTCATCTCATCGTATTGTATACACATTTTAATGCATTTTTTTCATTATGCAGCGATATTTTCCAATATTTTTACGATTATTGACAAGTGTCATGTGGCCCCCTCGAGTACAAGTATTTTGTAAATATTCGCCATTAAAAATCGGTTGTAAAAATTATTACAATTTCTAAATACATATCAACATATGCAATATTATTTTATAACAAAAACAACAAACAAAATTAATAATAAAAATTGTATTGTATTGTAAGTGTGTTGGACAATGTTTAGAGATTCATTAAAATTTAACGTATAATTAAGAATATAAACTTATTATGGAAATAAGCAGAATATTATGGAAATTTTTCATTCAGGTTCTTTATTCCCATTTTTGATTTATTTTTTCAACCACAATATGCGATGCCATATGAGCCGTTCAGTGCACAAAGTGATTAATTCCACTTTTTGAAAAATCTTAAATTTAAGTAGCAAAGCACTTGGAATAGTCACAACTTTTTATATTTATTATAACTTTCCTAAATAGTAAAGATTAACACCATTAACACCATTTTTGGGCAATTGAATAATAAGTAATTTATTTCAGAAGACATTTTGATTAACTCCGTACTCTTATGTAAATAGTTTCAATAACGCAATTCAAATGCACCACTAGCAACCGTTGAAGGTAGGAAAGGAAACCCACTTAAAAGAGTCAGAACGGGCTCGCAGTCAAATTGGTGGCGATCGAATGGCAGCATCAGAAACAATTTTTGTATTTTCTTTCGACTTAGAAAAAGCTTTAGTCTTTCCTAAACTGACCACATCTGTAGCTTATTATAAGCGAAAATATATATTATATGTTATGAATTCAGTAAAAATATAGGCCACATGTTTTTTTGTCCAGAAACTGAACGATCTTGTGGATCTCAAGAAATTTAATCGTGTCTAACAAAAAAAAAAATTAAAAATTATGCTGCAGACTATGAAAAATAATAACATATTCTGATTTGTGTACCGGGCAAAATAGAAATATTAAAACTGTCTTAAGTTTATTGAAACTTGTTCAAAGTACGAAAATAAGAGCTGAGTCAATTGAAATAAAATTTTTGGTAAGTGGTCATAGCTATTTACCTAATGACTCAGATTTTGCCATTATTGAGTGAAATGCAAAAACAATTCAAAACATTTATTCACCAGATGATTGGTACAATATAATCAAAATGTGCAAAAAGAAAGCACCATTGAATCTAATCCAAATGACCTACCAAAATTTTTTTTCAACAAAACCTTTAGAAAACTCAATCATTAACAGAAAAGCAACCGTTATAGGGTTTCCAGTAAATTGGCTTAAAATACGCTGCATAAAGTTAGAAAGGTCAAAAACCCATCTCAAACAATTCAAATATGACTATAATGAAGATTTAAAATTTAACGAAATTTACATAAGGAAATCTGTAGCAGGTAGGCCACAAAGTATGAAAAATGTAGATCAGCCTTTATTATATTATAAAGGCAAAATTGTGACAAGGGAAAAAAGGGGATACATGATGGATCTGCTTAATTTCATTCCTCCTGTTAACCATAATTGCTTTAAAAACTTAAGAACAAATCGAAATGACGAGTCCTTACATACATCTGATGAAGAATACATTATTTATACTGCTATAAAGTAATCACAAAGAATATATTATAACAGCACTGTAAACACTGATTTTTATGGAAAATTTGTAATAAAAATATGTAATAACTAACTTTTTCTGCAATAAATAAAAAATCTTAAACTTAAAAATTTAAATAACTAATTTAACTTTATTACTTTTTTCAGTTGCCAAATCGATTAACTCCACCATTCATAAGAAATTTATAACATTACTGACATTATTGTTTTGGCTATTCTTTCTTATTAATTTTATATACCATTAGATGAAAGCTATATATGTATTTATGTATTCTACAATATATATTTGAATTTATATTGTAAAGGGAATTTTAAAAGACAATTTACATTACTTCATCGCATTTCTCAACTTTTTGTTTTATGGAGTTAATCGATTTGTGCACTGAGCGACTCATATGTTGACATCATCCTAGAAAAGGTTTCTCTGACAAACAACAGAATGCTGCTTTTAAACATAACTTCCTGTCTAATACTCGATGTGCAGCTAAGAGTTCCTTTCTGAAAAGCATAATACATTACAGGATGCAAGTATGTATGTGTACTGGTCTTTAGTTTTTCCCATCACAGAAAGTATGTACATGTTGAACTTGAAGCGTTTCCTATTTCTTAACAAAAAAAAAACTTTGAGTCTGCAATGGTCAGTTAGAAGACCGATCACTATTCTTAGGCTGTTTACGGTTAGTCTGTCTTGTATCCGATTGTTAACTCTCCTCCTAAAATTTTCTAATACAATATTAGTTTCAGTCGCAGTGGTCTAGTAGGTAGTGTGTTGGCTTATTAGACTGAAGGCCAGAGTTCGAATCCCAGGTCAGACATCAAAACGAAAATATTTCTTCGGTGACTTCCTCTCAGCAGATTTCTGGCAAAAACTCTGAGAGTAAATAAAATTGCCATGAAAAGCTTCTCAATCAAATTTGTCGTTCGGAGTCGACTTTAAACTGTAGGTCCCGCCACTCATGTATAAAATTAACACACACAACATGAGTAGTGTGAGAAGCGAGGACTGAAGGGTGCGGGCTTCTTGGGGACGATTGCTGTAGACTGCCTAATGGTGAAGGTATAGCACTGGCCATTTTATAGTCACCTAGCAGCAACTCGTTTCCTTGCCGTTCGCATCTTGAGATGTCCACAAACACTACTCTCTCTCACTCACTCACTCTCACTACCTCTCTTCCAACTTCCTATAACCCATTTTCCTAAAAAACCTGCACAATGCACTGCATGAGTAGGGGCCATCCCCTGAGTGCTGGTTTCACAAAAAAAAAAAAGTTTCAGACCAGTCTGGCATGAGAATAATCTACATCTCTTCCAATCTTTACAGATTCATAGAAAGATTATGATTAAGATTTTAACGACAGTGTGGAAGCAAAGGCTGTCTGCTACTACACCCATTGTAACAATGCAATACATTTTCACAAAGAGCGTAATTTCTAGGCAATCCTGACCTCCAAGGACCATTATGCCTATAACCTAAAATTTAAAGTTCTGTACTTACTCAGTTGATCATTACAACTCAGGATTACAACCTATCTTCTCACACCATTCATTTTACATACATGCATACATAATTGGTCATTAAAAATCCTTGAGTCAGGATTACGACCTAGCTGTTCGCACCACTTATATTGTGTGTGTTAATTTTTATACAGATGCGGCGCGACCTACAGTTTAAAGTCGACTCCGACGGACAGATTTTTGAGAAAGATTTCATTGTAATTTATATTTACTCTCAGAGTTTTTGCCAGAAGACTTATGAGAGAAAGTCGTCGAGAGAAATATTTTACAATTTTCGGGTCCTTGAAGTATTAACCATGGCCTAGCGTTTAAAAAGCCAATACAGTACCTACTAGATTACAACGACTTGGGCTCTATACTAGCTCCAGACATTTCATCATCAACGTAAATTCCAACGATATCCCTATGTTCTAAAACGCATATTCATATTGTTAATATCGAATGATCCTAAACTTTACTAAGAAATCCCCGGCATTCATAGCTGAGTTTGAACTACAGGCTCGTGTGTAATAAGCCTACACACTACCTACTAGACTACGGTGACTTTTATATACTATCTGCCTTTATTGTAACCTGTCTGAATAAATTGAGAAATTTTGATGAAACATCTAATATCCCAACAAGCATTTCACAGCCTTCAATATGGACATGATCTGAACTTGGAATATACTCCAGTACATAGGCAGCCTATTCGAAAATCAAATAGTAGAACAGTTAATATATATGTAAACCCAAACCTACTCTGTCCAGCATTTTAAAGTTGTCGGTATAGACCTCAAGGGCATTGCCGAAATCCTCTGGATTGTTAGACCAAAAGTCTCTAGTTGGACTGCTAAAATCAAGAGCACTATTTAGAAAATTATAAGAAATCATGAAGTCGATCTGAATATAAATATGGCTTCCTAGTATTTTTTATTGTTATTATGTCATTACAGCATTTTATAGGCCAGAACATAACTGCATTGAGCCTTACTGTCACCAGCACAACGTTATGTCTTAATAAAATGTCGAAATGAAGCCAATTTAAATCAACAATGAAGGCCTTATTTGGACGACACTTGTGAGCAGGACAGCTGGCTGTCTGCGGATCTTACCTAAAATACAGTGATATTTTCATCACATGGACACAGTGAATCTAGATAGGCTCCAGTTAGAGTCTGGCTTAAGCCAGCAATTCTGGCACACCTTTTCTATTTTAAGAGAGTTTGGGATTCACTATAACCCCCAGATATTGAATTGAATTCTCAGGATCAGTCAATCAACGGTAGGTGCCTTCTGTGACCTTGTGTGACTCATCGACTAGAGATCAGTAACGAGTATTCAAAACGATGAGTAGATTCGAGTCATACTTATTACTTCTGATACTTATACGCATTCATACTTATTTTAATATGATACTCATACTACTCATACTCAAAGTTGGAAGTACTTGTCGTATTCATACTTAACAATACGCATGATGTTATTGACTTCGACTCGTCTCTACTTAACATTTACACGAAGCACAAAATAAGTATGATTCGCGTACGAACACTACTATACTCACAAGAAGATTGTGTGTATGCTTTGCTTGTTGTCTTTGTCTTTCCTTTCTTCTTTGTTTGTATATGCAACAATAACAAAGGCTGTAAATTTTGATGAATGATTCGAGCCACTCGAATCACTTATAAGTATTATAAGTATTTTTCTAAATTTATGAATCAGAATGAGTAGGCGTATGAATCAAACACATTTTGAATGTTGTGAGTTTGATGTCAACGTTGTACTCATACTCATTGTAACCTATACTTATAAATCAATGCTGTAGCGAGTACGAATGGATCAGAGTAGTTGAATTTCAATTCTGTTGATTCACTCATACTCAAAATTGCATGAGTGCTTATGAGTAGCGGAAAAACGATTCATTGCTGATCTCTGTCATCGACCACAAGCTTCTTAAATAGGCTGTGGGATAATTGAATTCAAATCGATTTAGGAGTTTTAGTTTTAATTTTTAATCGTTCAAAAATGGCATTGTTTCAATGAAACTAAATTTCATAAATTTCAGATTAACTGAGTAACTGTACCAAATAGGCTTGCTAATAGGAAGTTCCTATAGAAAATGTTAGATATTCTCATTGTACGAGTAGTATAAGACTTCTTGAATATATTAAATTTATTAAAGATCAAGTGAACGTTTATTTACAATTGTATATTTCGATAAATAGACCCGCAATTTATGCGCTAAAGAGAAAAACAGTTTATACATCATAAAAATATCAGAACATCACATCATGGAACTCCTATAAAAGATTGTTATCCTAGCAAAATGGCACCTTCATTTAAAGAATTTTTTTACCATCACAATAAAATAGAAATAGGATTTCTACGTAATTGGCCTATTTCAAGATGAGGGAATTCTGTTGGATTATTTTATATCTGAGAACGTATGTATGTATTATGCCACTATGACTTTAAATGTTTATTACACATGTGCATGTAATATTTTATCGTTTAATTAAGATTGACCGACGGCACACGCCAATTTGGCGTATTTAGAAAATTTTCGTAAATATTTTGATTTTTTCACTATACAGTCAGTGGCAAAAGTAAACCAATACTGATCATTTTTAAATTTTAAAAGTAAAATTAACTTTTTTTTTGCCTTTTTTTAAATTTAAACAATAGTTTAAAGGAGATTCAAATGGGTGTTATTTTTCGTAAATATTTTCCTTTTTCACCATATACAGTCATTGACAAAACTAAACAGATGCTTTATATATAAAAAATAAATTAAAATTAAACAATTTTTAATGGTTTTTTTTTTTAAATTTTAACAATAGTGGATTAACGTTTTCTTTTATTAAGAATAATAATGTAATTAAAAATAAAGGATTGAAGGACTACCAAAAGCTCTAAATCGTTCAGAAACATTAATATCAGTGCTCTGAGTATAGGAAGAGCTACCTTTTTTGAATAGTTCTTGGTATAGTTGGTTATAGTTTTTTCTTCTGTAAAAGTTGCCGTAGTATAAAAACAAAATAATAAGTGCTTATTAGTGGCAAGTCCGCGGTTCAAACCCCAGCTCAGACTTCTCGTAAAAGACGAAATATGGAAAAATATTTCTTTGGCATCTGCCTCTCAGCAGACATTTTTGAAAGTAAATAAATTTGCCATGAAAAAGTATCTCAAGAATCTGTCATTCGGAGTCGACTTTAAAATGTAGGATCCCTCCATTCATGTATAAAATTAACACAAACAACATAAGTGGTGTGTGAAGCTTGGTCATGACCGAAGTAGTGTAGTGTCATGGTGTTCATCATTCACATAATACGCTTGTGGAGATTTTTCTTCTATAAAGTCGCCTTAGTCTAATAGATGGTATGTTAACTTATTAGACGCGAGTCCGTGTTTTAAACCCCAGCTCAGACATCTCGTAAAAAACGAAATATGAAATAAAATTTCGAAGTTTTCGCAAATAAACTGCTCAGCAATAAATAAAATAAAATTGCCATGAAACATTTCTCAAATCTGTCGTTCGAAGTCGATATTAAACTGTAGATTTTGCCAGTCATGTATAAAATTAACATACCCAACATTGGTGGTGTGAAAGGCTAGGTTGAAAACCTGACTAAACTGTTGATATCTCCAAGAATACGAAATATGAGGAAATATTTTCGGCGACTTCCTCTCAGCACATTTTTGACAAAAACTCTGAGAAACTTAATGGTAATTAAAAGTTTCTCAGAAAAATCTGTCGTTCGAAATCGACAGTTGCTCCCGCCACTCATGTATAAAATTAAAACACACCGCATTAGTGATGTGAGAAGCTAGATCGTAATCCTAGCTGAGGTGTTGTAATGACCCGTTATGTATATATGTATGTATGTTAAGATATGTGTGAAAGTCCTTATGTAAAACTTTTGTGATGCACTGTCATTATATTTTTATATTCTTATTGTGCGTTTGCTTTTGCAAAACATTATTTGTTCATAATGATTTTTGACGGTAAAAGGCAGCAGTAGAGAAAATGAAATGAAACTTTAAAATCGTATGTTTTTTTTTATGATGATTTTTATAAAATAGAGCAAGCAATGGATGATTCAAGTAAAAGTCCACGGAAATTTTGTGAATTCAAAATGTAAATATTAGGCAAAATAAACTTTTGCGGAAATGCACTACAAAATTAATTAAATGGAGAAGAGGAAGAAGGCCAAAAAAAACTAGGCTATTAAACAACGTAGACAACACTCGTATATGTTTAAGGCAGTTTGTTTGGTTTTGTTTTGAACCGGAGGGTTTTTTTTTATTCTATTTTAATTGAATATTTTTTTTCGTTAAAAAGGAAGAGAAAAAAAAACGAAATTAATGAAATAATTTAATTGAGAAAGTTTATCGGTTTAGGAATTAAAAATTAAATTGATTTGAATATAATTTGCAAGCAAATCCAACTGACTTGCCTGCCGCCGTATTGCAATTATTGTACGAATGCGTAGTGAAAGACTAGACGCCACTTATCCGGCTATAATGCGTACGTACTGAATTCTGTTGATGCCTGATAGTTGTTGTTACAGCAGTGCAGAGAATGCAGTAGGCGAACCATAAAGACGCCATCAAGACGTTGTGGGCATGGCCCTTAACATATCAGTCACTCTTTATACACTTCAGCACATTATCACTCTTCTCTCGGGTGTTGCCTGCAACAACTTGGCGACTCTATGACAGCCAGACCAGAATGTATGTTTGGTAGGATCGATCGGTCGTTTGAACGATGGGGTTGCATTGCAAAATTTCAATTGACACCTATTGAGAGGTAAAATAATCCATTTTCATACTTGCTCTGCCACTGTTGTTGCTGCCACATATCTCGTGCATATCGTGCCACTTGCCATGCCACACTAGTGTAATTGTTAATGCTAATTTTGTTTGTGCTCTTTTGTGTTGCAAAAAATAAGAGGAAGTCTTGCAATCGTTTTGGTTTGAATTTTTGCTTGTGTTTGGCCGACTTTAAATTTCAATTTCATTTTCGGTTAATTTAGGTTGACGCCAAACAAAAATTTTGTTGTTTAATTTAAAAACATGCTACACTGTAAGTGTATTATGTACTCGTATACGTATGTGTGTGTATGTTTTTGAAGCGTACAGATGATGAGGGAGCACCTTGCAACTCAATTCATGGCATTAGAAGCTTGTCGTTTCACTGTCATTGCAGTTATGCAGACATCATGTCGGCATGCATTATTTAAATTTCAGAGTGACTTTTGTAATTTTTTTTATTTTCAATTCTTATTCTTATTCTGCTTCGTTTGTCTTCACGTCTTTTATATGAAAGAAAAAATTAAATTTAATTTTTATTTGTTCTACTTAGATTGGGAATTCCAAAAACGATTTGATGTTAAAGTTGCTTGTCGTCCTTAACAAGTAAGGTTTTGAATTTTCAAAATTGTTCACAATAATCGCCGTAGTTCAAACCCTAGGTCAGACATCTCCAACAAAACGAAAAAATATTTCTTCGGCGACTTCTTCTCAAAAAAACTCTGAGCGTACAAATAAAACTGCCATGAAAAGTTTCTCAAAAAATCTGTCGTTCAGCGCAAACTTAAAACTGTAGGTCCCGCCACTCATGCATAAAACTAATACACACAACATAAGTGGTGTGAGAAGTTCAAAAATTAATCAGATTTACTTGAAAATTGTTACTCTGCGGTTTTTGGGTTCGCTGATTACAGATCTTCATTCAGATTTTAAAAATTCAAAATGGCGGATCCAATATGGCGGTCGTATGGCGTATGGCGATTTTCAAGTAAATCTAATTAATTTTTATAAACCTCGACTACCATATTAGATCCGCCATTTGGAATTTTTAAAATCTGAATGAAGATCTGTAATCAGCGAACCCAAAAACCCCTGAGTAACAATTAAATCTGATTAATTTTTAAGGACCTCCGTAATGTGTTTCTTTTTCTCTTGCACCCCTTGACATAAACCCACCCCCTACTTTAAGGGTGCATGCAAACAATTTGGCTTTGGGCTCATTTTAAAGAGCAAAAATCAATTGTCAATTTCTGACAATAGCGATGGTTTTAGCATGTCAGTGTTTAGCTCTAAAATTTTTCAAAAATGGCCAAAAACGTTATTTTTAGGGGTTTCAACCCCCTTTTTCTCGAAAACCTGACGTGATGGAAAGTTTCGTGTTCAGCACGCAAAATGAGTTCGGAAACACTTGGAGCCTCTTATTTGCACCAAAAAAGTCCAAATTTGCAGGGCTGTGTAATCATTTAGTTCCAAATGGATTCATAAAGGCCTCTAATGGCAGTTGCTGCTAAACCGTCCAATCCAAAAAAACAAAAAACAAAAAGATCTTATATAAAATTAATGGAAAGTATTAGGTTCTGCTGAAGTCATTATGTGAAAGTAAATAGGCCCCTAAGCCTTTTTCAAACAGTAACCCGCAATCACACTCACTACTATAAGTAGGTATTCGAAATAATAGAGGGATCTTTAGGATTTCAGTCTGTTAATATAACATCTACAGTAAGTAATTAAAATTCTACTATAAACCCGAGTAATTCAAATTAAAACCCAGAAGAGAGGCTTCAATATCCTTCAAATAATCAACATGATCCCACACAGAGAGCATTATGTACATCAACATGGCGAACATGGATGAAGAGAAAAGGAATAAATATGAATTCAAGGGGATGCATCGTTATTTTACTGGTTCAGGTATTTGTAATACTCCATCAGTCAGATGGGTGTTAGTTAACGTTTCTGTCATCATCCCTAATGTGCGACAAGAAGAGTAGCTGACTCATAGAGCTTTTCTTCTTTCTTTTCTGAAATGATGGCGACCATATATAAGAAAATTGGCCAAACAAAAGATCAACAGCGAACATCTACATCAATCCCCATTTAGAGTGAGCTTACCTACCGGTAAAGCTTAAAGATAGGAAACTTTATCGCTTTGTACCACCTAGTGTAGGGTACAAGCTTAGTTTTAGCTGACTGTACATTAAAAACACTATCCTCAAACAAGCTTCTTTACTTACGCATTCCATCGACTAGATATGGTTTCAGTTGACCGTAAAATACCGCTTGGTTTGTTTTTACAACAGTTGTACAACACATAGCACTCATTTCCGTAAGCAGGTTGTTTAAATCAAACTTTCATACAAAGCTGGATAAAGGGGAAATATCTGTAGGTACCCGTTTACATATGAGAAGTTTTCTATTCAGAAATTAGAGGAGCTTTCTTTCTTCTTTTTTTTTCTTTCTTATTTCTTTTTTTATTTATTTGAACAAACATTTGAAAAAATAGTCCTCAGA
Organism: Sarcophaga caerulescens; assembly: GCA_927399465.1. Lineage (NCBI taxonomy): Eukaryota > Metazoa > Arthropoda > Insecta > Diptera > Sarcophagidae > Sarcophaga > Sarcophaga caerulescens. The sequence goes on from OV656872.1 coordinate 16,836,627, forward strand.
GGATTATAACTTTGCAAACAAATTCCATAAGAAAATCGTTTCCCGCGAGGTATTATACCATATTGGACATGGACGACAGCTTGATTGGATTGCTTTTGAATTTCCGAGCGAAATTTTGAACTTGCATACATACATACACAATTGGTCGTTACTTCTCACACCACTTGTGCTGTGTGTGTTAATTTTATACATGAGTGGCAGGACCCACAGCTTAAAGACGACTCCGAATGACAGATTTTTGAGAAACTTTTTAATGGCAATTTTATTTGCCAGAAGTTTGCTGAGAGCAAATCGTTGAAGAAATATCCATATGTAGTCCAGTGTTTTCAGGCACAGATTTAAGTCGTTTTTGACTGTGAGTAGATTTCGCTGCATACTATAAAGACTGCAAATAGTAGGATTATGGCTTGAAGTGGCTGCCGGATAGCCAAGAAATTAATGTCACATTTAGATAGTAGACACACAAGTTATTTAACTACAATAAATAGAGACGATGTTGCCTCCTTGCACTCTGTGGTTAGCGGACACAGTTTAAAGTCGTCTCCGAACGGAGATTTTATTTTCTCTTAGAGTTTTTGAGAGAAATCTGCTGAGAGGAAGTCGCCCAAGAAATATTTTTTAAAATTTCGTAGTGTTGGAGATGTTTGACCGGTGGCTTGAACCGAGGCCTTACATTAGCCCACACATTACTTATTAGACTACGGCGACTTCACAATATCTCATACTGGAAGGTAAAATTAAATACTGAATGGGAATCAAGCTTAGGTAGCTGAGCTTGTTTAGGAATATATACCAATGAAATGTGTTCATCTCTTGGTATTAGGTTGTGATATACAATTATTTTTTTAAATTTTTTTTCTAATCCTATATACATACATTAGAGCGACTCAAGTTGTATGGAAGCGAAATTCGTGCTCGATGTACCCGCCTAAAAATGAACCTTGGACTTTTTTAATATGACATTTAAAATATTTCGGCTCCAGCTTTGACTTCTCGTGAGCTGGACCATTTTGAAAAAGGGTCTATTTTTACATGTTTTGTTAATTTGAGAATCTGTTTCCTTACCAACATATACAATATGTATATCATAAGAAAGGTTTTTTTAAGGCGCGTCCAACTGTATATACAATTTTTCCAAGGACGATCATCCATGTCCTTTTTTAAGGATATTCTGTGAAAAAAAAAACGGTTTTTGAATTTTTTGTTCGGGGTTGTTTATAATAAAAATGTCAAATTAACATATTTTAATCTTTAGTCGATTTAAGTAAATACGGGTCTCAGCTTTTTTTGAAATTCACGCTAATTCGCGTATATCTCATGATATACATATTGTATATGTTGGTAAGGAAACAGATCCTCAAATTAACAAAACATCCAAAAATAGACCCTTTTTCAAAATGGTCCAGCTCACGAGAGGTCAAAGCTGGAGCCGAAATATTTTATATGTCATCTTAAAAAAGTCCAAGGCTCATTTTTATTGGGGTACATCGAGGACTTTTTTTGGTGAGTCGCTCTAATATACATACGTACCATTAAAATAATTTAATATGGTTTGCTAACCATATTTCATTGCTTCCAAGATATCAATCGATCTCCAGCTAATATTTTGAACTGATTTTATTAAATTCTACACTTTTTAGCTGGTGGCTGATAGAAGAAAAATCTGTTGAAAGAAATAAGTCACAATAATATGCAAGACCGTTTACTATTCTTTAAGCTTTTATTAGACTGGCTAGCAATATACCACATTTCCTTCAAATCTATAAGATCTTGGTTAACAAATTGAATTCAATTTTCGTATGAAATGAAGAAAAAATTGATTTTAAATTGATTTTCTCCGTATTAAAATATTCATTTTGTATAATAAAATAATACGAAAAGAAGAAGAAATAGAAGAAAAGAAAAAAATCGCATTTCTTTATTTCAAATGACATTTTCCGACGCAGTGTGTTTCATTTATTGTGACAATTAAAGAAAAACATTTTCATTCGTTTCGTTTCATTTTATTTTTGTTTCTTTTTTTTTAATTTTTCGTTTTTAATTCACCACAAATATTTGGATTAAACCACAAAAGTGATGTCAACCATCTGGATTTGGAACGAATAGACGAAAAGTGTATTAAAAAACAAAAAACGACACATACACACACACACAAAAACAATAATAAAAACAAACACTTGTCTAAAGACTAGTAGCAGAGCATAGTACCATGGTGAGTATATAGTATTTCTCGTTCTTATAAGATCTTAAACTATAAAAACAATGACAACAACAACAACAACAATTTGTTACACTGCACGATGTGTAGCAGAGCCAGGGACTGTGCATGTATGTATTTCGCATATGGTGTGACATGGATGCGGACACAGATTCCAGGCAACATTCCATATGTTTTTGTTTCTTTTTTTTTTTTTGATTTTTTCTTGAATATGAACTGGAAATAATGACGCAATAAGTCATTTAATGCTACTTAATAAATAATTAAAAATTAAAAAAAAAAAAACAAAAACAAGAACCAAAATGGGAGGAATGGGGAAAAAAATAAATACAAATACGAGCATAATTTTAATGCACTTCACCATGAATTTGTTTCAATTTTTTATTTTATTTTTCTTTTTTAATTTTCATCGTAAACTATTGGTTTTATTGTGGCGGGTAAAACAGAACAAATGTTTCCTTAATTTAAAGTCTTAAAGCTTTATTCGTTCCACTGTCGTCATTTAAAATGAATGACAAACACCGGCTGATTGTTAATAAAACGTTTTCATATGTGTTTTGTATTGATTTGCTTAGAATGCTTAGGAAATATTTGATGGGAAGCGTAATTAAATTACAAATACAGGGTCTCTTAAGTTTGAGTTTCTTTTTCACTTGTGGTTTATTTTCTTTTAGAAGGCATTTCATGAAAGGACAGAATGCCTTAAAATGTAATCCAAGGCTTATGCACTGAATGAATACTGCAGGGTTCAGACCAATAGGGACCTATGACATCAATGTCAACATCTCAAAAGGGGCTACAGACACTATCAAAAGTAGTAAGGATAACAGCATTGGATACTATAATTAGGTTATTAGGGGCCAATCTAAACATAAGAATTAGCAGGGGACTATGGAATCAAAGGAATCGTGTGGCTGATAACTGCAGCCTGAATTATCCAGTAGATTAGGTTAGGTTAGCTTGCCGTTTACAGACAAGTTCACTCGTTGAAGCCATATGACCCATTGTGTTACCCAGTGTCATCATCCGTAAGTGGTGGTTTTGAACCACCTTGAGCTTTGGATGAAACCAGCCAGTTCCCTTAGCAGCACGAGCGGAACCCTGCCCAGTTCTTAAAACGTTCTGTCAGTCAAAACCTGATGACACTTATTTACTTACTTAATTGGGCTTTAACAACCCGATTAACGGATTTCCGCCTGCCGCAACACATCCTTCCTCCTAAGCGTCTTGCGCGCCTACGCCAGTTGTTCACACCAGTCGATTTGGTCCTTCCATCGTATACAAGGTCATCCTCTTCGCCGACTTCCGCAGATCCCCGCATCAAGTACACGTCTCCCCGGAGCGTCCTCCTCCATTCGAACGACATGGCCGAGTCAGCGCAGCCGCTGGATATTAATACGCTGCACAACGTCTATGTCATTGAGGAGCTCATATAGCCCACTGTTGAATCGGGTGCGGAAATCATCGCCAAATCGCACTGGACCGAAGATCTTACGTAGAACTTTTCTCTCGAATACTCTCAAGGCTGCTGCATCAGTGCGTAGTAGAGTCCATGTCTCCGATGACATCTGTTCTGAAATGCAGGGCACTCGCATAAAAGCAGTTTTCTCCACATCAAGGCGGTTCCTGCAGTAATCCTGGTGGGGCGGATCGAGCTTGGCAGCATCCCATTCGACTAAATGTTAGTAGATCCTACGATTTTGACAATGAGACTTAGCACTGAAAAGGAATGGAGTAACCAAAAAACCTAAAGAAAAAAAGGCCAATTCAGTGTCAAACAATTGGGTCAAGTACAGATATGGCAAGAAGAGCGGAAGGTTTTTGTTTGAGAACGAAATATTCTTAGCCCATGTGAAGAGTCGCGGTTTATGTTTCAAGCAGAAGCCCATACTATCTAATACTCCGGTTTAACTTGTTAAAAGTATGGGTCTGCCGCTGTAAGTTTAAATCAGCTAGGTACGGGGAATAAGCCTTATGCCTCTAACTGCCATGCTCTTCTGTTTTTCGGTAATGTGCTGGGTTTCCAATAGGAGTACACCTACCTGTGGTGTAACTCGGACAGTTACTTTTGTAAGTCTTGCGCTGTCTATAGCCGATTTGATATGTCTTCCTCTCAACAGATTTCTGGCAAAAATTCGGAGCGTAAAAAAAATTTCCATGAAAAGATTCTCAAAAATCTGTCGATTTTTGACGGTAGGTCACGCCACTTATGGATGAAATTAATGCACACAATATAAGTGATGTGAGAAACTAGGTCGTAATACTGACTTAAGGGTTGTAATGATCAATTAAGTATGTGAGTGACGAAGTGGTGTGGTGTGGTTCGACAAGTGCAAGTGCAAACGCGGCGGATGCTATGCATCTGTTACGACTGCAAATATAAACATCGAACTCAAATACCCCTTTGATTACGGTTGGCTTTTAATGCCACCAACATTAAAAATTGCTTAATAAGACTTTTAATTTCGTCAACGTATGTATATTCATTCATACACTCTTTCATTGCCAATTTGCCGCCACTCACTTTCTATTTTAAATCCCCCCAAAAAAAAAAAAATCAAATAAAAAAATGTTCATTTCGTTAATACTTTTGCTTTTAAAAATCGCACGAAGAAATTGCGGTGAATTGCAATTTTATGGCAAATTGTGCTTAAAGATTTAATAATTTGCCAAAAATCATAAAAACAAAAACAACAAACTACAAAAATTATTAAAAAAAAAACAACAAGTCTTTTAAATATCACTTTAAAATACACGATGATTCTGTCACTCGATTTGATTGTACAGGCCATTATGAATGAATTTCGAATTATTGCGTTCTTTGTAAAATAGGCACTAAAATAATTTGAATTTTCCACTTGCAACACAATTAATAATTTGGCGTTTGTAATGTAGATACTTGCAGCACGCTCTGCACCGCACCAAGGATAGAAATATGTAAACAAAAAAAATTTTTAAGATTTTAATGCAAATTTAAAGTGGTTTTATTAAATTCGAAATAAACATTTAAATGCGAGAGATTGGCTCCATCGCCAAATAAAAATTCAGTCATCAAAATTTATTGCAACAAAGCTAATGTCCTGCTACACTTGCACGTTATCACCTCGGCACAAACCTATGTTCTGTCTAAAGATATCCAGGTTGCAGGTTAAGTTAGGTTAGGTGGCGGAACCCTTTGAACGAAGAAGACCCTATTAGGCCAATTGTGATACCACAATTAATTCTACTCGGGGTCAACCATTTTCTACAGAAAATCAGCAATGCAGCAATCTTTATATTAGAGAGCTCGGTCAACGATTTTAGAAAATTAGAGATCAAAAACCTCCTTCTCTTCATGGCAAGAGCAGGACACAGCTCCTGTAAAAGTCATTAGTTGGAATGCCGAGTCTTTCGTCATGCCTACCAAAAGGACAATGGCCTGTAAGGATAGCCATTCTGCGATGGATGGCCATACGATTTAAGGACAGAAGTGAGTCAGTCCTCTTTCTGTCCATACGTGTCCAGCAAAGTCTGGCAATATTGCATGTACCCTCGTGCTGCCAACAAGATTGAGCCTCCTCGTAGAACGAGTGGACAACATCCAATCCATCATAATTAACACAAGCATGCTTATGTCGCCGTAGTCTAGTAGGTAGTGTGTTGGCTTATTAGACTGAAGGCCCGAGTTCGTATCCCAGGTCAGACATCAAAACGAAATTATGAAAATATTTCTTCGGCGACTTTCTCTCAGCAGATTTCTGGTAAAAACTCTGAGAGTAAATAAAATTGCAATGAAAAGCTTCTCAGAATACTGTCGTTCGGAATCGACTTTAAACTGTAGGTCCCGCCACTCATGTATAAAATTAACGAACACAACACGAGTGGTGTCAGAAGCTAGGTCGTAATCCTGACTGAAGGGTTGTAATGACCAATTATGTATGTATGCTTATGTCCTGTAACATGTAGGAGATTGCTCGCTCCCTAGTGCCCCTGGCCAGCTCATCAGCAATGCAATTTCCAACATATCCCAGTGTCCCGGAACCCATACAAGAAACCCTCGGTCTTCATGCACAAGCACGTAGGTTGAAACTACCTTAGCTAGGAGCTTTTCTCGGAAAATCACGCCACTCAAAAAGCATTGCGCCGCCTTCAAAATTGCTATGATCTCTGCTTGGATAAAACTGCACAGACAGTCTACTCCCTTACTCATCTTTGTAAATTTCAAGGTGTAAACTTTAAGTCCTATTGGGAACTTCCGGTTCTTCTGACCATAATTCCCTTGTCAGAATTATATAATCGAATATAGTATTTAGAAAAATCTATGGAATCATATAATCAGCTCAGACTAGCAGCAATGTCCATAGTCCAGATTGGGCCAGGGTTTGAATATATGTATTGAGTCTTACCGCCAGCAACTTAGTCCTCTCTCTCTCTCAATACGAGGTCGGAGGGGAGCCAGTAAAGAATAGCAAATAAAGCCCCAGGTTCCAAATTATATTTACAATATCTTCAACTCCTTCATAAAGCCCATATCTGGATAGGGAATTCTATATTAAATTTCCACGGGAGAGATGACTGGATCTATAGTATTATCATATATAGTGGCTCGATAGAAGTGTATACAGTCGTTTGTAAACTTAAGTATAAGGATGACAGTGGAATTTTTTGGCCTTTTCACTAACAAGCTCGGTCTGTTCCACTAGGATTACTGCAGAGGCTGTCATGATGTGGAGGAAATGGAATCGGGGCTCTTCAGAACAGACGTCATCGATTTTTATGTGACAGAACGTTTGAAGATCAGGCCATGGTGGTGAACGTGCCACTAAGAAAACTGGCTGGTTTCATCCGGAGTTCGGGGTGATTCAAACCCACCACTAACGCATCATGAGAAGGGGGTTTACCTTACACTGGGTAACACAATGGGCCAAAACGGCAAGCTAGCCGTTAACCTAACCTAAATTTAAGATATCATTTCACCTCCCAGACTATTCGAGAATATTTGAAACCATATAGTAATGGCTATTACAAGCAGACGGTAAACTATTATTATGGCTTCTAACACTGGCATCTCCACCTTCTCTAACTGCCAAGTAGCAATCACGCCTGAGTCATGTGTAAGACTGCCGCAAAGCAGTTGATACACTTTGACAGTAATTGTGTACCTAGCCTGACTTCATTGCTACATGGGACCATTAGGGTAATTGTGTTGCGGATAAATTTGTGTGAACAGGTACACTTCCCTAAAATAATATGCCACCACTTGAAGGTTTTAAAAAAAAAATTAGAGGCGAGCCATTCGAAATACTAAATTTAGGTTCAGTGTTGAATAAAAAAATTTCTTACGAAATCTCATAGTCGAATACAAATTATTGTGTTTGAAAAAAAAAACTCTTCCAAGTGAATGCCCCTAATATGTGGCCCAAAAACTCATTGCGTATTTCCTCAAACGTGAACCGTAGGTGGTTGTATTTATTTCCCAATTAATTCAATCAAAACAACATTCAAATTCACCTTAATTTTATTCGATTTGATTTGATTTGTTTTTTTTTTCCTCAGAAATATTCCCACACAATCGAGCAGCCTACATTCGTGCGCACGCAGGCCATAAAACATAGAAAATCGAAATCAAAATCATTTTCATTTCAATTCCAACTGATTTTTCTTTTTTTCTTTCTTTTTTTTTCTTGTGTTTAATACACTCAAGCAAATTAATTAATCAAAATATTTATACAGAAACTGTATGAATGAATGACTGACTGACTGACTGAGGGAAAATAAATGTTTTGTATTCATTCGGTTTTATTGCTAATGTTGTTGTTGTTGTTGTTGCAGTAAAAATTTTTGATTATTTTTTGTTGTTGTTTTTTTGTTTTTCAAATAAACAAATTTTCTTTCAAATTATAATTTACCTTCTCGTTTGGACTTGTTGTTCCCTGTGCAACAATCTGCCAACAATAATAATAATTTTGAACGTGTAAATAAATCGGCAAAAATGAGTTTATAAATGAAGGAAAATACAAAATAAAACGAAAAAGAAAAATCAAAACAAATATACGCAGAAATTAGAAAATAAAAAGAAAGAAAAAAAAAATAAAATTGTATCTCCGAGATGCCTATTTGGTTTTGTATATTCATACACAAGGATAGCTTTTTGGCGGCTCTGCTACAACACAATCAAAATCGTTCACATGATGCCGGTGATGATAAAAACGATGATGATGATGATCATGATGCTGAGGAAGAAAATGAAGAAAAAAATTGAAATAAATTTTGTTTGTTTGCAAAAAATCTATTGAAATTATAACAACAACAACAACAGCAATAGCAAAAACAATAAATAAATGGGAAAAAAGTGTAGAAACTCTAGTAAAAAAAAAAAAAAAAATCGCAATAAAAAATAAATTTTCTTTCAAACGAGAAATTAACTGGGTGGCCATTTGAATTTTCTTTTATTTTTTAAAAAATTGTTTTTTGTTTTGTGATAAATGAAACAGTTTTCCTTTATGGTTCATATTTATATTTTCCACAAATAATTCCATTTTTTTTTCGAAGCTATGGCAGAAATTTTTAAAAAGTTTCTCAAACATACCGTGGTAGCAGCAGCATAATTCCTAAGAAATATTTTTATTTTAAAGAATTTTAAAATTTATAAACGAAGTTTATTAGGAAATCTATTAATTTTTTAAATAAAAACTAATGCCACGCCCACTTTATAAAATTGAAGCATTTTAGAGATGACTGGAAGCTTTCGTAACACATTCCAACTCAATAATATTGAAGTTTTAAGAGGTTTAAGGTACTGGGGAACCTAAATTTGAGTCCTACAATGATTTAAAATGCCACGAAAAATAATAAATAATTTAATAAATTTTTTTGTTTTGTGGTAAATGAAACAGTTTACCTTTACGGTTCATATTTATAATTCCCACAAATAATTCCATGTTTTTTTCGAAGCTGGACAGGAATTTTTGAAAAATTTATCAAACTAACAGTGGTAGCAGCAGCATTATTCGTAAGAAATGTTATTTGAAAGCATTCTAAAGTTTATAAACTAATTTTTTATAGGAAATCTATTAATTTTTTAAATAAAAAATAATGCTACGCCCACTTTATAAAATTGAAGCATTTTAGAGATGACTGGTAGCTGTCGTAACACATTCCAACGCAATAGTATTTAAGAATTTTAACCTTTTCAAGCTTTGAGAAACCTAAACTTTAATTCGGATTTTAGATTTAAAACGCCACGAGTACAGTGGGTTGTTCAGAAAGTAATTTCGTTTTTTCACGACAGAGGATTTAATTGTAGTTTTTTGCAACCAACTTCACACTTAAGCCCTATAATTTATATATACTCTGAGAGCTCATACAGTAAGGCTTGTGTGTGAAAAATTCCAATTCATTCTACGCAGTAGTTTTTGGTTGGAGCCCTTTTAAATATAGAGAGCGATAAGCAGCATTTTCGACATATCTTACTGTTTTACTACAGAAAAATGCTGTTCAAGCCAGAAAGAAATTGACTAACGTGTATGGAGTACGATGTGCGTTGACAGTACGCCAGTGCCAGAACTGGTTCGCTAAGGCCGGTTCAGGCTGATAAAGACGCGATAAAGACATTAGTTGATGCGAACCGGCGAATGACAACACGTGAGATCGGTTTGAGGTTAAATTTATCAAATTCAATATAATTTAATAAAGTATTTGTCGATTATACAAAAACTGTCTTTCATTTTCACAAAAAAAAAAAATTACTTTCTGAACTACAGCTCTTATACTGTGTTCAGACAAGCACTTATATGGAGTAAATCTTAATAAACGGCATTATTGATCTCAATATTTCATATAAAATGACAATTAATTACATAGCCCTTCATGGGCTATGGCATTTTGCGCGCTGAACTCGAATCTGGGCTATTGTCAGAAATTGACAATTGATCTTTGCTCTTTAAAATGAGCCCAAAGGCAAATTGTTTGCATGCACCCTTAAAGTAGGGGGTGGGTTTATGTCAAGATTCATTCAGATTTAAAAAATTCAAAATGCGGATCCATATTGGACCATTTAAAAAATTCAAAATGGCGGATCCATATTGGACCATTTTGAATTTCTTAAATTTGAATGAAGATCTGTAATCAGCGACCCCAAAAACCCCTGAGTAACAATTTTCAAGCAAATCTGATTAATTTTTAAGGACCTCCGTAATGTGTTTCTTTTTCTCTTGCACCAATTGACATAAATCCACCCACCCTACTTTAAGGGTGCAAGCAAACAATTTGGCTTTGGGCTCATTTTAAAGAGCAAAGATCAATTGTCAATTTTTGACAATAGCGATGGTTCTAGAACGCACGTTAGTGTTTAGCTCTACAATTTTTCAAAAATGGCCAAAAACGCTATTTTTAGGTGTTTCAACACCCTTTTTCTCGAAAACCTGACGTGATGGAAAGTTTTTGAACCCAAATTCGTGTTCAGCGCGCAAAATGTCTTCGGAAATACCTGGAGTCATCTTATTTGCACAAAAAAAATCCAAATTTGCAGGGCTGTGTTATTGCTCAATAAATTCATAAATTGTTATAATATTGATTAAAACTTGAAATACAGCACTGTCATAAATACGTTCAGTAAGCATATTACAATTTTCCTAACACTTTCTATTGATATTTGACAACTCAAATATCAACAACGACAAACCAATAAAAACAACGAACAAAACAAAAACAATGTTGTTGAAACAACCAGCAGTTTTGTTTACCAACTGTCAAATGAATATTGAATAAGCAGCTTAACTGCGTATATTGTTATGTCTAAACACTTAAAATATTGTAATCAATAAACCGAATATTGACTCAATAATAGTGCATGTCTGAACATAGTATTATTTTCAGCTATTTAAAAACAATTTCAAATAACGTCGCTTTATTTATCAGATTTTTGGTTTTGTTTTCTATAGAGTTTGGAAGGTTCCAGTAATTGGAGAGTATTTATCCTTCTCAACGCCATATACAAGTTACATACATGACCAATTATGTCATTACACCCCTTCAGTCAGAATTACTACCTAGTTTCTCACACCACTCATGTTGTGTGTGTTAATTTTATACATATGTGGCTGGACCTACAGTTTAAAGTCGACTCCGAACGACAATTTTTTTAAATAAATAAAGTCAATTGTGCGGGTTTTTTTTTTCTTCCAATTTTTTCTTCTTCCGGCTTAGGAGCTAAAACGTTCAACCGAAGAATTCCACCAGAAAAAATGCTTTGATTTGGAGAACATGCTCTGGTACGAACGCATTTGAATTGCGAGGTACTCTCAATAACCAAAAACAAAGTGACGAATAAGTCAAATAAGGAAAATAACTGATCATCTCATGAAACTGAACCGTGGTCCTCCAATTGGGAATCAGGTTTGGGTATTCATTCAATCTCTGCATCCCTAATCTAAATGAGCCCACATTTTTTTTTTTCATGAAAAACCTCAGGTTTTTTTAAATTCCCTTAGAAAAAGGTACGAAATATTTTCCCCATCTTTAATGAAAATAGAGAAAATTAAACACAAAATGTTAATTAAAATGAAGAAAATTTTATTGTCTTTCAACTGGCCAATCCGTTGCACACGTTCACATACCGATGACAGACGGAAAGAACAGACGTTTTGTGATGCGGTGACCATTCGTTTGCTTCAAATGCCTCATTAGCTTTGCCAGGGCAATTGAATTTTACGATCGATCGTAAATTTCTAAAACTACTAGAGAGGATCGTTAAATAATTTGTAATAAAAAAAAAAAACAACAACAGCATTTGATTTGCGTGTTTCTTTAGTAATTTTTTGCTTAAAAAAAAAACACATGAAAAGTACAAGAGAATATATGTACGTACCCCCGCTCTTTCACCCGCTCCCGTGCTAGTTTGATTTTCTTTTGAATAATTTTTGATTTTTTTTTTTTTATTTCAAAAATTCTTTAAGATTTTTGGAAAAACTAATTACAGTTTAATGTTGCTGTTGTTGTTAGTGTTGTTGTTGTTGTTTAGGTTGAGTAAATAATTTTTAAGTGTTTTTTGCAAAGTTTTCATAAGAACCTGCAACATTGTTGCTGACATATTGTATGCGAGTATAATTATGAGGTATTTTACAAAAAAATAAAAACAAAAACAAAAATAAAAACATTAAAATTAAAAAAGCATTGAAGAAACATTAGAAGTATTAGAAGCATTTGAATAATAAAAAAAATGTTTTTCGAACATAAACAATATGGATGCGAAACGACATATTGCCTATATTGGAATGGATTTTTCAAAGAATTTTTCAAATTTTTTTTTTTTTAATTATTTTGTATTTCTAGGTAAAAATTTAAGAAGTCGCCGTAGTCTAGTAGGTAGTGTGTTGGCTTATTAGACTGAAGGCCCGAGTTCGAATCCCAGGTCAGACATCAAAACGAAAATACAAAAAGTATTTCTTCGGCGATTTCCTCTCAGCAGATTTCTGGCAAAAACTCTGAGAGTAAATAAAATTGCCATGAAAAGCTTCTCAAAAATCTGTCGTTCGGAGTCGACTTTAAACTGTAGGTCCCGCCACTCATGTATAAAATTAACGCACACAACACGAGTAGTGTGAGAAGCTAGGTCGTAATCCTGACTGAAGGGTTGTAATGACCAATTATGTATGTATGTAGGTAAAAATTTTATAAAATAGGAAATGATGACGTTGTATAGAAATCGAATACAAATGCCTGACATTACGGATAAAAAAACGTCTAAGTTCGGTTAGAGTCTAAAACTATTGGAAGAAACTTTTACTGCACTTGGTACGAACATTGACTTTTATTAGTCTGTATCATCGTATCGTACTAAGTGAAATGTGACTGTAGGGAAGAAATCACAATCAAAATTTTTTTAGTGAAAACATACATACATACAGTGAGCAGAAAACGAAAGAAACTGTAAACTAGGGATAAAATTCGAACAATCACCAAACTCAACTTTTACCACTTTAGGAGAGTGCTCGAAAAAATTTGCCAATATTTCGAAAGTTTTTGTATTATGTTCTTTGTTTCAATTTTAAAAACTGGCAATGAAACAATTTTAAAATAAAAATAACGGTAATTTATTAATGTATTTTTTCTTTCTTAATGTACAGTGTCTTTTGACGCTCACTGTATGTATCGTAGATATTGAATGATGAGTGAATGATATGCTTATTAGTGTAGCGTAGATTTATCATTCATTTCAAATTTTTTAACATAAACGACTGGACACAATATTGCTGCTAAGAATGGAGATAAAATATTCTTGAAGAAAAACTTTAAACCATAAATTTCACATAGAAAATGGCAGTCAGGACCAGAAATAAAACATGTAGGATTCCTGTAAGCAGTTATTCTTCTAAGGCTTCAAAAAGAGGATCGAAACGAGAAGAGACTTATTTTTTAAACCTTTTTTTGTCTTAGTACAATTTCGCCCAGCAGCATTAATTATTCCGAAGTAATGGCCATTAAGACAGTCGGAAAACAAATTTAGTGTCAAGGTATATTTCGTAATGATAACATATGTATCTATACATATATAATTGGTTATTACAACTTTTCAGTCAGGATTACGACCTTACTGCTCACACCTCTTATGTTGCGTGTGTTAATTTTATACATCAGTGGCAGGAACTACAGTTAAAAATCGACTGCGAACAACAGATTCTTGAAAATCTTTTTCATGACAATTCTATTTATATGCTCTGAGTTTTAGTCATAAATCTACTGAGTGGATAACGCCGAAGAGATATTTAAATTTCGTTTTGTTGGAGATGTCAGACCTGGGGTTTGAACTTTTTAAAGTCGACTCCGAACTACAGGATTTTAAGAAACTTTTTCGTAATGGCAAACAGATATTTATTCAAAGCGAAGCGATTAGCATCTTGGGAGACAAAGGAATGATGGTAAAATTAACTCACTTGTAGTAGTCACTGTAGTCTAGTAGGTAATGTGTTGGCTTATTTGGTGGCAGGCGACGGTTCAAACTACAGGTCAGACATCTCCAATAAAACAAAATATGAAAAAAATATTTCTTCGCCGACTTTCTATCAGTAGATTTCTGACAAACATTCTGAGCGTAAAATAAAATTGCTATGAAATAATTCTTAAAAAATCTGTCATTTGGATTAGGGAAGCTAGGTCGTAATTCTGACTGAAGGGTTGTAATGACCAATTACGTATGTATGTTGAAAAACTAGACTAATTTGGCATTGTACAAATATAGGAAGCCTAATATATGCCTATAATCTATAATAGAATCTATTTAAGGTAGCAATCATAACAGCCCCAAAGGCTGAGAGCGACTTCTCTAGAAGCGTGGAGGAAAAGAAAACCACTCAGCTTCTTTTCTCTTTTTGTCAGGCTCTTTGAGACCTGAGATGTAAGATACATCCATACATACATAATTTGTCATTACAATTCTTCAGTTAGGATTACGGCCTAGCTTCTCACACCACTTATGCTTTGTGTGTTAATTTTATACATGAGGGCCGGAACCTACAGCTTAAAGTCGATTCCGAACGACAGCTTTTTGAGAATCTTTTCATATCAATTTTATTTTACTCTCAGAGTTTTTCCTTGGGGTTTGAGCCTTGGTCTTACGTCCAACACTCTACCTACTAGACTACGGCGACGGGTGAAGTTATTATATCATCGAAATAATCCAGAATTTGTCATAAACTAGTAGTGCCGCTTGCAATACATACATACAAAGATAAATACACACATACATAATTGGTTATTACAACCCTTCAGACAGGATTATTTGCACCACAGTTTAAAGTCGACTCCGAATTACAGATTTTTTGAGAAACTTTTCATGGCAATTTTTTATTTACTCTCAGAATTTTTAATCAGAAATCTGCTGGAAGGTAGTCACCGAAGATATATATTTTCGTTATCAGTTTGTTGGAAATGTTTTACATGGGGGTTTGAGCCGTGATCTCTCGTGTAATAAGATCTAGGAAATAAAGGTACACGGTCATAAATAATGTCAGGTATGCGCTAAATGGGCTCTGCTGCAGTTGGCAAGTGACAATATTTTTCATTGAAAAATCTTCTTCAGCTAGAGGTTCATTTTGATTGGTACGTGAACATACAAAATTATCGAATATGGGACGATATCAATTCATATGATATCTAAGAGCGTCGGCTATGAATAGTTGTGCTAAATAATGAATTCTTTCAGTACAGTATTCTCAAATTCGATGGACAATTGAACTCTAGCAGCTATTTGAAAATGAATCCATTTTTACAGCATTTCAAAAAATTAATGAACACAAGGAACGTTTCAATGTTGCTTCAGTAAATTAATTAAGCGGGATATTTTACTGCTATTAATTAACACTTTTATCCTCTTCTACAATTAGTGTAGTTAAGTCGCAAATCACCACTTCATTAATTTTAGTTGTATTCACAGTGGAACCAACCAGTGGTTGTATTAATAACAAGGAGATTATTTGTGGTGAAAAATATTTAAAACTAGTATCCTTGCAGCACAGAAAAAAAGAAGGACGACATAGCTTGTGATCAAAGAATACTTTCACACTTTCAATGCTTATATTATATATATATGTATATGAAGTCGCAGTAGACTAGTAGGTAGTGTGTTGGCTTATTAGACGAAAGGCCCGAGTTCAAATCCCAGGTCAGACATCAAAACGAAAATATGAAAATATTTCTTCGCCGACTTCTTCTCAGCAGATTTCTGGCAAAAACTCTGAGAGTAAATAAAATTGCCATGAAAAGCTTCTCAAAAATCTGTCGTTCGGAGTCGACTTTAAACTGTAGGTCCCGCCACTCATGTATAAAAATTAACGCACACAACATAAGTGGTGTGAGAAGCTAGGTCGTAATCCTGACTGAAGGGTTGTAATGACCAATTATGTATGTATGTATGTAGTAGTGCCGCTTCAAAAGCTTGTTGCATGCTGCATAATTAAGTTTAATGTGAATACAAGTTTATGTCTTACTGAACTGAACTAAATAACAAAGTTTTACTTTGACTGATTATATCCTACGGAACATTGAATTTCTTTACAGGTAATCTAATGGTAAAGTGCGTTTAAAGTGTTTAAACAACTTATCAATTCACCCTCGTTATTGAAATAGCCAATCAATTTCATATACTCTACGCAAAACAATAAACGCTTTAACGTCACTGTATCTAAAAACAAAATGCATTAATTCTACGCATTTTTAACTGAATTGAATTGAATTTGAATTTAAATTTCATTTAATTTCTTCAAATATATTCTGTAATAATTTTCACAAATCTTTTCTTTTGTTTTCCTTACTTTTTTTGCCCACAAATTATAAAAATAATCGCGTTGTTTTTTTGTTTCTTTCTTACAATATTTACTCTTCAAATATTCGATTTTTTTCCTTTTTTTTTCATTGAATAATTTCTATTATTTTCCAACCGCATAAACGATACTAAAGAAAAGCAAAACAGAGAAAAAGAGTAAAGAAAAGAGGAAAACATTTTAGAAAATATGTGTGATTTTTCGCTAACGTGCTTATGTCTTTGGATTTTCGCCAATTTATTAATTAAATTTTTATTTTATTTCACTTCTTTTTTTATTTTTTTCATATACGTATTGTATAAAATAATGTATGTATGATGTTGTTGTTGTTGTTTCAGTGGCATTTCTTAGAATTATTAACCATATTTTATTACACATAATTGATATTGGCTTTTAAGTAGCCAAAACGTTTAATTATTGCAGCATGTTTCAGAGCAGGCATCATTTCATCTCTTTTTGCGGAAATTCTTTTCTTTTTTCTTTTCTTTCTCTTTCCTGTGGTTTTAATGGATTTGTAACGAACGAACGTTTATTTGTTGTGTTAGAGAGGCACCTGTTTTTTTAAATTTAATAAGAGGCTATAAGCATTACATTATACCTTGTGTTACGAATAAATTTTAAGGAAAATTAATAAATTTCCACTTAAGAATTATAAGAAACAAAAATTTGTGTACAGAAACTAATACCATAGGAGGAAATAGCATTCCTCCCTGGTGTACAGTGGGTTTTTGTGAAACTTATCGTAAGCGAAAGTTCTATGCTGTATGGATATAAGCATTGAAGGTTAGGTTAGGTTAGGTTAGAGGACGTGTATTTGTCAACTGTAACAAGTACAGTACCCGGAGGTCGAACTGACCCATTGTACAACGTTCTAGCTTCTCACACCACTCGTGTTGTGTGCGTTAATTTTATACATGAGTGGCGGGACCTACAGTTTAAAGTCGTCTCCGAACGACAGATTTTTGAGAAGCTTTTCATGGCAATTTTTTATTTACTATCAGAGTTTTAGCCAGAAATCTGCTGAGAGGAAGTCGTCGAAGAAATATTTTCATATTTTCGTTTTGATGTCCGACCTGGAATTTGAACTCGGGACTTTCGTCTAATAAGCCAACACACTACCTACTAGACTATGGCAACTTCATAATATATATCAGAGATCAGCAACGAGTATTCAAAACGATGAGTAGATTCGAGTCATACTTATTATTTCTGAGACTTATACGCATTCATACTTATTTTAATATGATACTCATACTACTCATACTCAAAGTTGGAAGTACTCGTCGTATTCATACTTAACAATACGCATGATGTTATTGACTTCGACTCGTCTCTACTTAACATTTACACGAAGCACAAAATAAGTATGATTCGCGTACGAACACTACTATACTCACAAGAAGATTGTGTGTATGCTTTGCTTGTTGTCTTTGTCTTTCCTTTCTTCTTTGTTTGTATATGCAACAATAACAAAGGCTGTAAATTTTGATGAATGATTCGAGCCACTCGAATCACTTATAAGTATTATAAGTATTTTTCTAAATTTATGAATCAGAATGAGTAGGCGTATGAATCAAACACATTTCGAATGTTGTGAGTTTGATGTCAACATTGTACTCATACTCATTGTAACCTATACTTACTTATAAATCAATGCTGTAGCGAGTACGAATGAATCAGAGTAGTTGAATTTCAATTCTGTTGATTCACTAATACTCAAAATTGAATGAGTGCTTATGAGTAGCGGAAAAACGATTCATTGCTGATCTCTGATATATATATATATATAATATAAGCATTGAAAGTGTGAAAGTATTCTTTGATCACAAGCTATGTAGTCCTTCTTTTTTTCTGTGCTGCAAGGATACTAGTTTTAAATATTTTTCACCACAAATAATCTCCTTGTTATTAATATAACCACTGGTTCCACTGTGAATACAACTAAAATTAATGAAGTGTTGATTTGCGACTTATCTACACTAATTGTAGAAGAGGATAAAAGTGTTAATTAATAGCAGTAAAATATCCCGCCTTATTAATCTACTGGAGCAACATTAAAACGTTGCTTGTGTTCAATAATTTTTTGAAATGCTGTAAAAAAGGATTCATTTTCAAAAAGCTGCTAGAGTTCAATTGTCCATCGAATTTGAGAATACTGTACTGAAAGAATTCATTATTCAGCACAACTATTCAAAGCCGACGCTCTTAGATATCATATGAATTGGTATCGTCCCATATTCGATAATTTTGTATGTTCATGTAACAATCAAAATGAACCTCTAGCTGAAGAAGATTTTTCGATGAAAAATAGGGTCACTTGCCAACTGCAGCAGAGCCCATTTAGCGCATACCTGACATTATTTATGACCGTGTACCTTTAGTTCCTAGAACACGGCTCAAACCCCCAGGTAAAACATTTCCAACAAATTGAAATACGAAAATATATATCTTCGGTGACTACCTCCCAGCAGATTTCTGATTAAAAATTCTGAGAGTAAATAAAAAATTGCCATGAAAAGTTTCTCAAAAAATCTGTAATTCGGAGTCGACTTTAAACTGTGGTGCAAGTAATCCTGTCTGAAGGGTTGTAATAACCAATTATGTGTGTATTTATCTTTGTATGTATATAAGTATGTATGTATGTATGTAAAAATGCATGTATGAAAGTGTGGATACATGTATGTATTTATATATGTATGTATTTATAGATTCCCATGTCGAGACGCATACTTCGTGAGATAGGACGAGAAATCGACTGCTTTGGATCCTCTTACATATACTTACGGATAACTAGGATGTTTTCGCCAGATCGACATACGGGTGCTGATCGTTCGTTTACTGAACCAGTGGACACCATTTATCCATATCATTTTGATGAAATAATTTTATTATTTATACATGCTGTTAGGTGTTATGTAGTTCAATGGTGGCTTGGCAAAACAGACTGAATAAATGACAACTGATTTGAAAAATGAAGCTCAACAAGATGGCCCTTCTCAAAGTTCGGAAGTCCCTGTTGGAAGATTTTCTCTAAAGCTCTTCTGTCAAATAATCAAAAAAATTAATAAATTGGACAGAATTGGCCAGTTTCAGTTCATCTTCGATTCTATTTCACATACAAACAAACCAAAGCTGAAAATTATATTTGAAATCTATGCACAATCAGCACGAATTTAAAGCAATCATGACTTCAATAAGTTATTCTTTAAAACCATCATATGGTAGGGCATTTTGTTTCCATTTCCATTCGTTTTCTGTTTTCCTTTCTATTTTGTTTTCCTTGCAGTCACATCTGGTTTTTGTGGCAATAATTCTTTATAATGGTGTTGGTAACATTGTTACAGGATGAGATTACCTTTTCGCCAATAAATGGTCAATAAATATGAAAATTTAATGAAGGAACACCACTCCTATACAACACAGGAAATGAAAAATTCATATGCTTCTCTAAATACAGTTATTCGAATGCTAATGCCGTTAGAAGAAAGGAAAAACAACACACACACACACCCACACCCACACCCACACAGTTAAGTTAATAAAAAAGCCATCATCATGCGTTTATGGTTGTTATTGTTGTTGTTTTTTGTCTGTTTTTTTTTCTGAATTAAAAATTCAAAGGCCACAACGTTTGTGGCGGCTGTAGAAACGAAACTCTCCAAGGTAACGCTGCCAAATACACTCCGGCTTTAATATGATGAACAAACACATCTCAAGTAACCTGTAAGTGAACATTATTCCCTTCCCCCGTTTCCTTATACGTTGTGCCGTATTTGTTTCTTTAACGAGTTCCCAGGAGTCATATACAAAACGCAAATAAAAAATGTTTCCTTTGGTAAAATGGAAAGAAAAAAAGAGAAATATTTTCCTGGTTTTCCTACGTGATATTCATATGAGAGGTAATACAAGTGCGTGGTATTATCAGGAGGCTATTGCCTTAAAACCAAGCATATGTTTAGCTTTTGTTATCATCTTCTGTGGTTATTTAAGCCCGGAATCTGTGTTATAGATAAGCAAAGTTGAAACCAAGTGATAATAAAATTTGATTTTTATATTCTTAAAGGGAAAATACAAGCGTTTTAACAGAATTTGAAATCATTTTTTAAATTTCATCCAAAAATTTTGATGATGTTTTTTAGCTTGTGTTGTTTCTTTCAAAGTACTTGTCCAAAAATGGTTTTTTTTTTTGTGCCCAAATATTGGGAAAAAAGATGTTTTTTTGGTACGTTGAAGTGCAGAGACCCTTAAAATTTCAAGTGTCCAGTTTTTTTTTTTGAGTGCAATTTTTGTGTTAAAAATGCACGAAAAATTGCATTCTTCAACAAGCATGTGCAATATTTCGTTTACAAATTAAGCCAAAAAAAGGGCATCATCACTTGGAACCATTTTTTCAATCAACCTCTACAAAAACTCATAGAAATGCTACATTAATTTTAAACGGCAACTTGGTTGGTCACACAATAAGCCAAATTTCGAAAATTTTCTGCTACTGCCTTTAGTCCTATTTCATAAAGTGAAAATGTGTAAAGGGCCCGAGATAAATTTCTTTCTTAAGTCCACCTTGTCAATGACAGTGTAGTAGGCTACGAAAGCAAAATCGTCAAATAGGCAACCTCAGTAAATTCTGTTCTCCCTTCTTTGCCTTCTATGCTTCATACATACGTACATAATTGGTCATTACAACCCTTCAGTCAAGATTACGACCTAGTTTCCCACACCACTTATGTTGTGTGTTAAGTTTACACTTGAATGTAGCGACCAGAGATCAGCAATGAATCGTATTTTCGCTACTCATAGGTACTTATGAAATTTTGAGTATGAGTGAGTCAAGAGTATTAAAATTCAACTACTCTGATTCATTCGTACTCGCTACAACATTGATTTATAAGTATAGGTTGCAATGAGTATGAGTACAACGTTGACATCAAACTCACAACATTCGATTCATTGTTTGATTCATACGCCTACTCATTCAGATTCATAAATTTAGAAAAATACTTATAATACTTACGAATGATTCGAGTCACTCGAATCAGTCATCAAAATTTACAGTAGTAGTTATTGTTGCATTTACAAAAGAAGAGAAAAGAAAAGACAAAGACAGCAAGCAAAGCACACACACAACCTTCTAGCGAGTATTGTGGTGTTCGTACTCGAATCATATTTATTTTGTCCTTCGTGTATATGT
This sequence comes from Sarcophaga caerulescens, assembly GCA_927399465.1. Classification (NCBI taxonomy): domain Eukaryota; kingdom Metazoa; phylum Arthropoda; class Insecta; order Diptera; family Sarcophagidae; genus Sarcophaga; species Sarcophaga caerulescens. The sequence continues at coordinate 16,858,330 of OV656872.1, forward strand.
TGAATCATGGAGAGTCGAAATCAACAACATCGTGCGTATTGTTAAGTGTGAGTACGATGAGTATTTCTAACTTTGAATATGAGTAGTATGAGTATGATATTAAAATAAGTATGAATGCGTATAAGTAGCTGAAATTATAAGTATGACTCGAATCTATTCATCGTTTTGAATACTCGTTGCTGATCTCTGGTCGCGACCTACAGTTTAAAGTCGATTTTCTTTTTGAGGAACCTCTCATGGCAATTTTATTTACTCTTAGGACTTTTGCCAGAAATCTGCTGAGAGGAAGTCGCCAAAGAAATATTTTTTCATGTTTTCGTTTTGATATCTGACCTCGGGTTTGAACCGAGGCCGTATGGCTAATAAGCCAACACACTACGCACTAGACTACGGCGACTACTATGCTACACCGTTAGTAATCAAGTGCTCCATAGACTCCCCTTTCTTGCAACGGAGGTTCGAGGTACTTGAATCGAACTTGCTTATCCTGAACAGAGGTTCCAGGTACTTGTATGGAATTTTCCCAACCAATACAGGAGTTTATTGCAGGCATATAGTAACATGTAGGTGTTCGGAAAGCATTTTTAAAATTTTCTGTACAGTTTGAGACCAAAGGCCTTTATACTGGCACCGAAGCTTAAATGTTTTTGAAATATTCAAGGGCAATGGCATCATTACAATATTTCCTTACGATGGCTGATTAACCATTCATCATTTCCCTTTCCTCAGACTCTTATTGAAGCCAACTCTTAAGAGAGTTCTGATGAAGTGGGTTCCGTTTAGTTTTCTCTTTAGAGCAGATATTCCCTGCAGCCATGTCCGATCAATATAATCTGATTAGGTTAGATCTTAGTGGTAACTCTGATATCAAAAAGCTCACTTGACCACGCATTGCGGCCCGTTGTGATGCCACGAGGTGAACGCAGTCCCTGTACTGACCAAGTTCCACCAAAAAATCGGGTAGAAGGCAGAAGTTGGTCAGCGCAGGGGCTGATTATAAGTGTTAAGTTTATTTAGCACTTTTTGTTACTTTAATAAACCTGTTAAGATCCGTGATTGATAGTATGAGAATAAGTCTACTCTGACTTGCATATTTCTCCCTTCTAATAGGATTTCCATTATTTCCAGTATTGCGTAGAGTTTTGTCAAGAATATTAAAGCACTCCTGCCCCAGGACCACACTAATATTTATACTTCTATTCCATTATGCATTTTATATTCATTCATATACCAGATCGGGAGGATCTCCTATACCTTTCAATGATCTTGAGCACATTGCCTATAAGATCCCTTGTTTAAGCCATGTGGCGATTTGCGGACAGCCCTTTTGTATTAGCACATTAACCGTTATTGCACTCAGAAGCTCTTACCCGGCATCAGACCATACAAGTCTTTGTAATCTAAGAAGCCTTGAGGTAGACGACCAACATAGTCTAATCTTAATATTTCCCCATAATTCTACAGCACCTGATGATATTGTAGGCCTGCGCAAATCATTTGGATGTATATTCAGTTGGTTATTTTACCATTAAGGCCCAATAACCAATCAGTCCTAAGCCCTATTGCAGCCTTTTTGTCACTATGATCTTACATTTGCGCCACCTTTTACTTCTATACCTCAAAGCATTCCATTACAAAGCATTCATTTAAGAAAATAAAATCTGAAAAGAAGAATTTTAAGTTTGTTTTTTTGCACACAATTTCCATGCCTTTAATAAAAATATTTTTTATGATTTTTCATAATTTTTAAGTGGAATTTTAATCGTTTCCTCTGAAATTTATTTGCCACATAAGAAACATTGTAAGTTTTTACAGTCAAGCCATTAAATCTTATAAAGCAGGTGCCTCAATAGAACAAACGCTTGCATCAAATCCGCTACTGGAAACGTTAAAAAGAAATTTCAAAAGAATTCACAAATTTTTGTGGTCGAATATTGTTTCATGGCTTTTGAAGTATGCTGTATGGATACTGAAACAGGCCAATATATAAAACGAAAAGGAGAATGCCGTCGATTTAGAATGGGATAATGGGCCTTACTTTCCATTTGACCTACTCGTAAAAAAATGTGTTGCCGGGTAATGACATAATAAGCGGCTCTTCTCAAATCCAATTGGACTTAATCTAAATAGGGGAAATTCCTAGCCCTGCACCTAATATGTATCGAGGCCGCACATCTTCCAAGTATGTATTCTGATCATTCGTTATCTTCAGCACGAAATCATTCTGCATAAGTGCTATTTAAGTCTATCATTTCAGTTAAAAAAGCCCTTTACTAACAGCAGGCTGTTCCTGTACAGTCAAATGCATAAGTTCAAGCCTATTTGGCCATTTGGTTCACTTCACTCGATCTTACCTTTTCCTAAAAATGACTTTTCAAACAATTTTCCACATAAAGATTCCAGCCCTATCAACAGCATGTAAGATTGTCCTTCACGCAAGTTCATCTGTATGCTCATTGTCGGAAAGCCTACTATGATTTGGCATCTATCCAGAGGGTGATAATATTTCCTCTGCTTATCTGAACTGAGTGTTAAGGTGGTAGCCTTATTGTCAGATATTGTCCATTCCTTGGCTCTTACTGTACAAGTTGATTTAATGCACATATTTCAATAACATAGCACTCTAAGACACCAGCGAATTTCTCTTTAGTTCAGGGCAAATAATGGTCCCCCTCAGTGGTGTTGTGCTAATTTTTTTTTTACCGGAGCGCGTATATATAATTATATAGACAGGGCCGATCCTGGGTAGGCGGGCGCTCTGTGCGGTCTCATGTCCCAAATTTACCGATGGGGGTGATTTTTCATGATAATCCTGGCGGCGGCGTTTTTTTTAGGTCTCATGTCCCAAATTTGACGAGGGGGAGGGAGATTTCCCCCAATTCAAATTCTTAAGTAGTAATTAGTTCGGGTTCGTGTCGAGTTTCGGTTCAGCAGAAAAAAACGTTCCGGACTCCGGTTCACGGTTCGGAAAAACAAGCCGGTTCGTTCCGGTTTTTGGTCCGGTTCGGGTTCGGTTCAAATCCTTGTTTATAAAAATACATATAAAAATTCGTCAAAAATTAGAAATTCTTTTTAATTTTTTTTTTTTTCAAAACGTCAGCCAATTCTTGTTATCAGAAATAATCTTTAGTTCCGGAACGCGTTCCTGTCCAAAAAGGAAGTACCGGAACGACGTTCCGGAGCGTTCCGGCTCGACAACACCACTGGTCCCCCTAGGATTCTCCATTCACTTTAGTTAAGTCCTGTTGTAAACCTTATTTGTCATTACAACCTTTTAGTCAGTTTTATAACCTAGTTTCTCACATCACCCCAGCTAAGTGTGACAATTTTATCCATGAGTGCCTGAAGTTCAGTTTAAAGTCGACTCCGAATGCCAGATTTTTGTGAATCTCTTTAGGCCACCTTTGGTTATACTCAGACTTTTTGCCAAAAGATTGTTGAGAGGAAGTCGCTGTTTCGTTTTGTTCGAGATGTCTAAGCAAAGGTTTCAACCACGGCCTCGAGGCTAATGAGCCAACAGAACACTTACTTCACTATGGCTGCTAACTCGTTGAGAATGACTTCCCAAAATTATAGAATCTGCTGGGAGGCAGCTGCCAGCTGCACAAATTTATCTTTGAAATCTTTCTGTTCCTATTTCCAGTATTAATTGGAGTTCTATTTAGGAGCCCGCTAGCATTGTCACCACCTCCTAGAAAGTTTGTTTAATAGCACCAGCTCTGGCTGTTCTAGTTTGCTACTTTTGTAGCTGCTATATATTGATAGAATCATTCCGAATCCATTATTTACAAGAGCTTTATATACTCTAGTTATCTCTAGGTCTGGCTAAGACAAGCCACAATATCGCCGCCTTATATTAATGAATTCGTTTCTGCCCGAATCCGTTTTTTGGCCTTTTAATTCCATCACTGAGTGAGCAAACTCAAATCATCGCTTATGCTTGTTTCAGAAAGTCTTCAACAGATGATACATATGTACATACCTAATTGGTCATTACAATCCTTCAGTCAAGATTACAACCTAGCTTCTCAACACCACTTATGTTGTGTGTGTTAATTTTATACATGAGAGGCGGGACCTACAGTTTAAAGTCGACTCCGAATGACAGATTTTCTGAGAAACTTTTCATAGCAATTTTATTTACTCTCAGAGTTTTTGCCAGAAATCTGCTGAGAGGAAGTCACCAAAGAAACATTTTTTCATATTTCGTCTTGTTGGAGATGACTGAGCTGGGATTTGAACCGAGGTCTAATGTCTAATAAGCCAATTCACTACCTACTAGACTACGGCGACTTCAACAGACAACAGATGATAACAAAACGATAATAATCGATGGCATACGATGGGTATTTTAACATACATACATACATAATTGATCATTACAACCCTTCAGTCAAGATTACGACCGAGCTTCTCAACACCACTTATGTTGTGTGTGTTAATTTTATACGTGAGTGGCGGGACCTACAGTTTAAAGTCGACTCCGAACGACAGATTTTCTGAGAAACTTTTCATAGCAATTTTATTTACTCTCAGCGTTTTTGTCAGAAGTCTGCCGAAGGAACATTTTTCACTTCGACTTCAACAGACAACATATGATAACAAAACGATAATAATCGATGACACACGATGGCTATTTTAACATTGCGTCGAAAACAAAGATGCAGGCTCTGAACGCAAGACCCGAGAAGAGGTGAGCTCTACAAAAAATTGCATCAGGGGCTTGCCTACTCAAACCAGGTTTCTTGGAATATTGTGTGCAGTTAGTCAGGATTTCTTACAAAAAGATTGAACAACCAATTCAGAGAATTACGTCAAAGTAATCTTAAGAAGTCTTAACAAAATATTCTGCAACTCTTACGTCTGCTGCTATCTGGTCATCCTTTATGACCGCGAGAAATTTATGTGTGCAGGGTATTGACAGTTCCACATAATCAAATAATCAATATTTTTCAATCCTTTTTAGATCATTTATGCAACAATATTGCAATTGTCACGCTTGCAACATTTTTGAATATTTTTTTTTGTTTTTTTTTTGCACTTTTTTTTCTGTACGTGCAACATCATAGACAATTTGCAACGAGAGGCACTCATCAGATGCAGAAGAGGCACAAAAATTAACAAAAAAAAAAAATGGAGAAGAAAAAAATAAACGTCATGAACATCGTTTAACATGGCCATTTCACACCTTTAATGATGATGACTTCAAGCAAGAAAAGAATGCGTTCATTTCTTACTCATACGACATGCGGCCGCTGTGCATCATCTAAGGCGCTTGGAATGGAAATTCGTGGAAATTTTTTACATTTCGCGTTTAATGAGTGCAAGATTTTCAGTTTTTATTTGTTTTAAGAATTTTCACTTTTAAATTGTTTTTCTTTTAAAGATGTTGTTGATGTTGTTGTTGTGTTTTTCTTTTAATAAAGTGAACATAAAACATTTGGCAGTTTGTTTATTGTTGCAAGAAGATGACAAACAAAAAAAAAAAAAAAAAAGAGGAAACATTTATGCAGCACCTCTTCAAAATGATTCAAAGTGAACTCAACTCAAAACAAACAAAATGATTTACTTTTAGCAACGTGCGACGTGCAAGAACAAGTACCGACATAAACTTCATTTATAATGAAAAGAAAAGAGAAGAAAAAAAAAATGAAAAAATCAACGAAAATAATTAAAACACACGTCATTTCCAATTTCTAACGTCAAATTAACATTTCATCGTGTCTGCTTGATATTAATCAAAATGTTTGTGTAGCTGTGTGTACGCCATAGAGGCATGGTTGTCCTCAAAAGGCTGAGATTTTCGTACAATATATACACAGGGACATAGGGGCACAGGGTTTTGAGAGGGATTCCAATCATTAATGATCTCATGTGTTGACACTTGATTATTTAGAAAATACTTGTCATTTACAGTAATCCCTTGATTTCGTCGCAGTTGGTTCCAAAAAAAGGCGACGTAAATCGAATTTCATATTAATCATACTACAAAGTAATATGTTTTTAAGAACAACTTAAAAAAGTTACAGTAATCACTTGATTTACGTCGCAGTTGATTCCAAAAAAAGGCGTCGTAAATCGAATGACGACGCAAATTGAAGTTAAAGGTAACACAAAATTTGACGACGTAAATCGAAACAACGCTAATCGAGGCGACGTAAATCGAAGGATTACTGTATTTGCCTTTAAAAAACTGCAACAAAAAAAAAGTTGTTGTTGCAACACAAAAAGGTATTCATTTCTCTCGAGTGTTTTACATTTCATTTCATTTTAGTTCAGTTCAGTTTCTTTTCTTTATTGTTTTTTGTCATGTTTGCTGTAGTAAATATCAGTAAAATTTATGGTCCATTCCGTTTTAAAACCATATGTACATACTACTCTACACCCCAACCAATCCCAGAGTATGAATATGTTCATTAGCCATTCGCCTAAAATTTTCAACTGCTACCACTGCCACTTCTGGCTGACTCTGCTGCCTGCTGCCTTTGCTGCTCTAGTTTATGCTGTTCAAGTTTAGTTGACGGTATGAAATGAAATATGAACTATTTTAACGCCTACTTAATTTATTTGTTTCCCCCATTGTCGGCCAGACTATAAATAATAAATTTTATTTAATTACTCATGAAAATCTACAACTAAGAACCGTATCTTTTGCTTTTCTCTCTATAAGAGGAGTCTACAACTACACTGGCCATCATCATGCATCATCATGCATTTGTTGTGTGGCCAAAAACTGCGACTGCCTGCAGGCACTTAAGATATGTTTAATGATGATTTTGTCACCCAATCAAATGGAGAAATGCTCACAACAATAATTTATAATTTCTATCATCAATATGTAGTTAGCAATATTAAAACAAACATACATACATACATATATTGTACATACTTAATGAATTTTTATAATTAAAAAAATAAAATTATTGCCTGAAGACTTCAATTCAAAATGTATTGAAATTTACGAAAACCAAAGATTTGCAATTGGTTTATAGATTAAAACAATATAGGGGAGCCAGCCTTACGTATATACATTAAACTCAGTCCAGAAATTACTTTTTATTCACATCATATATGTATATGTAGATCATAATTTCGAGGATACATACATAACATAATTGGTCATTACAACCCTACAGTCAGCATTACAATCTATCTTTTCACACCACTTATGTTGTGAGTATTAATTTTATACAAGAGTGACGCAGCCGAATGACAGAGTTTTGAGAAACTTTTCATGGCAATTTTATTTAGTCTGAGAGTTTTTGTCAGAAATCTGTTGATTTGTCGCAAAAAGAAACAAAACAAAAAGCAAAAGAAAAAAGAAACATTTTTAATTTAAACCGTACCCTTACGTCTAATAAGCCACCACAATGCTTAGTAGACTACGACGACTTCAAGATAATTTCATACAATTTGATTCAACACGGTATTGGTAGTATAACTTAAAAACCGATCAGTTTTATTGCAAATACACAGGAAGTTAATATTTTGTCTGAAGTCGTAACTCCTGTGTGTGACTCATGTCTAGATAATGCCTAATTGATTACCTATTGCATTTAATGATCTAGTACTTCAGGAATAATACCCCGATATTTTTAAAGCAAGGTTTGTTCAGTGTACAACCTTTGATGGCTTATAAGACGTGAGACCATAGTTCAAATTCCACATCACCCATTTCCAATAAAAACGAAATGTGAAAGCATATTTCTTCGGTGACTCTGAAAATAAATAAAAATGCCATGAAATTTCCTTCTGTCGTTCGGAATTGAATTTATTTATTTATTTATTTTTATTTATTTATTATAATTAACATAACACAACAAGATTTTAATCTTATAAGTTATAGTGCTATGCTTAGGATCAATAAGATATAAAACATAAAAATATAAAAATAATTGTAAAGTATAAGAAATTAAGCAAAAAAAATAGCAAATTAATATAAGAAAAAAAAAAAATTAATAAAAATATTAAATTTAAGTAGAAATATAATTTCAAGCAATTTAGAAAACAAACAGAAATAACTAAAAAAAGTGAAAAGAAAGAAAAAATTAAGAATTATAAAAATATAAAAAAGAAATATTTACAAAAATCAGAGTAAGAAAGTAAGGATAAATATTTAACCGATATAGTAACCATACTAAGGAAGTAACATACTTTTCATTAAGAGAATAATTTAAATAACTCCTTTTTGAACGCATTTGCATTGCCTAACTTTTGTATGTAATTCGGTAGGGAATTCCAGAGACTTGTGGTGTGTATAAAAAACTGACGCTGTGACAGAAGAGTCCTGTACCGTTGTTGAATAATCTTCATGCCCCGGAATGACCTAGCAAACTTGACTCGACCCAATAAATATTCCGGCTGTCCCGTATTAATAATCCTATGGAATAGAATGAGGCATTTAATTTTCAGAAGATTATCAAATTTCACACCAGATATCTGGTACGCTAAATGAGAAATATGATCACGGCGACCTTTAAGAAACACGTATCTTGCTATATTGTTGTATGCCAAGTTTAGTTTGCGGTTGTCATTACTATCGCAATTTGCGAAGATTTCGCACCCATACAATAGCACAGGAATTAAATAAGTTTTAGCAAGTTGCATACGAATTGCAAAAGGAGTTGAATCAATGACCGCCCATAAGTTCCGAAGCATGCTGTATATTCTGCCAACAACAACGCTTATATGGCCAGACCACGATAATCTGTCATTAAATACAATACCCAGATTGGTAGCAGACTTGACATAGTCAATTTTATTTCCCCTGATTCTCAAGCCCGGTATGGCAACCGAAATGTTGGCTTTCGAAAGTACTATACATTTGGACTTTGAGGGATTAATGCATAGTCCATTTGCCGAAGCCCAACTGTCAATCCTATCCAAATCACGGTTAACAGAGTGTAAACAAGAAACAATATTCTCCTTACGAGTACTGGTATAAATCTGCACATCATCAGCATACATATGAACACGGCAGTCAACCAAAACATCCGGTAGACCATTAATATACATACAGAACAATAGAGGCCCCAGAATTGATCCCTGGGGAACACCTCTACTAATATTACGCGAATCTGAAATATTACCATTCAGATGAACCTTCTGACATCTGTCCAACAAGTAAGAAAAAATTAGACTAGCGGCAGAATTAGAAAAATTAAACAGTTTCCGGAGCTTATTCAGTAATATTTTATGATTGACTGTATCGAAAGCCTTGGTGTGATCGAGAAGAACTAAAAACGCTACACTATTTACATCTAGCTCCAACCTAAGGTCCTCAACTACATTTAATAGGGCGGTAGTACAACTCCTACCTTTCATGAAACCCGACTGATTAACTGTTAAATAATTGTGACATTCCAGATAACCATTAATCTGTTTAGCTATAATGTTCTCCATTACCTTCGACAAAAAAGGAAGAATAGCAATTGGCCTAAACTCATTGTTCGATTTTGGAATGGGAAGGATTTTAGCTAATTTCCACTCATCAGGAAAAGTAGACTTAGTCAGCACTGTATTGAATAAGTGTGTATAATACGGCAAAAGTCTAGGTGTCAAAACTTTCAAAAACAAAACTTTAAATTATAGATTCTGCTGCTTATGGATAAGATTAACACACAACATAAACAGTGTGAGAAACTAGATTGTAATCCTGACTTAATGACCAATTATATACTATGTACATACATATAAGTATATCCTTTTGCTTTATTATAAGTTTTTTATTTTATATTTATTTATACGAAATTTATCGTTTTTTGTTTCTTAAACGTCTGTTACTCTTACTTTTTCACTTACAAAATCAAAACATAGAACCTCCCTTGATCTTGTTAAATATACGCTGCAATAAGTTTTAGGGTCTCTCTTATAGAAATAATTGAATAAACTTTTACCTCCACAAACCCTATTGAAGTCATTTTATTTATTTTCCATCCAAGAAAGAGAGAAAAAAAGGCTTAAACTCTACATTTTATTTAATTCGACAGCCAAACTGCTGCTATGCACCTTCTGTTGTCCACTTATTTAGGGCCTCATAAACTATGAAACTTTATTACCTTGAACTAAAAACAAAATTGTCCTGCCTACCACCCTCTAACCCCTCTTTGCTAATAAAAATAAAAAATAAACAAATTTTACCTTTCAATAATAAATTGCAGCTGCTGTGCTTTTCTACGACCATTTGGAATCCATTTGACCAGAACACTAGAATTAAGAAATGGTTGTAGAATACCTTTAAGAAAAAACTTCATATAGTTTTTATTCCAGCGTTTTCCTTTTTTAGGTAAATATGCTACACAGGAGAGAAAATGTTCTTTTCGTTTAAGGAACCTTTAAGTGAAACAAGGCCTAAATAAATACAAATAAAAATATGTTCATAAGCAAAATTCTTATATTTTATGAAGAATAACAATAGAAAATATGTTTTCTTTCATTCATATTTTCCTTCTGTACGTGTTGTTGTTTTTGGTGTATCTTGTGAATTTCCAATGTTGAAACATTTAAAATATGAAATAGTGTCCCAAGAAGGTATGATAAAATCAAATATTTTATGCTGACCATATACATTTCGCAACGAATAGTTTGAGAGTCGAACATTGCTCACAGTGGAATGTAGTGACCAAGTGTTTTCCAAGTGTACGATAAGATTTTTATTGTTGACACTTTTTATATAGGGAGGGCCATCTATCGGTTTAAATTTGAACCATCGGCTATTTTGAATCTGGCAATACTTATGCAAAGTCAGTATGGCCGACATCCTAAACGCAAGTTGCAATTCATAATTTTAAAAAATGCGTATGCAATGCTAAACATGTCTTAAATGCAACCTTGCATTGCAGAGACATTTTTTGCATTTTATCGGCATTTAGGAACGTCGCTATGCAACTCATCCATAAATCATACTTATGTCAAAAACATATGTTAGAAAATTGAAATTTTTGTTTTTGGAAAAATGGAGGTAACACAAAATTATTTACCCATATTGTTGGCAAGTGCTGAGGAATTATCTCAGGCTAAATCTTCAAAAAACATTGATTTGTTAAAGAAACTTATTAAAAAGAAAAGAAAGAAGAGACAAGTCCCCATATTATTTAGGAAGCACCTAGTGATGTCTTCTCTCGAAAAGGGGAAGGAACTATCAACATCTTTTATTTCCCTTAAGATTGGTTCCCAAATGGTGTTTCGCTTCTTCTTTTTGCCCGTAGAATCTGGTTCGTGACGAAGTCTTGCCGCAATTAACAATTTTTTCCGCTCATGGGTCCACTTTTTGTCTCTGCAATATAAAATGTTTAATTATTTATATAAAATCTATCAATTATAAATAATTTATTAAAAATAGACAAGAAAATACTTAGCCATTGCAGCTCAAATATTTGCATACAAAATAAAAATGATGCGCGATTTTGACAGCTGATACTCATTAAAATGAGTTTCCAAACGATTAGGAACATTAGACGTTGCCAGAAAGTTTACAAATGCGTTTACGAAGTGTATGCATTGTAAATATGCATTGCAACTTGCATTTCCACTGAATGTAATGAATCGATTTAGGATTGGTTTACGCTTCGCTAGATGGGCCAACGAGAAACAGTACGATGATGTCGAAAAAAAATAATATATTCGAATGAATCCCATTTTCATCATGGTGGGTACACTAACAAGCAAAATTGCCGAACTTGGGGCTCAGAAAACCCACACTTAGTCTTACAGAAGCCAATGCACCCATTACGAGTAAATTTTTGGTGCGGTTTATGAAGCGAAGGCACCAATGGCCCATATTTCTTTGAAAATGAGGACGGCGCAACCATTACGGTCAATGGAGATACCTATCGCAGCATGATAATCGAGTTTTGTATTCGCTCTTCATGGTAATGATGTGAACGATGTTTGGTGGACGCAACTTGCCACACATCTCATCCCGCAATCGATTTATTGCGTCCAACGTTTGATGGCCGCCTAATTGGCCACCAAGAAGCCGCGATTTGATACCGTGGAACTATTTTCTGTGGGGCTTCGTTAAAGAAAAGTGTTATGCCGACAAACCAGAGACAATTGAGCATTTGAAGGCCAACATTCGTAATGCCATTGCCGAGATACGACTCCATACAATCAAAAAAGTGTACAAAAATTGATCCGATTGAATGAGGTACGTACTGTGAGTCCAGCCACAGATACTGTCACAATGCTTTGGAGAGCTTCAAATGTTTCTTTAGAACCCCCATATTTGTCCAGAAGCAACGCCATTGAACTAACTGAGTTGTAAAGTAAGAAATTTTGATCATACAAATGCCTACCTTAAACTCCTCAAATATTTATGTTTATAGGACTTCCCTTTAAAAATCTCAGGTCTTGTCCATGCCTGTATTTTTGTAGTTCCTGAACGATTTCTTTGTTTTACAAGAGATATTATCTGACTTTTATTTCCATACTTTATTTCTCATGCAATCCACTGTGCATTAAGGTTGGTTAGTAATTCTGTCATCATTGTCACACCGTCATCATAGACATGATGGTCATCAACATCTTGAAGGAAATTCACATTCTGTTACATGAATGTTTGTTATTGTTGTTATTGTTGTTGTAGTTGTTGTTGTTCTAATAAAATATCCATATTTATGCTACAGAATCAAATTATGAAATTCATAAACGACAAGGTGTTCATATAACAAAGACTCCCTCCATCTCGCTCTGGCTCTCTGTGCATATCCTTACGACAACTATACTTTAATGCCTCTTAAGAGGCAGCTGAACTAGAAGACCACAATTTGAGGGTGGCCAAAGGGATACCGAAAAAAATAAATCCAAAAACGGGCAATGGAAAAAAGGACAATTCATAAGCATATTTATGAAATGTGACGAACCAAAGTCAGCCGCCATCAATGTATTTTATTATGGGTGGACACAGACACACACACGATATGAGCCTGTGAATATGAGTAGCCCCTGGTGTCAATATACCTTTTGTTTTCCTGTTCATCTCTAGGTTTTGTTCTCTTTTTTTGGTCATTCTTATAGACAGCAATGGAATACGAATATTTGGTAAATGCTTTTAAGGTTGTGATGTTTTTTGTTGTCCTTATTTGGGCCATACAACCCAACTACCCTAAGGTGTAGGGCTACACTCAAGTGCATTGGCAATTTAAGGTGGGAGTGTATTGGGGGGGTTGAGAATCTCATAAGTATGGGCTGTTAGTCTATTATTATTCCAGTTTATTATAGGTAAAGTTTTATCCTCAGGGATAAAACAACAAGCGAGCATATATACCATATAAGTATGTATGTATTGTAAAGGAAATGAAGAAGAGAAAGGACATTTTTTTGGTAAATTTGTGACAACATATGGCCAACAATAGTGTTTATCCTTATAAACGTTAATGTTTATGTAAAATAAAATAAAATCCTTAAAAAAGGAAAACCTTTAAGGTAAGAAAAAGAAAATTTTTTCAAACAGAAGGAAAATTTAATTTTCCCTTACAATGAAGAAAAAAATTTTTGGGCCTAAGCTTAATTTGAGAATTGTCTTTAACTTTCATTTCATCGATAAAATTACCTTAATTTTCGTAAATTAACATAACGAGACATCTGTCGTGAATCTTAAAAGCTTGGAAAAAATACTGTAAAGAGCAGCAGCCATTGCCGTAAACCTATTTAACCTGAGGCTAATATAATGGCTGTCACACATGACACGTAACAAAACGTTTGAATTAATCTCTGAATAAATAAATATTTGCACAAAAACAAAAAACAAAAAAAGACAGTGACATAAAAATGTCAATAATAATATGCAGTGGCCATGGGTTCAAGTCACGTGCACAAATTTTACGATTCAAGGCAGACGTTCTACTTGAGTCTTGTCATTAATGCAATGATGAGGTGACTAATGCTGGCAAAATATTACCTGGAGACCGATTGATATCATGGAAGCAATGGAATATGGTTACCAAACCAATATTTTATGTGATTTTAAATGGTACGTATATATAGGATTAAAGTAGTTTAAGATCTTAATTTAAATTAAAAACCAAAATTATGCATCATAACCTGATACGAAGAGATGAGCCAGTTTCTATATATCAAACCTTTGGTTTATATTCCTAAAACAAACTTCATTCCTCTTTGTTGTGTGCATGAGCTCCTCAACTAGATGGACATTACGCAGCGTATTTATATTCAGCGGCTGCGCTGTCTCAGCCATATCGTTCGAATGGAGGAGGATGCTCCGGCAAGATGGGTATTTGATGCGAGGATTAGTGCAAGTCGGCGAAGGGGACAACCGTGTTTGCGTTAGAACGACCAAATCGAGAAAGCCGTGTCATTGATTGGTGTGACCAACTGACGAAGGCGCACAAGAAGCAAAGATGCCTGGAGGGATGTGTTAAAGCAGGCAGAAATCCGTTAATCGGGGTGTTAATGGCTAATTAATTACGTAAAGTAAGTATAAGATGTCGTGAAGTCGCTGTAGTGTAATAGGCAAGTATGTTGACTTATTAGACGTGAGGCCACGGTTGATACCTCAGATTAGGCATCTCCAAGAAACTGAAATATGAAAAATATTTCTTCGGTGACTTCCTTTCAGCAGATTTCTGGCAAAAAATTCTGAGTGTAAATAAAATGGCCATGAAAAGTTTCTCAAAAATCTGACGTTCCTGCCACTCATGTATGAAATTAACACATACAATATAATTGGTGTGAGAAGCTAGGTTGTAAACCTGTGTAAAAGATGTAGCATTTTGTATACCGTGTTTTAGATTATGTAGCCCATACATACATACATATGTATATGGGCAATTTCGTGTCAAGTGACCCAATTTTTAAAATCGATGTCTTCCGATTTGGATGAAATTTGCACCAAGGTTAGTACTATTGGATAGTTGGCCAGACACAAATTTTCAGCTCTATTAGTCAAGAACTGCCGGAGTTAGAGGGGGTCAATGTTGGACATTTTGGTCATACAGGGTTTTTTTAAAATGTGTGTCACTTATTGGTCCTAGCAAAAATTTTCCAAAGGATATTAGATAGCTATTTCTTCAACCTTTCCAAAAATAATTTTTTTTTAATTTTAAAATTTTTTTTTTTTTATTTTTTTTTTTAAATTAAATTTTTTAATAATTTTTTTTTTAATTTGGGCCTTTTTTTTTTGCTTAAAAGAAAGCTTATAAAATTTCCAATTTCCAATTGCCCAAATTAAAAAAAAAATTTGTGTCTGGCCAACTATCCAATAGTACTAACCTTGGTGCAAATTTCATCCAAATCGGAAGACATCGATTTTAAAAATTGGGTCACTTGACACGAAATTGCCCATATACATATGTATGTATGTAAAACATGTATGTATGTATGTATGTATTTAAAAACAGAACAGAACATATAGACAAGCTTGTTGAGAAATGTATTTTTCGGTTGACAAAGTGACGGGCTCTGTCTCGGTAGGTTAAGTTAGGTTAGGTGCCGAACCCCCTCGAAGGAAAAGTTCCCATTTACGACAGCATTTAGGCCCTTTGTGATACTACAATTCTTCTTAAAGAAAACCATCATAAGTTCATAATAAACTTTGCTACTGCAGCAATTTTTATATCGGGTGATTTTTTAGCTATTATCTTTTTCTCAACACTGGTTTAAACAGCTCACGCACGTTTTGTGTTTTGTTTCACTGTCAAACATCTTCAGTTTGCTCTATAATTTAACAAGCGAACAACGCTTGCAAATCATTGAATTTTATTATCAAAATGCGTGCTCTGTTAAGAAAGTTCATCGCGCGTTTCTTCCATTTTATGGTCAGTTTAATCGACCCACTGAAGCGGCTATTTTTTTGCCCAAAATGCAAGAGCTTGACTTGCATGACATGTGGTTTCAACAAGACGGTGCCACATGCCACACAGCACGCGTAACAATGGACTTATTGAGAGGCGAGTTCGGTGAACATTTTATTTCACATTCGGGACCGGTCAATTGGCCGCCTAGATCGTGCGATTTAACGCTTTTAGATTATTTTTTGTGGGGCTATGTTAAAGCTCATGTATATACAGACAAGCCCGCTTCAATTGACGCATTGGAAGACAACATTGAAGCATTTATTCGTGAAATACCGGCCGAAATGTTGGAAAGAGTATGCCAAAATTGGACTAAGCGGATGGACCATTCGAGTCGCAGTCGCGATCAACATTTGCATGAAATAATCTTCAAACATTAAATTATATGGACAGTACTATCGATTCAAATAAAGATTTCATGCATTTTTCTGAATTTTATGTGTTTTTTTTTTTGAAAAATTTTTCTATAGCTCTTAAAAAATCACCCGATATTAGAGAGCTCTGTTCAAAGATATGATGTTTACGACAAGAGCAGGGCAGTGACACATGAGGTCGGTCTTGGTAATTTGGTTGATTTTTTTTAATCGTAAATAAAGATAATCACAGTATGGCAAATCGCTGGCTCTTGATAATAGTAGGTTTGTTACTGGTGAATTTTCAAAAAGGTAAAACTCCAAGATGCAATTTTAGGCTCATGGCCAATAAGAATGAAAGAAGGCTACATATTACATCCTCTCTCTCTCTCTCTCTATCCTGAATTGAGCACATTAGATGTAAGGATGTCGCATACTCTCGATACTGAGAGTAAGTTACTGCAAAATTTGTAGGCAATGAAGTTTCTTAAGTTTCTTTAGAAACGGGACAAGGACTAAATAAGTTTGTTTATTATTCGAATCATTTCAAAGGACTTCTTCCAGAAGTCTGCTCTAGTCAATACATACATACATTCATAATTGATCATTACAGCTTTTCAGTCAGGATTACAACCTAGCTTCCCACACCAATTATATTGTATGTGTTAATTTTATACATGAGTGGTGGGACCTGAACTTTATAGTCTTCTCCGAACGACGATTTTTGAGGAACTTTTCTATGGCCCTTTCAGGCTGTTAGGGTAGGTGTCCCAAAAATTAATAAATTATTGGATAAGCACTAAATAAATCCGCTTAATAACTCTTTGTTTTAGAATATGATAGAAACAAGTGTTTGAAGTCATTGAACTTTATAAAGTTAAACTCCTAAGCCCTTCTACAGTTCCTTTTTGAAGATGTTATTTATTAAAAATAAAAAAAAAGTGGTTATGATATACAAAATATTTTATAACATCCCTCTTAAGAGACAATATTAGGGCTTCTTAAATCATTTTTATAACTTCATATGGCGTTGGTGTGGAAAATCTGAATTTAAAAGAAAACTTTTCTTTGCCAAAATCTAAACTATTAATCAAAAAACGAAAATTACTTGCATATGAATCTTTTAGATTCTTAGAAAATAAAACAAAAAAAAGGAGAAAAAAGAAAGAAAACAGTATCTTGTAAAAGGACAACAAGTTTTAGGCACTAAAAGGCTTTTAAAATTGCATTCGTTTGAAGGCAAAGCGTATAAATCATGAAATCATGAATCAAATAATAAAAGAAATTCCAATTTTTATTTCATATAATTTTTCTGTTCTGTTTTGTTTCTATTAGAATAAATCAAAATAATTACAAAATTAAAGAAATAAATAATAAAATTATGGCAATATTTATGGCAAATAAACAAAGAGACATACAAATGAGCAGAAAAAACTACAAAAGCTAAAAGGATACAAAGTAGTTAGTAGTTGTTGGAGAAATGGAAATGAAATTATATTGTAGTTTCCTTTTTATTTATTTAGTTTTCTCTACTCTATACTCTCTCTCCTCTCTTCTCTTTTCTCAGCAAGGACAACCAGAGAAACTAATAAGAAGTCATTAAAAATCCTTTTTCTTTTAAATTTATGAATACGATTACTTTGAGCCAAGAGTACCAAGACACAGGCAGGAAAAAAATCTACAAAATTTGTTAAAAGCTCAACAATTATAAACAATTTGTATTTCTTTCTTTTACTTCTGTTTTTTTATTTATTTTTTAATGTAAGAAATTTTTGAATATGAAAACAAATTATTTTTTTACTTGCCTTTCTCCCTTATCACTGCCAGCAGTTTTTTGTGTTCCTTACAATGTCTGTCGCCCCAAAAGCCTTGGCGTATTTCAGTTAATAACCCGTTATTAGATTTGTATACTTTTAATTTGAATTCATAACATCCTTAAGCCATTTCACTGGCCAACTTTAAAGGCAGTTGGTTGGGATTGGGTTGGGTTGGGGGTGATGGCAATTGTATGAGTGTTCCTTTAAGTGGCCATTTCTCCTTCTCCTTCCTTTTTTGTCTTTCTGACTGCTTTTGAGTTGTTAGTGATGAATTTCATTCTTTTATTCTGTGTATGTGTGTGTTATTTTTATTATTTTTAAACATTTTATGAGTTTCTCTGAAACAACGATTCGCGCTGTTGTTTTTCTTTTATTAGAAGAAAAAAGGAGGAAAAAATTTTAAAAAAAGAATAGAAAAATAATATTCCAAGTCTTTTTTTCTTAGTTTGTTCTGTTTGAGAAAAATACTGGACTTTTTGTTCATATCAAAAATTTGTTTTTATGATAAAAAGCAAGGCTGCAGTAAAGGGTTTCAAGAAAGTTAAGTCAGTTAAACAAAAAAAAAAAAAAAAAAAAATTATAAGTATACGCCATTCATTTAAAAATCGCACACAAAACTCCTCCAGCCTCATTGTATGTTCCCATGGATTATATCGGGTTAGAATTTGAAGCATCGGTTATTTCGGATATGGCAGTACTATATGTCATTCTATTCTGTCACAAAATTCAGTTAACAACTATCCCCCGCTTTACACGGAAGATAGGTTCCATAAAAAACCGTGTAACTCGAAAAATTCAAACGAAAATCACTATAAAAAAGCCCTTTATGTCAGTTTTTAATATGATGAATAACAAACAAATTTTTATAAATAATAGATTTAGTAAAAAAGAATTCTGTTATTTGCTCAATTATACACTAATTAAAAACAAAGTTTAAAATCAATGATGCTCTTTGTTTTGGTATTTCAAACAAACTAGCTTATACACACATAAAATTTAGTTTCGATCATAAAACGGGGAGTTCCCATCTTATCTATTTCCATCATAGTCATAGACTACTACTAATTCGTAACTGTAACATACATTTTGTAGTGTTTTATTTTGACAGTAAAATATTTTGACAGTAAAACAATGAAAATGTTATTGTAGATATAAGCAAATTATAATTTCGTATAAATGCAAAATTAATAAATTTCGTTAAAAAATTTTTATTTTCAAAAATCGTGTAAGATCGAAAACGTGTAAAACGAATACCGTGTAAAACGGGGGATAGGTGTATTTACTCCACTGAACGTAATGAATCGATTTACGCGTGAGCAACGTTGGGTTTTATTGGAAGCCCATTTTCATTTTGGTTGGTACGTAATTAAACAAAATTACCGTATTTGGGGCTCAGAAAATCCACACGTAGTTTTACAGAAGCCAATGCACCCACTACGAGCGACTGTTTGGAGCGGCTTGTGTAGGAGGCATCATTGGCCCATATTTCGTTGAAAATGAGGACGGCGGTCAATGAAGACACCTATCGCACCGTGATAAACGATTGTTTTGTACCCGCTGTTCATGGCATCGATGTGAACGATTTTTGGTTTCAACAGTATGGTGCAACTTGTCACGTCACAGTCGATTTATTGCGTCAAACGTTTGTTGGCCGTTTAATTAGCGGTGAAGCCAATTGGCCGCCAAGAAGTTGCGATTTGACAGCGTTGGACTATTTTCTGTGGGGCGCCGTTAGAGAAAAGTGTTATGCCGACAAACCAGAGGAAGAAGCAATAAGAGAGCTATCTCTCAGCATCTCAATCTTCTCATTTCATTGCATAGAAAACGAAATCAGAAAGAAAAAAAATATTTCCTTTGGTGAACTTCCTCTCAACAGTCATCTGACAAAAACTCTGGGAGTAAAAATTGAATTGCCATGAAAAGTTTCTCAATTCTGTCGTTCAAGAATACAACTTGAGGCTCCGCAGCACTCATCGATCTAATAAATTTTTACAGATTTAGGCATCTAAATAAAGCAGCTCTATTAATTTAATACCTGCTACCGAATGCCAATCACCCACTTATCTGGAAAAACTTAAATACTTACTTACTTATTTTTTTAATTAGTACAACCTTTTAGCCAGGATTACAGTCTAGCTACTCATACCGTTCATGTTGTGTGTGTTAATTTTATTTTACAGTTTAAAGTCGACACCGAATGGCAGATTAGACATGAGGCTATAGATCAAACTGCAGGTCAGACATCTCCAACAAACGAAATATAAAAAAATATTTCTTCGACGACTTACTCTCAGCACATTTCTGGCAAAAATTCTGAGAGTAAATAAAATTGCCATGAAAAGTTTTTCAAAAATCTGTCGTTCGGAGTCGACTGTAAACTGTAGGTAACGCCACTCATGTATAAAATTAACACACGCAACATATGTAAGTAGTGTGGGAAGCTAGATCGTTATCCTGACTGAAGGGTTGTAATGACCAATTATGTCTGTATGTAAATAAAGGCTTCAATTTAGTAGAAACAAGACTGTCTTTAAGGCCCTCTGAATCATTTTATTGAAACCTTGCAAACGCCTTTCCAAATAAAAAAAAAAAAAAATCGTGTGCTTTCTTACTGGACAGTGAATGACTTTTCATAACTTATGCCGTTTGTATTAAAAAATAAAGAGAATGTACAACGAAATTAATAAGAAAACAGAAGAAGAAATAATTCTCTAATAAATTTAAATAACATTTAAGCGAAATGCAAAGGAAAAAGGAAGTTTTTGTATTGCTTTTGCCCCTTTTTATATGCACTGTGAAAGGGTAGTCCTTTGTGAACCACTAAAAAACAAGTGGGAAGACATTGAATATAAAGTAAGAAATTATGAAACGAAGAAAAGAAGAAAAGAAGAGAAGAAAAAATTCATAATTTAATAGAATGTAAACAATTTGTTGAAATTAAAGAATAATAAAATCAGTCCACAATAGACAAAACAATACGCCTTGCAAAGAAAGGAGTAAGAGTCAGGGTGGTCAACAACCCTTCAATTGAATTGCTTGGAAATTTAAAGTCCTTAGAGAATTAAGGAAAATTCATGTGTCGTTTAAAATAGAATTTCTATTGATATCGATAACCAATAAATCTATTAAAGATAATTATAAAAAACAAAAACAATAACAGAAAAAAGGTTCTCACAGGTCAGGACACATGCATAGTAAGTGTTGCTGGGTTGTAATAATTTTCCATGGATTTCAAATTTGAAAACAAAAAAGATAAAAATTTTGTCCATAATTGCGATTCATATTGATGACAATGAATACAAATAATTTCCGAAAGTATCAGATTTCTCAACACCCTTATTTAAGTAGCTGCCAAGGCAGGCAGCATCCCTTTAAATTGCTCATCTTTTTTTCTGCTGTCTTCTCATAATTCATAAGGTTGCCGAAAGAAATCAAAACAATCAATTGATATCGTTACGCTATTCGATTGTCTATCGATTCTAATCTAATCGATAGACAATATCTGTGTATGAATGTTTTTCCATAATTTTCGCACGTGCCATCTTTTTTGTTTTTTGTTGTTCGTATTGTTTTTAGACAACAGGAAACTGTCAAACGGTTATTTTGCAAGCGTACGTTACTTCTTCTTTAGTTTCGTTTTCTATATCCCATCCTCCTGCAAATCGTTTACGGTTGCAATTTTTGGCAATTGTAACGTTTTTAATTGCTGCATGAAATATTACCGTTCCTGTCCTGTTTTTTTTAACGATGGCCCTCTATATTATCCTTAATATTGTTCTAACGGCAATAGTAGTAGTTGTTCTTATCATTACATCCGTTTTATATACATAAGTGAGTGTAACGTGTAAATTTCCGTTATTATGTCATTTAATGATTTGTGTTGTAAACATACATACATATTTATGGGAAAATATTTCTCTTTTACTCTCTTATCACTACTTTTTATATACATATGTTATGTTGTGTTTTTTTGTTGTTGCCAAAATTTAAAAAAAAACTGTATACCAGCCTTACTTCCTTTATTCATACACATGTTATAGCCGGAGTAAGATATAAGGCAAAAATACTTTTTTTTTCCGTAATTGCGTTGCAGATTTTTATCATTATTGAACGGAAAATGGTCGCAGGAAATGACACACTTTTATTTGTGTCTCTCTATGAAACGTAATTTACTAATGTATGCTGGGGTTAAAGGGCACAATACAGCGTTCAAGTCTTTAATAGCAATAATAACATGGGAAATTAATAAATATTTAGAAATACTATGTTTAATTTCCTTATGTACTTAAAAACCCCGAAGTCGCCGTGGTCTAGTAGGTAATGTGTTGGCTTATTAGACTGGAGGCCCGAGTTCGAATCCCAGGTCAGACATCAAAACGAAAATATTTCTTCGGCTACTTCCTCTCAGCAGATTTCTGGCAAAAACTCTGAGAGTAAATAAAAATTGCCATGAAAAGCTTCTCAATAAAATTTGTCGTTCGGAGTCGACTTTAAACTGTAGGTCCCGCCACTCATGTATAAAATTAACACACACACAACATGAGTAGTGTGAGAAGCTAGGACTAGGGTGCGGGCTTCTTGGGGACGATTGCTGTAGACTGTCTAATTAGGTATAGCACTTTCCATTTTATAGTCACCTAGCAGCAACTCGTTTCCTTGCCGTTCGCATCTTGAGATGTCCACAAACACTACTCCCTCTCTTCCACCTTCCTATAACCCATTTTCCTAAAACCTGCACTGCATGAGTAGGGGCCATCCCCTGAGTGCTGTTTTCACAAAAAAAAAAAAAAAAAATCTGGAGCTTTATTTTCTATGAAGCTTAGATCATAGATCCTAGGCCTTAACAAACTTCCTACACTTAGAACGCTTTGCTTTAATCCAGCTTCTAAAATACTGCTTCAACTCGTTCTCTATTATTATTGGGTTGCGTAAAGGACGATATATCGGGCAGTTTTATTTTAATTGTCGGTAAAGAGAATTTCTTCGATAGTAATGTATGTAAATAGATAAGCATACTCGGTGTAAATGCTTTGAGTAACCTTAACTTTTGGGGACGTTTTTTCATTGTAAACATTTTGAGGAAGTTTGTTTTTACAAAATGTATTGCTCGACTTGCAATACAGGCCATTCATATCGAATGGTATACGTTTGGGGATGTATCAAGCTTTATTTACTTGAGTTCCTTTCAAAGCATGACAATATTAATGCAGAGTTTAGAGGGTCCGCCAAATAACATTTTTTTTGGAAAATGTTTTAAAAAAAACTACTGAATATTTTCTCAAATTTCTTCTTTTATTTGAAAGTACAATCCTTCCGGTTAATAATGGAAAATAATTTCATTGAAATGGCTGCCTCGGCTGGCCATGCAGTAGCCTCCACGATCGGTTCAATTTTACATTATCGATGGTGTGCAGCTGTATTTCACCAATGGCTTCACGAATATTGTCCTTTAAAGAGTCAATTGTCTCTGGCTTGTCGGCGTAACACTTATCTTTGACACAAATAAAAGTCCAACGGGTCAAATCGCAGCTCCGAAGTGGCCAAACGACATCAGCTCTGCAGCTGATAATTCGATCTTCAAAAACAGGGCGCAAAACATCGAGTGTAGCTTCGGCTGTGTGGCACGTAGCGCTGTCCTGTTGAAACCAAATGTTGCCAATATCCTCCTCTTCAATTTTTTTTAACAAAAATTCGTTCAACATGGCTCGATAACGATCGCCATTGACTGTAACGGCCACTCCTTGCTCATTTTCGAAGAAAAATGGCCCAATTATGCCTCTGGACTAAAATCTGCACCAAACAGTAACTCGTTTCGGGTGCGTCGGCTTTTCAATGTATGCGTGCGGGTTTTCTGTGCCCAAATGCGACAATTTTGCTTGTTTACATACCCGCCAATCGGCATCTTCTGTAAGTCGATCGCAGGCCCACTTAGCGAAGCGAAAACGCGAATACACAACCATATTCGTTCAGCGGAAGGATAAAACTAATTATCTGTCAATTCAGACATGAGCTAAGTGATACCATTCACGAAATAAGCACTAGTTGAAAAAAAAAACGTTAGATGGCGGACCCGATATACTTCCTCGGTGCCTTCCTTTCAACAGATTTCTGGTAGAAACTCAGAGTAAAAATTGACTTCCTCTGACAATATTTCAGTGCGTAATTCTTTGTAGAGTTTCTGGCCCAATGTAGGATGCCCTAGAGAAGAACAATGTAATTCTCGAATATGAAGGAGAGTCAAGTTCCTCAATGCTCAAGGGAAAATATGCTTGGATAACACTATAGCGTAGAAGACGATAATAACCAGTGGATTCTATATTCTATAGAGAATAGTAGGGCCAATACTCCTAAGATGAAGAGAAAAGGTTGGTCTTCACATTCTTTAATTGTGTGCCGTAACCTTAACTTAACTTGTACGGCCAAGAGACAGATGCAATAAAATGTTAAAAATAGGAGAAGAACAATGGAACAAGATTAAGTGTTACGGAGATCTAATGCCGTAAAATAATGATGAGATATTAGCTACTGGCGAAATAGAGAAACATTTTAAAGAAGTCTTACTTCTGATGCAGCAATCACAACTGCAAGCACAGTCCGTCTGTTAACAACCTTGCTTTAGTTTGCAATTTTGTTGAATATACATATTACTCAGCGTCTTAATTTGGATTTGGATTGGAGTATTTGGATACCACTTAATTAAGCGCAGTGACATTAGAGGGATTTACTGAATAACCCTTCAATCCAATCAATGTGGGCCACGAAATCAATTCAAAAGGAAAATATTGAATAAAAACGATATAAACAAAGGCCAGTACTCCTTTACAAATTCAAAGCCTGTATTAATAGTTTTGAAAGAGAATCATAGATTATGATCTTTTTTTTTATCTCTAGTCTTCAAACAAGGTTCCATTTGAACAAAGCAACCAATAAAGATCGATTAAACCGGGACAATTAAAATTATGTTGAGTTTAATCAGGTCGCCGTAGTCTAGTAGGTAGTGTGTTGGCTTATTAGACGTAAAGTACGGGTTCGTATCCCAGGTCAGACATCAAAACAAAAATATGAAAATATTTCTTCGGCGACTGCCTCTCAGCAGATTTCTGGCAAAAACTCTGAGAGCAAATAAAATTGCCATGAAGAGCTTCGCAAAAATCTGTCGTTCGGAGTCGACTTTAAACTGTAGGTCCCTCCACTCATGTATAAAATTAACGCACACAACATAAGTGGTGTGAGAAGCTAGGTCGAAATCCTGACTGAAGGGTTGTAATGACCAATTATGTATGTGTGTATGTGAGTTTAATCATTACAACCTAAACCACTTAGACATTGTCTACACTTGACAGGAAATTTTTAATATTTCCACCAATTGCTCTTACAACGTCTTCGTATTTTTCGATTTCTGCAACATAACCTTGATGGTAGAAAAACTAAAAATAAGAGCCGTTGCTGATCATTAGCCTAAATTCTTCCGCCTTAAGCTATAGAGGTTCTACAGCAATGGAATTCTAGTATCATTATGAAACAACGAATTTAAATCAATGTTTTCTTTTGAGTGTATGAAGCTCTACATGGCCAAAACGAAATTTTTTTTCTAAATCCACTTGACATTAAATAATCGAAAATTAATTTTTCAATTGAAATCCTTTTAAAACACTTAAGGTGTTGTAAAGAATAGCATGCAACAATGCTTTGACACTTTTAATTTTCTAAAGTATTTAAAAAAAAAAAAAAAATTCAAATCCTTTAGAAAACAGAAAAAAAAACAGGAGAAAATTTGCATCTCAAGCTTTTGTAATAACCGTGAGTACTTAAGCAGGTGTTTTAACAATTTTTTCCTATCAAACTACACACAGGAAAGTAAGGAAGACTTCATAGCATAGAGTACGGCAATGTCAGTCAATATGCTGATGCCAGGGATTTTCTTGTTGATCCTTTTTTCCTTCTTTCTTTCTTTTGTTTCGCAGAACTAAAAACAAAAACCTTAAGGCCGTTTTGTTTTTTTTCTTTTTTTGTTTCACACAAAATTTATAATCAATCTTGTGGCATTCAAAAGAAGACAGAAATTTAAGGAGAATGGGTAAAGAGAGCCAACACAACACAAAATTAGAAGACGGGGAAATTTGGGCATTCAAGAAAAAAGGCGTCAAATAAAATGGCAAATTGATGTTTTTATTTTGTCAACGACATTAAGTAGCAACAATAACATCCACAGCAGCAGCAGCAGTAGCAGTAGCAATAGCAACAATGACAGCCACAGAGGTGGTGGAAAATCCTTCAACATCCATGCAGCAATAGGTGGGTTCTGTATATCCTGATGCTATTTTTATATGAAAATGTGGTCCACAAAAAAAGGACAATAATTTAGAGTTGCTTCTGTTGTTGTTGTCTTACTTATTACACCATAATTATGCCAAAAGACTGTCTTCAAATAGCCTGTTTAACCATGTCCTTTTCAAAAGTAACGCCATGGAAAAAGCAAAAACAAAGAAGGTATTCATGAGACATGACACTAAAAAGAGTCCTTTTCAGAAGCAAAAAAAAAGAAAAAAAAACAAGTGCAAATGAAAGTGAATGTTATTTAAGCCTCTATTTTCACTCACTCAAAATGATTGATTAGCAATTAATTAAAGCAACAACAACAACAACTACAAAATCTTTTTAACAACAAAAACAAATTTAAACAAACTAATTAGACCTGAAATATAATCACTAGGCTTGAAGCTTTTAAATGCTTAGGAAAATATTCAAATTTAAGGTTTCATTTACACTTTGATTGAGGGTTTCTTTTCCATTCGTTTCCTTTTTTTGGGGGGGTTTTTTTATTGGGAAAAGCGGCCATTTTAGAAGACAAAATAAAAAAAAAAGTTTCCTTTTCGTTTTATATCACAGGGTAATCAAATTTTATTTTTAGTATCCATAACTAAATTACTGAATTAGAATATTCGGCAAAAGAAATTGTATGTATAGCTACGAGGGTTATTCTCGAAGTGAATGGCAGTTATAAATTTGAAACGGGGTAAGTTTTTGAACAAATTTGAACAGTTGTTCACTGCATTAAGTCTCATAAAAACAAATATCTGCGAAGCGCTTTGGAATTGCATGGCCTGTAGCTACAGATTTATGCTGACGAATAAGAAAAGAGCTTCAACAGAACAGGCCAGTTGCCTTCACTCTCTGCGGCTGCCTTATAATGGTATCAGAAGTGAGACTACAATTTGGATTTCTTCATTGCTTAGGAGTAGAATCACCAGTTCGGCCTTAATTCTGCGATTCCTTTTGTCATTATTGCATCAGAAGCGAGGCTACAATTTGGATTTCTTCCATGCTTAGGAACAGAATCACCAGCTCGGCCTTAATTCTACGACTC
Organism: Sarcophaga caerulescens; assembly: GCA_927399465.1. Lineage (NCBI taxonomy): Eukaryota > Metazoa > Arthropoda > Insecta > Diptera > Sarcophagidae > Sarcophaga > Sarcophaga caerulescens. The sequence goes on from OV656872.1 coordinate 16,885,679, forward strand.
CTTTTGTCATTATTGCATCAGAAGCGAGGCTACAATTTGGATTTCTTCCATGCTTAGGAACAGAATCACCAGCTCGGCCTTAATTCTGCGACTCCTTTTGTCATTATTGCATCAGAAGCGAGGCTACAATTTGGATTTCTTCCATGCTTAGGAACAGAATCACCAGCTCGGCCTTAATTCTGCGACTCCTTTTGTCATTATTGCATCAGAAGCAAGACTACAATTTGGATTTCTTCCATGCTTAGGAGCAGAATCACCAGCTCGGCCTTAATTCTGCGACTCCTTTTGTCATTATTACATCAGAAGCAAGACTACAATTTGGATTCCTTCCATGCTTAGGAACAGAATCACCAGCTCGGCCTTAATTCTGCGACTCCTTTTGTCATTATTGCATCAGAAGCGAGGCTACAATTCGGATTCCTTGCATGCTTAGGATCAAAATCATCAGCTCGGGCTTAATTCTGCAATTCCTTTCCATCATTTTTACATCAGAAGCGAGGCTACAATTTGGTTTCCTTCCATGCTTAGAAGCAGAATCATCAGCTCGGAAAGAATAGAATTAACATAGAAAGGAATTAACACTAATAATGTCGAATACCTGTTCTCAAGGGGCAGTACTGTCTACTGAACGGTAGTAGCAGGCAACCTGCTTACCAAGTTGGCACCCAACGTAGTCTTTGTAATTGGTTTTATAGGCGGTTTCGTATTAACTGTCGATGGGAAATATAAGAGCACTTTGTTTGACCTCTTGAGGACCAATATCAGTGAGACGTCATACTGGTGCGCTTTGAATACCGCAATGAGGATTCGTGTACTTTATATGATGGGAAAGGAGGTAGAAATCAATAATCAACAAGATTCCGTACCACTACACCAAATACTCGGAAGGCGTTGTAACGATAGATGGCCCCATTATCATAGAACGTGTTATGGCTGCAGACCAATCACTTGTTTAGCTGGACGATCAAAAATAGATTAAGCAACGGAAACAAGGCAAAAATGCTTTGTGGCAGCCATATGCTCTCAAGAGGTGTACTGGAATAAAAAATATAATAAGACACCAACAATCGAGTGCCTGGATGACTTTTCTGGTTATCGCCATAAAATTTTCGAATGAAGTTAAATATCTAGGCATCATTTTGGGGGTCTTAGGTTTAGTTGGAATTCCCTTAAGTGTACTTTCCAAATTAAGACGATAAGGGCACTCTGGGCTGGTTATTCTTCATACTGTAAAATGTAGTGTCTACGGTAGAGAATGATGATATGTATATATACTGCCACTATGCGGATCTTTTGTAGTAAAATTTTGATGAGTAAAGGGATTTGCTTGCCTCAGGGAAACGGTTGTGTGTTCGATGCATAGCTTTTTGGTTTTTTTTGGGTTTAGTCATCCACATTGCCACAGTAAATTCGGTTCCGTGTTCGACAGTAAACCTTTTTGGCGAAAATAAGTATATATCTGGGTATCACGCCTATTGAACTTAGGCGAAAGATTTAGGTTTGAATTACAACGAATTTGAAGTAAAGTAGTATCCGGTGGTTCTTAAATGGTGTTTATGCTGGTGTCCATGGACTCAACAGAAACGCATTGTACTCACTGGGATAGGTTAGGTTAGGTTACGTTAGAGGACGTGTACTTGTCAACTGTGACAAGTACAGTATCCGGAGGTTGAATTGACCCATTGTACAACGTCCTAGCTTCTCACACCACTCGTGTTGTGTGCGTTAATTTTATACATGAGTGGCGGGACCTACAGTTTAAAGTCGACTCCGAACGACAGATTTTTGAGAAGCTTTTCATGGCAATTTTTACTCTCAGAGTTTTTGCCAGAAATCTGCTGAGAGGAAGTCGCTGAAGAAATATTTTCATATTTTCGTTTAGATGTCTGACCTGGGATTTGAACTCGGGCCTTTCGTCTAATAATCCAACACACTACCTACTAGACTACGGCGACTTCACTGGGATAATAATTTACTATTTTTCAGATTCAGATAATGTTGTTGCCATATGTGTTAAAATTAAATTGTACAGTAGAATGAAGGGGAAGTTCTTTAATATTTTCTCAGACAATCAGGTTGCCTTAGATGCACTTGATTTTCATTGTATGAATTCTAAAATTGTTAAATGTTGTATGAAACGTCCTGTTGTTTATGAATACATGTTGCAGATAAATTAGCTAGGAAGAGTTCATAGCCTTGCAATACAACACCGCTTACTGTTATACTCAATGTATTAAAGATTGGAAAATGCGTAAATGCTTGAAACTTTGGAATGCTCAAAAGCAATCAGGCATCCAGAGGTGGCGATCAGACCACAGTTTGATCATCGGAATTTCTCAAATATATTTGGTCGGACCTGAAACTCTTAAAAGATTTTGATGATTCGAGTAATGAGGATGGAATCTAGGATGGAATCATTCAGGATATTCAAACATGACAACATATCCTTTGTATTTTCTTCAAGGTTTCTCCAACAGATATAACTCATCTCGTAGTAATTATATAGAGGACGCCAAGAAATTATGTTCCGAGACATAAATTTCATAACATTTGTCAGCCTTTTGGGGTTAAATAAACAAATTTAACCTCTTAATACAACCCTCGCTCTTTTCTGGCTTTTCACAGCCCCCATTATTATATTCTCCTTAGAGTAATTTTAGCACGCATTTTAGCATTTTTTTTTTTTTTGTAAGTAAAATAACAAAAACCTTCATTTTCATTCTCTGGATAGCAACTAATTTGCATTTTTTTATGTTCGATTGTAACGAATCACTTTATATTGGCATACTTTTCCTGTCTAATCGCTAAAATTGCAAAAATTTTCATTGCAAATGGAAGACAAAAATTTCTCTTCTAATCTTTTAACGTGTTTCATCGTATATGTTACATGGCTTTAGTGGAAGGTATACAAATTTTTTTCTTTGCCACCGTTTATTAGCCTGTCTCAGTGGTATTGTTACAGAGATTTTTTCCGTTCTTTTTTATCCTGCACAGGATATTTATCTATTCGTTGCGCTTGATTGCAAATTTTTTTTTTTCGTTTTTATTGTTTCACGGCTTAGTGTTGTGTTTCACTTACTTTTTATGAAACTTACGATCACAAAACATTGATTGTATGCCAGGCTAAATGTTCTTTAATGGTTTTAATGGCAGTTTTTTGTTTTGCTACTTTTCTTATATGAAAATATTTTTATTCTTTATGGGCAATAGAGAGTTTTATTAGAACACAGCAGAAATAAAGGAACACAGCAACCCTCTTGTTAAAATTAAGGTACGCAAATTTCAAATCTATTGCTTGGCTTAATAGAGAGCTTCCACAAGCGAACTAAGACTTTAAAAGAATTTTTAAAAATGTCTGTGCGATGATTACAAAGTAACCTTATGCTGTAAGGCACTACTCAGGCAGTCTTAAATGGCTTAAAACATTCTTACGTATTTTTTTGTTTTCATTTTGAAATTTGCCAAAAGGTAAGTAAACTGAAATTAAATTATAGAAAGTGGGAATTCTCAGAAATTATTTCGATGATCAAGCATAATTCTATGAATAAGTGTGCAGCGTGACGAAGATTGTCTTCTTCCATTTAAATTTGTCATTTAGTACATCAGCAACAAACTGATGAAAGACTGCAGTTATGCCGGCTATATTATGCTCTACATTAATAAGAATTTTTCTTCGACCATAAACTTTGATAAACTATATGATGTGTGCTCCAGAGATGTATATCTACCAGAGATCAGCAACGAGTATTCAAAACGATGAGTAGATTCGAGTCATACTTATAATTTCAGCTACTTATACGCATTCATACTTATTTTAATATCATACTCATACTACTCATATGCAAAGTTAGAAATACTCATCGTACTCATACTTAACAATACGCACGATGTTGTTGATTTCGACTCTCCATGATTCAACATATACACGAAGCACAAAATAAGTATGATTCGAGTACGAACACCACAATACTCGCTAGAAGGTTGTGTGTGTGCTTTGCTTGCTGTCTTTGTCTTTTCTTTTCTCTTCTTTTGTAAATGCAACAATAACTACTACTGTAAATTTTGATGAATGATTTGAGTGACTCGAATCATTCGTAAGTATTATAAGTATTTTTCTAAATTTATGAATCTGAATGAGTAGGCGTATGAATCAAACAATGAATCGAATGTTGCGAGTTTATGACGTTGTACTCATACTCATTGCAACCTATACTTATAAATCAATGTTGTAGCGAGTACGAATGAATCAGAGTAGTTGAATTCTAATACTCTTGACTCACTCATACTCCAAATTTCATAAGTACCTATGAGTAGCGAAAATACTAATATGTATATGGGAATGGGTGTTGGATCAATCGTAATTTTTACAGAGAGATCTCTAAGATGGATGTAAGAATGTGAGATGGTGTCAAGTACTATTGTGTTTTTGTGGCAAAAATCTACTTAAAGAAGCGAATGTAACTTTGCTTATACCTAAATTCCATATGGACACCTGATTTCTGATTCTATAAGGTTCTCAACAAACTTCTTAAATACATTTGACTTTCCCAACCTGCATTTGTCAGTTGATGTCTATCAAAATTCGTGATTGAAGAAAAACTCTAAAAAATTAATTTATTCGCTAATTAAGCATGATTTATGCCAAAAAGGGCTTCGTTGATGAGTTCACATCTCAAAAGCCAAAACTAAACTTTTCACGATATTATGTTAGTGGAACAGCAAGAAATTGTTGAAACCATAGGGTTAGTAGTGGTTCAGCTCATGAAAGAGTTTATCGCGTTTGCTAGAGGCGACCGCAATTTAAATCGTGTGATAATTTTGTAGTCCATTAAAGTCGCCGTAGTATAGTAGGTAAAGTGTTGACGTGAGGCCACGGCTAAAACTCCGGCTTAGACATATCGAACAAAAGGGAATACGATAAAATATTTCTTCGGCGACTTACTCTCAGCAGATTTCTGGCAAAAGCTCTGAGAATAAATAAAATTTCAATAAAAACTTTCTCAAAAATCTGTCGTTCGAAATTGACTTTAAACTGTAGGTCCGCCCATCATGTATGAAAAATCTAGGCTAAGTTTGTTGAACACTCTAGGAATTCTGCCCATTAAAAGCAAATATTTATTGAATTTTCGGTTGAGATTTTCACAACAGATTGTTGAAACATAAGCTCAGTGGCTTTAATTTAGAATAATCAATAGGACATGAAGACATTTTACTCAAGATAGGCGCCGCGTTTGTTGCCAATCGATCGCAACTTACATTGTGTGGTAATAGGGATGAGCTTTTGTTCGATTTCGTAATTACAAAATGCACCATATTCCAAACATCGGTCAAAATAGTATGTTTCTCGTGATGAATAGTAATGAAGAAGGCCAATATCGGTATAAAAATTCTGACAGCTTTATGGAATGCATCTGATAGAGTTTACATTGATCACGTTCAAAAGGACGAATATTACATACATACATGCATAATTGGTCATTACAACTTTAGAGTCAGGGTTCCAACCTTGTTTCTCACACCACTTACGTTTTATACATATACGGGACCTACAATTTAAAGGCGACTCCCAACGACAGATTTTTGAGAAACTTTTCAAGGCAATTTTATTTACTCTCAGAGCTATTGCTGAGACGTAGTCGCCGAAGAAATATTTCGTTTTGTTAAAGATGTCTGACCTGGGAATTGAACCGTAGACTCGCATCTTATAAGCCAACACGCTATTAAACTACTAGACTAATGGTGGATATTATTATAACTTATTGGTTCGATTTCATGAGGATTCGAAAGAAATCGAAATCCAAGAAAAATTTCTTGGAAAACACAAGCCGTTACACATGTACAGTTTTCTTGGAAACAATCCAAATGGCTTGACGGAAAGAAAATTGAATTCAACGATGATTTCATTACGTTAACAAATCTAGCTTGATAGACCCAAAACAAATCGTTTTCCATTTCTTGCGAGGGTTAAATTAGATAAACTGTGGACTGTGGAGGCGATTTTATTAGCAAATAAAATCAGTTTCTATCAAAAACTATGTGTTTCACTAAAGAATTTAATCCTTAACCCAACCTCGTTAGCTCTTATCTTGTTTTAATACTTTCACATCACTTTAGCCTTTAATATGCCAACTATTTTGAAGGCAAAATATTTTCCTGTGTACGTGCAAGCTAATATTTCCTTCATCTGTTGCCTATCCATCAATTCTGAAATATTTATCTTTCTGCTGTTATGTGATCTTCTAATACTATGTTCAGGCGTGAACTTATATTGAGTAAATCGCAATAAACGGCATTATTGATCTCAATATTTCATATAAAATATCAATTAATTATTGCTCAATAAATTCACAAATTGTTATAATATTGATTAAAACTTGAAATACAGCACTGTCATAAGTACGTTCAGTGAGCATATTACAATTTTCCGAACACTTTCTATTGATATTTGACAACTCAAATATCAACAACGACAAACAAGAAAAAAACAAAACAAAAACAATGTTGTTGAAACAACCAGCTGTTTTGTTAACCAGCTGTCAAATGAATATTGAATAAGCAGCTGAACTGCGTATATTGTTATGCCTAAACACTTAAAATATTTTAATCAATAAACCGAATATTGACTCAATAAAAGTGCATGTCTGAACATAGTATAAGAGTGCATCCAATACGTTGCCAATTACGTCTGATTATTACTGAATACTGTTGACTTAAATGCTCTTGTAACTGTAATTCTCCCATGATACAGATTTGTAAAGATTTGTATCTTCTGCATACTTGAAGGAACACGTCTTAAACCAACCTACAGTAAAGATGTGCTACATTGAGTTGAATATAGATTATGCAAGAAAGTGGAAGATTGTCAATGCCTTACTCTAATCCAACCTTTTTTGATATTTTGCTTACAAAATTTTAAATTAAATTCTTGAAATTTAGCGCCCCCCAAAATTCGTTTTGTATCCATTCAAAATCATTTAAAATGCATTTAAAAAATTGTTTTTTTTTTGTTGTACTTTCGCAATTGAAAAGTTTATCAATTTATACTGTCAGGTTTCATTAACATGCCTACTAATGATGCGCACACCGAGACACACTCTTGGCGTGGATGGTTCACACTATTTCCACACTAAACTCAATTAAAAAATTTTGCACTATTTTCTATTAAAATAATTACAACAACGTCACATAATAGAACACAACAAAAAAAAAAAAAAAAGAATTAAAAATTTTCTAATGATGCAGTTGGCCACTGCAAATGTGGATGATGATGATCATGATGAGGATGATGTTGAAATGATAGGCGAATGACAAAATAAAATCCCAAAAAAAAAAAAAAAAAAAAAAAATGGTTCAACAAAAATAAGGTAAATTTGTACAACGTCTGCCAAGAAATAAAAAAAAAAAAAATTGTGAGCGCCAGACAAAACGCACCATTAAGTCACCTGAACGTACTAGAAAAAAAAAATGAAAATGAAGGGGGAATAAAACAAAGAAAAGAACGAGAGATGATGAGAAAAATCATTTTCTTTCGCATTAAATACCGTCAAAGTATTTAGAGCGCGCCAAACAAAACGTTAAAGTTGAATGCTCAACGCACAGCCACAGCTACAGCAACAGCCTCAGCCACCGAAACCGCAAAATGTGATCGATGAAGTTGGCTAGCTAAGGTGCGTTTTTCATTAAAAAGAAACGAAAAAAAAAACAGAAAAAACCGAAAAAAAATTGAAATTAATTGCGGCAATTGCATAAATTTTCAAAATTTATTTCAACGTGTGGCACATACACACACGACCAATCAACAAAAACAATCTTAGACGTGTGGAAAATAAGAGAAATTCAATGAAAACGAATTTATTTTAAACAAACACAACATTTTGTGAGGAGGTAAACGTTAAGACAAGAACTGTGATTGCATTAGCGGCTGGGTACTCCGCTAAGGAGTAGAAAAAAAGAAAGAAGAACAAGAATGCATTTTTGCAAAATGCATGTGTTTTTAGCAAAGATGTCATGGGGATGTCAACGCAAACCAATTGTCCACTTAAGAAAAAAAAATTGAATAAATGGAAGAGATATCGAACGAAAAATCAGTTGGTAATGAAATCTGGTAGCATGCTACCAAGTTAGATATACAGGTATGAATTAAAATATAGTGTTATAGGCGCTGATTTCCTTTCCTTCTTTTTCCGCCCTTTTTTTGTTGAATCTTCAATTAAAAGCTTTAACCAAAAAGAGGTGATCAAATCTTAAATAAAATATAAAAGATAAAATATAGTCGCTCAATATCAGAAATAAACGTATATTGTGAACACAAATGAGAGCTGCAGTATCCTGTGGTTATTACACGTATCTGGAGAAGATAGTTCAAGATGTTATGAGTCTCACTGAAGCTTTTTCAAGTATTCCTCTCAATATTTTCCAATCAATCCTTATTAATGGTTTTTCGCAATTGTAGAAGCTTGAAAACAAAATATCTTAAAATCATGTTGGATTAATTTTTCAATCGCGGTATTTTTAAATTTTTTCTATATGTGAAGCAGAGGGACTAGTTCCCCATAACGGAATAGCGTAATGAATTGTAATGTATGGAATAAAACTCCTGACAACTTCTGTCTGCGTGAGGTGAATCTACGGTAACTGCAGTTTTATAGATTCAGCTCCCCAGTCGATTCCATACTATCTTTGATTTAACCTCATAAGAGTTGAGTGCTCGTATGGCGGCCTGACTGGCAGACACTATACTCTGGCTTGTGTATCTCTTATCTAAGTTGAATTGAGCACATCATTCGATGACATAGACTTTCGCTTGAAAGACACCCACGAGTTTTGCCATGGCCTCAAAACATTTTGTCCTGGGACTGAATACTTCTGCTTCTATTTCAAGAATCGTTCTTAGCCCATTTATATGCCACAAAATAGGCTTTTTAGAAAGTTATGTAGCCTCGAGATTACTGCATTAATTTTTGCAACTAAATCTAGTTGCGAATAACTTCTCAAAATCACAGAGTATACTGGTCTATTCAGGGGACAGTTAAGGAGGCAGTTATCAACCAATAGATATCCTAGGTCATGAGATCCCCTAATGAATATCATGTTACATTTGTCTCCAATTTGCCTAAACATAGTCTCCAAAGCTTTAGTCTTCAGTGCCATATGCAGCAATCTTCTATCCAAAAGAGCTTAAAGTGACGCCGTAAGACAAGTTCTTATGGCCTCAATTATACCAACTTAAGCAAGTCTCTGTAGCTTGTCCAATTTTATTAAAATTTTTTCCAATTTGCCGCATTGGTCACTATTAGTCTGACCATCATGGAACATTCAGTTAATAATTGCTGGGATGCATGCTTAATATTATTAAGTGCTTTATTTTTTAGATGCTATTGACCAATTATCAAAGAGTGTGTGCTGAAGAATGCAATGCATTAACGAAAATGTCAATAAAATTCAAATTCAATTTCATTTCGCACCTCAATACTAGTAGGGTATTGTGCAGGTCTTATTGACCAATCATTTCTATAAGAATGTACACTACATTGTCTAAGTGCAACGTCTATGTTCCCATGCACAGTGTTTAATAGAACAATGAAAATTTACGATATTCGTTCTCTCTGTGGACAGTATCAATGTGTTGTTGCTGTTGTTGTTGTTGTTGTTGCTATTGTTGTCATTTTAGTGAAATGCTGCTGAACAATTTTTATGCATTTTAGTGACATTGATTTCTAAGAGACAACGACAATATTGTCTGCTTAAAAGAGGCAAAATGTGGCCTAAAGAATGGCCTTTTGTTAAGGTTGTTATTTATTAATGTAATCTGGATTAAGTTGATGTCCAGTAAATGAATACAAAAATTAAAGAAATCAAGACTTCAAACACTATCGAGAGAATTTTTCTAGAATACTCAAGAATGCCTGGGATATTTACTGACTTTAAGGAAAATATTTGCTTTATGTCATGTCCAGTATTTGGAGAATATGTCTCCTATGCTGTGTGGCAAGTTGCAACATCCTGTTGAAACCAAACATCGTTCACAATAATACCATGAAGTGCGGGTACAAAGAAATCGGTTATCGTGGTGCGACCATTGACCGTAATGGTTAAGTCGTCCTCATTTTCAAAGAAATATGGGCTAATGATGGCTCCGCTCTACAAACCGCACCAAACAGTTTCTCTTAAGGGGTGCATTGGCTTCTGTAAAGTCACGTGTTGGGGTTTCATGAACCTCAAATATAGCAATTTTGCTTATTAACGTACCCACCAAGATGAAAATGAGCTTCTTTCGAAAAAAAATATTATTTTGACAAAATCGACGCCATCGTGCAGTTTCTCGTTGGCCCATTTAGCAAAGCGAAAACGAAGCGTAAATCGGAGTTAATATACTGAATTTTGTGACAGAATAGAATGACATAAGTATTGCCAGAATCGAAATAGCCGATCGTTTTGAATATAAACCGATAGATAACTCACCCTATATTTAGTTTGTATTTTCATGGACGTATAATAGCCTTGCTGAAGCAACCGATATCTTTGTGTGCAATGAACTGCTGTTAAATTTTACTTCTCCTTTAGTTAAGACTTTTAGTAACTTCTCCCCTTCCACGTTTATGGCTTTCGAATCTCAGTGGTTCTCTAGAGGTTCAACTATCTTCGTATACCGCACGTCATTGAAAGACAACTTTTTTAACGTCATTCGTTGGCGCACCAAAACAATAATTTCCTACTAGCGGATTCCATTGATGAGTTTCTCAAATAATCTTCTTAGTTGACCTTCGGCCAGCTATTAGTATAAGATGCCTTATCGGCATAAGAACCCAAACAGATGTTCTTTGGAATATATTTTCGGGATTACGAAAGAAGCTACCAAATGCCATGATTGTTTAATAATAGGCTGACTTCCAAAATGTTAGTTGCTTGGTGTTTGCACAAAGTATAGTGTTTCATAAAGCCGCTTTACAGAATATTTACAATGTATACTTGTATACTATTTCAAAATGTCGTCAATGTGTATTTTTAACGCAGTCAAAAAGCAATCAGGCATCGGATTTATAGTTGATGCATTGCTTGGCAACTTTGCATATCTACATAATTTATATACCGTAGTAGAACTGCATACAAACTTTGTATTGATATATTTTGGAAGACAGCCATACTTTGAATTCCTTATTATGTACATATGTACATGCATGCATAATTGGTCATTACAACCCTTCAGTGAGGATTACGACCTAGCTTCTCACACCACTTATGTTGTGTGCGTTAATTTTATACATGAGTGTAGGGACCTACAGTTTAAAGTCGACTCCGAATGACCGATTTCTGGGAAATTGCTCATCAGAGTTTTTACCAGTATGTAATCTGCTGAGTGGAAATCGCTGAAGAAATTTTTTTTCGTATTTCGTTTTGTTGGAGATGCCTGACCTGGGGTTTGAACCACGGGCTCACGTCTAATAAGCCAACACACTACCTACTAGACCACGGCGACCTCAAGTTGTTATAAAAAAAATCTACAAGTGGGAAACTTCTTAAAGCAAGCAACAATTTGATTTAAGATTGAATTAATAGAGCATCGATTGAAACTGTGCATATTCCTTTCATCCCAAGTACTCCAATTTATATTGGCGGTAGACCAGTGAGAAAATTTGAAAGTCTCTTGCATTAAGGAAGTTTTCAATGGCTGCTGGGTTGGTTTTTTCCTACCATTTTCTAAAACTTTACATCTAATTATTCTGATGGAGTTTCTCAACTCAAAATTAAGGCCCTTCTATTAGGCCTCTTACTACTGTATTCATCACATAGTCTTTATATAGTAGAACTGAATGTAAAAATGAATACATACATATGTGTTGTTGTGGCACGTTCACATGTGTATTTATGGCAGAAAGCTTTTTACTGGATCGCATCCAAAATTAAACTTAAGTTTCCGGTCAAATGAATTTGGCAAAAGGTACGTACAATCGAGCGTGTATAGCTTTAAAACCTAAACGACTAAAAGGCACTTTACCATACGAATCCAAAGTATTTTAAAGGCAAACAGGATTTTATTTAAAAATCTTTTGGGATTTCTGTGCTTTTATTTTGAAAGGTATGATGATGATGATGATGTTTATATCCAGAGCATGTGGAACCAAGTCATAATCGAACAATAAGTGCCAAATTATTTGCCAAAATAAAAAACCAAACGAAATGAAACTCAACTCATATGGTTGTTAACAAAATAGAAAAATTGTGAAAAATATGGTGATGACACCAAAAGACAATGACAATAATTTTATCGTAAAAGTTAAAGGAAGAAAAAGTTCACTCTCTATATTGACTCACACTGAATTGTTTAAGATTTTCTTTAAAATTTAAAAATTTTTTTTGTTCAATTACTCGTAACATATATTTGCCCATCAATAAGACCCCCCCCCCCCCATAAAATTCTCAGACATTCGTTACACATTTTTTTTTGCTTTGTCACCTGTTTCGGTTGTTTTTATTTCCATTTTCATTTCATTTTAAGTTTTACGATCGTGTTTTCGCAACCAGTGTTGAGTGCATTTTAGCAACTCCGCAACATGACTCGTTGCCACCTCAACACGACCAAGAAAAGTCATAAAAAAATTTCCTTGCAAAACATGTTACACTCGACTCATAAAATTTGCTTTGTCGTCAAACTGCATTAAATTCTCTTTGGTTTTTTGCTGCTTTGGCTTGTAATTTTTGGTCGTGTCATAAAAATTTTTTTTTTGCCAGTTTGTATTTTAATTCACGTAAAATCCATAAACAATCCAAAATAATCCATAATATCCGTTCATTCGTATGCGTAAGCGTAAGACCAATATCGTGTCATGTTCGAGAAAAGTTTTTACGTTCGTTAATGGGAATTTTATTGACGTGTTCTGGGATTTAAAGGTAATGGAATGGGGAATAAGGGGACTTTATTTTACTTTTGTTTTTGGTTTAATTTAATGGATGTTTTAGGTTATCATCATAATGAATAGGCTGTATGTGTGTGGCCCGATAGGAATGTAAAAAATAGAGGGCGTTACGCTGAAGGCAAATTTATAGAAATAGAATTGAGTTTATGACACATTCAATGTCGACGGCAAACAAAACTATTTATGAGAGGCACATGATTTTCTTCTGCAGTAGCCGTATTCTAGCAGGTAGTGTGTTGGCTTGTTAAATGTGATTGATGCTTCAAACCCCAGGTCAAACATGAAATTTGAAGAAATATAACTTCGGCGGCTGCCTTTCAGCGGACTTGTGGCAAAACCTCTAAGCGTACAATTAAAATTGCCATGACAAGTTTCTCAAAAAATCTGGCAGTCAGAGGCGACTTTAAACTGTAGATGTCCCGCCACTCATGCATAAAATTAACACATACAACCTAAGTGCTGTGAGAAACTAGGTTGTAATTAGGGTTGCCAGCCAGGCTGGACTTGTCTGGATTGTCCAGCTTTTTGATACATGTCCAGCTAAAATTTAATTTGTCCAGCTAAATAGAAATTTTTTGGTACACCGCAATTTCTTGGGCAATAATTGTCATGTTAACTTTGTCAAATCATGTTAGCCAACACTGATTGTACATTTGTTATACTTTAATAAAAATTATATTTTAATAAAAATTATTTACACAAAACCAAAATCAACATTTTCTCAGTATTTTTTATGTCCAGTTTTTTTTGTTTTGTCCATCTTTTTAAAACCCAATATCCAGCTTTTTGTGAATCGGAATCTGGCAAGCCTAGTTGTAATCCTGACTGAAGGGCTGTAATCCGCAATTATGTTTAGATGTGTACATGACTTTCTAAGAGGGTCAAAGACGATTATCGCTCTGCATACCTTGTCTATAACAGTTGTAAACTTTGAAAGTTAGGTAGAGGCAATGTGGTTAACAATAAGTCGCCGTGGTCTAGTAGGTAGTGTGTTGGCTTATTAGACGTAAGGCATCGGTTCGAACCCCAAGTCTGGCATCTCCAACTAAACGGAATATGACAAAATATTTTTTCGGCGCCTTCCTCTCAGCAGATTTCTGGCAAAAACTCTGAGAATAAAAAAAATTTTCATGAAAAGTTTCTCAAAAATATGTTGTTCGGATGCGACTTTAAACTTTAAACTTTCACTCTTTTATACAAAAAGTTCTCAGTGAAATATGGACCGAAGCTCTTGAATCTCATGTGGATTGATGTTTTCCCAAATTCAACAAATTTGTTTCTTCACGTACCCATTCAATCAAAAAGATGCATCATCGCTGAAGATGATTTTTTCAAGAAATTTAACGCCAATTGCTTGTCCATTCACACGTCGTCCATAGTGATTTGGCTAAACAGGGTGAATTATTGACAACTAAATTGACAGATAGAACTTGAATAAGATGGCTGTTAATATACGGTAGATCTTGTTGAAAGACCCTATGTAATGACTGATTAATTCCGAATAAATAGACTTCAGTGTACAGTACATAAAAACCCAACGAATTGCTAATATTGTGTAGGAATATGAAGAAAAAAATATTTTTTAATATTTATGAAGACGTTAATGTTAAAGGCTATAAATGTTGTCTATTGGCTCATTAACTTTAATAATGTTTTGTTGTTGTAGTTTTTTTTTTTTCATTAATTTCTTTTCGGTGTAATTAATGAATGGAAATTTTTTGTGCAGACGTATTGGCAAAAATTTAGAAATGTTCGCAAAAAGGTATTCCCTTTAAATATCATCAGCTAGGAATATATTTATGTGGGTGTTATTGTATTTAAGCCATTATAAAACATTTTTGGTAATAAAATTTTTAATGCTTTTGAATAATAAAGACCATTAAAGGGAAGACAGATAGAAAAAGCAAAATATTCATTAATATGGCATTGCCTGTATGATGTTGATGGAAAGGCCAGGACAGGCATTATTTCGGCAAATGCCTGCTTAGAAGAAGCCGCCAAAGAAATTGTTTTTTTATGGTGTTTTGTTGGAGATGTCTGACGTTGTATTTGAACCATGGCCTTACATCTAATAAGCCAACACACTACCCACTAAACTAAGGCGTCTTCGATTATTACCAACTTTTTTTTTGGCTGAATTAAATGATCTGAACACCAACGACGTATGGTTACAAAAAAACAACGCTTCGTGTCACACTGATCATGACACAATGGATATTCTTTACGAGAGATTTCAAGGTATGGTTGCCTCATGTAAAGCCAATGTGAACTGGCCACTGAGATCGTGTGATGTGACTACATTAGACTGCTTTTGGGGGGTTTACTAAGTCGCAAGTGTATGCGAATAAGCCACAAACCACAAGAACACTCAAAGCCAACATAACCCATGCCACCGGTCAAATTCAGCCTGATTTATGTGACATTTCAACGATGTTATGTTCTACATATAATATAACAATAATAGGTCTTTTAACATACATAGATAATTGATCATTAACACCCTTCACTCGGGATTACGATCTAGTTTCTTACACCACTTATGTGGTATGTGTTAATTTCATTCATAAGTGGCTGGACCACAGTTTAAATTTGACACCGAACGACAGATTTTTAAAAAACTTTTCATTGTAAATTTATTTTACTCTCAACGTTTTTGCTAGAAATCTGCTGTGAGGAAAGAAGAAATTTTTTTTCATATTTAGTTTTATTTGAGATGTCTGACCTGGGGTTTGAAGCGTGGCCTCACGTCTAATATGCCAACATACTACCTACTAGATTACGGCGGCTTTTAAACGAATAAAAAATTTCAATATCTCGAACTCATTTAAAGTGCTTAAAAAAATCTGTTCAAATAAACATAAAAAAAATTTTAATTGAATTTTAATTTAAAAATGAAATTTGGTCTTGAGAAACCCTGTATAATAAACTCATAAAAGAATCAAGCAATTAAAAAAATCATTAATTTCTGGATTTTTATTGTATTTCTAGAGGCAATTGATTGATACCGTATGGTATCGCCTCTAGGAGTGAATTTTCATACGCATAGCCACCGATCTCACCTTTACTGGCAGTGTATACAGATGGATTCTGTAGTACTTTTAATTTGCTATGTGAAATTTAATTATTTCTTCTTATTTTTTCTTTACGATTCGTTTATATTTTCCTAATTTTCTTGTGTTTATTAACACATTGAAACTGCCAAATAAAAAAATTTTTTTTGAAGATGAAATATGAAAATGAGTTTGAAAATACACACAAAAAACACTCCATTAACGTTATTGTTCATTAATTTTGTATTTTTTAATTTGATATCAAGCATTTGTTTTAATGATTTATTTCTTTAATAAAGAATTATAGAATCGAGTCTACAGATATGTGAATAGTAAATATCATTAGACTAATCAGAAATAGTTTCATTAACTGTAACTAGTAACGATTCTCCTATACACAGTGGAATGGGTTCCTGAAGACTGTAACAATGACGCGAATAAGGCTTATAGGTCGGATAAAGTACGAGAAATGGTCCAAAATTATATTTTTGGCTTTTAGCCATGCTCGAGTTCCACCATTGTCCTTCAGAGATTACTAATTAAACGTCAATCCGTAAAAAGTTAAGGCTGACTGTGTGAGGACTAGTCTAGTTGGGTGTTTGAAAACCTGTTGGCAGCTTAATTTTAAATCCGGTCAGTGACGTTAGATAGTGCTAATGATGTACTCATTTCATTTGAAAGAGCAATTCTTGAGCTAACCGAATTACTCAATATTGCTGGGTTTGATTGTGCAAATCAAAATTTTTATTCACGATGACAAATATTTCATCGTTTGTGGGAAGTTTTGTTGAAACATTTTTTTTTTTTTTTTTTTTTTTGATAGAAAACTGCACGTGTGACTCATAGTTTACTTGTAGAATTTTCCGATGAACAGATTCTAGCCAAAAACCAGTTTATCAAATGGTTCAGGCATTTCAAAAATGTTGATTTTGACATCCAAACACAAACAGCGTCTGGAACAAACAAAAATTTTTGAAGACAATAGAATTCGAAACATTACACGCTCAAGATTCATGTCAAACTCAAGGAGAACTTGCACAATAATTATGTGTAACTCAAGCAGCAAATTTAAAGAGTTTAATAGCAACGGGATTCATTCAAAAATAAGTCTGCCTCATTAACTGCCGAGAGATATTGAAAGACGTTCTTATGAGGGCAGTTCGGAAAGTTCTTAGCCTAGCACAAAAAGCGCAGTATAAACAGAAAAAACTTAAGTCTTTTGGAAACTTCCATCTCTGTTATGAACACATGTTAAATTTTGTTTCGATCTGGCAACTCCTTCATATAGAAACAGGTGTTCAAAAAAGACGCATCCGCGATTTTTTTACAATGGAAAAATTTGATAAATTTGCTGTCATTAAATATTTACATAAAAAAGGTTTATCGGGACAAGAAATTCATTCATTTCACCTAACACATTCACCATATCATTATGAATTTGTTGAATGTCTGAAATGCCTCTTTGAATCGAATTTTAGCATCGAATAATGACTGGCGGCCGAAGTCTTGTATGTAGTAGTTGGCTTATTAGACGTCAGACCACTGTCCAAATCCTAGGACAGACATCTCAAACAAAACATCCCAAACAAAATATAAAAAAATATTCCTTCGCCGACTTCTTCTCAGCAGATTTCTGTCAAAATCTTTGTGAATAAATAAAATTACCATGAAAAGTAAAGCTGTCTTTAGGGGTCGACTTTAAATTGTAGGTCCCGCCGTTTATGTATAAAATTGACACACACAACATAAGTAGTGTGAGAAGCTAGGTTGTAATCCTGACAGAAGGGTCGTTATGACCAACTATGTATGTATGGATGTATGTATTACTGGCGGTAAAAAATGGATTCACTATGACAACCCCAAGCGCAAGATATCATATGTGAAATGCAGGCAACGAACAAAATCTACGGTGAAGAAGAATATCCTTTGCGCCAAGGTAGTGTTATGCATTTGTACCGATCATAAGGGTGTGATCCATTATGAACTTTTAAAACCGGGTCGGCCTATCACGGGGGAATTGTGCAGACAACAATTAATTCGTTTGAAGAGAGAATTGACGGAAAAAAGCCTCGAATATGCAACTAGACGCGAGGCCGTCATTTTCTATCATGATAACGTTTGACTATATATAGTATAGCGGCGCTGGGTAAAAACTATTTAGAAAACAATGACAATAGCCATGGCCTTGTTTCTTCTAATTACCATTCGTTTCGATTGAAGCAAAAGTGTGATCCACTTTTGGTCAAATTTGTTCCCAAACTTTTTATTTATTCTCGCATAAAAAATTACTCATGCTCAAGTAACGTTGAAAATAAACAGTCCCCCACTCAAGTACTTCATATTGTACATCGCTGATCTAAAGATTCCCCAAATCAAAGTGAAAAACGAATCATTTTGTTTGTCGATGGCCATAAAAGAAGGTCAATAGAACACAGTAAAAAAAATATAATTCATGGTCATCTATAAATTAAAAAGAAAGGAAAAGAACGCGAAATTTTCGCCATTAAATTTTTTTTTCCTTTTTAATAAAAAAAATTGCAAGAAAATGGAAAATGAGAGAAAAGAAAAGAAATGAATGAAAACCGGCAATAACTCATGAAACACTCAAACGATTGTGTGTAGTACATTCATGAAATGAAAATATGTTTTTGCTTTAGAATTTATGGACAATTAACAAAATTAATAAGATTTTATAGACAATAAAGTATTATTAGTATTAATACACATGTTTGTACAGGAACAGGGTCTTACAAGTTCGATAATCATAAAATTAAAAAAATTGTACATATAATAATGAACATACAGTGAGCGTTAAAAGAATGTGTATACCAGAGATCAGCAATGAATCGTATTTTCGCTACTCATAGTACTTATGAAATTTTGAGTATGAGTGTGTCAAGAGTATTAAAATTCAACTACTCTGATTCATTCGTACTCGCTACAACATTGATTTATAAGTACAGGTTGCAATGAGTATAAGTACAACGTTGACAACAAACTCACAACATTCGATTCATTGTTTGATTCATACGCCTACTCATTCAGATTCATAAATTTAGAAAAATACTTATAATACTTACGAATGATTCGAGTCACTCGAATCATTCATCAAAATTTACAGTATTAGTTATTGTTGCATTTACAAAAGAAGAGAAAAGAAAAGAAAAAGACAGCAAGCAAAGCACATACACAACCTTCTAGCGAGTATTGTGGTGTTCGTACTCGAATCATACTTATTTTGTGCTTCGTGTATATGTTGAATCATGGAGAGTCGAAATCAACAACATCGTGCGTATTGTTAAGTATGAGTACGATGAGTATTTCTAACTTTGAATATGAGTAGTATGAGTATGACATTATAATAAGTATGAATGCGTATAAGTAGCTGAAATTATAAGTATGACTCGAATCTACTCATCGTTTTGAATACTCGTTGCTGATCTCTGGTGTATACTAAGGATAAAATTCTAACAATCACCAAACTCAACTTTTATCACTTAAGGAGAGTGCCCGAAACAATTTGACAATATTTCGCAGAATTTTTGTCAATTTTTTTTGTTTCAATTTTAAAAACTGTCAATGAAACAATTTTAAAATAAAAATAACGGTAATTTATTAATGTATATGTATTTTTTTAATGTACAATTTCTTTTGATGCTGACTGTAATATCGTGGAATGGAATAAAAATTTAAAAAGAAATTCAAACTTGAAAGAAACCTTTTCACTTGTTCTACATGGCTGAGAGAGTATACTTTAAAAAGGAAGAGACTCTATTAAATCTTTCATACATATGTACTGTAAAGGATACAGGCGCCATATGCTTTTTACGCCAATTACACAAACGTATATAAAATAATTTCAATTCATAAATAAATATCTGTGTCTACAACCATTTCACCATTTACTTACCTCTTCAACAAAAAAAAGGCAAATAATGCGCTCATTTCATATTTCGAAAAATATTGACCTCTTTGACTCCATATTTTTTGAAATATTTTTCCATTATCCTCCAATTTTCCAAAGGAAGTTTCAATATTTTTTCCACCGAATTTTTTTTTTCATTTTGGCACATTTTTTTCTACCATTTTTTGTGTATTGTTTTTGGGAAAAATAATAAATTTATTATCCGCACACATTTATTGCAAATAATTAGGAAATGTTTTTTATTTTTTATTTTTTTATTTCTATTATAAGTATGCATAAACGAATGAATCTATGTACAGAGCTAAGAAGGGAAAGAGGTATTGTTTTGTTAAATGTAGATTTAAGTATAAACAAATTTCCCATGTATTGGATTTTCATATGAAATTAGTTTGTTTTGTGTTTATTGCTCTCATCCCAAAGCGTGGCTCATAACCAATAACCACTGGGATTTAAACGGACTTGACCAACACAAAACAACCGTCCGTTGAAAATTTGCTGAAAATATGCTGAATGTGGTAATTGCTTGTTGTTCGGTTTATTGTCAACACATACATATATTTGTAGAGAATTATTTTCTAATTTTCCATTTCATAAACAAATATATTTATTACAATATCAACAACAATAACAACAAAACAAATTTCATTTAATTATACCCTACAAGCAACAAAATTTATTTAAAACTTTTTCTTTAAGTTGATGACAAATAATATTTTTTAGTAGTTAACACAACGACTGTAAAATTCAACTCATATTCAAGAGAAAATGTAGATTACGATAGGAAAACAGTTTTAAATACGACTCCATTTTGTGTTAATGCTTTACTTCTCACCAACTCTTGCCACATACTGTTTGCTTCAACCTCAACCCGCCTTCTCCATTACGAATTTCAATCTGCAATAATTCTAGTGATGTCTTTACTTACTTACTTTATTGGCCATTTACAATCCGATTAACGGATTTCGGTCTGATTTAACATATCCTTCTAAGAGCTTCTACTTGTTGCGCGCCTACGTCAGTTGGTCACACCAATCAATGACAGGGCTTCCTCGATCTAGTCCTTCCAACGCAACCAAGGTCGTCCTCTTCGCCGACTTCCGCATATACCCGTCTCGTCGGAGCATCCTCATTCTTTCGAACGACATGGCCGAGCCAGAGCAGCCGCTGGATATTATTAGGCTGCACAACGTAAATACCATTGAGGAGCTCATACAGCTCATTGTTGGATCGGCTGCGAAAACAACGCCATCTTGCACTGGACCGAAGTTCTTACGTACGACTTTTCTCTCGAATACTCTTAAGGCTGCTGCATTAGTGCTTAATAGTGTGATGTCGTTAGATTGCCATTAAATAATATGGCTGATCCAACATCATTTCAATCAAATAAATAAATTGCAAAATTTCTCCGACCTTGGAATTCTACTTGATACCAAATTAAATTTTATCCAGCACATCTCATTTACTATTAATAAGGCACGTGCAGTCCTTGGTTTTATAAAACGTTGGGCGAAAGAATTTAAAGATCCATATATAATATTTTTTGACCTGATCTTTCCCATAGTGTGCGATATGGCCAGAAAACGCCTGGGATATTGTAAAGTGCTTGCTTCCGCATATCGAGAATAGCAACTCTCAAAACAGTAGATTTTAACATTCCTATTGGATATTCCCATTTTCGGATAGATACTGAGATTAACTTCAAACCGTATTTCCGGTCAAATTTTAGACATGTCCTTTTGTAAGCGGTTATTGATATCCACTTCCTATTCCCGCTCGTAAATATGTTTCAAAAATAGCAGAAAATTGCTAAAATCTTCTATTTCACTTGCTTTAATACTTAAGGTTTGAGTCTTCAAGACATTAATTTTTAAATTTACGGATACCACCGCCGTTGATACCCATTCAAATCAAAAGTTCACCAATTTTGAAAAACTTATTGCCAGTTTGTTTCTCTCAGCACGACTTTCAGTCCCTAAAAATCTCTATAGCAACTAGTCAAAAATAACATTTTTATTGCATACGGAAGCAAATGATAAATATTTGAAGTTAGGTCCAAACTTAGACCATGCATGGCACTACTCTTATAAAATTCCTCCCCCATTTGTCTTATTCTGGAGCAGGGTTTACCAAAAATTTTTTGGTTATGTATTAATGAGTAAGAGAGAGAAAATAAATTGAGAGAATTGATTTATTTACAGCCATAGAAAAGTGTTTGTAATATACGTTATTTTGATTTTCATTTTATCAACTTACATATGTAAAGCTATCTACCTTTGGCTTAATAATTTTAGATAAATAAAAATAAAATAAAAAAATCTATTTTTTATTAAAAGATCGTAAAGGTATCCATCTTTGGCTTAAAAATTAGACCATGTTTTTAGATAAATAAAAATAAAAAAATAATAAACCATTTTTTATTAATAGAGAAAAAGCAAGCATTCCAAAGCATTTAAAAAAAATTATACTATGCGACAAAATATATAAGGCATTGAATATTATCAAAAGCATATTTTAACATACAATATTTTTTGAGTGTCATTCTGAAAAAAATGGTAAAGCATCCGCCGCACATGTGTTCTTGTCGCAGTCTGATCGACAACTAAATCAAAAACCACAAGAATGCGTGTGAGTTCTCTCAGCACAATTGTGCTATGAAATGGTAAACGATGCTCTGGAGGCCTCTAAGCAATAGTGTTTTTCAGACAATCTATTTGTTGATCATGCAGGCTTGAATTAAGAGCGCTGTGGCACCCTTAAAAAATATTTTTGGATTAACTAATGATCATTTTTGAAAAAACTTTAATCTAACCATTCCCAATTTTTTTTATTCCTGTTGGTTGCCTTAGGGATGTTACAAACCACTTTACCAGTCCAAACTTTTTTTTTTTTTTTTGTTTTATTTCAGTGTCATTAATTAGGTTCTTTCAGCTAATCATGTGATTAGATTAGTCTTAGATTAAGAAAATGTTTTGGGTTGTGGTATTGGCCTAAGTCTATAAGTAGATCTTTTTACTTAGGCAAGCATTTTAACCATTTTAACACTCCACCTCTATTTAATCATGTTACGTGACACATCAGAGTTCCAGAAAGTAGCGCCCTATGGACATCAATAAAAGAAAAAAGGCTAGTTTTCTTCGATTAAGATTAACCTAGGTGGTCACGATTTTTAGTTTCGTTCTGGAAAATCAATTGTCATATATTAACCCATTAACGCCTGACCCCAGAATCCGTGGTCCGATTTCGGTGAAATTTTGCACAAATAGTATTTGGAGTATTTGTATTGATATGAATATTTTTATTTTTTTTTAAGTGTCGTGGGGGCTTTTGTAGGGCATGGGTATTTTTCTACCCATTTCGGCATAAGTGTGTTCTAAAATAAATTTTTTTTCTCTCTATTATATGGTGACTAGACAACATAGTTAAGCTATTTTTGAGAGTTTTATTGAAAATAACACGTTTGTGACAATAATAATCCTGACAAGAATGATAAATTTGCCAAAATTACTCCATTGAACACTGCACTGAATAAAAAATTCATGCAATTTGGCATATTTTCTCATAGTCTTTCTGTGGATGAACAGATGATCGCATATTATGGTCGCCATTTGGCTACAAATACTGGGTGTTGGCTTCTATGACAGGATATTGTTATTCCTTTATCCCATATGCTGGTGCTTCTGCTAAAAATAATGCTGACTACGGCCTTGGAGAAAACGTGGTACTACGACTATTAGAGAATATTTCAGATCCAAGTCAATATAATGTTACATTCGACAAGCCATAATTTATTATGTGCATTATCTCGAAAAGGTTATTTTGCAACAGGTACTGTTCGAGATAATCGGAGCAATCACGTATTGCTGGATGATATTAAATTGATGAAAGAGAAACCTCGGGGTTCATCAGATTTTTGCTTTGACAAACAACAATATTATCGCAGTTCTCTGGAACGATAATTCGGTAATTACCTATACACATATTTATTATCATGTTATACCTATGTATGTGTATATTTTAAATCTTTTTGAAGGTGGTAACTGTGATGTCTAATTTTTTAGGTGCAAAACCGATGTGAAAAACCAAAAGATAGGAAACATGCATATAATCAGCGAATGGGTGGGGTTGACTTATTCGATAACGGCGTCTACAATTATCGTATTCTAGTCCGCGGAAAAAAGTGGTATTGGCCATTACTCACTAACACTATTGACGAAGCTTTGGTAAATGCATGCAAACTACACTGCTTGTGCAGGGGATGTAAAGGTTTGCCATCTATGAGCCAACTCGATTTTTGGGTTAGCGTTGTTGAAGCGTTGGAAAAAATTCATGAAAATCGACGCCGTGATGGAAACGTTGTCACAAATGCGCAGCAAATAGCAAAACACACCGACTAATTTGACCACATGATTGATAAAATTGAAAAACGCTGCCGCTGTGCGCAATGTGCTGGGAAAACAGAGTACGGTTGTGCAAAATACAGTTTGAATGTGCATCCAATGGATTTTTTGCACAATTTCATACCGGAACTACCAAAAATATAAAAAAATAGAGAAAAATAAATGATTTGAAATTTCTATTTGAAATTAATTTTTAAAAGTTTTATGAAAAATATTTCATACCAATGCCTAAGTGGGTATTTTTATACCCATCTCATTTAATCGCACCTGTAGCTAAGGTAAGTAGACCAATTCAAGTGAAAGTATTTTTATCGGGTAGAAGATATATTATATTACATGGCATTTAAAGGTTTTTCTGAGAATATCATCCATACATATTCCACAGAAGTTCTTTCTGCAAAATTTTGATTTTGAAAAATTCGTGATCTTTGACCTTTTTTCTGTCATTCAAAATATATGAATATCATGCCTTACTAATTTTTTTTAAACCGTTCTATGTCTTCTTTATTCGTTCTTAAAGAAACATTTGGGCTCTCGTTTAGTTGGGTCAAGATAGAATTTTTTAAAAAAAAACTTCTTTTTTTGGGTATTTTTCTACCCATTCGGCGTTAATGGGTTAAATCGTAATACTGCAACATCTCTTTATTAATTTGATAATATCATCTATTGGATTTAGCTTAACTGCACCTTTTATTGAGAATTTTCAAAAATTAATTGTCGCTAAACGTTGGTTTATGTCTTTACATCACTGTGTGATATTTGAAATCAATCAGACCTGATGAAAGACACAATTGGGCGAAATTATAAATGCGGATTTTACTTTGACTTTCTTTGTTGCCATCGAATAGATCTTTAAAATAATTAGAAAACGTAAGTTTTCGTAAAAATTTTGTTGTGCAGCTTCTGTTGATTGAGGAGATACTCCTATTTGACTAAAATTTTAAAAGCACAACACCAAAATATGTCTTTCGGATAAGCCCGTATAACATTTATTTGTTTCTTTCTGCTTGGCAAGGACTTATCTATTATCTACGGACGATTAGGAGGTTTGTAACAAGCCAAGTATATTTCGCCTTATCATTTAGAGCCAGCTTGTAGCGTCACTTTGTTTTTCAAACACCATTTTCTATTTAAAACTAATCTGTGTAGCTCATTATAAATTCGTTTTAAGTATACTCTACTGTACTATTTTAATACGTTTTTTTTCTGTACATTATTTTTGTTTTTTTTTTTTTGTTTTTTGATAATTTATAAATATGATTTGAAAATATACGAGGGATATATACGAGATATTTGTGTAGACCCACTAAAATGTGTCATTTTGTTAATGGAACGTGTTTATATTTTTATTATGCTTTTATTTGTTGTTTTTTTTAGTTGTAATTAGAATTCAATACATTAAATAGATGGCATATAAAATACTCTTTTCAAAATATTTTCACAAAAATCGTATTCCATTTATACTCCATTCATTCGTTTATAAACAATATTTGTGTGTGGTTCAATCGTAATGTTATTTGTTTATTAAAATATAATATTTATACGATAGATATACGCGGCTATAATAAAAGAGGGTCATTTAATAATTATTCTGGTAAAACTAATATTCTATGGCCTTTACAGCACAGCACACAGCACATAAAAGCAAAGCGGAGGCATAAAAGAGAAGAGAAATGGACAACCAGGGTGTGCAAGTTCGATGTAAAGTGGGAGTATTAATATTGAATTTTAATATTTTAAATAAAACTTTGGGGAAATATTTATTTAAAAACAAAAAGAGATTAAGATTTGGAATTTAAATTAAAAGGGTTTCTAAAGGATGGGCTATTTAAAAGTTTAAATTTAAAAATGCAAACAAACAAAAACGATTGGAAAAATTCGAAAATTTATTCTTTTGTTGTGAAGTACAAATGTTCCGGTTAGAAATGGAATATAATTTCATTCATATGGCTGCCGCAACTGGCCTCACAGTGCCTCATTCGATCGGACCACCTTTCGGACACGAGTGTATGGGATCGTATCTCGACAATGGCATCACGAGTGTTGGCCTTAAAATGCTCAATTGTCTCTAGTTTGTCGGCATAATACTTTTCTCAAATTACGCCACACAGAAAATAGTCAAATGGTATTAATTTGCAACTTCTTGGCGGCCTATTGACATCACCATCTCGGCTAATTAAACGGGCATCAAACATTTGACGCAATAAAACGATTGTGGCATGAGACAATTGAAACCAAACATCGTTCACATCAAGACTATGAAGAGGGGGTACAAGAAAGATCGGTTACCATGTTGCGATAGGTGTCTCTATCGACCGTAATGGTTAAGCCGTTCTCATTTTCAAAGTAATATGGGCAAATGATGCCTCCGCTCCACAAGCCGCTCAAAACGGTCACTCGTTACGGGTGTATGGGCTTCTGTAATACCAAGTGCGGGTTTTCTGAGCCCCAAATACGGCAATTGTGCTTGTTAACGTACCCACCAGAATTAAAATGGGCTTCATCTGAAAAGATGATCTTTTTTTTTTTTGGCAAAATCCAGCGAAGCAGATGCTCATGCGGTTTCAACTCTAGAACCAACTGAACTTTGTAAGACGTCATACGGAGATCTTTTCACAAAATTCGATGTAAACAGATGCGTGAAATGTTCAATTCTTGAGAACGATGACGAGTGAAATGTTGATGGATGCCTACGCGCGTCCTCAGCCACAGCTTCGATATTTTCGAGTGTACGCACTGTACGAGCACGCTCACGTCTTGGCACATCAACAATGAAACTAGTTTCAAGACCTTTAGCAAGAAACTTACGTATACCGGGCACTGTTGGTCCTTCTATGCGATCAAATTTTGTACGATATTTTCATACAATTTCCGTGCAATAAATCCCAACGTTGTACAAGCGTAAAGCGATTAACTACGTTCAGTGGTGCTAATACATATATTGAATTTTATATCAGAATAGAATGACATAAGTATTGCCAGACTGGAAATAATCGATGCTTGAAATTTAAACCGATAGATGACCCACCCGATATTTGGTAAACAGAAAAATTAGTAATTTGGTGACAGTGATAGCTTCAGCTTGCAGAAGTTGCGGGAAATTTGTGGGTGTTTAGTAACAAAAGGGATTTTATTTTTTGTAGTTGAAGTGTAAACACATACATATGTACTTAATTGGTCATTACAACCCTGCATTCAGGATTATGGCCTAGCTCCTCACACCACTCATGTTGTGTGCCTTAATTTTATACATGAGTGGCGGGACCTACAGTTTATAGTCGACTCCGAACGGCAGATTTTTGAGGAACTATTCATGGCAATTTTATTTACTCTCAGAGTTTTTGACAGAAATCTGCTGAGAGGAAGTTGCCGAAGAAATATTTTTTTATATACCGTTTTGATGTTCGACTTGGGTTTTGAACCGTGGCCTTACGCCTAATAAACTAACACACTACCTACTAGACTACGGCGACTTTGGTGGAGGTGTAAAGTAAAGTCCTTTGTTATTGTTACTCTCATGTAGTACACTGCTGTTCGGTATTCAGAAAGAATAATTTGTTGCTTAGCACCTGATATAAACCCAGGTGCTTCCTTCTTGAAGGTATTAACAACTCACACGTTCCAATTAAGTGTCCTGATCTTTCATCAGCCATAAATTCCTTTAAAGTTTAACTAAAAAAATTACCACAATTTCCCTCGAAAAAGCAAACAAGAAAACTTTACAACGACATTAACAATTATTTTATAACGAAATCATGTCGCACATAAATAACAAATAAACCATAAAATGTCAATTAAACTAAATCTCTTAAGATCCACTTAAATTTCATACCATAATCGAGGAATTGTAGACAAACCGTGGAGTTTAACACCCTTGCCACGTTTAACACCAGCAAACACCAGCAAGTAAATCTCTAACGAAGAAACGTTTAAGACAAAGAGAATGAAAGAAACGGAGGACAGAACAACAACTAAAATGCAACAAAGTATTCGTGTTGCATGCAAATCAGTTGCAAGTAATAAAATTGGCTTGTAATTCAAACTTATAATACGACCAACTAACCAAATCCCGTTAAAAAAAACGAAGAGAGCTGTGGTGTGATACAGAGACAATTGTCTTCACGTTTCATGGACACGATGACATCCACAGCATTGCTCTGCTCCTACACCAAAAGGGATTTGAAAAACAAAGGCAACATAAATTGCTAAATCTCGTTAAGGTTTTCTAGGAAAAAAAGAAGGAAAAAAAACAAAAAGTGGAATGAAAGAAAGTGCGAATGATAAAAGGGGGAGAAGAATACGTAGGAAGGATGAATTTGCAAATATTATGAAGTGGCATAAAGAGGTTGTGGTATGAGAAGAGGTTCCCGTCCAAAGGTTTCCCTTCTAAAACCAAGTGAAACAAGTGATGGACTTCGCTTTTTAATGAAGAATCTGAAGGACAGAGAGTATATTGTGTTACACGAATCAAACTATAGGGACTCAGATCTCTTTTTGTTGGCTTATTAGACGTGAGGCCACAGTTCAAACCCCGGGTCAGACATCTCCAACAAAACGAAAAATTAAAAAATATTTCTTCGATAACTTCCTCTCACCAGTTTTCTGAGAAAAACTCGGAGAGTAAATAAAGTGGCCATGAAAAGTTTCTCAAAAAATCTGTCATTTAGAGTCGACTTTAAACTGTAGGTCCTTAACACACACAACGTAAGTGGTGTAAGAAGCTAGGTCATCATCCTAACTGAAGGGTTGTAATAACCAATTACGCTATTAATGTTGTCCATTCCTCTTGGCTCGCACTGTAGTCTTCTGGCAAAAACTCTGAGAGAAAATAATAATTGCCATGAAAAGTTGCTTAAAAATACGTCGTTCGGAGTCGACTTTAAACTGTAGGTCCCGCCACTCATGTCTAAAATTAACACACACAACTTAAGTGGCATGAGAAGCTAGGTGGTCATCATAACTGAATGGTTGTAATAACCAATTACGCTATTACTGTTGTTCCATTCCTTTTAGCTCCCACTGTTCACCGATTAAGTGGCTAACAGTAGCGGAGAGAAACCTTTAGCATATCCTTTATAGACACGCACCGATTCGGTATTAAGTGCTGCTGCAGTTTTAAAAGCAAATCGCGTCAAAGTAAAGAAAAAAAATATCTTTCATGTAGATTTTCTTTCATATTTCCCAGGCAATAAATAAAATAAAAGCGACAAAAATAAGTGGCAAAAGAGAAGCAAAAACGAAAACTAGATTAAGTACTTGGCAGGGAAAATCATCATAATCTTTGTAAACGTAATGCAACATTTCTACGCTTTTTACACTCACACTCTTACAACACACTTTTGTGGTTAACGCCTTAGGATTCTCCTGTTCCTGTAATCTGCTGTTTTATGACCCTTCACACTGTTCACACACTACTTGTAACGGTAGCAGTTTCTTTCCGGGCTTATGGAATGCCTGGCAGAGAGAGTTTAAATCTCAGTTGCCAACTTGCAACATAAATCCGTGTCCAATATTCTAAACCAAAAACAATTCTAGAACAGAAAAATAAAAACAAAAGTAAATTGTGTTCGCATTTCTATATATGAAATTTTTTTTTAGTTTAAAATTTATGGCTCATGTTTCCCTCAGACATCTCTGAATGCATTGCCATTGCCATGTTTTACAAGACCTGTATATTGTATGTCCTTCCATACATACAAAATAAAGTGCCTGTGACATATACTACTAAGTATACGTGCTAAAAGAATACTTATGGCATTTACTTGTTCATTTGAAATTATATAATTTTCTATACCAGGAGAGCTCTCATTTCTAAACCAATGTTCTTTAAACAATCAACTCCAGTGAAGTTTAAATTTCACTTAAATACTGCTTAAAAAATAATTTAATAGTGTTTATTTATAAGAGATCTCGCTTTCGTTGGGATACCAACTGAAATGTGCAAATCGTAGTCGAAAACTACCTGCAAAAAATCGACTGCTGCAACCAATCCAAGAATAATTTTTTGCCTATAATGACCAGGTCATTTTGGCATGTTTTATTTAACTTTATGAAATTCGAAATAAGATTCAAAAATCATCAAGGCTGCATACGCGAATCAAAATTGTCCATTCTTTTCAACGGAAACATAAGCCAACATTTTCATATAACATCAGATGTAAAATAAGAAGACCACTATCGCCTCTATTGTTTACTATCGTGCTGAATGATTCTATTAGCCAAATCTTTTCAGAAAGAAGAGGTTCTGCATGGAATTTCAAACGCCAACATCAAAATTCGGATTACATGAACGATAATTTGTTTGCTCTCTCGCAAAGTATCACACAATCAAGTGGAACTAAAAGTTATAGAAAGATTAGTTGGATATATATAAATAGTCACAAAACCAAAGCCATCACAGTAGACAAAGTTGACGAAAGGAACATAATGCTACAATACTAACCAGGCCAATACATAGACGAAAAAAGTCAACGCATTACTTGTAATACTATCATGTAGATGTTCCATAGTACGGAGACTATACAATTCATTGTAACGTCCTCACTACATTCCAAAGATGTCTCTTTAGACCGACCTAGTTTCCCAACACCACCCATGTTGTGTGTGTTGATTTTATCAATGAGTGGCGCGGAACCTACAGTTTACAGTCGACTCCGAACAACAGATTTTTGAGAAAATTTGCATGGCAGTTTTATTGACTGCCAAAGTTTTTTTGCAGAAATCTGATGAAAGGAAGTAGCCGAGAGAATTATTTTTTCATGTTTAATTTTGTATGAATTGCCTGAAAGCTGTGGTTTGAGTCACGGTCCAATGCCTAATAAGCTAACACACTACCTACTAAACTGGACAGATTAGCGCATAAATTTGTAATGAGATAAATATCAAGTAAACCAACGCCATCAGAATAGAGAATGTTGCGAACATAGCGCTACAAGACTAGCTAGTAGATGTCTCAACATGGTGACAACGAATGGCGGTGAAAATAACGGTAATCTCAATAAATCGAAGGCGTCAGTCAGACTATTCCAGTTAATAGGCAGAACCCCACAAATATTAAAATGAATAATGCTTGTTATTGTCCTGTGGAGGTTCCATAGTACTGAGACCATACGATTTATTGTAAGGTGCCCAATACACATATGTAGATTAGGGTGTCCCTAAAATATCTCTTCCAATCCAATGACGATTCCCTATCTGATATACACTCAGTTGTTTCCTTCTGCGATTAATTAACGTCACTGAGGTATCAGGTATGCGTTCTAATGGTGTTGGGCTTAGGACGAACTATATTATCAAATTGCCTGTTCACATGGCCGACTACTAATCTCAGGTTGCTCTTGGAAAATCTGACGCATGACCCAAATCTTCTCATAGTAATTTCCCAAAAAAATCCATTTGATTTAAGAAGGGTTTACCTCTTCTTGGCGGGTATATCCAACCAAAGATCTCTACCCACTTCACAGGAAGGTTCTGGCTACACTAGAGGCCATGTGTAGTCAACTTTTCCTCATATAAACCGAAAGTCTGGTTGGTAGCCTGACTGTATTTCTTCATTACCACTTCCCAGAAAGGTTCCGGCTACTTCAGCGGCCATGTGTATTCAGCTTTCTCTCATATGAACCAGATGCCTGGTTGGCAACCTGACTGTATCTCATCATTATCACTTTCAATTCAAGTTGAACTGAGCACATTTCACTATGTGACTTATCTTGTCGCCTTGACGCATTCATATACTTCACACTTTTGCCTCTCTTCCTTCCCATTATCCTAACCAAACTTGATCCTCACTGACATGTGCAACGTGTTTAAACATAGCACAGAACTCCAGAACTGCTGTAGAACGGGCCCTCATTGTCCCGATCGTACTAACACATGAATGTTTTGATAGCTGGTTCTTGGCTCTGTATCGTGTTCGATGCATATGTGAAGTCGAGTCTTTTGCGCGAATGTAAAATTCTCCACCAATAAATGCTTCAGAATCATTTGCGGGATATTCTGGGTCAAGTTTATCAGCAACAGGAAGGATCATACAACATAAGTGGTCGTTACAACCCTTCAGTCACTCCACTTATGTTGTCATTGTTGCCACTTATGTTAATTTTATACAGAGTGGCGGGATCTACAGTTTAAAGTCGAATTCGAATGACAGATTTATGAGAAACTTTTCATATCAATTTTATTTTCTCTCAGAGTTTTTGCTAGATATCTGCTGAGAGGAAGTCACCGGAGAAATATTTTTTCGTATTTTGTTTTGTTAGACCTAAGGTTTGTACCGTGGCCTTACGTCTAATAAGCAAACTCACTACCTACTAGACTACGGTGACTTCTTAACTACACGGAGTATATCTGGAACTTAATGGACGTGGAATTCATATCAGAACAACATAAACATGGAAAAATCCAAACGTATTACAAATTTGAAACTAAAGTTGGATACTCGAGGCTCAAGATGAAGACTGACGATGATTACAACAAGAAATTATTCTCAGTTGTTCTCTCTCATTGAAGAACTGTAGATTGAAAGACTTCTGTCTTTTAGTCTGAACATGGAAAAGCAATTATTGTTACGAATTAATTTACATGTGTGAACCACACGCTGGCAATTAGTAAAATTCAAGTATGAGTAATTATTTTCAAAATTAATAAGACTATCATTGGTGGCAGCGACTGTGACGGTGACAGAGAATAATTCCTCTAAAAAATATTTGAACATTTAAACAACAGTTGCCAACGTTTTGAAAGCAATTCTTCAAAATCAAAGTTGGAATAAATTCCTTAAAAAGGAGGCAACACATGTTGTATTTGTAGTTTTTAAAAGGACAAAAGAACGAGAGGAATAAATAACACAACTAAAGTGAAATCAGTGCAAAACCACGTTTTAGGTAAGACGATCCATTTATTATAAGAAATACTCAAAGACAGGATAGGGAAATGGGAAAGAGAAAAATTGTATTTTTAAGCGAATGCTACAATACTTAGGCTTGTAACAAAGGCAACTAATTAATCAGGACTACAAACGAAACTAGTAAGCATGTGAGGAAGACATCCTTGAAGAATTGAATGATTTAAATTAATAACAAACAACCTTAAAGGATAAACATCCTGTATTATTGATTTCAGTTTTTGGGTGAAACAAAAATATCTTCTTCGCATTATAGTTTGACTTACAAAAATTTAGTTTACAGTTTGGATTTTCACTTCTGTTGGGAGTGAATTCAAATCGATTCCATTCAATTCAATTCAATGTTAATTTAGCCATTTTGTTTGGTAATTTATTATTTTGTTTTTAAGAAACTCCGGAGATATTTTAGTGGGTATGGTTTGGTTTGCTTTGCCCATGGTACACATGAGGGGGTTGTTTTTAAGAGATTCTTTTTAATTTTTTTCTAGTTGTTATTTTTTCTTCCATCAATTCAAATATTTTCTATTTGGTTTTCGGGCACAACTTAATTATGCGTAACAAACAAATGTTTTTCAATACTCATAGAGATAACCAATATGTACAGTGAGCGTCAAAAGAAACTGTACATTAAAAAAAGTATACTTTAATAAATTACCGTTATATTTATTTTAAAATTCTTTCATTGCCAATTTTTAAAATTAAAACAAAAAAAGAATTTCAAAAAATTTCGAAATATTGCCAAATTTTTTCGGGCACTCTCCTTTTTTTTTTTTGGTGAAACCAGCACTAAGGGGATGGCCCCTACTCATGCAGTGCATTGTGCAGGTTTTTTAGGAAAATGGGTTATAGAAAGGTGGAAGAGAGGGAGTAGTGTTTTTGTGGACATCTCAAGATGCGAACGGCAAGGAAACGAATTTCTGCTAGGTGAGTGGTAAAAGTTGAGTTCGGTGACTAATAGAATTTTATCCAGTTTCTTTTGACGTTCACTGTATGTATGTATTGTGTGATTGTGTATTCCGAATTGATAATATTTTTTTTTTCGTTGTATTTTTATTTTTATTATTGAAAATCATGCCAAAATCAATTCCTTATTCCACTACAGGATGCATAATGTTCCTTTTCGCTTACAGTCACAGTTACTTAGTCCTGACCATTGGTCGTCTGTTCTCTACTTCTTTTTCCTTTTTTGTATTCTTTTGTTTCGACCGGATATTAAATGATAGAAGTGGAGGAGGGTGGTACATTCGTTTGTATTCAAATGTCCAGTTTAGCCTGAAGTTGTTTCATTTTGAATACGAAAAGAGAAAAAAAAATAAAAGGTTTCTAATGTTTATTTAGCCAGAGATTGAATAAAATATATATATATATATAAATTAATAAAATTTTAATACTTTTTCTGTGAGAGAGATGTGTTCTTGTGTGGCATACAAGGCATTGATTTTATAAAAATATCGAATACCCTACCGAATATTTTACAAATCTTAGTGGCAACATTGAGACATATCTCATCACTTTTTCCAGAGGTGATCACTATTATTCTGTAAAAATATTTTTCCATTTTAAAAGGTTTCTTCTATGTATAAGGCTGGATATACGCAAGTTGTCTACACAAAATTAAAAAAAAAAACAAAATTAAAATAAAAAAAATTTTAAAAAAGAAATATTAATTTTTCAGAGTTTTTTGCAACACGATTCACTCATTTCGAAAGTTAGTTGGGAAAATTAAAGCTTCCAGACGATACTTTTAAAGCAAATTCAAATTTTACATGATTCCTATGGGCAAAGGTCGAATTTACAATGGGTCATTTTGACCTGTGGGTATAGTACTTGTCCCAATGACGAGTACATATCATACCTATGGGCAAATCAATTCAACTCTGTATGAGAAGTACAGGGTCCGCCAAATAACTTTTTTTGATGGTAGTGGAAGCTAGGTTGTAATCCTGGCTAAAGAGTCGTAGTGACCAAGTAAATAAGTTAAGTCAGACATTCTTATATTTCTCCCTGTAATGAAATTTGCTAATTATACCTTTTGCCAATGGGCCACTTCTACGACGTCGTTTATAATCGACGCACATTTTCCCACTATTCTCTACAATTATCTTCCTCAATATGATGTGTTTCCAAAATTCCGAAGTAGGGAACAGAGATCAGCAATGAATCGTATTTTCGCTACTCATAAGTAATCATGAAATTTGGAGAATGAGTGAGTCAAGAGTATTGAAATTCAACTACTCTGATTCATTCGTACTCGCTACAACATTGATTTATAAGAATAGGTTGCAATGAGTATGAGTACAACGTTGACATCAAACTCACAACATTCGATTCATTGTTTGATTCATACGCCTACTCATTCAGATTCATAATTTAGAAAAATACTTATAATACTTACGAATGATTTGAGTCACTCGAATCATTCATCAAAATTTACAGTAGTAGTTATTGTTGCATTTACAAAAGAAGAAAAAAGAAAAGACAAAGACAGCAAGCAAAGCCCACACACAACCTTCTAGCGAGTATTGTGGTTTTCGTACTCGAATCATACTTATTTTGTGCTTCGTTTATATGTTGAATCATGGAGAGTCGAAATCAACAATATCATGCGTATTGTTAAGTATGAGTACGATGAGTATTTCTAACTTTGAATATGCGTAGTATGAGTATGATATTAAAATAAGTATGAATGCGTATAAGTATCTGAAATTATAAGTATGATTCGAATCTACTCATCGTTTTGAATACTCGTTGCTGATCTCTGGTAGGGAAGTAGGAAATTCTAGCTTCAAGATAAAATTTTTCCATTTCTGGTAAAAAAAAAAACAATAGAAATTAATGCATATACCTTATAAATTTATTGTAAATAATTTTTTATATAAAAACTAAATAAATATTGGATTTAAGTTGGCGGGGAAAAACAACTGTCCCTTTGGCGCAGAGGATAGCGCGTTGGACTTCTAATCCAAAGGTCGTGGGTTCGATCCCCACAAGGGATGTTGAGAAATTCGTTCCTTTTTTTTTATTATTTATTATTAAACAATTTGTTATTTACACTTTACTTTCAATAAATCTTTGAATAAATAATGAAACAAATGTATGTAAATGAAGATATTAAATATGCATTAATTATTTAAAAAAATAAATAAGAAATGTGGTTTTGAACATGTGTTTTTTAACGCTAAATAAACTTGAATTATATTTTTCTAAATGAAAAACGAAAAAAGCATGTGTGAAGTAAAACAAACGAACTAAACGTGTTCAACTACTTGACACGCAACATATAAGAAGCAATCGTTGTGAGTGGGTTTATATCAGGGATTACCATTTCATAGCACAATTGTGCAGAGAGAATTCACACACATTGCTTATGCTCTTTTATTTAGTTGTCAATCAGACTGCGACAAGCATACATGTCAGCGGATGCTATGTTTTTTTTTTAGGTTTACACTCAAAAAATATTTTATGTTAAAAAATCCTTTTTTTAAAAGTCAAAGTCTTTTATGTTCTTAAAACACATTTGGATTGTTTTAATAATTTAGATGATGTGGAAATAGAACAACTTTTTATAGACACAAAAAACAATATTTTGGAAAAATTAAAGGATTGGTTATTAGTAGGAGAGGACATTTATGAACAAAAATTAGTACTCAGCAATTATCTAAAAAACATTACCTAATTATTAAATCAAAGATGTATAACTTTATATATGTTGATGAAATGAAAATCAAAATAGGGTATATTACTAACATTTTTCTATGACTGTAGGCTCTCAAATTATTTTCTCTCTCTTACTCACTAATACATAACCAAAAAATTTTTGGTAACCCCTGGTTTATATGGTATACCCATGTAAACATCATCTATTTTTAATCGTAAACACAATAGATTTGTACTTCTAATGTGTAATCTATTTTTAGATCAGTCTGTCTGTCTGTCAGTCTGTCTGTTAAACGAAATTTACCTTATCTCTCTGCCGCATGTAAGTTTAGGTGTTTTTAATTGTTAATAAAAATAATTTTTTATTTCCAAACAAATCTCTCAGAAGCACGTGAGGCGATAAATGTGAATTAATTATTGCTACGGCTATTTTATTGTTTATTTAAAAATATGTATATTTTGTTTACAGCATAAAATGAAGCTATTTTTAACACTAAACAATACATTTAAGATTGTTGTAAAGTTTATTCGAATAAAAATTTTAAAAAAATTTTCTAAAGAGCTTTTATATTGTGTGGTGGTATAATTTCCAATTGGGTTTTTTAATAAAATAATGTTAAGTGTGTAATAAGTATGAAGAAATAACGCCAAAATATTACGTAAGTCCCTTTGGCGCAGAGGATAGCGCGTTGGACTTCTAATCCAAAG
Source organism: Sarcophaga caerulescens (assembly GCA_927399465.1). Lineage (NCBI taxonomy): Eukaryota > Metazoa > Arthropoda > Insecta > Diptera > Sarcophagidae > Sarcophaga > Sarcophaga caerulescens. The sequence goes on from OV656872.1 coordinate 16,923,232, forward strand.
GTCGCGGGTTCGATCCCCGCAAGGGATGACACACGCAGGGTATTTGTTTACTTGGTTTTATTTTGTTAATTGAAATTTTCAATATTTTATCGTCATACTAACATATGTATTCCTATGTAAAGTAATGCCAATTACACTTTTAACAGCTATTTCGCTTTACCGCTTCCACTCTGTTTGATTAGAAGTGTAAAATGTAATCATAAAACATGATGATCGTATGTATAATTTGAAAAAAAAATAAAAAAAAAAATTTCCAATAAATTTTACAAAAGTTTTTTTGGAAAATATTATGACCAATAATATTCATTTTATCGATTACCCTCGCATTCATACATATGTACGTTCAATATTTAATACCACAACGCGATAACCAATAAATAAATGCCCATTTAAAATCGCCCAAACTAACTGCCTCTAATGGTAACCACATTCTCTCTGTCTTTTTTTTGGTTTGTTTTATGCTTACTTTTCTATTGTAATTTTATTTGGCCAGTAATAGTAGCAGTCAGCCAGTCAGTCAGTCAGTTGGTCGTACATTAAGTTTCTTTTTTTTTTTTTTAGTTTTTGCGATTTTATATTGTTCCAGTAAAACTTGGTTAAATGCGCGTGTGTTTAAAATAAATCTCTAACGATAGACAATAATTTTAAATGGCCAAAAACGTAAATATTGTTTAATTTAACAGCCATTGATTTGTAACATTTATCCTACACCAGCATCATCACCACACCATACCACATCATATTTTACGAAAAATTATGGCATTAACCAGTAGACCAAAAAACAGTTATTTACTGTGATAACTTTTTTAAACAGTTTAATGGGACAAATGCTGGATTACTTCGAGTTTAGAGTTGAACTTTTTATTTTCAAGATATTACAAAATCGATACACGTACGTTGCATTGACATATATGCATACATACAAATTTAGTTATTACAACCCTTTAGCCAGGATTGCAACCTAGCTTCTCCCATCACCTATGTTGTGTGTGTCAATTGTATACATGACTGGACGGACCTACAATTTAAAGTCGACACCGAACGACAAAATTTTTGAAAAACTTTTCATGGCAATTTTTATTTACTCTCAGAGTTTTCGTTAGGAAAACTGCTGGAGGAAGTCGCTGAAGATCTCTGACCTGAGTCCTTACGTCTAGTAAGCCGATACACTATCTAACGGGTCCGCCATCTAACGTTTTTTTTTCCAACTAGTGCTTATTTCGTGAATGGTAACACTTAGCTCATGTCGGAATGACAGATAATTAGTTTTATCCTTCCGCTGAACGAATATGACCATCCAATGCGTTTTCGCTTCGCTAAATGGGCCTGCGATCGACTTACAGAAGATGCCGATTTTGGCAAAAAAAAATCTTCTTTTCAGATGAAGCTCATTTTGATCTTTGTGGGAATGTAAACAAGCAAAATTGTGGCATTTGGGGCACAGACAACACGCACGCATACATTGAAAAGCCGACACACCCAAAACGAGTCACTGTTTGGTGTGGATTTTGGTCCAGAGGCATAATTGGGCCATTTTTCTTCGAAAATGAGCAAGGAGTGGCCGTTACAGTCAATGGCGACCGCTATAGAGCCATGTTGAACGAATTTTAGTTCACAAAAATTGAAGAGGAGGATATTGGCAATATTTGGTTTCAACAGGACTGCGCTACGTGCCACACAGCCGAAGCTACACTCGATGTTTTGCGCCCTGTTTTTGAAGATCGCATTATCAGCCTCAGAGCTGATGTCGTTTGGCCACCTCGGAGCTGCGATTTGACACCATTGGACTATTATTTGTGGGGTGCCGTCAAAGATATGTGTTACGCCGACAAGCCAGAGACAATTGACGCTTTAAAGGACAATATTCGTGAAGCCATTGGTAAAATACAGCTGCACACAATCGATAACGTGCTTAAAAATTGGACCGATCGTGTAGGCTACTGCATGGCCAGCCGAGGCAGCCATTTGAATGAAATTATTTTCCATTATTAACCGGAAGGATTGTACTTTCAAATAAAAAAGAAATTTGAGAAAATATTCAGTAGTTTTTTTTTTAAAGCATTTTCAAAAAAAAAGTTGTTTGGCGGACACCCTTTACTAGACTACAGCTAACTTCACTTAGTGAATTGTATTTGTATTCCATCACTTCCCAAGATCTAAATTAGTTCAATACATATTTGAAACAAAATTTTTGGAAATTCCTAAAAATTAGAGAACTTTCTAGACCCTACAAGTAACGTGTACGCAGAAGTCTCCTGACTTTCCAAAGCGGATAACATCAACAACAATCATTATTTGAACGTTAGGAATTGCAACTGCAGGAGTAAATATTAGCACAGTTCCTCACCACTATACCCACGACATTTCCAGAATGAATTTTATTTGTAGCCAACAACAAATAAGTACCCTATCATTCTAGAACCCACTTGCAGAGCAGACCAATAAGTTACTTAGTTTGAAAAACTTGGTTAATGAAATTAAAGCAAGGCAAAGGCAAAGAAAAATCGTATCATAATAAAGATGTAGAGCTTTATGGGCCTGAATGAAATAATTAAGAATATAAATACGAGATAAGCCAGTGTGATGATGACTTAAAGGTTTAAATGCAATTGAGTTTCTGAACCGAGTAGACAAGAACTATTTGTGGTACATGATCCTAAATTACAATGGAAATGCTGCAGTGTTTGCCAAAAATTCTATAATATTATTTGTGACAATGATAACATACTGGAATCATTACAACCCTTCAGCCAGTATTACGACCTAGCTTCTCACACCACTTATGTTGTATGTGTTAAATTTATAAATAACTTTTTTTTTGAAAATGCTTTAAAAAAAAACTACTGAATATTTTCTCAAATTTCTTTTTTTATTTGAAAGTACAATCCTTCCGGTTAATAATGGAAAATAATTTCATTCAAATGGCTGCCTCGGCTGGCCATGCAGTAGCCTACACGATCGGTCCAATTTTTAAGCACATTATCGATTGTGTGCAGCTGTATTTCACCAATGGCTTCACGAATTTTGTCCTTTAAAGCGTCAATTGTCTCTGGCTTGTCGGCGTAACACTTATCTTTGACGGCACCCCACAAATAATAATCCAACGGTGTCAAATCGCAGCTCCGAGGTGGCCAAACGACATCAGCTCTGCGGCTGATAATGCGATCTTCAAAAACAGGGCGCAAAACATCGAGTGTAGCTTCGGCTGTGTGGCACGTAGTGCCGTCCTGCTGAATCCAAATGTTGCCAATATATTCCTCTTCAATTTTTGTGAACAAAAATTCGTTCAACATGGCCCGATAACGATCGCCATTGACTGTAACGGCCACTCCTTGCTCATTTTCGAAGAAAAATGGCCCAATTATGCCTCTGGACCAAAATCAGCACCAAACAGTGACTCGTTTTGGGTGCGTCGGCTTTTCAATGTATGCGTGCGGGTTTTCTGTGCTCCAAATGCGACAATTTTGCTTGTTTACATACCCGCCAAGATCAAAATGAGCTTCATCTGAAAGGATGATTTTTTTTGCCAAAATCGGCATCTTCTGTAAGTCGATCGCAGGCCCACTTAGCAAAGCGAAAACGCCTATACACAACCATATTCGTTCAGCGGAAGGATAAAACTAATTATCTGTCAAATCAGACATGAGCTAAGTGTTACCATTCACGAAATAAGCATTAGTTGAAAAAAAAACGTTAGATGGCGGACCCGATACATGAGTGGCGGGACCTAACGAACGACATACATAATTGGTCATTACAACCCTTCAGTCAGGATTATTGACCTAGTTTCTCACACCACTTATGTTGTGTGTGTTAATTTTTATACATAAGTGGCGGGATCTACAGTTTAAAGTCGACTCCGAACGATAGATTTTTTTTGAGAAACTTTTAATGGCAGGTTTATTTACTCTCAGAGTTTTTGCCAGAAATCTGCTGAGAGGAAATCGCCGAAGAAATACTTTTTGTATTTTGTTTTGATGTCTGGCCTGGTGCTCGAACCCTGGCTTTACGTCTAATAAGCCAACACACTACCTACTAGACTACGGCGACCTAACGAACGACAGATCATTAAAACACTTTCCATGAGAATTTTTTTAATTCTCAGAGTTTTTGCCAAGAAATCTGCTGAGAGGAAGTCGCCATATTTCCTTGATGTCTACGACGACGGTGAATACCCTCTACAGAATCCGTCACTGATATTGCTAGCCATGCAATGGTCTCTGTTGAAGGTTTTTGCCTTTTTTTTCCGGATAGTTGTTGAATATCATACCATACGCATCGAAAAATATGAATGCCATCACCTTGCTAGCCGATTATAGCATCTTTGCACGCTTTGGAACGCTTCAACATGTGCAGTCAACTCAACTCAGAGCATTTTCGATTTAATTCTTCATTCTCCGTGCGGCATATTTTTACATAGTTTTCAAGCACGTTACGTCCTTTACCTTTTGTGTCTATGGGGCTTGATCAGCTGAACATATCAGTAATCTAAAATGATTTCCGGGGCTTGCTGATGTTTATATCGATAACAGCCTCATTTTTCTGTGTGTCAATCTAATCATCAGTTAATATCCTGGTCAGTTATTGTGTTGTATTGTCCGCCTAGGTGGATATCATTAGGACTGGTATTAATATTCAAATGATATGAGCCACTAAGGATAAGTCGTCATCTCTACTTTAGGGCATCGCTTCATATGGTATACGGCCTACTTCGTGCCTTCAAGTGAACTTTACTTAACTTTAATGAAGCTAACACGAAGTTGATGTAGTTTAATAGGCTGGATGTTGGCTTATTAGATATAATGTCTCCGTTCAAGCAAAATATGAAAGTATGCTTCTTCGGCGACTTCTTCTCAGCATATTTCTGTTAAAAACTCTGAGCGTAAAATAAAATTGCCATTAAAAGTTTCTGAAATATTTGTCGTTTGGAATCACTCGTAAGTGGTGTGAGAATCTAGGTAGCAATCCTGACTGAAGGTAGTAATCCTTCTTTCACATCCTAAATCTTCTGATCTGTCACAGTATTCTGTGCTTGAACCACTACACTTAAATATATTCTACTTTTGCTTTCTAAGAATTAATCTGTCGTAGCAGGTTCATAACTAAACTTGTCATTACTTTGAGGGCCGTCACAAAATGTACGCAAACAGCAATCGAACACAATACTGGCTAAATCAATTAGTTTAGTTTTGTTGCCAATTGGGTAATGGATTAGACTAAGCAATCGTATATTAAAAGTTAATATATGTAAGTGTGCGTTAAAATGTGTTTGTTGTATAACAAATCTAACAAATCTTTTTAAATATTTTTAAGCGTACATATGTAGAGGCAAATATGCGCATATATTAGCAATAAAAGTACAAATTGTTTAGAGGAGCAGTAGTGAACACAATCAAAATGAAAACAAAAAAAAAAACGACAAGAAATTCCTGACCAAACAAAAAGTTTAACTTTTTTAATGGCATTTATTTTAAAATTTACAACCTTCCAACATACATACATACAGTACAACAGCAACAACAACAAAAATTCAAAGTCATAAGAGGACTTGACACTAGGGATGGCAATTCGGATAATATTCGGTTTGAACTATCCGGATATTTTCTGAATTACGGATAATTCGAAATCCGGATATTTTGAATCAATTATCCGGATATTTGATTTTCGAAAAAGTAAATTTTTATCGTTTCAAAAAAATTCATCAATCTCCCGAGATGATAATTTTGATGATATTACATATGCTTCGAAACCAGCAATCTATGCCTATGCAAAAGATACAATGAGTCGATTGTATGCAATTCCAGAAGATGAAAATCATGTGTCTTCGTCCGGATCTGAGGATGAAATTTGCGAACCGATTACATTGGTTATGGAATTGAAAAAATCTATAGCTTCCATGAGCAGTGAAAATCCAACAAAATTTCAAAAAAATAATTTTGACTCTTTACAAAAAGAATTTAAACTTCTTGAAGGCAATGGAAAACTAACTCACAACTTAGAAAAACTTTTGAATGCTCTTAATACGATTCAACCAACCTCCACTAGCAGTGAGAGAGTTTTCTCGGTGGCTGGTACATTTTCAACAAAATTAAGAAGTAGACTTCAGTTTCCATTGTTGAACGCTTTGGTATTCTTGAAATATTATTTCAATAATGAATAATAAATTAATAATGATTAAAAATAATAAAACTATATTAATTTAATTAAATCATAAAACTATATTGTTTTTTTTTTTTTTATATAATATACTTTCTTTTTCTTGAATTAAATAAAATGAACTTAAAAACTAAAATATTTTGATTTTTTTTTTCTAAATTTCAGAATTGGCAAATATCCGAATAGTATCCGGATATCCGGATATTTCATGTTTAAGCTATTTGATATCCGGATACCAGAAAGTCCGGATAATTGACATCTCTACTTGACACCCTTTTTTTTTTGGTATCACTTGGTGGTGGTGGTCATAAATGAATTTTTCGTACATGATATCAATTTTTTTTCTTTCATTTCTCGAATTCAGCCTTCTCAAATGGCCATAAATATCAATGGAGTTAAATATTTTCCAAAAAAGAAAAAAAAATGAAAGGAAAACTTATAATTTTTTTCTATAAGAACAGATAAAAAGTAATTCAGTTTTCCTTTCTTTTCGTTGTTTTTTTTTCTCTCGACTTTTTTAAATAAAATAATCATAAAATAAACAGCAATTGAAATGAAATTTTTTTAAAACAGCAACGGGATAAGAATCATCATTACGTTTAATTTAAAACTAGGTTAGGTTTGTCTAATAAAATGTTAGCAAATCACCACACCATCAGGGCTGGGATACACAACTACAAGTCCAAGTATGAAGTACAAGCTGGCTGGCTAACTGGGATGTTTCCATGAATTGCCAGAGCAGGGACGTTTCAATTTGTTTGCATTGCTTGGGGTTAAAGGATTTTATGGCTGTTGTATTGTCAGCCGACATTTGTCTCAAATGAAATGGAAAACTTAACATCATGTTTGAATGGTGTTACGTGTGTATAGTTTTTAAAAATTTTTTTTTTTTGCTTCTCAGTCCAATCACTGGTATTAAACCAAAAGAACATTGAAATTCTTATGCTTCATTGGCATATTAATAAAGACACACAAACATAGAAACAAACATTTTAAAGTCACCAATACATAACGTTTTAAAACAGCACAGTGTTTCTTTGAGTGCCTTAGAATTGAGTATGTGGTTCCCTTAGCTAACCTTTCAAGAGTTTATGTTCGATAAACATACACTTTTTTCTTTGTAAAATTGGTTTTCAACAGTATAAATCGGGTTTCAGGGTTCGTTTAAACGATTGTTGTGTACTGTCTTAGGCTGTACTTTGATGAGGTATATCTAGCCTTGTTATTGCAATTCCCAACAGTCTATTCCAAATAAACATAATATGTTGACACATTTTTTGCACAATACAATATGTTGCACATTTGAAGCATTTGATCTCATTGTGTTCTTAGAAAAGTTAATTTTTATACCACAAGATTACATTGCAGCTTCAACACCCTTTACTTTGGACTGCATGGTGTCAAATCTTTGTTTTACCTGTCAGATGTCATAATTGGTCATTACAACCCTTCAGTCAGGATTACGACCTAGCTTTTCAATTTACTAAACCTGCAGTTTAAAGTCGATGCCGAACGACAGATTTTTGAGAAACTTTTCATTGCAATTTTATTTAATCTCAAAGTTTTTGCCAGAAGACTGCTGCGAGGAAGTCGCCAAGACTTTGAACCGTGGCCTCACGTCTAATAAGCCAACACTCTGTCTACTGGACTACGACGACTTCAAAAAGCATTTTGTCAGGGTTAAATACTGGCCACTACTCCAATGGTGATGATGAGAGAATACCATCATCATCGCGACTTTTGTAGGGCCTGCAATCACTTCGAAGGGTAGGAGACTTTCATCTACTCCGTACTCACGTATAGCATAGCTATGTGAGTATAGCTTGACCAACAGATTAATAAATTTCTCAGAAACTTTTTCATGGCAATTTTATTTATTTTATTTTGCCAGAAATCTGCTTAGAGGCTGTCGCTGAAGAAATTTTTCTCGTATTTCGTTTTGTTGGAGTTGTCTGACCTAGGTTTGGAATCGTTGTCTCACGCCTAAAAAGCCAACGCACTACCTACTAGACTATGGCGACCTCAATTTCAATTTATTCCATATTCCAGATATTTTGGTCAGGATGATGTCAATATCCACATTTCAATGAGGCAAATAGATGTACAGCATCGCATTTTATAATAAATCGCAACAAATAATTCTGGGAAAAAGCGATAGTCACACCAAAGATGTTGCCATAATTACCTTGTGGATTTCTTCCGCTATTCCTCGGACAGTAACATTACCTCCATTCTCTATAAATTCGAAATGTAATTACCATTTGACATTAAGATATAGTTGGAAGGCTGCTACTAATCCAACATTAAATTCTTGACTTTAATTTGTAGTTACAGAGAGCGCTTGACTGCTCTCCTATCTTCGTTGACAATACAGGAGATGTCTTCTTTTTCTGACTATGCTTAAAGTTATATACATACGTAATTAGTCATTACAATCCTTCAATCAGGATTACGACCTAGTTTCTCACACCACCTACATATGTTGTCTGTGTTAATTTTATACACGAGTGGCAGGCCCGAATGATACATTTTTGAGAAACTTTTCATGGCACGTTTGTTTGTACGCTCAGAGTTTTTGCCAGAAATCTGCAAAGAAATATCTTTTTCATATTTTATATTGTTGGAGATGTCTGATCTGGGGTTTGAACCGTGGTCTCACGTCAAAACACACTTCCTAATGGACTTCAGCGATTTCAATTCGAGAAGTAGTTTCTGAATATTCGGAACAGATAGTCGCACATCTCCGCAGTAACAATCCAGAGTAAGAATGGCACAGTGGTTCACCATATATTATTGACTTTCAGACAATTATAGAAAATTTGGCTAATGCAGCTTGTCTTCAGTGCATTCTTCAGCAGTTTATTGTGCCTTTCATACAATCATGATACTTTCGGAAAATCAAATTTTCCCAACTCGCCGAACCACTGTGCCTGAGTGAAAATTTATAACAAAAAGGGGTATTTATTACTGCCTGGGTGTGTAAGAGTTTTAAAATGCGTGTGTAAGAAACTGTGTCTCCGTTTTTTTTTTTTATTTCTAAGAATTGAGATTTTTAAACAAAAAGCAAAAAACCAAAAACAACAACAATAACAACACAAAATATTTATTGAAATTGATATTGACTTTTTTATTGTCATAGACATGAGGCCGCTGTTTTAGAAACAAAAAAAATAAAAAATGGAAAACCGAGACCTTTTTTCAAGAATCTATTGTTTTTGCAACCCCTTCCTGTTACATTTCTAGGCGATTTGCTTAAGAAATAATTTTAAACTACCGTTACCCGTACACACACACACACACACACACACACAGCAATTGTCGTTTAAGATGGTCTACAGTTTTAAAAGATTGTCTTGCCGTTATTGTTGTTTTTTACAGTTTTACGCTTAAATTTAAAAAGTGTGTCTATTTGTCTGTCAGACGTTAGGCTTCTTGAAAATTTTCCAAAGAGTTTGGCGTGTGTTTTTTGAATTGAATTTGACACCCCTTTTCGCATTCAAGTTTTGATTCTTAAGTTTCTCTTTCTTTTACTTCTTCTTCTTCTGTTTTTTAGTGGAACTATTTATTATTTGCTTACTGTTGCTGTTGTTGTCGTTGTTATTTTTCTCATCCTTTTCCGTTTGTTTTTTTTTTTCTTTTTTTTTTTTTGTAGAATTTTATTATTTTGACCCCATGTTTGCACCTCAATTTGTCTTAACAAATGCGAAAATTGTGGAAATTAGTTTCGTTCTTGTCCTCATTCTCGCTCTCAGTCTCATTTTCGTTCTCAGTCTCATTGTCGTTGTCGTTGCTTTTTTATGGATTTTTCTGATGATTTGATTCGATTGCGTTGTTTGTGTTATTGTGTGCTGAGATCAGGATTTCTTGGCATAAAATAAACATTAAGATTTCGCCTTTTCATCAATCACTTGGAACGTGTCACACCTATCAGTGATAAAAAAGAGTGAATGTTTGTTTCAAATGGTTTTTCTTTCTTCTGCTTCTATTCTTCTGATATTTTGCAGAAGGAGTTGAAGTATAATTTGAGCATTTCGGTTTTTTATGAGACGTTTCAACGCCCTTGTCAAGTATGTCAGTTGCCGGTATTCTGTAACAAATTGCAGAAGTGGGGCCTGTTTGTGAATAGAAAAATAATTAAAATTATTTGGCCGTATAAAAGGCATTCTGAACGTGTTTTTTGTCTTTTGAAAATTAATTTTAATAACAAACATATGACCCCTCCAAGCCAAAGCGACCCAATCATAGCTCCAGACCATAATGCGTGTCAAGGAGTGACTTTTCCTAATGCAATGGCTTTCCAGCAATCACTTTTGGGTTCTTTGAGTACCAAATACGCAAAGTTTGTTTGTTAGTGTAACAACCGAGCTTCATCGCTGAAGAATATTTTTTTTTAAAAAATCAGCATTTAAAGCCTGTTTCTCAAGCACCCCATCAGCATATCCAAGGCTTTAATTGTTGCATGGATGGAGATGTAAATATAAACGCAAAATAATCTATAAAGAGCTGTAAGTAAGGTCCAATTGCTGAAAACGCCGTGGAATCAACAAATTCAGAATGTCTGTTACATTCTCTATAACACAAGTTAGTACGTACGTACATTGTGATGATACACAGGCCTGAGTATGCCAGTAATCCTTCCAATCTTTTTAAATTTCTTTATAATCACACCAATTCCTTGCACACTAGACTGAAAGAATTAGTCATGCGCTTGCGAGTTTAATGTTGAATATTGTTGAGCTTAGGGGTGACAGATTTCTTAATGGTTGTGGACTCTAGCTAGTGCCTATGCAGGCATATGATATAATCTACGGTATGCTGCAGAGAATACATACATACATATGTATGTATATAATTGGTCATTGCAACCCTTTAGTCAGAATTAAGACCAAGCTTCTCAGACTACTTATGTTGTGTTTGTTAATTTTATACATGAGTGACGGTACCTACAGTTTAAAGTCAACTCCGAATGACAGATTTTTTGAGAAACTTTTCATGGCAATTTTATTTACTCTCAGAGTTTTTGCCAGAAATGTGCTAAGTGGCAGTCTCCGAAGAAATATTTTTTTCATACTTCGGTTTGATGTTTGACCTGGGTTTTGAACCGTGGCTTTACGTCTAATAAGCCGACACACTACCCACTAGACTACGGCGACTTCATAATAATAAGAGGTTGTGCGAATCTGGATTACGACCTAGCTTCTCGCACCAACCAAGTTCTCTATGTTAATATTATCCATGAGGCCGACAGTTTAAATCGGTAACTACATTTTAAAGTCGATTCCGAGAAGCTTTTCATAGCAACCTCAGAGTTTTTGCCAGAAATTCAGAAATGTTTGAGCCAGGGGATGAATGCATTTCGTTTGCAATTATTTAAAATTGAGTGAAGGTGTTCTTCTCGAAACCATGCCAAATAGTATCCGTATTTTTTGGACTCTATTGTAAGTTGTGTCGCCTTTCACTCATTGCTGCTTATATGTAAGTAGGGTTGGCAAACCCGCTCTATATTTTCAATCCCGGGATTTCGGGATTTCATTTACCTAGTCCCGGGATGCCGGGATTTATCCCGGTATTTTAAAAAATTTGTTCTTGAAGAATATTAACATATTATTTCAATAAAATTAATAACGTGACACATCCAAAAATAGGTTTATAAGAAAGAATTTATTAAATTATAAGAAAATTAATTTTATTTTTAATTTTACACATTTTTAAATTAATTATAAAGAGTTAATTGTTTTTATAGATATAGTATACTCTTTTGTTGATCAAGTGCGATATGTTATTATTTTTTATTATTTTTAAAATACGTTTTGAGGAAGCACAAAGCATCCAAAGTTTCATCGCTCAAACGACTTCTTATTTTAGTTGCGAAAAATCCAGCTGCAGAAAAAGCACGCTCAGACTCTGTACTGGCTGGCTTAATAGTCATTAAAAAATCGTATGCTCTTTGCAAAAAGTCACCATGTGTTCCTCCATTTTCAAACAAGAGCATTTCTCTATAAATTTTTACACAACGTCTCACATCGAATTGCTATCCTCGGTAAATGTGCTTTTTTTTATAGCTTCATTGAGCTCGTCTGAATTATTTAAAGGTTCTTCAAGAGAACAAGAAAGAGATTCAGATGGAAGCTCAGAAGAATCTGAAACAATTTCAAAAGGTGCCTTATCTGAATCAGAAGGTGTAACTTCTGACTCAGAAGCTATTAGAAGTGATGTAGCTGCACTTGAAGCATTTACTCTTTCGAGTAATTGAATTATTAATTTGCGACATTTTATGGAAGAAGGAACCGTTACGAACTCTGTTTCGGATTCGGACTGAACATTTGTTCTACCATTGTGCAGATACTGAAGTACCCTACTGATATCTGTTCTCCTTTGTTGCATGCGAAGGATGAGGGCTGAATGTAGTTTTTGACTTATAACGTTGTTAGCATCTTTAAGTTTTTTTAACATAAAAGTTATGGCAACATCGGCTGTGAACAGATTAGCATCCCGACGGCAAAGGGCGTCAACTGTTGCTTTAACTGTGACAACAGCACTAATGATTGCGGATACCATATTAATCTCATCTTTGGATAAAGCAAAATATTCACCTTCAGGTGGACCTATGTCTATTAAAGCATTTTGTATACAATTTCTTAATAAATAAAGACGTTCCAGCATTAACAAAAGGTTGCTCCACCTAGTTTTACAGTCTTTTATTAGAGTTAGTTGCTTTCCAAATTCAGCCGTAACATACTTTTGCAAGACATCATTTTTTGTTGGCGATCGTTTAAACATCACTATTAATTTTCGCACCTTCTTGATCACTGCACCGCAATTGACCTCAGTAATATCACATTTGTATCCTCCATGTCTATGGCCATAATACAGATCAACCAATTTTTAGTTGCCATAAAAATTCTCATCCTCGTTACTCTCTGAAAAATCGTCTTCTTCTTCTGATTCTTCACCCTCGTGGTATTGTTCATCTCTTTCACTTTGTAAATAATATAGCACAATTTAAGTATTTACATCTCAAAAAAAAAAAAAATCGCAATTTGAAGTTTTGTTTCTAATTTCAGAGCGTTTAATGCATTGAAACAACAGATTCTAATTTCTGGAAATTCGAATTAGTGAGAGTTCTAATATACGATTTTTTTCATTGCGGCTTAAAAAGTCAAATCCCGGGATTAAGTGCTCAATCCCGGGACTTTGGAATTGTTAAAAACTGCGGGATCCCGGGATTTCGGGACCCCGGGATTTCGGGACCCCGGGATCCCGGGATTCCCAACACTATATGTAAGCGGCTTTGAAGCTATTTATCAATACTTTAGAGTTTTTAGAGGGCCTTGACATATTCATTCTCTGTTGAAGAAGTTCTAAGGAACGCAAACAATTCGTCTGAGAGTTTTTGCAAAAGAAACTGCCAATTAAGAGCTATGATAAAGGTGCCTCATCATCTAATATCATCCTTCGTTTTTAAGCCAATGTAATTTCTGTCCTAGATTTTAGAAAGCTTTCCATGGTACTCAGCAATCATTTCAACTATCTATACTATAAGCAGGCTGTCTTTATGAATATTAGAAGATATTTTGTTATGATGTTAATGACAGTGGACACCTTATCGTAGGGCAAGCAGGTTCTGAATAAAGATCTTAGAAAAAGCTGTTATTTATAGATCATAACGTTGTCGATCACTATGTAAATACGAAAATTGGAATAAATTTTTAATTACAAAATGTATCTTAAAGAACATACTTAGCATATTGATTGTTGCAACAATTTCGTGTACATACTTTAGGTGCAATTAATTAAAAATATTACCACACGCCAAAATTCAACGTAATTATCCAAATTAAATTTCAAATTCACTGATGAATATTTCATAAAAATGCTCCATTCTTTTTTTGTTGTTGTTTTTTTTTTATTTTATTCTCGTATAATTAATGTTCACACTTTAGATGTAAAAATCGTTCTAACAAATCTTGGCAAATATATCAAAACCACACGAAAGAACAACCAAATGAAAATGAAAATCCATTTAATAGCAGGAGAAAAATCTGCATAACACTTACATGACACATCAAGACTAATTAATCATACGCAAGTGAAATGCAAAAAATGCATTTCTTCTCTTATTGGAGTAGAACATTCACTTGCTTGCTTGCACTTTGTGATTTCATTTCACCGCACATTGCTGAATGGGAGTGAGAGAAAATAAAAACAAGATTACCTGTGTGCTGCACTCACTAAATATGCCATGATGCACGGTGCCACCAGCCAGCCAGTCGACCAGTACGAATAGACAAATTGCCAACATTGACAGTTAAAATGATATGTTGGCAGCAAGCATTTTACCTCAATTTCTTTCTTATGGCACCACACTCTAATGCCTGTGATGGGCTACAAATCGACTTCCTTAAAGCGAAAGAAATGAAATGAAATCTTCTTTCCTACATATGTGCTGCATGCAGTCTCTTGGAAATGATGGCAATTGCTTTGGACTGCATTTTACGTGTAATGAACAAGTGCTTTCAAAATTTTCTAATCTTGTCGGCCACCTCAAAAATTCTTTGAGAAGGCTAGGTAGGGACAGAGAGTGTTTGGTGTAGGAGAAGGAAGATAGTTTAAAAAGAGAAATAGAAAATCCATTTAAAATATCATAACATTCGTCTACTTTGGTGCTTTGTGAAGATAAAAATGTTTGAAAAAGAAGAAATTTTGCATGCTATAAAGCGATCGTTAAGGGCGGTATTGTCGTGGTCAAATAAAAGTCCAAAATATTGATTGAGGTCATAGGTTAAGCGGGGTAGAGTGGGCAATATTTTCAAAGAAGATAACTACTGCTATAAACTGAGTATGTAGCTAATAAGCCGTGTACTTTAAAGCAAAAAGTTGCCGCGGTCTCGTAGGTATTTTGCTAGCATATTAGACGAGTGCTCGGATAGGTAAGAGGACGTGTACTTGTCAGTTAAGACAAGTACAGTACCCGGAGGTCGAACTGACCCATTGTACAAAAGAGCTCAGATATCTCATATATGAAAAGTAAGAGTAATAAGTAAGAGTAAGCCGACGAAAAAATATTTTTTTTCTCAGATATCTCGTATATGAAAAAATATTTCTTCGGCGCCTTACTCTCAGCAGATTTCTAGCAAAAACTCTGAGAGTAAATAAATTTGCCATGAAAAGTTTCTTAAAAATCTGTCGTTCGGAGTCGACTTTTAACTATAGGTCCCGTGCTGTAAGAAGCTAGGTCTTAATCTTGACTGAAGGGTTGTAATGACCAATTATGTATGTCTTGGACGAGAGTCCGTAGTTCAAACTCCTGCTCAGAAGTCTCCTCTCTGTATTCAAATATATCCCCTCAGTGGAGTGCCATGTTTCTCAATTTCTCAAATTTCTCATGTACAAAATTAACACATACATCATGGATGATACGAGAAACTTAGTATTAATCCTGACTAAAGAGCTTTAAATCGCTTTTGCGGACATATACGTAAGAGACTGGTGTATCTTGATCTTCGATCTTGCCTTTCGGAAATTATTGCAGCCGTAAGAGATTTTCTCGGTCTGGTATACATTGTTCTCTCAAAAAGCTTGCCTTTTACAGAAAAAAGATAAATAGGGTTATACGTTTAGGTTTCTCCTAACAGCCCCAAGATCCATATACCTTAACACAGTATGGTAGAGTTTGTTGTGTTAACTTCTGTATTGACTTCTTCTTGATGAAGAACAGGAAGATACTTTACATAATCCCCTATGCTTCTGCCAACCTCTGAAGGGTCTCCGAATGAAATGCATTACCTCAAGAGTATTGCAATCATGTAGTCGCCGACGTCTAGTAGGCAGTTTGTTGTCTTATTAGACGTGAGGCTACAGTTCAAACAGTTCAAACCCCAGGTCAGATATCTCGAACAGAACGAATTTAAAAAATATTTCTTTCAGCGACTTCCTTTAAGCAGTCTTCTGACATAAACTCCGGGAGTAAAATAAAATTGCCATGAAAAATATTTCAAATGTGACGTTTGGAGTCTATATTTAACCGTAGGGCCCAGAACACATGGATAAAATTAAGACACATAACATGGGTGGTGTGAAAAGCTAGGTTTTAATTCTTACTAAAGAGTGGTAATAACTACGTAAGCAATTACCTTAACCCTGGATAGCCTTTATGGTTACATTCGTAAGAGACTAGGGTGCTGACTCAAAAGATTTTCTCGTTCTGTTATAAATACATTATTCTCGTAAAAGGCTTGTCTCTTATGAAAAAGAGGTAAACTGAGCTGTACGTCCAGTTTCCTCCTAATAGGCGCAAGATTCTTGTAACTGAACACAACATGATAAAAAAAAATGTGTTGTATAGGGTGGGTGATTTAAAAGTTTAAATTTAAAAACGCAATTTTAATTTTGCCAAATTTATATCTTAGTTCTTAAGTACAATTGTTCCAGTATGAAATGGACTGGTCTCATAGTAGCTCATTCGATCGGACCAATTTTCGTGCATTTTGTTAAGTATATGGGGTCGTATTTTAGCAATGGCATCACGAATGTTGGCCCTTCAAATGCTCAATTATTTCTGGTTTATCTGCATAACACATTTTTCTTTAACGGCGCCCCACAGAAAATAGTCCAACGGTGTCAAATTGCAGCTTCTTGGCGGCCAATTGACATCACCATTTCGGCTAATTAAACGGCCATCAAACGTTTGACGCAATAAATCGATTGTGGCACGAGATGTGTGGGAAGTTGCACCATCCTGTTCTACCAAACATCGTTCACATCAATACCATGAAGAGCGGGTACAAACAAATCGGTTATCATGGTGCTATATGTGTCTCCGTTGTCCGTAGTGGTTACGCCCTCCTCATTTTCAAAGAAATATGAGCCAATGATGCCTCCGCTACAAACAGTCGCACCATACAGTCACTCGTAATGGGGGTGCATTGGCTTCTGTATGACCACATGTGGGTTTTCTGAGATCCAAATGCAGTACTTTTGCTTATTAAAGTACCCACCAAGATGAAAATGCGCTTCATGCGAAAAGATGATTTTTTTTTTTGGCAAAATCGGCATCATAGTGCAGTTTCTCGTTAGCCCATCTAGCGAAGCGAAAACGAAGTGTAAATCGCTTCATTTCATTCAGTGGAGATAATATACTGAATTTTGTGACAGAATAAAATGACACAAGTATTTTGCCAGATTCCAAATAACCGATGCTTCAAATTTAAACCGATAGATGGCCCACCCTAAGGTAACTTTAGTATTGGCTTCTGCAGAAGATGTCGATGAATAACTGGAACATTATTTACATTCTCCTTAGTTTTTCTGCCAAACTCTGAAAGTGCTCAGAATGAAGTAACGGACCCACTGTTACTTTCAGTAACCTTGAGAGTAGTGGTGTTGTGCTAATTTTTTTTTGACCGGAACGCGTATATATAATTATATAGACAGGGCCGATCCTGGTTAGGCGGCCGCTCTGTGCGGTCTCATGTCCGTGTCCTGGCGGCGGCGTTTTTTTTTTTTTAAACCATGATTTAACGATAAAAGGCGGAAATTCCCGCTCTTCATTTTTGTATGGAAAAAATAAGTGATTCTCTTGGTAGGAACAGTTAAATTTAAATGCGGCCGAAATGGTTAAAAAAATGGTTTTAAATACTCAAATTCTTAAGTAGTAATTAATTCGGGTTCACGTATTTGTTTCGGTTCCGGTAGAGCTTTGGTTCAGCAGAAAAAAACGTTCCGGAATCCGGTTCACGGTTCGGAAAAACAAGCCGGTTCGTTCCGGTTTTTGTTCCGGTTCGGGTTCGGTTCAAACCCTTGTTTATAAAAATACATATAAAAATTCGTCAAAAATTAGAAAAAAAAAAATCAGCAATTCTTTTTAATTTTTTTTTTCAAAACGTCAGACAATTCTCGTTATCAGAAATCATCTTTAGTTCCGGAACGCGTTCCTGTCCAAAAAGGAAGTACCGGAACGACGTTCCGGAGCGTTCCGGCTCGACAACACCACTGCTTGAGAGTACTGCGGATATTTCATTTCGCTTTCTCGGAATTGCTGGCAAGTTTCTTCGTGGGATAGGGGCTACATTTGAAGAGTATCTCAATGCCTATGGGTCTGGGAAAGTATAATCGTCTAGCCAACGAAATTTGTCCATTTTATTTCGTGTAGGGCATCTCACGTTGGAAAATAACAAAAACAGAAATATTGTATTGAAGTTGACGTGTGTTTTGTTATTTTGATTACGTTGATGATGCTGTTTTAAAAGCATACGTCCGATCACTTTGAAAATCTACAAGAATACCGCACACACACTCACTGACAGCATCAAATACGCTCACGTCAGTGAGCTAGACACGGCAACAAGAAAGTGTTGTTCAAAATGTTTATGAAACAAATTGAAAATAATATCGCTGCTGCTCGTATTGCATCTCTTATGCATCATGCATACAACACGATCATAACGGTGGTAGTGAAGACGTAGATGATGAGGATGATGATGATTGTGGTGATTTTGAAAGACCCTCCTGTTGGGTCTTTGATTTTCAAACAGAATTTTTTTGATATTTCTTTTTACGCGTTCAGATTTCCAATGAAATTAGCTTTATCGCTGGTGAAATTCAAAAGCAAAACATGATATCGAGAAGGGCCGACGTGAGTAAGCGAGTGAGTGAATGAGTGTGGGGTGTTTTAAAAATAGTTGTTGGCTGGTGTAATTTTTGATCAAAAGGATTAAACGTGTCGCTGAGTGAATACTTTTAACATTGAGTGTGCGTTTGTATTCGTGTTGCATATGCATTTTGACTTGATTGTTGATGTTGCTATTGCTGTTGCTGTTGCTTCCTATTTTAGCCGTATGCAAACAGAAGGTGTTTTATTTATTTTCACTCATGTTTTGTTTTTTTTTTTTTTTTTTTGTTTCATGCTTCATGATTAAAGTGATTTGTTTTTGTGTATGCCACAAGAGAATTTCTTTCCGTAGAAAAAATTATTTTTGAAATGAAATTTTCTTTGCACTTCATTGAATGTATTGATGTTTGCAAACACGGTGTAAATATTTGTTTCTTTATTGTTGTTGTTGTCGGTTGTTCTTGCATTTGTTATGTTCATAATGATGTTGTTGATGGCTGTGATGTTGCCTGTACGCCTGTGTGCGATCGAAAAACACTTTGAAGCACGTTCCTTTAATAATTTTTTTTTTGGTTTTTTGCTTTATTTGATGATAATTTTTTGATTTGTTTTAATAATTTATGGGCCTTCTAGACTTTACATATAATTTTTGTTGTTGTTGTTTTGTGCAAAATAAACAATTTCAACATGTTGTTAAACATCACTTCTTGTAATGCAAACAGGTGCGGCTGCAACAATTAAAAGGAAATAATTTTTGTTTATAACACGGCTTCAATAGAAGGGGAAATAATCGTACGTAGCACGCATTTTGTCTACGGGCATACATTGTTGGTGCAGATTTATTAAACAAAATCTATAAATATTTATTTTAATATACGTATTAAGGTCTGTGTACCGTAAAATACGTCTTAAATCGTGATTAAGAACACTTGGTTGCTGCATAGACGTTTCCATTATGGATTGTAGAGACTTGTATTACAATTTTGAGAAGTGAAATTTATTTATAAATGGAAAACTATTCTTTTATTAATGTGCTTTCCGTGTTTTCTGAATATTTAAACTTTTTTTGGTATCATTTTTGACGAATAACAATTTGACTAAACTAAATTTATTTACAACCTCCTGACAAAAGAGGAAAGAATTCTAAAATGTGCTCCACATATGCATTTTTTTTAGCAAATTGTTTTCATAATGCCTTATGCAATTCAAAGCCGTATGTGCTATTCGATAATATAGAATGATTTTTAAAGATCTATAGGAAAATATTAAAAAAAAACACATAAAATTCAGAAAAATGCATGAAATCTTTATTTGAATCGATAGTACGGTCCATATAATTTAATGTTTGAAGATTATTTCATGCAAATGTTGACCGCGACTGCGTCTCAAATGGTCCATCCGCTTAGTCCAATTTTGGCATACTCTTTCCAACATTTCGGCCGGTATCTCACGAATAAATGCTTCAATGTTGTCTTCTGATGCGTCAATTGAAGCGGGCTTGTCTGTATAAACATGAGCTTTAACATAGCCCCACAAAGAATAGTCTAAAGGCGTTACGATTCGCAGCATCTTTGAAGAAGAACGGTCCAATGATGCCAGCAGCCCATAAACCGCACTAAACTGTGAATTTTTCTGGATGTATTGGTAGCTTTTGCAATGCTTCTGGCTGATCTTCACTCCAAAATCGACAATTCTGCTTATTTACATATCCATTGAGCCAAAAATGAGCTTCGTCGCTGAACACAATTTTTCGATAAAGAAAAACTTTCCAAGAGCCCATTTTGATAATAAAATTCAATGATTTGCAAGCGTTGTTCGTTGGTAAGACGATTCATGGTTAAATTATAGACCAAACTGATGATGTTTGACAGTGAAACAAAACACGAAACGTGCGTGAGCTGTTTAAACCAGTGTTGCCAAAAACATAATAGCTAAAAAATCACCCTTTATAAGGTTATTGGGAACAATTCTCTTCTTTACATACATATTACATCAGAATATTTTTGAATAAACTAATGCTATTGAATTCTAATTACCCCGTTACGACAACATAGGCTTCGAGACATTTGGCTAAATTCCTAAAGTTATCCTTCATTTTCGATAGAAAACATTTAACCTCAGATTGAACTCAAGTGCCTAGAACTCCAAATATTTAATTCCCAAGATTTAATCTCTATTCATAGCAACAACTGAAGTATTTCAAAGGCACGGTTAAGCTGGAACTTCGCCCCATTAATATCACCAGATCCACCGCATGGTATTATCATACACACATGCATAATTGGTCATTACAATCCTTTAGCGAGGATTACAACCTAGTTTACCACACCACTTATGAGTGGCGGACAGTGCTGTATTTTAAGTTTTACTCAATATTACAACAATTTGCCTATTTATTGCGCAATAATTAATTGAAACTTTATATAAAATATTGAGCTCAATAATGATTTGCACAATAAAAGTGCATGTCCGAACATAGTATAATACTTGCGACTAAGTTAACCAAATTTTTTATACTTTTGAGAGTAAAAAAGAGATTTTTTTAATAAACCCAGCAATGATTCTTAGCAGCCACAGGAAAAAAAGGCTGTCGAATTTATTACGATTTCTTGGCTTTTGGAAAAAAATAATTTTTTTCTTGCTTTTCAGTTAACAAAACCGCATATGATGTGTTACAGAAATCCGAAAACCAAAAAAAAAAAGAAAAAAACGTATGCAAAATTATTGAAAATGGAATAAAAATATGCAGTAAAACGAATATAACGAATAACAATAACGACAACAACAACAACAACTAGATTGTGAATATCTTTAGAATATAAAATTCAATAGACGTCTAAAACGGCTGCTTCCGGTGACAGATGACATGTGTAACCACAGCAAAAACACAAATTTTCTAGTCAATATTCTTTTGCCTATTGATACTGATACATGCATACATACATTCACTTAGTGGTTAAACGTTTTTTGGCTTATACAATATGTGATGGCCCTTTTTCTGTGATATTATTTCGCTTCTTTTTTTTGTTGCAAAAATGTCACAAAAAAATTTTTTTTTTATTTTTTTTGACTGCAACATAGTAGAAGTTTTTCTTGGCATCCAAAATTTCAGATTTTATTTAAAACACCTTAAATTTTGTTTTTCCTTTTTTTTTTTTGAGGCAACTTTTCCACAAAAAAACCAGAAAATTTTTCTAAAATTTACACGATTTCCCCCTGTTGACGTTGAAATGCTTCTAATTAACGCAACATTTCCTTAAGAACACACGTAAACCTTAAATGTTTTTTTTTTAATTTTCATTCATTCACATGCATCTTCATTCATGCTGTAGCATTAGAGAATCTTTTTTTCTGTTTTGTTTGCTATTAAAGGCGCAGAAACTACATATTTTTAAATGATCGGTGTTTTAAGGTAAATTGGCTGCAGCAGCTGCACGGCTGTATAGTGTCGTTATGTCTGTCTGTCTTTGTTGATCGAAAAATCGTATCAATTAATTAAGTTGTTAATTTTGCATTTATTTTCTCAAAGGGGAATTGCTTTCATTTCACTTTTTGGTCACATTTCTCAGTGAGGTGTCCAATTGGGAAACAAACAGAGAACACATGTTTTCATCTTCTTCCCAATGGAGGTGATTGAAATATTTTTAATGAGGGCCTATACAAATGTGGCCATAGATTATACAAATCGAGTAATTTATCTAAAATTGGCTGTGTGGTACACGGAGGACATTTAAATGTTTTAAAAATATAAAATTTTTAAAATTAGTTGGCTGTTTAGAAAGAAAGGGGGAAAGAAAAGAAGTTTCTTTTTGTGAAAATTTCCACAGTATCCACCATATTTAATCTGCTAATTTAGAACCAAAGCTAGACAAGATTTTAAAATTATAACGGAATTCAGCAAAACTTTCGCGTGATGTGTCTACAAAGCAAGTCAGTAATCATATTTTTCCCTAGTAATATATAGGCATCATAGTTTTATTAGTGACTTGAGAGTAAATTGAAAATTACGGTGCCTCAGCTGATATAATAATATGAGCCAGTCTAGTATTAATGCTAGATGAGCAAATTATTACACATTCTCTCCATACCATGAGTTTTACTATAAAAGACGGCCGAATGATTGCTCAATATCAGGCTATTTGAATATGCTACCTTCTTCTGTTTAGTTGTTAAGGGCATTTCAGGCCTCAATTACTATATTTATTAACATTTTCATATCTACTCATCTCCAATCGATGACAGGGCTTTTCCGATTCCGATTTGGTCCTTCTAATGCAAACAAGGTCGTCCTCTTCCTCGACTTCCCATCAAATATCCGTCTCGCCGGAGCATCGTCTCCCATTCGAACGACATGGCCGAGCCAGCGCAATAGCTGGATGTTAATACGCTGCACAACATTCGTATCGTTGAGGAGCTCAAACAGCTCACTGTTGGATCGGATGCGGAAATCATCGCCAACGCGAACTAGACTAAAGATCTTTCGTAGTACTTTTATCTCGAATACTCTAAGGGTTGTTGCATCAGTGTTACATGCGTCAAATTGCAAAGCAGTTTCAGGACCACTCATTGAGCAACTCAGTTGGCTGTATTATGATAAATTTGATATTCAAGCCAGTGGTAGAAGTTAAATCACACGGGCTATGAGTAAATTTGGTGTTTGGACTATACAGTGAGCGTCAAAAGAAAGTGTACACTATGGATAAAATTCTAACAATCTCAACTCAAGTTTTCCACTTAAGGAGAGTGCGCGAAAAAATTTTACAATATTTCCAAAATTTTCTAATTCTTTTCTTCTTGTTTCAATTTTAAAAACTGGCAATAAAATAATTTGAAAAAAAATTAACGGTAATTTATTAATGTATATTTTTTTGAATTGTACACTTTCTTTTGACGCTCACAGTATATCTGTCCTCCCTTTCTAACATATCCACCATAATCGAACAAACACAATAGTAGGCGATCTAGAACTGTCTCATCTTTCTGTTAATTGAAGGTTCTCTATCCGTCTCGTTGTGCTTTCAGGAATTTCAATAACAATGGATATCATATGATGATCGCCATAATGTATGAAGGATTTAATGCAACGGTCTGTTAACTTAGTGTTAACAGCTGCAGGTAATGGCCTGCAGCTTAGTGTTGACTTCAATAGTCAAAAACTAATGCCGGCCTTGCAAAGAAGTCTTTCTGTTTTAGAGCTAATTTGATTAGATTGCACAAAGCTTGTGAAGGTTTTAACTATCAAAGTTCGGTGGCGAATACCTCCTAGAGAACATTAATCATGTAATCTTTGAAGAATTCAAATCACGCAATAAAGGCGGATGTAAAACCTTTTCGGGATCATTATTCGATTACCCTAGTATTATTCAGGCTGAAATAATGGCTATAAATACTGTCGCTGAAAGAATCTGGTAACAGAGTATGTATATAGAGTGAATATGTCCTCGTGTTTACTTACTTCATCATTACAATGCTTTAGTCAGTATTACAACCTAGCTTCTCACGTTAACCCTTTTGTGTGTATTAATTTTTGTCTATGCGTGAAGGGAAACTCGTGTATAATATAATGGCGTGAGAAGCTAGGTCGTAATCCTGACTAAAGGGTTGCAACGCCTAATTATTTAAGTATGTACGATCCAACTTGTATGGATAGGACCACAATAAACTCGAAATACTTGTAACCGCTGGAAATTTTATTCGTTACCATTTACTCAAACAATTTTAATTATTTATTTTATTATCTATATCTATATCTATATTCTATATACATATATAAAAATGAATGTATGTTTGTATGTACCTTATAGAATCATAAGCTATGCATTTGATCATGTTATGATCTTTAGCAAAGTTGTTACGCATGAGCCGGGGAAGATTTCTAAGTTGGTATGAGCAATTTCCGACAGGTGGAGCCACTGAAAATGACTAAAAATTAATTAAATCGTAAACTGTGCATTTAATTATGTTATGATCTTTAGCAAAGTTATTGCGCATGAGCCGACGAAGGCTTATAAGTTGGTATGACCAATTTCTGACAGGTGGCGCCACTGAAAATTACTAAAAATGAATTAAATCGTAAACTGTGTATTATGTTTATGTTATGATCTTTAGCAAAGTTGTTGCGCAAGGTGCCGACGAAAGCTTATAAGTTGGTATTACTAATTTCCAACAGTACTTCATTAAATGTTCATAATCGAAAACCTCTACATTTTTAAAGTTTATGTCAATTTTTTTTTAAATGAACAAAATCAATAAAATGATTGAAATTTGTTTTAGTTGGAGGCGTAGCAACGCGCGCAGGGTACAGCTAGTTTTATATAAAATTTTAAATAAAATTGCCATGAAATGTTCCTCAAAAATCTGTAGGTCGCACGCAACTTATGGATAAAATTAACACACACAACATAAGTGGTGTGAGAAGCTAGGTTCGTAATTCTGATTGAAGGGTTGTAGTGACCAATTATGTATGTTATGTTATATACGAATTTTAAGTATTATTTGAATAGAATTCATTTTGTTGTGGAAATAATTTAAACCAAGTCATTATCAAAGATTGATTAAATTTATATTAAATTTGCAACAAAATTTTGTTCGGCCGAGTGCACTCGACTGGCATGAAACAAATGAAATTAAAATTTATTTATAGGGTACCCAAATAAACATCATCAATTACTTAAAATTCGTTTCATCTGTTACAATTGTATTAAAAATACAAATTTTAAATTGCGACAATATAATTATTTTATTGTTGTTATTCAATGTTGTATTATTTTGTAATTTTTCCGTTTCCAAAGAGTATTGTTTGTCTGCTTTAAGCCTGGGTGGATAAGAAGGAGGCATTAGAGGAAAGCGAATTCAAAGGAAATCATTTGATTTATTGTCATTTTCCAAAAGCATTTACAAACATTTATTTATAAATTACATGTTTTACATATTCCGCTGAAATATTAAATCATATTCATTTATTACATTCACATTCATATTCATATTAATATTTGAATTCATATTCATGTTCGTATGCATTTCATTGATTCGTTTAAATGAGTTTGAATATCAAAAATAATTTCTAAAAAAATATTCGAAAAAAAGAAAAAAAAAATCCGGGCACTTGTTACAAATAAATTATTTCACAATGAAATAACAAAACAAAAGTCAAAATTTAATTGTTTTACTTGAATAAAATGAAAATAATAATCATAATACGAATACAAATATAGGGTGATTTTTTAAGAGCTAAGGGAAAATTTAAAAAAAAACACATAAAATTGAGAAAAATGCATGAAATCTTTATTTGAATCGATAGTACGGTCCATATAATTTAATGTTTAAAGATTATTTCATGCAAATGTTGACAGCGACTGCGCCTCAAATGGTCCATCCGCTTAGTCCAATTTTGGCATACTCTTTCGGCCGGTGTCTCACGAATAAATGCTTCAGCGTTGTCTTCCAATGCGTCAATTGAAGCGGGCTTGTCTGTATAGACATGAGCTTTAACATAGCCCCACAAAAAATAGTCTAAAGGCGTTACGATTCGCAGCAACTTTGAAGAAGTACGGTCCAATGATGCCACCACCCCATAAACCGCACCAAACAGTGACTTTTTCTGGATGCATTGGTAGCTTTTGCAATGCTTCTGGCTGATCTTCACTGCAAAATCGACAATTCTGCTTATTTACGTATCCATTGAGCCAAAAATGAGCTTCGTCGCTGAACACAATTTTTCGATAAAGAAGTGGATCTTCGGCCAACTTTCCAAGAGCCCATTTTGATAATAAAATTCAATGATTTGCAAGCGTTGTTCGTTTGTAAGACGATTCATGGTTAAATTATAGACCAAACTGAAGATGTTTGGCAGTGAAACAAAACACGAAACGTGCCTGAGCTGTTTAAACCATTGTTGCCAAAAAGATAATAGCTAAAAAATCACCCTTTACAATCATACTCATATTGAAGGAAATCAAATCCAAGCTAATCAAATCAAATCAAATAAAATTTTTGAATATTTTTTTTTTCATTTTCTATGAATTATTATGAGTAGTACCTACACAATACTATGATATCAGTATTCAGCGATTTATTTAGTCTTTCACTCATTCATTCATTCATTTATTATTTGTTTTTTTTTATTTATTTTTATTCCTCCATACCGTTCAATATGTATGTATGTAATGGGTTGTTGTACATATTGTATTGTGTTGTTTTAATAAATGAATCAAATGAATGAATGAATCGTACGTATACCACGTACACAAATGGAAAACCTGTCTGTCAATTCAATATTCATTACTTTCCTGGCCTATATGAAGGCCATACTGAATAACCGAAAAACAAAAACTGAAACACTTCAAAATGTCGATTATTGCGTGTGTGCGTGTGTGTGTGTGTGTGTATTTGGGGGAAACCTTCACCCACAAGTGTTTTATTTTTATAAGAAAAATTTTTTGATTTTCAATTTCATTTTCTTCGTAATTTTCTCACCAAAATCCAAGTGAATATTTTTCATTGTTCTTCGCGTCTTCATAATGAAAATCGTATTGTCGACATCTGTTTCTTATAACACCATCTTAATTAATGAAGTGTTTTGTATTATTTCACTGTGTCTTCTTCTTCTGTTTCCTTTTTTTTCTTAATTTTTTTTAAATTTTTTATGAAAATTTATTAAAAATTAATTTTCATTTATTTATTGGAAATATATTCAGGGTAACGAAGATAATAAAACAAAAAAAAAAAAATAAAAATTATTCAAATGAAACTGAAAGTGTTACACAGCTTGTATATGGCACTGTATTTATTAAATACGTATTATATTAAAAACGAAAACCAAATGAAGCTTCCGAGTTTTAAGATAAAGGAACGTGCGATCAGGACAAGAACAAAGTTTGTTTGGAATTATTTTTGCAGACTGTCAAATAACAATTAAAACAATAACATTCGGGAAGACAAGGTACAGATCTATTTGAAACTGCAATATGGCGGGTTAATGATTTCTTTGGTTGTGATCCTGCAGGCATTATTTGGACCCTTGATCACCAGGAACTGATCGGAAATAAATAGACTAGGAAAAAAGCTAACGTAACTAGAGAATCACATGGCAATTAACTTGGAACATCCACAGGTCTTAAGAAACATTTAAAATTAAGGTGCATGAGAAGCATAGTGCTCACCAGTGATGCCAACTTTTTTAATCTTTTTAAACCTACACTTGGTCCAAAAAATCCTTTTTCCACTACATTTGAAGAAAAAAATCCCGTAAAATTATACCTACGTTCTCAACTGCGTAATTAAGAAAATAGTTTTTTAATGCAAATAAATTTTATTCACTTTTTGTGCATACTTATGTGTATACTCGTACATATAATAATTAAAAAAAATTTTTTTTCATATTTTTTACTTTTGGTGTAGAGTAAAACTAAAATATTGAGAATAAATCATTTAGCAATATTATATTAATATATAACTTATTAAATTAATTACTTGTAAAGATCATTAGTACACATTTTTTTGAAATGTGATGGATTCAGTTTGTATTCGGTGCCGTTTTTGTTTTGGCATTGCATGAAATACCTTATTATGCAAATTGAATTTAAGATAATATGGCTTAGTTTATTTCCCTTTTTAGTTCGAACATCAGTGATAATGGAGAAAGTTCTTTCAGCATCTGAATTTGCATGAGGCAATGAAAGTAAAATATTAACTAATTTTGCAAAATTTGGCAATATTAATTCATTATTAAATTTTTTTTGGTTATTTTCGACCAAAATTGAACAATATCCATGTTCTTGAACGAATTGATTTCGTCTTTAGAGAAATTATATTCTAATGTCCTTCATTCCGCCAACCTTGGTTTTATGTAATTTTGTCAGAACATGTTTCTTAAGTTCCGACTTTGCACAACTTATAACTTTTCCACAGGCTTTACATTTGCATTTAAATTTGTCATCTTTAATTTCTTCCAGCCGACCTTCAAACTCCTCAAGCCAGCTTTGAGAAAATTTTTGCTTCCGATATTTCTCACTTTCCTCAGAAGAACTAACTATCTCAGACATTTTTCTACAAACACATTTAATATTAGTTGTGCACTTCTAAACTTTAGTATATATTTTTACCTAAAGTAATAGCGTTTAATTAATCAATGAATTTGTTAACGTTTTTATAATACGCAATTTTTTCGCAGTATTCTAACAAAATTCAAAAGAAAAACGGTCACAACTGTTAATATTACCATATCAGCCCAACTATGATTTAAAAAATGTGTAGTCAGATGAACTGTTGGTGGCAGTTAAGTGTGGTCAATTAAAATTATGAGTTTTCTATACTAAAACCTCATATACATATAAAAAGTACCTACAATTCGATTAAAAAACAAAATCTGTCCCTTTTTCCCTACGCTAACATATTTTCATAAAAAAAACCTATTTGTAGGGATTTTCCCCTACTATTGGCAACACTAACTTATAACTGATGTTATAAGTTAGTTCGTAATGTTGTAATTTTAGTTAAGCAGAGTGGCCTAGAATGCAAGAGAATAAGGGAACAGTAGACGAAATCAGTAGCATACTCAGGCTTTACCCAGATATGGGGAAGTCTATGAGCTTGTTAAGTACGGATAAGAGTGAACTAAGCAAGACATTAAGTATCAAAATTCGATTTTAGGGAGGATATCGAAACGATTGAATATTTTCTATGTTATTTCCTAGATTTTAGAATCTTGAACTCACAACAGTTAATGCATGATTGAAAGAATATAATTTTACGTGGTTCATAATTCTCATAAGTAGTGTGTTGGCTTATTGGACGTGAGGCCGTGGTTCAAACCCCAGCTCAAATATCTATAACAAAAGGAAATATGAAAAACTATTTCTTCGCTGAACTACCCTCATAAAAAATTTACTCTGAGAATAAATAAAATTGCCATGAAAAAGTTTCTCAAATATCTGTCGTTCGGAATCAACTTCAAACTGTAGGTCCTGGCATTCACGTATAACATTAACACACACAACATGAGTGATGTGAGAAACTAGGTCGAAATCTTGACTGAAGGATTGCAGTGCCCAATTAAGTCAGTAAGTAATAAATCTGGTTGGTAATCACAACAGTTTATGCAAGATCTGAGGATATATGTAAGTATTCCACACGAATTTCCTTAGAATTTCACACAAGAGGCCATGGCGAGGACTTCAGTTTATGCAGAACCTACATACTTATGTACTCGTATGTATATAGAGCAACTGTTGATTTTGTTTAACCATGACCAGAGTATGGCTATGTCTTTAAAGGTAAAAAAGCTTGTAAATAAGTTCGTATTCCTCCTCCTGGGGCTTAGTAGCCGTATTTAATAACAACTTTTTTTTTAAAAAGTGATTAAAATATTCAGGGTGACTAATGTTTCCTAAAAACATCACTGAAATGGCCAATGATGGTTGGATTGGTCATGCTTTAAGCAAACCATTGTGTTCTATATAACCATTAAGACAGCCGAAGATGAAGTAGTTTGTTGGGATCATAGTGTTTCGAACGTGGAAAATCTTGAAAAGTAAATAAAACAGATATGCGCTTACCTGGGACATTGCAATGGGCCGCAATGAGTGCTTAAATAAAACACCTGTAGTTATTTAAGTATATTGTTACGTTTTTAGCCTTTTAATCGTAGATTGCAAATAAAATAAAAATAAATTTGTGTTTAGTTTTAAATTAATTCTTTATTGTTCGCACAATTCCGTGTGCCACCTTTAACGATTTGACTTAAACAATAACAATTTTCTTTAATTGTTATTCTTTCTTTTACACTCGTTCGTTAGAACTTCTAACCACCATTCTCTTCCGCGTACGCAATAACAATTGTTCGTTATTCTTCTCTGCTTGCAACATTTTTGAAAGCAACAATACGAAGATCTTCACACAAGACTGACTGAATTCTTTCTGAACTCACGTGTCTCACACACGACTGACCGAATTCTTACTGAATCGCCGTTGCCTGCTCTGTCTTGCCTTTTATATCACAAGGGTCAGCAGTCTGATGAATGCACTTGAAGGAGAATGTCTTCGAGAAATATCTAAAAATGTAAACAAGTTGTTTTCCTTATTGTTGTTTGTGTATCTTGTTTACTTTCGTCCAGGCAGAGTTGTTTTTGCTTGTTTATTTGTCTATCCGCTATTTTTTTTTTTAACTGCACTTTGTTGTTGGCTTTTTGTTTTTTGTTTGTTTTTTATTTTTATACTGATGTTGTTGCTATATTTTTGTTTATTCGCTGATCTTGTAAACAAGTCCATTTTTTTTTGTTTTTGGAGCTTTTGCTTATCATTTTTAAGAACACCATTTCCATTATATATACAAAGGTATTGTCTATAAGTTAGTAAGACTTCAAACTATTTTTGAAATTTAAAACAGAAATAATCCTGTCTTCATGGCATTATTACAAAGCGAAGTAGATGGTATCAGTTTATAATCGATTTCAAATTGCGTATCAATAGAGGTTTTGTAAAAGTAAATTTAAAAATTGTATTTGACTTGTATCAGCCAAGGGCTGTATGTAATCTAAATATTTTCCTTGTTTGAATTTTATTGTTATTCAATGAGAAAGCATTCGTATTTCAATAATTGGTCACGCATGAAGCAATATAAACGTAGAACCGTAGTTAAAATTTTATTTCATTTTCCAATAAATTCATATCGAATAAGGAAAATCTGTACTATCGACGGGGTTGTAAATTAATTTGCAACTGAAAGCCATTAATACGAACGTTTAAAGTCATAAATTTAAAATAGATTTCGAATTAATTTCAAATAAAAATTCCTGGTTAAACAATTTTTTGTGCCGGAAAAAAGAAAGATTGAAAATAATTTAAATGAAATTGAAATTCCTGAAAGTTTTTTTTTTAACAATTTTTTCTGGCTCAATTCCCTATCATGGTTGCTGTAATTTTATCATTTATTCCTTAACCTTGTAGGGTGTGTCACTTTTTTTCTGATTATTTTCCTTTTTTTTTATCAAAGTATTTAAGGCCTCTGATATTTTTTTGTAGTTTTTCTTTTCAATTGTTTTATTTGAAAAGTGTGCAAAATTTTCGGAAATGATTTGTGTGACTTACGCGTATATCTTCTGTAATATTTTATTTCTTGTTTTGCTTGCCATTGCCATAGTGTAGCATGATATTGAATTTCCTTCGGGTGGAGGTTTTCATAATATTTTCGCATTTAATTTCTCATAAATTTTTGTTTTGTTGTGTCATATCGGTGTTCCTTTTTTTTTCAGCGATAAGTCATGCTATAATTTCCCTTCACAGATAAGTGAATTACACATTTACAACAATTCAAATATAATAGTTTACAGATATCATAAGGCAGGAAAATGTTTGACATTTTGTTGGAATGAAAATTTGTATGAAAAAAAAAAGGAAACATATTTGGGAAACAATGTGAAATTAAAACTACTTTTAGGATCACATGTTAAGAATTGTTAAAAAATTCAAATGAAAATAGTAACCTATTTTAGTTAAATTGGTAGCCGCCTCAGAAGGTATAGCTTTCTCGGATCTATAAGGTCCTGTTATAACATCGATACCCTACTCTACTCTGTCAAACGATATCCAGCTACCATCCCTTAGCCATCTTGATAAAGTTGTAGATGCATTTACAATCAGCTTTGTACAGACACGGATATTCTGGATATGGAAACGGAAATTCTGCATAGTCCAGAATTTTTCCTCTTGTCCCAAGTGCCGGATAATGACACGGAAAATGTTCTGTGGTCTCTTGTGCAGAAGTTCTTTTGAGATATTTCTAGTCTACGGGCATGTACACTCAGAAGCTAGTATCTCGTTATCAGCTTTGTACAGACACGGATATTCTAGATATGGAAACGGAAATTCTGCATACTCCAGAATTTTTCCTCTTGTCCCAAGTGCCGGATAATGACACGGAAAATGTTCTGTGGTCTCTTACGCAGAAGTTCTTTTGAGATATTTCTAGTCTACGGGCATGTACACTCAGAAGCTAGTATCTCGTTATAATTATTATGGGATTCCTACGACAAATTATGTTCAACGTAAATTTCTCTCTGTATATATCCACATCGGTCCAGATCTGTCTGGTCTTTCTACAAGTGACTTATTTCATTAACCCATCCTTCCTTTGCAAATCAATAAAGTTTATTGGATATCATTTGTTTGGCTCTCTACAAACAAAGGAAAATTTAACATACGATTTCATTTGAAACAGCCTTTGCAAATGTGTTCAGGAACCAATAATCGTAGTAAGTTTCTCTATATCCTCCAGACGCAGCCAATATTGTTGGTCAAGCTTTTCTACCAGGAAATATGCACTATGAGGTTGCCATAGTCTAATAGGTAGTGCGTTAGCTTATTAGAAGAGAGCCTGTGGTTTAAATCCCAGCTCAGACATCTTAAATTGTTTTTTTCAAGAAAAACTTATTTCTTTCAGCGACTTGCTCTCAGCAGTCTTCTGGCAAAAACTTTGTGAGTGAATTAAAATTGCAAGGAAAAGCTCTGAAACCTGTTGTTCGGAGACGATTTTAAACTAAAGTCCCTTCATATATACATACATATGTACATACATAATTAGTCATAGTCAAACCTAGCTTCTCACATTACTTATGTTGTGTGTGTTAATTCTATAACTGAGTGGCAGGACATACAGTTTAAAGTCTATTCCGAACGACAGTTTTTTGAGAAACTTTTCATGACAATTTTATTTCACTTTCAGAGTTTTTGCCAAAAGTATACTGAGAGCAAGTTACCAAAGAAATATTCAAATTTCATTCTGTTGGAGATGTCTGACCTAGGGATTGAACCATGGCCTCACGTCTAATAAGCCACTACCTACTATACAATGGCAATTTCCAACACAACCAACAACAATTACAAAATTAAGACAAATTTATGCCATTTAAGTTGTTCATCCACAAAATAGAAAACTCCTTCGTAAACATTGCAATGAAGCCAATAACTGAAAGTCCATTATTTTTAAGCACCTTCAAGGACATACAGTAAAACAAAAACAATAAGAAAAGGAGAAAAATGACCACAACTATTATTGAAATATATTAACCAACGAAGGATATTTCAATTATTTTTCAACAGACCGACATGATGACAATGATTAAATAAAACCTTTTTCTTACATCAGCCTACTGACTTATGTACATACATACATACATACGTGTGTGTTGTTCGGGAGAAAAATTATAAATCGTACCTTAAAATAACAAATTCACTCAACTATAATTGCCCAATGAAGTGACAGTTTCCGGCCGGAGTTAGTTGTTGCCAAAGGAAAAAGCCTTTAAATGTTCCCAACAGTAGATGGAAGGTGGTAGCTGGGGCAGGCACTACGTTTACCGGTATGACTTTTTGATGTACGACAGATTTTCTGGGAAACTAAGAAAAATGACTAAATGTCCACATGATAAATGATGATGCCCAATGTAGATTACATAAGTTGGTAATTTTCTAAAACATTTATTTCGTTTCGTACGTTCAACATTCTCTTCAGTTCATAGGCATATGTATGGAAAATGTTTTTTGTTTTTTTTTTTTTCAAAGGACGAAAGCTTTTTCCTCAAAAACCTCTTTGGCTTTTCATTCTATGGGAAATTGTTAATATCCGAATAAATGACAAGCACATGTCATACGTAAATGTGTAGAATGCTCGTATCTTTACTCATCTGAGATTAAATGGGAGTTTCGAGGTTGGTTGCAGGACTATGCCAAGCTGAAATGAAGCCACTTTTTTTCGGTACGATTATTTTGATAGAGTGATAGATTGTTTGTTAATGATCCAAAAGGTTTGCCTGTTAAAATTTTTTCATTCATTTCTCAATACAGGTTGTATAGGAGTACAATGGAATCCTTAATGCAATGGCAATAGTTTTACAATCATTTGCTGAAGATTGGATTTTTACTACCTAGTAAATATATGTGGCAATATTAATATGTTGACATTACAGTGGTCTTTGAGATGTTAAGAAAGAGGTTGTTTATCAATTAAATTGAAAAGAGGACATAATCCATTGAAATATGTACACCCCTTTGAACACAAGCAACTTTGAACAACTCCCTTTACATATTTTTATACAGTGGTCTCCGTGAGTAAATCTAGTGAGTAGTATGTAGGTACGCTAGACAAGCTCAACAGCTCAAGAGTTCAAACCTCAGCTCTCACAGCTTGAAAAACTGTTGTCGACAGGTATAGATTAAGTACGATTGCTAGGAGAGTAGAAAAAAGAGTTTCCCAAACTCCACTTCGCGCCAATGTTAATGATCATAATGTGTTATCCGTTAAAAATGTAAAGAAAGTTCTGGTGGTCGCCGTGGTCTAGTAGGTAGTGTGCTGGCTTATTAGACGTAAAAGCCAGGGTTCGAGTCCCAGGCCAGACATCAAAAATAAAAAAAAATACAAAAAGTATTTTTTCGGCGATTTCTTCTCAGTTTCTCAAAAAATCTGTCGTTCGGAGTCGACTTTAAACTGTAGGTCCCGCCACTTATGTATAAAATTAACACACACAACATAAGTGTTGTGAGAAACTGCGGGCTTCTTGGGGACGATTGCCTGTAGACTGTCTAATGGTGAAGGTTATAGTCACCTAGCAGCAACTCGTTTCCTTGCCGTTCGCATCTTCCCCCTTTCCACCTTTCCTAAAAAACCTGCACAATGCACTGCATGAGTAGGGGCCATCCCCTGAGTGCTGGTTTCATTAAAAAAAAAAAAAAAAAGGAAAGTTTTAACTGCCTGGAGGATGGATATCAGCCAACAATTGCAAGTATTCCTAAGGAAACTAATTTCCCAAGAATTGTAATGATAAATGAGCCGCTTCTACTATATACAGATTCGTACTCCAACAATTAAGTTTCAAAAGCAGAAAATCTTCAAACATCAATGACATCAGATCATCCAATAGTATGAAAAAAGTGACGGCCTATGCGAAATTCAATGAACTCAACGGACCCATGCGATAACAGGAAAGAACTAATCGTTCGGCATTACTAGTCACGCTTATACTACTTTAAGTTCATAAAGAACTAATGGAGACAACCGACATTCATATAAGCCAGGTTGGTCAAGCTATTACTGTGAGCACCCAGGAAGTAGATGAAAGTCTCACGCCCTTCCAAGTGGTTGCAGATCCTATAAAAGACAAGATACGAAAGCCTATGTGGTCTTCTCTCATCGTCATTATTATAGAAAAATCTCTCACAATGAAAAAACTATGCAAGGAAAATAACTTAAAAAAATAATTTTCAGCCTAAAAGTGTTTCATTTCAAATATTCCATTAATTTTTATTGAATCGTAAAAATTTTAAAATATTCTCACACAATATTTTAATAAACTTAGTGCTACAAACTATATAACAACCGATTTATAATTTTATAAAAAAAACAACAACATAAGCAAATAGAAACCTTTTAACGTAATTGTTTAATACAATTTTAGAGAACAAAAAAAAAAAAAAAGAAAAGAATTGAATTTTGTTTTGGTAGTGGATTAAAATAAAACACCTCGATAATCCTGAAAAATGTCAAACATATTTTGTAATATTTGTCAAACACAGAGAAAAAGAAAACAAAACCGAAAACGAAATAACCCAGTTAACAACCCTCACTATATTTTGAAACCAAAAAAAAAAAAAAAAAGAAAGAAATTAATATTTTAAGAAATTTTCATTAGGGTGGTAACAACATAAATTGAAAATTTTTGAAACAAAATTATTTACTGTAGTGTGTTAGGAAATAAAGCCGATATCATGAATGAAACTCAACATAGTTTCTGATTCTGATAAAATGCTTTCAAATATGTGTCCCAATCGAAACACTACACGAATGACTGATTTCCTGCTTCGAAATTTTTAGAAATAAAGATTAGGAAAGTGTAGAATCATATTTTATAAAAAAAAAGATAGTGTTCCATATACTGAGGCTAGTCGCTTTTGCTTAATTTGTTGTCAGCAAAAATTATGGTGTAAATTTGTATTGAACTAATTTAGATTCTGGAAAGTGGGGGGGGGGGGGGGGAGACGAATTCAAAATACCCTGTGAAGTTGGCCGAAGTCTAGTGTGTATTGTGTTATCTTATTATACGTGAGGCCCCAGTTTAAACCCCATATCAGACATGTTCAACAAAATCGAAATATGAAAAATATTTCTTCGGAGACTTTCTCTCAGCAGATTGTGGCAAAAACTCTGAGAGTGAATAAAATTAGCAAGAAAAATTTCTCACAAATCTGCTGTTCAGTTGTAAGTCATAAATTGAAAATCATTTTATTCACAAAAAAATATAATAACTTTGAATTGCAGTGAATTATAGAATATAAGGTCATGTCAAAATCTTAGGTATACTTACTGACTACAGGATATTTAAACCCACTTCCAATCCTGGCGTTTCACCGACGATACCTGATAGATCCTTTTATAATAAGGGTTTACACCTCGCAGAGAAATCCATTATAATATTCACTGACGGACCATGAATACGCGACAAAGTCAGACCAACAAACAGACAAATCGTAGATTGTCCCTCCCATATACCTCTCGATTACTGTATTACTATTCAAGATAATGGTTATAAAGGCGACCGCTGTTCGAAGCTAGTAAAAGTGGTCATTAGATTCATAGGGAATGTTTACACCACATCCAAGGAGATAACAAACGATCCGATAGTCATCCTCATATGACATTGAAGATAACTACACGGCAGATACAACAGTATCACAGGCAGGTATAGCAGAAAATTTAAATGAATTCAAGCATGAAATTGGCATACCTCTTCAGAAGGACAAACTTCACTTTTTTCCAAAAGAAAAAATGGGATAATTAACCCACTTGTAGATAAGAGCTGGACAAATCTAGCCAACTATCAATATATGCTGAACAAAGCTTGCATTAAATCTCACAAGGCTTCATTTAACATAAGGCCCGAGTTCAAATCCCAGGTCAGACATCAAAACGAAAATATGAAAATATTTCTTCGGCGACTTCCTCTCAGCAGATTTCTGGCAAAAACTCTGAGAGTAATAAAATTGCCATGAAAAGCTTATCAAAAGTCTGTCGTTCGGAGTCGATGTAAAACTGTAGGTCCCGCCACTCACGTACATATAAAATAAACGCACACAACATTAGTGGTGTGAGAAGCTAGGCCGTAATCCTGACTGAAGGGTTGTACGGTTGGCCAATTATGTATGTATGTATGTATGTATTGCCATTACAACGAGCCACTGGCCTTAGGGTGCTCTTGCCCAGTGGCTGGAAATACCACACAATGACTCCTACAGAACCTGTAATAATGAAAAAATAGAGCAGATCACTGAACATTTTCTCTGCTATTGTACAGCTCTTGGAAGTCTATAACAATTTGTATAGGATTCACACTTTCGTAAAATTATCGAAATGA
Organism: Sarcophaga caerulescens; assembly: GCA_927399465.1. Lineage (NCBI taxonomy): Eukaryota > Metazoa > Arthropoda > Insecta > Diptera > Sarcophagidae > Sarcophaga > Sarcophaga caerulescens. The sequence continues at coordinate 16,961,398 of OV656872.1, forward strand.
AGTCGCCTTAGTCTAGTAGGTAGTGTGTTGGCTTATTAGTCGTAAGGCTAAGGTTAAAACTCCAGGTCAGACATTAAAACGAAATATGAAAAAATATTTCTTCGTCTACTTCGTCTCAGCAGATTTTTGACAAAAACTCGGAGAGTAAATAAAATCGCCATGAAAAGTTTCTCAAAAATCTGTCCGAGTCGACTGTAAACTGTAGGTCCCGCTACTCATGTATAAAATTGACATACACAACATATGTAAGTGGTGTGAACTAGGTCGTAATCCTGACGGATGGATTGTAATTATCACCAATTATGTATGAATGATAGAGACATGCCGGCTAGTAGGAGTTATAAATGTATGACGGAATAGACATTACAATGGTACTTTATAGGATCCACGTAAGAGGACCTTCGACACGATTGCTAATTTAACCGAACATATGGAGGACCCTACTTTTGTATTGAATTTGAATGAATGGGACAACAAAAATTACTATCAAATAGGTCTCTTAATATTTATTTCTTGAACCCTAATCAAGATTTATCTCTTTCTAGTTGATGGGCTGTATAGCTAATTGTGTGTTGAATACCCGTATTATTGCAAGTGCAGTGTAGAAAGGAGAAGGTACGTCAGAAATCTCTCAATTAACTCTTATAAAAAGAAGTCCTCTGGTACAGGAAGAATTTTTCTTTTGCAATACAACATTTAGAATTGTTTTTCAGCTCTAAATAAAGATAGATTCAGAAAAACCCATCCATTCAATTGATCAAATTTTGTAAATATTTACCATCCTAATGTATCTTGAATATGGGATAATAAACAATTACTTAAGCCTTAAGCTTGACATTCGAAATAATATGTACGGCTAGCAAACACAATGACAAACATTAGCTGGGTAACTGTGTAACAGTAAGTGTAACTGTAACTGTAACTACCAATATCAGTTAAGAAATTACAAGACAAATTGTCATGTGTGTCAACAGTTCATCGAGGCGTCAATTATTTTGCATAGAAAAAGCGTAAAAACAGTAGTGATGGAGGCAAGGCAAGGCATATAGAGACAGTGCCAATGAAAAGTGAAGTGAAAGTAAATGAAATATTTTTATAAGAGCTAAACAAACTAATACAACTAATGAATTTTAATAAAATTTATACATACATACATAAGATATACATGCGATATACATACATACATTATACATGGAAATGTATGGGTGGATAGGGAAAAAGAATGATACGGGGTTTAAGGGTTCCATTTTTTTTTTTTCTTTTTTCAGCTTATTTGTCACACATACCAAGCATAAGGAAATGAGAGAGAGAGAGGGAGAGAGAGAGGAATATGAATAGAAAAACGTGTATGTATGACTTAATCTCTAGCAAAGATGCTTAGATTCCAAGTCAGCTAGGCGAAATGCGTTATACGATTAAAGGAATTCCAGGCAATGGAGTATAATAGAAAGAAATCACAAAAACGCAAAGAAAAAAGACGAGATGAAGAAAACCAACTAAGGATAGTTGAAAAGTTCACATTTATTTTAAGGCCTAAAAACAGATATTATCCGTTTATTTATTGCAGTCGTTAACATATCTTACAACAATAATGGATAACAAAAACAATAGATTTGAGAAAAAAAAAACCGAGAATAGAACACAACTTTATCTTTAACGCACTACAAACAACACACACACACTAGCTCTCAGACAACTAATGCACACAAATACTTACTCGTTTGTACACACATGTTGGGGAAAAAAAGTGAAATTAATCGCCTTCCTTAGCATTCCGCTATGGTTTGCTAGGCTTTAAGGACCACCACCACTACCACCCCAGCAATTTGAGTAGCTTAAGCTTATGTGGACAATTGTTTAGTTTTTGCACGATTCGTTATTTTGTTAAATGCAAGAAGATATTCATCTCTGCTATTGCCATCAACAAATTTGTTTTCCTTTTCCTTGCATAAACCACTCTCTCGTATTCCAAAGATGTATTTCGCTTGTCTTTGGCCTGTATTTTAATAAATGAAACATATTTTTTGTTTTGTTTTTAATGAAATTAAAATATAAAATTGTAGGTTTTTTTTTAAATATTTCACCAGTTAAGAAGGACATAAATAAGGATTTTCCTCTTTTCGTTGTTAAAAATCTTAAAAAAAAATTTAAACAAGGCAGTTCCTATTCACAAAACGTTTATACAGGCTACATGCAAACTGTTTTTTTATTCAAAGGAAGTAAACCATTTCAAACTAAGTCTAAAGACAGTTGTGCCTAATACTTGTTTTTATTTAAGACCTTAAAATAATTAAGTCAGGATGCATAATCCTTGTAGGAATGTTAAAATTAGAGAATCTGTTTCTGATAATCGGATATTTTGGCAGGATATTAATTCATAGACTAAAATTCTTTAGTTTGCTAGCTACTATTCAACAGACCTTGATACAGAGACTTTAGTTGAAATACAGAGAGCGTCAAAAGAAACTGTACATTAAAGAAAAAATATACATTAATAAATTACCGTTATTTTAAAATTGTGTCATTGCTAGTATTTAAAATTGAAACAAAAAAAAAAAAAAAAAAAAAAAACTTTCGAAACATTGTCAAATTTGTTCGGGCACTCTCCTTAAGTGGTAAAAGTTGAGTTTGGTGATTGTTAGAATTTTATCCTTACCCGCTCATTCACGTATGATAAATCCAATCTGGATACAACACCATAAGACAACTGAATAACAACTCTGCGGTTATTCCATTTGATGATATACTGTTGAGACATAAGAGTTTTCAATCTGACATGAATGTCTCAACTGTTTCTACAGTGACTTCACTTAAAAGCATTGTCCACTATCTCAAACAATCACTTAACAATATCGGGTGGGCCATCTATCGGTTTTTGAATTCGCCGTAGTCTAGTAGATAGTGTGTTGGCTTATTAGACGTAAAGCCAGGGTTCAAGCCCCAGGCCAGGCATCAAAACAAAATACAAAAAGTATTTCTTCGGCGATTTCCTCTCAGCAGATTTCTGGCAAAAACTCTGAGAGTAAATAAAATTGCCATGAAAAGTTTCTCAAAAAATCTGTCATTCGGAGTCGACTTTAAACTGTAGGTCCCGACACTCATGTATAAAATTAACACAAACAACATAAATGGTGTGAGAAGCTAGGTCGTAATCCTGACTGAAGGGTTGTAATGACCAATTATGTATGCATGCATCTATCGGTTTAAATTTGAACCAAATCGGTTATTTCAAATCTGGCAATACTTATGTCATTTTATTCTGTAACAAAATTCAGTATATGAGCTCCACTGAACATAATGAATCGATTTACGCTCGAGCAACGTTGGGGTCCATTGGTCGGAAATTGCATACAAAATTCGTCGTACAAAATTTGGTCTCAGAGAAGAACCAATAGTGCCCGGCAACTGGTTTCATTGCTGATGCGCCAAGGATTGAGCGTGCTCGTACACAGAAAGAAAAACGGCGTGCTAAAATCAACTTTTCTATTCTCAATTTAAGCCAAAAAACGTGCTTGAAAAATTAAGCCCGTTTTGGCTATTGTTTGCTTATAAGAAGCAAAAAACGGGATTGATGTGAAAAACTAAACCCTATATTACTAAAATCAACACTAAAAAGCTCAAATCTATCTAAAAAAGTGTAATTTTGACTTATTTGTTATTTGAGTTATGGAATTGTGGATTTTAAGTTCAAAAGTAAAAATTTTAATAATGCTCATTTAGTTCATGTGTTTTATACAATATATATCCAACAAAATGTCGTATTTTTCTCAAGTTGCATTTCTTTGGTAGATGACTTGGATTATCCCGGTCGATGACTTGCATTTTTTTGTGTAGATGACTTGAATTTTTTTCAAATCAATCGATTTTAGGATTAAATCAAGTACGAGTTCGAGCTTAAATCAAGTTCAAAATTCTTGAAACAAGCTCGTTTTTGGATAAATTTAGGTTTAAATCAAGTATAATTTAGGGCTTAAATCAAGTTCATTGTGCTCGAATAAAGTACGATTTGCCTCAATTCGATCCCATTTATAGGTTAATCCAGCCTAAATCAACTTTATAATTCTTGAAACAAGTGCGCTTAAGGATTACTTCAACTTCTGATTCTCTTGAATCAAGTACGAATTCGATCTTAAATCAAGAAAAAATATGCTTAAACCAAATACATGATGAGATCACTTTGATCCCAAAAAGGCTTAAATCGCGCTAAAATCAACACTTTTGTACTTGGCTGATTCGGGCTTGATTCAACTCTTTTGTACTTGATTCAAGCCAAACCGTACTTACCGTACTATTGTGACCGATATGGATTGATTCAAGCCCGTATGTCTTGATTCTTTTTTTCAGTGTAGCTATGGCTTAGAGTGTGTGTGACATCAACTCATCATCGTTCTCAAAAATTGAACATTTCAGGTACTAGTTTACATCGAATTTTGCGTAAAGATATCTGTATGACGCCTCATAAAGTTCAATTGGTCAAGAGTTGAAGCTGCATGACCATCCGCTTCGCTAGATGGGCCAACGAGAAACTGCACGATGATGTCGATTTTGCTAAAAAAAAAAATCATCTTTTCGCAAGAAGCTTATTTTTCATCTTGGTGGATACGTTAATAAACAAAATTGTCGTTTTTGGGGCTCAGAAAACCCAGACGTGGTCTTACAGAAGCCAAAGCAAGCATTACAAGTGACTGTTTGATGCGGCTTGTGGAGCGAAGGCATCATTGGCCCATATTTCTTTGAAAATGACGACGGTGCAACCATTACGGTTAATGGAGAAACCTGTCGCACCATGATAGCCGATTTTTTTGTACCCGCTCTTCATGGTATTAATGTGAACGCTGTTTGGTTTCAACAAGATGGTGCAACTTGCCGCACATCTCATGCCACAATCGATTTATTGCGTCAAACGTTTGATGGTCGTTTAATTAGCTGAAACGGTGATGTCAATTGGCTAACAAGAAACTGAGATTTGACACCGTGGGACTATTTTCTGTGGGGTTCCGTTAAAGAAAAAGCAGAGACAATTCAGCATTTGAAGGCCACGAGAGTTGGTCCGATCGAATGAGGTACTGTGAGGCCAGCAGCGGCAGCCATATGAGTGAAATAATATTGCACTCCTAAACGGAAGAATTGTGCTTTACTACAGAAAACTTTTTAAATGGACCACCCTATACAATTTACTTACGTATTTGGCCACTACAACAACTTTTTCAGCCATTATAGATTACGACCTAGTTTCTCACGCCACTTATGTTGTGTGTGTTAATTTTATAAATGAATGGCAGGACCTACAGTTTAAAGTCGACTCCGATTTTAACGGCAATTTTCTTTGTACGCTCAGAGATTTTGCCAGAAATCTGCTGAGAGCAAGTTGCAGAAGACATTTTTTTTTTATATTTCGTTGTTTTGTTGGAGATATCTGACCTGGGGTTTGACCCTAGGTGTCATGTCTACCTACTAGACTACTGCGATTTCATAATTCCATTAAGCATTTTAATAATCCAATTCATGGAACATATTGTAAAATTTAATCTTCTCCTTTAAAGAAACCCCAAATCAGTATTGATTTACACCCTTAATATAACCTTTTAACTCTTTGTCGTTTAACCTTAAACTATTGGCAAAGCATGGAAAGGGTTTCGTTTTAAATTCCAATGATAAACAGAAATGTTGGACAATTTTATAGAAAAGAAAGAGAATTGAAATTGAAAAGATTTTTATTGTTATTGCGCAAAAACTGGCAAATTATTTACGCATTTTAGATTAGAAATTACCTTTTTCAATACGTAAATGGCCATACATACAATGCGTACATTCAAGCCTACAGCCCAGAGATGAGTGGGAGTTAACACAATGGGTTATTGGGTTTTGACAAAAAAACAAGGTGGCTGGCTGCCTGGCTGGCTGTCTAAAAATGAACATTGAAAACACCCGCTGTTTGAACAATAACGTTTAAATCAATGCGCATTATTATTATGATTATTATTATTGCTATTATTGTAATGCGTTTTAACAACAACAACAATACCAATAGAATTGTATTGTAATAATAATGGAAAACGATAATTTCTATCATCAAACGTGCACACTCATGCAGGAAGGTAACAATTTCCACCTTTTTGACAATTTTCCACATAGGGTTGATGGCCATAAAGTTCTGTTTAAAATGAGCACAACAATGCTTTTGCCATACCATTGGCTAAAGTCTAAATGGCTAAAGGTTTTGAGCAAAATTTATCAAACAACATGCAACCTGAACTTTTAAAATATCACTCTACCCAGGACAGGACATGCGAAGCCAGCTTAGAGTATAGAAAGGGTGGTGTGGCCAAGTCAAATATTACACCGGAGAAGGTAAAATTGTTTGAAAGGGTTTTCCTTTCTCTTATGTTTCGTTTTTTTGCCAACATTTTATGGACACAACAAGCTGTGAATTGTGATTGTTGTTCGGTTGTTGTCATTATTTTATGTGTTTTAGTCGAGATAAGCAAAATGTCGTAGAACGAAACCCACCCTCGAATATATTTTCATTCACATACTTTTGCAATGTCCTCCCCCTTTTAATATTTATCCTGTGTATTATCACTAACTGACGTCATGTTATCCGATTGTCATTGTGTTTGTTGGCTGCTGGGTTGGTATGAAAAGTCATTGACGTTCTTTTCTGTTACAGAAATCATACGGATTAGTTACACCTTTTGATTTTCTATACGCTTTCGAATAATATTAAGAGACAACAAAAGTCTGGTGAATTTCCTTCTTTTTTTTTTGGTATACAAAATAGATTTTTTTTTTGACTTCTAAATACAGTTAGAAAAATAGTGCAATTCGTACTCAAAATCTCTATCGGTGCTCTATTGTTCGATTGAATTCCTGAATTCTGAATCAAACATCGAATATTTTAATCAATTTGCAGAGAATTTTTCAATGAAAATAACTGTTTATTCACAACGGGCCGCTATGCGTGCTCAAGAGAGGTTTTGGTTTCAAAGCTACCACACTAACCTAACCTAACTGTTTATTGTTTAAAGGAAGCACAATAGAAGTCTTCCACTTAAGGTTTCTAGCCGTAAAGCCAATGAAAGTTTCGAATGTTTTTCGGATTTTCAATTTTATACGGCGCAGCCCTACATAGTGTCATAGGACAGCGGTCCTTTCTACTTCCTCATCTTCAATCGATTTCGTATCATATGAAAACCTATAAAGTCTGATATGAATAGACATATGGATTGAGAAGATGGAAACAGGATTGCATTCTGATGGAATGTCTGAAGAAAAAATAAGCTTTAAGCTGAGATACTTTTCAAGACAAAATATTTGCTATTTACGAATATATCGGTCGTCTTTCTAGCTGCATAAAAACTATCGCATCACGAATCATTTTACGGCAGAACTACCCATTTAAACTGCGGAATTTCAATTTGAAAAACAAAACAAACAAAAAATTTGATTCATTTTGCTGTCAACATAATCGTAACAGATCGATTTCGCACTTCTCGATTCAAGACAATGTCAAGCTTTTAGAAATTTCCCGATATTAAGGTCTTTGAGTTTTAAGAGTTTACCAGGCAGCCTTGAAGGCTTTGGATGGATTCCAAGTGTCTAGTAGATAGTGTCTTAGCTTATTAGACGTGAGGCTATGGTTGAAACCCCATGTCAGGCATCTCAAATAAAACGAAATATAAAACAAATATTTCTCCGGCAACTTCCTCTCAGCAGATTTCTGGCAAAAACTCTGAGAGTGAATAAAATTTACAGTTTCTCCAAGAAATCTGTAGGTCTCATCACTCATGTGTATAATGTGAATAATGCTTTCAGACTGTGGAAATTTAAATTAGAAAAAAAAATTGATTCGTTTTACGGTCATAATCGGCTTAATGAGCCAGCAACTCATTACCGCAATTCGCAATAATTTTACTCTTTTCGATTCAAGATTGAATGACAAGACTCCAAAAAAAACCGATGTTAAGTTTTTTTGGATTCTGAAAGTTAACCAGGTAGCTTTAAAGGCCTTAAACGGAATCCACATAGCTTATGTAAGATGGTGTATAATGGTGAGACATTTCCTGGATGCATGATGTCGAAGCCTTTACATGGATTAGTAGCTAAAGCGCAATATGAGATGAAGGCAGCTAGTAGATTAAATATGTTCAATGTCAATCATTTATTGGGTTTTAAATTGAAGTTGATTGTGAACTTACAATGACAGAGGAGGACAAATGTTAAAGCGGTCGTGAGTGCATTGCGAAAGTACAGATTTGGCCCCAGTTTTTACAGACATCACCTATGTATGGCAGCTAATGTGATCACTGTTTACTACCTAATGTGAGTTCATTTGATGTAGGATAGAATGACATTTTTATTTATAATTTCTGATGTGGTATTAACTGGTGTCGTCAGAAATTTGCCATGTTTCGGCATGATTCACCATTTATGCCCCCTGTGCTCATACACAGCTCCCAAGACTCTCGTTGTACAACTCTTCGTTTTCTTACTTTAACTAAGGTATTTGGAATACCTAATCTTTGCTATATGTGTGCTATGTACCAGCCCCGGTAATTTCATCACTATGTCCTGAAATCTTGAATGCTGCCATGAATGATACGAAATTTCTCTCAGGAAGCCTTGACATTTATAAACGATTTCATACGGGAGATCTGGAGTTCTGATTCTGAGATGTTAGACTTCAATGACATCCAGTCTTCTATGATTATGAAGGTCAGTTCATTTCTATGTCATGAAACCTTGACTGTTACCTTAAATGATCTGAAATTCCCCTAAGGAGTCCTCGACTTTTATGAACGATGAACTGGCGGACATACTGCTGAGATATTATATTTGAAATTTGATGTCATACGTGGAATTTGAATTCGAAACTGTAGTCCATTTTACTCAATATTTTCTGGACAAGCGTCATCTCAAACAATAGTGTACAACCTGAGTGCGAAATTAGAAAATGGAAATTGTGCTGGATTGAACAAGTCCTGCTAATACCTCAAGTAGGTATTACTAGAACCGCTATTCACTGAAAATTTCATGCTAGCCTCAGAAAGGCCGGCCGAATCACACTTGCTATCGAAAACCAGACAAAAATGAATAAAACGTGTTACGAGCTATACATTGTAACAACAGATGATCACGAATGGAACGCAATTATTGAGGCATTTGGCTTCTTGTAGGAATAACAAGATTTTGTATTATATTGGACTCTATTCCCTACAACTTGGAAGGTGCCTTTCATTAAAACCATAACATTTTTGATGGAAAATATGGAAAAGCCTGAAGGACATTCGAATCGCTTTAGAAATTTTTTGATGTTAAAATTTTAAATCAATTTTGTGAGCAAAGCAACACAATTTTCTCATCAATTTCTCTCAATTATTCTCCTTTCTTCTCCCTACTGGTTTATTGATAATGGATATTTTATGATTGACTTCCTTGTGGTCTTATGCCACAAATTGTTTAACAATGGGCTGGTCATTTACGGTACAAAATAGCAAAAAAAAAGAAGGGAACACAAGCAGCAACATCCCTGACAAGGTGATGTTACAGTCACTGTATATTTCTAGCAGAAAAAAGTCGTGATTTTTTTTAACATTGACTGTGACAAGCAGGAAATTGTGCAAATGCTTTGCATCATGTGGCAGATTAATTGATTTTTAATGGCCACCTAAACAAAAGTGTTGAAAGTAGCATTTTTGTTTCATTTTTTTTTCTTTTTCGCAAATATTTTCAATATGTAAACCGATTTTTAATGTTTTCCATTTGGCCATGGTTTTATTTCTTCTTCTTCTCTTTTTTTATTTTGTTACAAAAATTTTTCAATTTTTTGTTTTAAATCCTATAACGACAGGCAACAATTACACTTGCAATGTACTACTACTCCTGGGTGGTTATTCTAATTGTTGCACGAAAAAAATTATGGCCATTTGCTTGGCTAATAAATTTTTATATGTTATACGGTCAAGATTTTTATGTTTAAAAATGCTGCTGCATCTGTCAATACTTCCATACATATGTACATACATTCATGTTGTAATGGAATTGCATTCAGCATGCAAAGTGATGGGTGTGGGTGTCACGCATACATACATACACATTTGTGTGACATTGTCTCTTTCAGCATTTGATGGCAATTTCTTAATTTCTTTATGGATGAGTTCTGCTCTCTGCTCTGGAATTGCTTTCTCGCCAGGCATTGTAACAAAATTATTTTGTGTGACACTTTTATTATTAAAATCCATAAAATATTTTAATTTTTACAATTCAGTTTTCATTGTTGTTGTTGATGTTGTTGTTGTTGCATGTAAACATATTAACCCATTGGCTTTAGAAACTTTTTTATGTTCAAACGTTAAATGTCGTGTGTTTATATCATTTGACCGCCTAAGGTAATAAAACTATTTACAACGAATAACGATTCTCAATGTGTGGCAAGCAATTGTTGCAACACTTTATTCATTATCCGATCGTAAAAATTAAAAAAGATTTTCAAAAAAAATTTTTGTTCTTAAAACATAGTTGCGCTATGTGTATAGGGTATGATGAGGGTCATTCGGAAATTGAAATCAAATAAAATGAATCAAAATTTTTGGCAGGCTCTTCGCGTACGTTCACTGTCAAACTACGAGAAAGCTCATAGATTGCGTTCTTCTCTTCCCACACGTAGCAGTTACCGTGTTAAGAACTATATTCATTGATATCGAGCTCGCATCTCTCCGGCAACATATAGTTTCTGTTCAAATTCTTATGAATCGTATTCTGAGTTCCGAGGTGAAGTATATATTCCAGCCCTTTGCACTGATCGTCGACATGATCTTGTTAAGCAGACCATAGAAAGGATAAATTAAAATTTTCTCGCCACTATTTTGTAAACAGTCGGACGGATATCATCAATACTTTCTCGCCGCACTCCCTAAAACGATTATACTGCCCGTGATATAGCTGCGTATGATGCCGCAGAAATACTGAATGATTGCACAAACAGATGAAGTTATTCTTGAAGTGTTCAGGAGAAGAAGTAGTCTTCAAACGAAAATATGTAAAAATATTTTTTCGGCGACTTCCTCTCAGCAGATTTCTGTCAAAAACTTTGAGTAAATGAAACTGCCATAAAAATTTTCTCAAAAATCTGTCGTTCGGAATCGACTTTAAACTGTAGGCCCCGCCGTTCATGTATAAACTTAACACACACGACATGAGTGGTGTGAGAAACTAGGTCGAAATCCGGATGTATGTTCAGGAGAAGAATTCTACATAAAGTCAGTTTCGATATAAAGATCCGATTGAGAAGAATCTCTTACGCTTAGTGTAAGAAATTGATGCAGCACATGGAATACTTATTTAATGCTCGGCCTATAACCCAATCAGATTGTGATAAATGGCCATCTAGCTATGTACATGCATCCAATAACCCATATTCGGTATTCGAATAAATGTACAGCGATCATCTGGTCATATTTCTGTAGCTTGTCCTAAATGATAAAGTCGCCGTTGTCTAGTAAGTCGTAAGTAGGCTTATTAGACGTGAGGCCACCTGGGGTTTGAAGGTCAGACATCTCCAACAAAACAAAATGTGAAAAAATATTTCATCGGTGACTTCCTCTCAGCAAATTTCGGGCTAAGACTCTGGGAGTGAATAAAATGGCAATGAAAAGTTTCTCAAAAAAAATCTGTTCTTCGCAGTCGACTTTAAAACTGTATGTTCCGTCACTCATGTATAGAAATTAACACACAGAACCTAAGTGGTGTGAGAAACTAAGTTGTAATCCTGATTAAAGGGTTGTAATAACTAATTATGTAAATACGTGTGTTATGTATGCCTCATAAATGAAGCGTTTCTGGTTGTACCGATTACAGAGCATTACCTTCAGGTCGTAAAGCCGGTGTTCACATATGATTTTTTACACTTCAGGTTATCTAAGTAATGAATAAATTGTTGATATTGAGTCATCAATCTTATTTATTACTGGGTCAAGAAGTATTTCAACTATGCACGCACAACTTGCAACGTCTCTAGGTTCCAACTCATGTTGGCAGCCAAATTACTCAATTTAGTCTGGCCTGAGCGATTTTTGTCTTCTGTGGCAATAACAAAGATTATAATCTCTGGATCATGTTCTGAATAAGCTTGAGTAAGAAATCTTTAAAAAAACTCGTTACAAATCCAGAGAAGCAATAAGTCAGTGGGAATAACTTTCTTATGACACGAAAAGCTCCAACCAACACCAAAAAGGCCAACCTATTGTACACGGTATTGAAAGGATTTGCTATACGGGGAGTATACTCTCATATAACATCGGCAGTAGATATTGTATACAAAGCAGAGTCGCTAATTAAAGCATTGATACAGACACAGTTGGTCGTTACAAACCTTCAGCTAGGATTACAACCTAGTTTCTCACACTGCTTCTGTTATGGGTGTTAATTTTATACAGTTTAAAGTCGACTCCGAACGACAGATTTTTCAGAAACTTTTTCATGGAAAGTTTATTGCCAGAAATTTGCCAAAGGAAAGTCGTTAGAGAAATAGTTTTTCATTCACCGTTTCTGGCCTGGGATTTGAACCGAGGCCTCATGTCTAATAAGCCAACACTCTACCCACTAGACTTTGGCGACTTTTAGCCTTTAAATATTTCAATTGAAGCTAATGTTTCGGTATTTGATGGCTTTGTCGGGGAATGGCTTTGTCGGTAAGCATTTTACAACCGTTGTCTCAGACGTATTATTGTTCTGTGTGCCTGTGATGTTAAATCGATATCACGATTCATTGTATTTAAGCATATGAAGTACAGAAGTCCATGGAATGTGATGGAATGCATACAAACAAGGTAAAGTTTCTGGTTGTGGTCAACGTGGCGACCACCAGGACGATCCTTGTCTTGCTGTATTCGTGGATGGCATTCTAGCACCCGCTAGATGTTAACTAATGCATGCAGCAAAGCCCAATCCCCATCCAATGAAAACCCCAACAATAGCATCTGTAAAGATCCCCTCAATCCAGTGCGAGTTGGCGATGATTTCCGCATCCAATCCAACAGTGAGCTGTATGAGTTCCTCAACGACACAGACGTTGTGCAGCATATTAATATCCAGCGGCTGCGCTGGCACGGCCATGTCGTTCGCGACGGGTGTTTGATGCGGGGATCTGCGGAAGTCGGCGAAGAGGACGACCTTGTATCCGTTGGAAGGACCAAATCGAGGAAGCCCTGTCATCGATTGGTGTGACCAACTGGCGTAGGAGCGCAAGAAGCAGAGGCGTCTGGAAGGATGTGTTGCGGCAGGCCGAAACCCGTTAATCGGGTTGTTATGGCCAATTAAGTAAGTAAGTAATTAAGTACAGAAGTCCATAGGTTGTTCAATATTGTTCTGGAGCTTGTAGAAGAATGAAACTATTTTGAAGATATGTTTGGAATGCATGAAGTATTCTAGAGTGGCATCAAATCGCTGAAAATATTTCTTGCTGTCCTGTGTGAGTGTATCATAACTTTTTAAATATTTTCTCAGTACTTTTAAACACAGGCTTGTTATCGTGTTAACACATCAAAGTTTACTTTGCATATTTATCGATTTTGTCTAATAATTTAATTCTTTTAAAAGTCTGCTTGTTGCCTAACAAGCTATTAAGTCAGTTAATAAATGACGTTTTTGAAAATTACAAAAAATAAATTCAATATTTTTGAATTACGCATTGAAAGAATTTGAAATTTAATTTTTTTAATTTTGTTCTTAAACAATCGCCATGAAATCGTAAGTTTTTTTTTTTTGGCATACGTTATGATCTTTTAAATAATAATTCTCTCCTCCTTTGTTTTTTCTGCTGCTAATTTGGGCAAAAGTCAAAAGCATTCTACAGACGAGTTAAAAAAGAAAAATAGAGGCGATGCGAGTAAGGTTAAGATTGTATCACGTACGGCAAGTGTGGATGACACTGGTAGATATTGTGTAATAATCATTCATTGATAAGCCTACTCATTTTAGTGTCCCAATTCCTCAATTAGGTGGCACTGGAATAACACAGAACCCAAAATTTTTCGCACCCACTGTTGACTATGATACGATGCTGAATAAGTTGAGTGAAGAATTTCTAAGGCTATGGGAAAATCCATTACCATCACCTGAAACCGGTTTACAGGGCTATGAAGAACTGAGTACATTGGGCACCGGGTCGTTTGGACGTGTGGTAATAAATTTTTATAAGAGGAAAATTTTGTCAATGGCTTCAACAGCAAATGTTGTCTCTTTCGTCTAGGCCTTGGTGAAAGAAATTAGTACGGGAACCTATTATGCTGCGAAAATCTTAATTAAAGACCAAATTGTTAAAACCAAACAGGTTAACCATGTGCACAATGAGAAACGTGCCCTGGGGGCCATACGATTTCCATTTATTGTGCATTTGGAATTCTCGACTAAGGATTTTGAATATTTATACTTGGGTTTGCCGTTTATAAATGGCGGCGATCTATTCACTTATCATCGAAAGTAAGTTTGAGGCTTTGCTTGGAAAGGAAGTCACATTATGCAAATATTTGTGAAAATTTTTTTTTAGCAAATATGTTTAGCTATGCAAGTATATTTTTTAAGTACTCTAATAATATTTTTAAAGTTTCTTTTATATATAAAGGGCTATAAATACATTTCAATAAGAGGGTCTTTAACCAAGTAAATGTTTATCTACAATAGGGAAATATTTGCATAGTGTGACTAAGACTTTTGCCCATTCAAAAAACAAAAAGTTGTATAAAATTAAGGTTCAAGTACTATAAATTATTGGCTGTCAATATGACATTTCAATACTATTCTGTTGTTAGCAAAAATTTTACAAATTTTGTTTTTAAACAATTTAAAGAATTCTCGTTTTATTTCTGCCTTTAGAGTTCGTAAATTTAATGAGAAACAAGCACGCTTCTATGCCGCCCAAGTATTTATGGGCCTGGAGTATTTGCACAAAATGCATTTGCTGTACAGGGATTTAAAGCCAGAAAATGTTTTAATGCACAACAATGGTTATGTAAAAATTACCGATTTGGGCTTTGTCAAGGTAAGTTCAAGCAACATCAATCGACATAAAAAAAAAGAATTTTTTCTCCTTTTCATTCACAGAGAGTTGACACCCGCACTTTAACCTTATGCGGAACCCCTGAGTATCTAGCCCCCGAGATTATACAATCGAAACCCTACAGTATTAGTGTGGACTGGTGGTCCTTTGGTGTATTGGTTTATGAGTTTGTTGCCGGCAATTCACCATTTTCACCACACAATCGTGATGTTATGGTCATGTATACCAAGATATGCGAGGGTGAATTTAAAATGCCTACCTATTTTAGTGCTCCCCTAAAGGACTTGATAGAAAATTTATTGCAGGTGGACATGTCCAAAAGGTACGATTTTTTTTTAAATTGTTTCTAACTGGTTATCAATTTGGAATGCAATTTCTGTTGACAGATTTGGCAACTTGATTAATGGCGAGAAGGACATTAAAGAGCATGCCTGGTTTAAGAATGTCGACTGGTTTGCGGTATTAAATCAAGAAGTAACTCCACCCTATGTGCCACATATTACCGATATGGAGGACTTGTCACATTTTGAAAAATATCCCGAACAAAAGGCTCACGTCAAATCGAAATGCAATCGTCATGCTGAGGCGTTTGCTTCATTTTAAAGCTTAAAACAGATGTGTTTTCTATGTTGAATTGAATGTTTTTTTCTCTCTCTTAATTGTTTAAAATAAAACAGTTTGTTGTTGTTGTTTCTTATTCCCAAAAAAAAAACGAATTTTTTATTCTTTCTAAACATTTGATCAACATGTGTGCTCCAAAAATTAAAAAGTCACACAACATTGTCACACTTTGATTTGTAACGCAAACAATTTTTCCTACGGACACGATCATTATGTGTGATCACCAACCACTTGCTATGAAAAGTTTTCAACAAATTGAAAAAAGGGGAGTAAGGGAAATTTTTCTTTGTTCCCACACTTTGTTATAGTTTTTTGGGTGTTGCTTAGTGGCAGCGCTTTTCATGTGAAGGCAATAAATTTAAATTTGAAGGCGTTAAAATCAAGTGCGTTTGCTTCTGTACAATGATAGATGTTTTCTATTGGGGGAAATAAATTTCCCAAGAAAAAGAGTAAAAAAAGAATGTCATCAGATTACTTGGAATGGAGATCAATAGTCTGATTAATTCCATTAAGAAAATTTTTTTAAACTAAGGAGTGCCTATGAAAAAATTTTGAAATTGACTATGGATGGTAACTAGCTTTAGTTTAAATGCCAGTGGCTCCACACGATAACCATTTATAAACTGTTCTATGTACTCTCGCCGTAGTCTCGTAGTCGTCGTAGTCTAGTAGGTAGTGTGTTGGCTTATTAGACGTAAAGTCCGGGTTTGTATCCCAGGTCAGGCATCAAAAAGAAAATATGAAAAAAAAAACATTTCTTCGGCGACTGCCTCTCAGCAGATTTCTGGCAAAAACTCTGAGCGTACAAATAAAATTGCCATGAAGAGCTTCTCAAAAATCTGTCGTTCGGAGTCGACTTTAAACAATAGGTCTCGCCACTCATGTATAAAATTAATGCACACAACATGTATGTGAGAACATGTGGTGTGAGAAGTGAGGTCGAAATACTGGATGAAGGGTTGTAATGACCAATTATGTATGTATGTATGTCTATGTTTTCTCTGGTACCGTTTCACTGGCAGATCACCACTTGCTGTTGAACTATTTTTCATTCCTGATTGTCATTTTAACTGTGCACCTTTTGTTGGCGAAACATATGTCTGCGAGCTGTGGTCATCTTGGGTATATTTGATTTCGATACATCAATTAACTACACGATATCTAAACTCACTTCTGATCTTGGTTCTGCTGTTGTCCATATGCCGGTCCAATTTGCCCCTCTCCCTTGCTGTCATCATCCCCGTCATCCCCTTTATTGCCGCCCTTGCCGTCACCGCCGCTGCCAAGCCTGCTGCGTTGTTGTGTGTCTTCCTGTCTTGTTTGTTTTGTCCATTTCTGGTGTCACACCATGTGGCTAAAGCCTCGTCCGTGAGGACGCTGTTCAATGTCAGTACTGTAAGTGTCGTTCTTTATGTTGATGTATGTTTATTGTTGTCGCTGTGAGCCACCAATCCTGAACTGTTTGGAGTTCAACTGGTAGTAATCAATCTGATTACGAGGTCTGACCGGAGACTTAATTCTGGTACCACGGGAGCCAGGAGCCCCTAGAACCTAGGTTCCAGGCTGGCTGTTGGTGTGGCCCCTTTTGGGAGCATCATGGCGGCTGTGGTTTGTACCCAAATCGCGGGAAGAGTCTAGTTAATGGGCTCGGTGTGGAGTTGCATTTTCAACCGGGTGCCGTGACCCAAAGATCGGAAGGAGTTTTAGATAGGCTCCGCTCCTAACCAAGGGGGAAGTCATGTCCAAATACATGGCTTCGAATTGGTACTCAGGTGTAGCATGTAACATATGCTGGGGGCGTTGGTAGACGCATTGTATTTCACCCTGTGTTAAGAGCACCATGGGATTAGGTCCACGCGGACAGGTACCCATGTAAAACCCATCGGCGTTGATTTTGGTTCTACAGTATAATTTTCGAAATGAAGCCATCATGTATACATCTCCCAGAGAATGTCATCTAAATATTCACTGACGGATCCATACCACGCAGCAAAATCGCAAACATTTCTCCAGACATTTGAATTTACAAATTTCCGTAGCACTGTCCTTACTATTCAGGCTTTGTTCGAATCTGGTGTCAAAGTATATCCCACATACGAATATCTATGAAATGTAAAGCATCTATGAAATCAGTGGATAGTGTTCTGAGTGTCTCTGGAAAAGATACCGAGAAATTCGACGCTGACCTTTATATAGTTTCCTCACCAAGAGGACATTGTAGGTAACAACAGAGCTGACAGAAAATTCGAAAGAACTTATTCGTGAATTACACAAAATTTACTCAAAAAACTCTTTTATTTAGAGGCCGAAGAAATCTAATGAGCTATGGATATACATAGCTAGAATTAAATTTGCGTTAAATTTAGATGGAATCCAACTTAATTGACTGTTATGGATATACTTCTGGAGACTGGGGCGACCTAACTACGACTGCTACAGAAGCTGTAATGACGAGGAAGAAAAAAAAGAGCGCAGAACAACTCCTTTTTCATTGTCCGGCTCTTGGTAGCTTGAGACAAAGGTGATTTGGATAGGATCTACACCCTCATAAAACTATCGAGATGATTGAAAAAGGACTGCCAGGATTTACAGCTGAATGAATAAATGATACAATCCCAGTTTTGAAGCGACTGCAATCTGTCCTAATGACTAATAACTCCCAATAAGGCAGATTTCTGAGCTATTTGCTATATTGGCTAGGTTACTGATAAGATTGGCAAATTTTGTTTCAATAATCCTATCCTCTGAGGTCGCTGTAGTCTAGAAGGTAGTGTGTTGGCTTATTAGACGTGAGGTCTCGGTTCAAAAATCAGGTCAGACGTCTCCAACAAAACGAAATATGAAACAAAATTTCTTCGGCAACTTGCGCTCAGCAAAAAAACTCGAAGAGTAAATTAATTTCCAAGAAAAGTTTCTCAAAAATTTGTCGTTCGAAGTCGACTTTAAACTGCAGGTGCCGACACTCATGTATATAGTAAAATTAACACTGATTATTGGAAGCTTCATTTAGTTTTCCTTGTGATGTTGAATAGCTTCGACGTTCTTGTCTTGAAAAAGAACAATCGAGCTTCTTTAAATAGCCATCACTTTCTATAAATGTGCCATTGAGCCCCTTTATCAAATTGGGAAAGCGAAAATAAAACTTAACGTTTGAAGATCAGACCATGATGCGAACGCACCATTATGGGAACTGGCCGATTTCATCAGGAGTTCAGAATGATTCAAACCCACCACGAACGGATCTTGACAATGGAGCTTACCTCACATTGGGTAACACAATGGGCCATATGGGCCAGCGAGTGAACTTTCCTGTGAACAACAAGCTGCCCGCTACCATAACCTAACTTAATTCCATCTTGAAATAATTTTCCTTTGTTTCTTACAGGGCTATCTTAAAAACAATGTATTTACTCTAATAAAATGGAAATAATTGAAGTTATGAAAGACAATATGTGGCAAGAAATTGCTGTACAGAATCGGCTTGTGGATTAATATATTTTCCAGATATCTTTTGCCTAATGTAAATTATCTACTGGCACATAATTTAATAAATTCTAACAATTTTGTATTCAACATCAGTCATATTGTTTCCGAAATCCTTATAAACGACCTTTAAGAAATGGACTCTTAGCAGCGTATATAAAAACCATAGAAACTATAATGAAATTAAAGCCAATGGGGCCAATAAAATATATTAAAATCAATGTTTAATAAATACTTTTTATACTTAAAGTTGTATTTAAAGTTGATTCTTATAATCAATCCCCCTTTCCTTCTAAGGCTGCCGTAGAGAAATCATTAAAACAAAACAAAACAAACAACACATTACAAAAGACACTTAAAGTATGTGGCCAATACGTTGTGCTAAAAACGTACACGTAGTGCCATGCCATAGGAAGCTGTTGGTGTGCCGTGGTAAAAAGTAAATAAAAAAAAAAACTACTTTTAAAAACAACAACAACAACAGCAACTAAATATTGAACAACATGATATGATGTACAACAACTAGAAAAACAAAAGAAGCTCACAGCTCTCCATAGCTGAGTAGTCGTTGAGTAGTCTCTTAAGCCCATACCAATGCACCTTCTTGCGACATAGAACAGCAAAAGAGAAGAAAATTCCTGGTTTTTTCTATTAAAAACTATATAAACAGCAGCAAAAATGAAGAAATAAAGCCAAAAAACGAAAAACCCCACTTTGAAATAAAAAGAAAAGTAAGAAGAAAAAAAAGACGGAGAAGGATAACAAGAGAAAAAGGTGGAGAAGATGTGACTACAACGTAGAGATTGGCGCCTGTCAGACGGGCGCCACAAAACAGAGGTAAAATCAGGAGTAACTGCAAAACTATGATTATGGTGATGACGATTACAATAACAATAACAACAACAGCAACATAATGTATACACACACACACACACACACATACAAAGAAAATGAAAAGCTTATCCTGTAAAAGGACATCCGAGTATGATGATGTGTTTTCCCCTGTAGTCATAGAAAGCAAAGACACACACACACACACACAAACACTGGGTTTTTCTGTATGATTTTTAGCCAGTGTTGTTGCCACCACTACTACTACTACAACTATAAGGACAACAAAAATAACTACATCAAGCAAGAATTGTAATAAAACAACGTAACTGATGATGTTTCATCTTTTCCACATGAAAACTTCCGTAACACAAAATTATGATAATCATTATTCTTTATTGTTGTTATTATTGTTGTTGTTGTTTTTTTTGTGGTCCTTCTACTCTTTTTTTCGGTTTTTTTGTAGCCGTAAACTTTTCATTTTCACAATGCTGAACACAGTTTATATTGCCTGAATGTGTGTTGATGTGTGCAGTTTATGGTTCCACCTTCTGTCCTGTGACTCCCATATTGAAGTCCATGTTTATTATAGGATCTGCATTTTGTTCTTATACAGTTATGTGAAAAATAATAGGGACAGTGCCCACTCAAACTTACATTATATTTACAACCGAATAAAAAAATCGAAAATTCTTTCTTGTTTAAACAATTTATTTTTTCTTAAACGGTTGCAAAAAGAATAAAAACAAAATTTTTGCTATTCCTATAATATATTTTGAATTTTTTGTGATTTTGTATGACTTCTGGCAAAAACTCTGAGAGTAAATAAACTGCCATGAAAAGTTTCTCAAAAAATCTGTCGTTCGGAGTCGACTTTAAACTGTAGGTCCCGCCACTTATGTATAAAATTAACACACACAACATAAGTGGTGTGAGAAACTAGGTCAATAATCCTGACTGAAGGGTTGTAATGACCAATTATGTTATGTATGTAATATCAGGGAAGTGTGCTGGCCATTCTAAACCATTGATTTTTTTGTCCTGGATCCACTTCTTTGTGTACTTTGCCGTATGCTTGGGGTCATCATCCTGCTGGAAGACCCATTTGAGTGGCATATTTTCTTCGGCATACGGCAGCATTGTATTTTGCAAAATTTCAGTATAATCAGCCAATTTCATTATATTCTGGAAACAATATAGAGGTCACACACATAATGAGAGAATGTCCCCCATACCACGTTTGACCGTATTTTGGATTGAATTTTTGCTTGCATATTTTTTAAGCAAGGTATCGATTTTTATATTGACCTGTCAAAAAAATTATTTTTGTTCCTATACTAGGTTAAATTAATAGATATCTATTAATATATAAATATTTAATTAATTAATAGATATCTTAATATAGAAATTAAAAGTGTCGTAGCATTAGGCATAATTTCGTGTATCTGTGTATCGCTTGCAATAGGGAGACACAATCAATACTTTCCCAATAACATAATGAATCGAGTTGGATTGCTTACCATTATTAAAATCCGGTATCGGAGACACAATAGACTTCGTGACATTTCATTTTCATCGAATGTAAATGATATAAGGGAAGTTAGAAGAGATGATGTGTTTCTAGTATGCGCTTGAAAATCTGAATCTCTTTTCTTAACTCCTTGAAAAATAAACCAATTTCAGCAGGAGCTTCTCGTTCTTTATTAGGTTTATGAGGCAGAGAACTCGATCGGCTTTAATAACACGCTCCGGTTAAGAGATTTGCTCAAGTATAGGAGATAGAGACCCTGAATTGTTCTCTGATGTTACTACCGTTGTTTACAGCCTTTGTGGGTGGTCTTCAACCAAATTTTCACACAATCCCGGCGTTATTAAGACGATAATTTGACGCATCTTGACATGCTCCAACGTTAGGTTATTGTAGCATTGTAGCGGGTTGGCCATCTATATACATACATAATTGGTCATTACAACTCTTCAGTCAGAATTTCGACCTAGCTTCTCACACCACTTATGTTGTGTGCGTTAATTTTATACATGAGCGGGCGGGACCTACAGTTTAAAGTCGATTCCGAACGACAGATTTTTTGAGAAGCTCTTTATGGCAATTTTATTTACTCTCAGAGTTTTTGCCAGAAATCTGCTGAGAGGCAGTCGCCGAAGAAATATATTTTTTTTTTATATTTCGTTTTGATGCCTGACCTAGGATACGAACCCGGGCTTTACGTCTAATAAGCCAATACACTACCTACTAGACAACGGCGACTTTGCGATGGGTTGGCCATATATCGATTTAAATTTGAACCATCGGTTATTTCGAATCTGACAATACTTATGCCATTCTATTCTATCACAAAATTCGGTAAATTATCTCCACTGAACGTAATGAATCGATTTACGCTTGAGCAACGTTGGGATTTATTGGAAATTTCTTTCCAAATCAAAGACAATTGGTAGGAAATGGCAAGTAGATGTCATACAAAATTTGGTCATAGTAAAGGCCCAATAGTATACGCAAGTTTACTACAAAAATTCGTGAAACTGGTTTCATTGTTAAGTCGCCAAGACGTGAGCGTGCTCGCATTGTGTGTACACCCGAAAATTTCGAAGCAGTGGCTGGGAGTGCGCGTGAGAATCCATCAATATCAACTCGTCATCATTCTCAAGAATTGAACATTTTACGCACCAGTTTACGTCGAATTTTGCGAAAAGATCTCGATGTGACGCCTTACAAAGTCCAATTGGTTCAAGAGTTGAAGCTGTATGGCCATCCGCTTCGTTTTTGCTTCGCTAGATGGGCCAACGAGAAACTGCACGATGATGTCAATTTTGCCAAAAAAAATTCATCTCTTCGGATGAAGCTCATTTTCATCTTGGTGGGTTTGTTAACCTTCCTATACCCGCGCGTTGGTCTGTGAGACCGATTTTTTATTATTGCGATTTTTTTTGTAAAAAAATAGTGCCAGAAAGTTGATATCACTGGTAGCTTCGTTAATCGTAATAAGCTTCGTTTTTGATTAAAAATAATTTTTTCGAAATAGTACCAAGGATATAGGATATGCCATTGTCGGTCTCACAGACTAACGCGCGGGTATTGGTGCTTCACTTTTTTGCGCGGGTATAGGAAGGTTAATAAGTAAATTTGCCGTATTTGGGGCTCAGGAAACCTACACGTGGTCTTACAGAAGCCAATGTACTCATTATGAGTGACTTTTTGGTGCGGCTTGTGGAGCAGAGGCATCATTGGCTCATATTTCTTTGAAAATGCGCAACCATTGCGGTCAATGGAGACACCTATCGCATCATCATAAGCGATTTATTTGTACCCACTCTTCATGATATTGATGTGAACAATGTTTGGTTTCATGCCACAATCGATTTATTTCATCAAACGTTTGATGGCCGTTTAATTAGCTGAAATGATCAGGTCAATTGGCCGCCAAGAAGCTGCAATTTGACACCTTTGGACTATTTTCTATGGGGACTATGGACTATGGATAACCTAGCAGACATTACAAATTTTTGACTCCATTTTTAATTTTCCATTTAAAACAGGAACACAAATTTGAATGACACTGTATTGTCTACCATTCTGAGACTGGACAAACGTAAATGCAAAAAAAAACTGTTTTTGGAAATCAAAAATATTCATACAGAGAAAGGAAGCGATTCTTTACAAAATAATTTTTGAATGCCCGGCTATCAGTGATGGCATGGTATGGTGGTTAGCTGGCTGACTAGCAGTTGAAGCAGAAATTCAAACATAAAAGTTAAACAACCATAAAAGGTACGTTCTATTGAGCAAAAATATATAAATTTTTGGACATAACAAATACAAAAAAAAAATACGTGAATATAAAACACAAACATCAACACATAAATAAAAAAAATACTCCTGGTTTTGCATTCATTTCAACGTAGAATATCGAAGTAAAAATATAGAAAAACAGCACAAGAAATTGTTGGAAATTTAATGATAAAAAAAGAAAGAAAGAAAATGGGGAATGATGCCCATAAATCATACAGATGATATGAAAAGGTATAAAAGATTTATTAGTTTTTAGCAAAATGTATTCTTTTATTTTTTTATTATTCGTTATTTATTATAAAACATTTTGCATGAACGTAAAAAAAGTGGAGAGAGGCAGAGATAATATTGCTTTAATAAAAAAAAGAAGCGTAACTTTAGCCAGGACATTTACCTTTTTTTTTGGTAGTTTTTCTGTTCTATTTCAGCAACGAATAATCACCTTTTTCTGTTAAAAAATAAGTGCCACAATTAAATGAAACTCACTTTTTTATATTGTATCCACAAAATGTACGATTTATGAAATGTTTCCGCGTTTATTTTCGAATTTTTTTTTTTATCTAAAACACCAAGAAACTCCCCTCCTCTTCTTCTTTATCATAATCCTGTGGCATGTATTTGTTTTAAGGATAACTTTGGTTTTTTCTTTTATCGTAATTTTTGAAAGTGAATTTGGATTGCTGCTGTATGCATTAACAGTTAATTTAATTACGTTGGCGTTTACCTTTGATGTTCGTTTTTCTATTTATTTTCCACTTTATTTAGGAGTGAGTGTATAGGAACTTTTCTTTTAGTCGACGTTAATTATTTATTCATTATTTTGTTATTGTTTATATTGCCCTGAATAGCTTGTCTAGTTAATTTAATTACAAATTTGTATGAATGTACATCCGGTGGAATATTAAGGTAACACACATTCGGAATGAAATATAAAAAGGATAACCTTAACGTACATAATTTAACAGATTTTTTATTTCCAAGGAACAAATCTTCTTGAAAGGATAAATTCTAAAGAGTTCTTTTCTTATTTATTATATTTCCTTCTCATAACATCAATCATCCAGGCTTTTATAGGGTCTTTTAAATTCGTGTTTTCACAACATTTATAATAATGAAATATGTACAGTGTCGGGCAAAACATATTGGACAAAATTCAGGTTATAATATTTTGTTTGATTCAAAAGAAATTAGATATTTTAGAAACAACAAATACATACTAAAATAATAATACATCCCCAGTATAGTTAAAAATAAAATTTAATTTCAGTGTTTATTATGATATTATTAAAAATTAAACAAAAAGGTAAATAAAGATAAAAAAATTCATACGACAAAACATATTGGATTATGCAGCATGATCTAATATTTTGTTGCATAACCGCGATTTTTCAAAACTTCAGCACATCTTTTCAGCATAGAACTAATAAGATTCTCTATTATATTCATTGGACTAGCTGACCATGCCTCATTTATAGCTTGATATAATTTATTTGGATCCCGATGTGCCGATTCCCGATTTACCTTTCTATTTACTATTTCCCATAAATTTTCTATAGGGTTAAGGTCGGGTGACTGTGCAGGTCACTGCATGACATTAACGCCTTCTTGTTCCAAAAACCCTTTCATCAATTTGGACGTGTGTTTCGGGTCGTTGTCGTGTTGAAATATCCATTGGCGTGGCATTTTATCACACGAATGTGGTAACATCTTCTCCAGCAATATATTTTTATACATTTGTTTGTCCATAATACCGTCGATTTTGTGTAAAGGTCCTAAGCTTTCCCCAAAAAAACAACCCCACACCATAACATTGCCACCTTCATGCTAACTACCTTAATCCGAAATACTGTTCCGGAACAGTTAAGTCTGCTACTGAGAGGTCTTCGAACTCTTTTGGATTCTGATGGAATGAGAAGAGTTCAAAGACCTGTCAATAGCAGACTAAATCCGAAATACTGTTCCGGGATGTATTATTATTTTAGTATGTATTTGTTGTGTGTAAAATCTGTAAATGTCACTACGGCCCTCAATGTGTGCTCAAGTGAGATTTGGTATCAACGCTACCACTCCAACCTACCAAAAATCTGTAAATGGCATTGGATAGCACAATTGCTCCTCAGATCACCGGACGATATAACTAAAACCATCATTAACCAGAATGCACAAAGGATTTCATAGAGAATAGGCCAGCCATCTCACACATATCACCGTAAATTGCAGCCAACCCTAGTGCCTTAAGCTAGGAAAAAATGGAAAAAATACAGAGTCCCAAACGATTGTGGCCGATAACGATTTTTTGTTAAACTAAATTTAATATTGATGTGCTTATATTCTTATGTATGACAAGATACATAACATGAAAGTATTCTTAGATGTTTGGTTATCCATTTAGTGATGGATAACTAGCCTGACTATGCTATCATCGGTTCATGTACATAATTGGTCATTACAACCCTTCAGTCAGGATTACGACCTAGCTTCTCACACCACTTATGTTGTCTGCGTTAATTTTATACATGAGTGGCGGGTCCTACAGTTTAAAGTCGACTCCAAACGACAGTTTTTTTTTGAGAAGCTTTTCATGGCAATTTTATTTACTCTCAGAGTTTTTGCCAGAAATCTGCTGAGAGGAAGTCGCCGAAGAAATATTTTCATATTTTCGTTTTGATGTCTGACCTGGGATTCGAACTCGGCCCTTCAGTCTAATAAGCCAACACACTACCTACTAGACTACGGCGACTTCCTACGGCTATCATCTGTTAGATATCTTTTATCTCAAGTGCTATTTATATAGCAAAAGGTTTGCTAATATTGTATATCGTTAAGCAATTGAAGAATACATATCGACGGCTCCGTTCTATAACATTCTAAGTCGAAAAAGTGTGTTTTGAGTTATGAGCTCTCAAAGTTTTCACGCGCCATATGACTATATGTGTATTCTAAGTAGATTTTACCCTATAACTTCGAAATGGATCGCCGCATCTTAACCAAATTTTGACATTTAAAAATGCAAGAACATTAAAAACGTTGTAAGTACACTTAGAACGTTATAGAATGGAGGCGTCGATATATAAAAATATACCAAACTCCCTAGAAAGATGGTGATTCAAATATGGTGAAATAGCTACGTAATCTGCAAAACAAGACAAGACAAGATATGCTTAGATCTGTGCATCATAGCAGTTTGCAGAATACTAAAAAATACAACCCTTCTGATAGGGAAAGTGTGGCAGAAATCAATCTTACGGTTCATTATATCTTATCTTGCAATTGATTTGTACCTCCATCCATATAAAGTCCACCTCTTGAAGCAATTAAAGACGTATATACATATGCTGATAGTGATCGTATATATGCTGGTAGTCTAGTAGGTAGTGTGTTGCTTATTAGAGTTTCAAACCCCAGATTAGACATCTCCAACAAAAAGAAATATGAAAAATATTTCTTCGGCGGCTTCGTCTTAACAGATTTCTGGCAAAAGCTCTGAGAGTGAATAAAAATTGCCATGAAAAGTTTCTCTAAAAATTTAGTCGACTTTAAACTGTAGGTCCACTTGTGTATAAAATTAATACACAAAACATATGTAAGTGATGTGAGAAACTAGGTCGTAATGCCGACTAAAGGGTTGTAATGATGAATTATGTAGGTATATTATGTATATGATGACCGGGTGCTACAGCAACAGAACAAAATTTTTTTCAACGATGAAGCCCATCTATCAAATCAGTGGTCAGGTCAATAAGCAATATTGTCGTATATTGTATTTGAAAATTCAATAGAGATTGTCAAGAAGTCACTACACTTGGAAAAAGTATTGTGCCGTATTTGCTTGAAAATTATCCTAGGAGAATCGTTTCTCTGTCAGTTCATAGCTCTATAGCCATACACTGAGTTCTTTTGATCTACGATCGAAAATTATAAACTGGACGGTATGTAGTTGCAACCAGACGGTTGGCTCTACGAGCCATAAAACACAACCGATTTTGGTTTTACTGTATCAAATTTGACCACAAAGAGTAATTTCACGTGTTGGTAGCATCAATTGGTCATGCAATTCGGCCCCGGTAGACTTTTTTGTGGGTCCAAGACCATGCTTAGTGCTCTTAATACCCTCATGTTGATTAATTCGGTGGTTAATTTTTAACATCTGTTAAGTTATCGTTGAGATACTACCCAAAATTTGCAAAAAAGTGTTCGTGTACCCCAGAAAAGATCCACTCCTGCATTTAAAAGACTATAGCCAGTGGTGTTGTCGAGCCGGAACGCTCCGGAACGTCGTTCCGGTACTTCCTTTTTGGACAGGAACGCGTTCCGGAACTAAAGATGATTTCTCATAACGAGAATTGGCTGACGTTTTGAAAAAAAAAAATTAAAAAGAATTGCAGATTTTTTTTCCAATTTTTGACGAATTTTTATATGTATTTTTATAAGCAAGTGTTTGAACCGAACCCGAACCGGAACGAACCGGCTTGTTTTTCTGAACCGTGAACCGGAGTCCGGAACGTTTTTTCTGCTGAACCGGAACTCGACCCGAACCGAAACAAATACGTGAACCCGAACCCGAACTAATTACTATTTAAGAATTTGAGTATTTAAAACCATTTTTTTAACCCTTTCGGCCGCATTTAAATTTAACTGTTGCTACCAAGAGAATCACTTATTTTTTCCATACAAAAATGAAGAACGGGTATTTCCGCCTTTTTATCGTTAAATCATGGTTTTTTCCTTTCCTTATTATGCTATATACAGGGCCGATCCTGGCGACGGGCGAAAATTGGAGGAAATCTCCCTCCCCCCGTCGTCAAATTTGGGACATGAGACCTAAAAAACAAAACGCCGCCGCCAGGATTATCACGGAAAATCAGCCCCGTCGTTAAATTTGGGATATGAGAACGCACAGAGCGGCCGCCTACCCAGGATCGGCCCTGTCTATATAATTATATATACGCGTTCCGGTAAAAAAAAAATTAGCACAACACCACTGACTATAGCGGTCATTTAAATGACCAGAGTATTATAATGAAGTCGCCGTAGTCTAGTAGGTAGTGTGTTGGCTTATTAGACTGAAGGCCCGAATTCGAATCCCAGGACATCAAAACGAAAATATGAAAATATTTCTTCGGCGACTTCCTCTCAGCAGATTTCTGGCAAAAATTATGAGAGTAAATAAAATTGCCATGAAAGGCTTCTCAAAACAAACTGTCGTTCGGAGTCGACTTTAAACTGTAGGACCCGCCACTCGTATAAAATTAACGCACACAACATAAGTGGTGTGAGAAGCTAGGTCGTAATCCCGACTGAAGGGTTGTAATGACCAATTATGTATGTATTATAATGAAATAAAAATTGAAATATTTCTTATTTATTTATACTTTAAACTCTACTTTTGAAAGCCAAGAATGGATGAGATTTTATTAAAAAAATTCAAAATATTTTATTTTGATTGTATCTCTTCAATTGACATGCTCGTGTACGATTTTCACTGACTGTATTAAATACTGTCGTCTTCAGTATTCAATGCTATGTGACAAAACTTATATACTTTAAAGAGCTTCTTTTTATACATTCAAATGAGTGTATGTGTGTAGTGGTCCTTCACATGTAGTTGGCTTCATAGATTTTATCTTTTTCTCTAAGCCTTATAAGCTTATTCTCTCCTGTGATTAATGCCGAATCCGTGAATTGCAGAATTTACTTCCTGTTTTCGAACAATTATGAGATGATGACAGGAAATCAATTCACTTTTATTCGTATGAATGAAATCAAAAAATATTTAAAAAAAAAAAACTAAAAACTAGACAAGCAAACAATGCTAAGGCACGTGGCCCACTTGTGATGATAAGTTTACTGCGAGTATTAATAATAACATGATGCAACAATTTCAAAGCATAAGTAAAGGAAACAATGACACAATTTATAGGATCAAAGATCAATTTCTGCATGAGTAAGAAATAGAACGAAAACATCACATATTCCAGCAATGATAATGAGCACGATGATGATGCTGTGCTGTACAGCATAAAGAGAGGGAGAGAGAGAGAATAAAATATGATAATGAGGTCTTTTTTGTTCAGACAATTTGAAGAGATTTCTTTTTTAATTTTAATTTCATGTAACTGAGAGAGTAGAATCCTTTAAAAACAGCAACGTAGACAGATAAACGTGTTTAAAACATTGAAAATGCCAACTAAACAACCCCTTTGAAGTTTTTTTTTCTTTACGTTTGAAAAGATTTTGACAAACAGTGGCACAATTTTGCTATTCATGCCTGTGATTACGGATGAGTATGATGAATTTTGTTATTCCAGGCAATTGATTTTTTAAGAGGACGGGTGGGGGGTTGTTAATAGTTTTCCATGTGCCATAAATCACACATGACGAAATGAGTTATAATCTGTAATGCTCCAGAATTAATTGTTTTTAATTGTTGTTATGATTGTTACATGAACAGGAGGATGTATGATGTTTGTCTTCATAAACATTGCAATTATTTTTTGTTCATGGGAACTCCTGTGAAGAGTTGTTCACAAAATCTTATTGGAGCTAATTTCATTTTTTGATGATGTCGCCGCAGTCTTGTAAGTAGTGTAGCTTATTAAATGAGAGGCCTGGGTTCAAACCCTAGGTCAGATATCTGCAACAAAACGAAATATTATCAAATATTTCGTCGGCGACTACCTCTCTCAGCGGATTTATGGCAAGAACTCTCAGAGTAGAAAAATTGCAATAAAAGCTTTTGAGAAAAAAATCAGTATCTCGGAATCGACTTTAAACTATAAGTTCCGCCACTCATGTATCAAATTAATCCACACAACATAAGTGATGTGAGAAACTAGGTTATAATACTGACTGAATAGTTGCATGACCAATTATGTATATACACAGGGCCACAAAAGTATACATACGGTTAACAAATTTCAGAAATTTTTTAATCAATCCGTTTTCGTTGTAAATCTTTATAATTGTCTGACAAATTTCCTCGATTTTAAGACGGTCTTTTGGATTGGTTCAGAAATTTGTGAAATTTGTTAATCGTATGTATGTATACTTTTGTGGGCCTGTGTACGTATGTATGTTATGTGATTTCACTTTTCTTTACAAAAAATTGTTCCAATTCCATTTTAATTTTATATTTTCTTTTGTTTTATATTTTATTTACGATATTTTCATAAAAAAAAATCATAATGAGTATGTGTCCTATAAATTATTGTGTGTGAATTTCTTAAAACTAAATTTCTTTTGTTTTGTTTTTCTTTTAAGTCTTCTTGTTACTTAAATTTCAAATCAAATAATTAATCTACTCCTCTTCAAATTCGTCTTCAGTTGTAAACGGCAATTCATAATTACTTTCGGGGAAATGCACTTTACCCGCCACCAATACAAAGTCCTTTTCACAATCCATTACGAAATATGCAAACGGGTGGGAAATTTCAAATTTCTTATACGATTTATTATCTCTAGCCTGGGTATCCGAAGCCGATAAGGCAGTATTTGTACTGCCACCTTCATCGACTTTTACATGCATGAATTGCGAAATTTCATGGACATGCAAATCACGATCATCGGACAGTAAACTTAAATCGGCTTCGTTGCGTGAGAAAAGTTTTGTCAAACCCAAACCCTTAAGCATTGATTCGACCCGAGTGGCCCC
The DNA here is from genome assembly GCA_927399465.1 of Sarcophaga caerulescens. Classification (NCBI taxonomy): domain Eukaryota; kingdom Metazoa; phylum Arthropoda; class Insecta; order Diptera; family Sarcophagidae; genus Sarcophaga; species Sarcophaga caerulescens. The sequence continues at coordinate 16,992,847 of OV656872.1, forward strand.
TTCAATTTGGAATTTGGGTAGTATTACATGGAGATCTTGTTCTTTCATAACAGTCTTGGCCATGGTCAAATCCTCGGGTTCCAGTTTTGAAATGACAGAATGTAAACCTTCAACTTCGTTGGGTAAAACGATCAGTAAACTGTAACGTTTGTTCTGTAAAGAAATAAAATAAATCATATTTATTATTGGTGCACGCACTGTTGTCTTAATCAATCACGAAAAATAAGCATAAAGGACGACAGAGTCCCTTCTGTGGGTGTGATTTCTTTTTCTACCATCACAAGATATATTCTTAAATAAAGGCAACTTTTGGTACGAATAACTGGCTCCAGCAATGTACTGGAATTACAATTGCTGTATTCATCATCAGTAAGACAAATGTGTAGTGAATATCATCAGACAATATGTATCACCAAAAGTGCAAAATCACCTAACCGAACGCAACATATTATCTGATAAAGGAAAAACTAGATTCCCAAAAATAAACTGAGTGTGTGTTGAAAAAGTTTCTCAAAAATCTGTCTGGGTTGACTTTAAACTGTAGCTGCCGCCACTCATGTATAAAATTAACGTACGCAACATACATACATAAATGGTATGAGAAGCTAGGTCGTAATCCTGACTGAAGGGTTGTTATTATCAAATATGTATGTATGTATGTATATACATAAACACTGGTGCCTCTTCCCTCCCTCCTACAACCTATTTCCTTAGTTCCAACACAATGCCTTGCATGAGTTAGGGTTCTTAAGTAGAAAAAGTATGATTCTTCGACGCTTGATGAACGTCTGTAGTTTTTAAGTGATTGTCTTTAAAAATGCCCAACTTCTACTAAAAGCCAAATAAAACTCGAGTTCGACGATATCCCCTCAAAATTTCTTTTAATTTTGCTTCGACAATTTCGGGGTGTACGATTTGTACGAGCACGAACACGCTCACGTCTACGCGCATTAGCAATGAAACCTGTTTCACGAACTATAGCAATAAACTTGCGTACAACGGGCACTGTTAGAAGGACCAACAGTGCGACAAAGTTTTGTACGATATTTGCGTGTAACTTCTTACCAATAAATCCCAACATTGCTCAAGAGCAATTCGATTCATTACGTTCACTGACTTTTGTGACAGAATAGAATGACATACTTAAGTACTGCCAGATTTGAAATAATCGATTTAGTTCAAATTTAAACCGATCATTATTGCGGACTGCAGGACCTTAGGTAGAAATCTCGCAATTAGAATACCATAAAATCTGTTAAGGTACAGCCCGGATGGTATAACTATGCATTTGCACGTCCAGCATTTGGGTATTTCTTGTGTGTAACAATTATTCCTTTAAAAACACCGTAAATGTTTTCTTAGACTAATTCAGACTTCAACTAATTCAGAATCAAAACCGAATTACTGAAAAATGTGGCTGAAGTGTCTTTGTTAGAAGGTCATGGATGTAACAAGTGTTACGATGTGTAATAAAAGAAAAGAAACCGGAAGCGAACAAGGATTAGAACAAGGATTAGACGGCGGCTTCAACCTAATAAAGTTCGGTTTAGCGAGACAAAGTAAACATCGCAAATAATTTTGAGTTAAAAAACGATCATAACCTTTTGCTAAATTACACTTTTAATTGAAATAATTATCATCTAGTATTTCATGTAATTTAGCGTCTACTCACGTCATATGGCAAACAAATAACTTTTGCATTTAAGTTTTCCATATCAGCGACATAGAATTTATCCCGAGCATGCATCATGATTGTTCTCATAGCATCCTCCGAAGTTATAAAGAAAAATTCATCGATTTGATTTTCTACTTTGAATTCTGTTGCCCATTTGCCTCTAAAGTACAAGCCATTAAAGAGCAGCATTTTGGTTTTTGAACCAACATTACGGCCCGTAATAGAATTGGCACTGAAACCAGATGTAATTTCATCATGACGTAAAGGACTGCGGCCGCCAAAAGCCTGTTTAACGAAAGAAGATAGAAAAAAAGGAAATTTAAAATTAGTTTCTGTGCTTTTGCTTTTCTTTCTTTCTTTTTTTTTTTTTTTGTTTTCCTGTACTTACACTTCTAGCTGAGCTAACGTGAGACTCCAAAGCCAACATTATTTCAGCTGGTGAACCTTCTTTAGAGGCTTCATCTAATACGGTTTCCAGTTTTTCCATTGGCAAAGTAACTTTTTCAGGTTCATTGGACTCTAAAACTTCTTGTATGGGTATCAAGAGTTTATCAGCATTGCTGGCATCTTCAATTGCTGCTGTTGCTGCTGTTGCAACATCATCTTCTTTAAAGTTTTTCAAGATTTTCTCATTCTCTTGTACAGTTTCATTCTCTTCTAAATTTAAATCGTCTTCACGTTTGCTTTGATCCTTTGCATCAAGACCAGCAGCAGCAACACTATCAGCATTATTGTCGTTGTTGTTGGTTACATCAGCAACAGGTTCTTCATCAAGATTTTCTAGTTTTTCTGCCAATTCTAAAGCTGGCTGTTTTTTTTCCTTTACTTCTCCTACTTCTTCTTCCAATTCTTCTGCATTATTTGACAATGTGGTGGCCTTAAGGTCTTTGTCTGTTAGTTGTTCACGTTCTTGATTTCTCATTTCTTGCTGTTGGTGTTGTTGTTGTTTAATTGCTTCTATTATTTGAGGCTTTTCCACATACTGATTATCATCAACAAGACGATCAAATTTCAAAGTTTCTTTTTCTATGAATTCTTCACCGTACGTATCAGTATAACCGCCAACCGTTGTATGACCTCCAATGCTACGTGCATCCACATCATCATCACCATCGTCATCGACCTTTAACCATTTCATTGTCTCAAAACGAATCACATCTTTGCTGATATTGCTGGATGCATCAGGTTTAAAGCCTGTATAATCCTCACTGTTGATATCTTTCACATCCACGTAGTAATAGTCCTGTACAATCCTCTTGAAATCTTCACGGGCAGAGAAATTGCGATAGATATACAACCAGGTTTGGAAAGAGGGACCAGAACTTAAAATTGTCGTCTGATATTTGTTGAGTATACTTCTGAAGGAATTTCGTAAAGAGGCACGTTCCTTGGGATAACCCAAAACTTTATAGAATTCATCGTAAGTATCGCCTTGCGTGGCCTCAGCTAAAATGGCCAGCATTGTTGTGACACCCAGTGGTGAATGCACTTGATTGCGATCGATATCATTGTTGGATTTGAGTAAATTTGTGGCAATAATTTGGGAAGCCTTACTGGCATACAACGAACTGATTTGAGGTGTAGATTCACTGTCAGATTTGGTGGGCAAAGCCGTAATGCTGGCTAAGCCGCACGCGACAAGCACTGTAAAGTAGGAAAAAATAGAAAAAATCTTTGTGATTAAAATTTTAATGTTTTTCCCAGAGAAAACATTAGAAATTTGGTGTTTAATTAAGATATTTTCAAATCGCTGAAGTCTAGTAAGTAATGTGTTGGCTTATTAGACGCGAGGCCACGCTTCAAATCCCATGTCAGACATCACCAACCTGGGATTTGAAGGTGTCTTCCCCTCAACACGTTTATGACAAAAATTCTGAGCGTAGAAATGAAATTGCCATGAAAAGTTTCTCAAAAATCTGTCGTTCGGAGTCGGCTTTGGACTGTAGGTCCCTCCACTTATGTATAAAATTAACACACACAACTTAAGTGATGTGAGAAACTAGGTTGTAATCCTGACTGAAGAGTTCCATGACCAATTATGTATGTATGTACGTATAATATGTGATTTCACTTTTCTTTACATAAAATTGTTCCAATTCCGTTTTAATTTTATATTTTCTTTTGTTTTATATTTTATTTACGATATTTTCATAAAAAAATAATCATAATGAGTATGTGTCCTATAAATTATTGTGTGTGAATTGCTTAAAAATAAATTTTTTTTGTTTTCTTTGAAGTCTTCTTGTTACTTAAACTGCAAATCAAATAATATATCTACGCCTGTTCAAATTCCACTTCAATCGTTACTGGCAATTCATCTTGTATTTCGGGAGCATGCACCTTGCCCGACACCAGTACAAAGTCTTTTTCACAATCCATTACGAAATATGCAAACGGATGGGAAATTTCAAATTTCTCATACGATTCATTATCTCTAGCCTGGGTATTCGAAGCCGATAAGGCAATATTTGAACTGCCACCTTCATCGACTTTTACATTCACGAATTGTACAATTTCATCCACGTGTAAATCGCGATCATCGGACAGTAAACTTAAATCGGCTTCATTGCGTGAGAAAAGTTTTGTCAAGCCCAAGCCCTTAAGCATTGATTCGGCCCGAGAGGTCTCTTCAATTTGGAATTTGGGTAGTATTACATGGAGATCTTGTTCTTTCATAACAGTCTTGGCCATGGTCAAATCCTCGGGTTCCAATTTTGAAATGACAGAATGTAAGCCTTCAACTTCGTTGGGTAAAACGATCATTAAACTGTAACGTTTGTTCTGTAAAGAAATGAAAGGAATTGTTTTATTAGATTGTGGTAAAGCGTTGTCTTAATCGAACACGGAAAATAAGCAACCTCTGTCCCTTCTGTAGAAGTGGCAATCGGTATTATTTTTCGATCATCACAAGGATATCTAAAAGGAATCTAAAGGAATCCTTTAATATGAATGACTGGCTACAGAGATGTACTGGAACGTTGTTTAGGAGTGATAAAGGAGATTATTAAGTCTGTATTCTTCATTAGTAAGAGAAGTGTGGGGAAAGTAGTATGGGCTTCCCCCTGAGTATAGCTCATAAATGAAAAAAATATGCCTCTGAAAAACTTATTGTTGGATATTTGTGGTTTGCATTCGAAACTAGACACAGTTAACCTGAACATTTGTGAACTTTTCCATACTGATTGCGGTCGTCCAAATGCTGGTCTTGTTTTATTGAGAATGCTGTTGTCGTCTGTGTCTTCGCTACCATTGTAGACTGTGTAGAGGACAATTTTTCTCACACAAATTCGATTTTCTTCTGGATGTACAAGAAGAAGTTCGAGTGAGGACTACAATTAGAAATGTCTGAATGAGGATGTCATGTAATCTTGCCCAGAGTGTGCAGCTATGTATGTATATATCTGCATATCTAACATTTAGAGGCGTTGTTGTGCTGCAATAATTCCTGTAAATACACCCCCTTCAAGTTACAATAACTCCTGTAAGAAGCCCCTAACGTTTCAGTCTTATTGTCTACTCCGAAGTGAAAATCGAAAATATAGTGGACTAATGGAGGCTAATGTTTCACTCAGAAGGCTGTATGTGAGAGAGAAAAAAATCAAAGGTGAATTCCTCTAAAATTTTGAGATATATTTTGTACGGCATATAGGGTTAGTTAGGGACTTATTAACATAAAGTTCAGTTTTATTATACAATGAAAACCTTGTCTGACGCCAATGGCTAAACCGATTGTGACTTTTTTTGTTTAAAAACCTATTTTCTTGCAATATTATTATTCAAGCCAAGTTTTGAGAAAGTTTAAGATACTCCAGCAACACAAAAAAATATCTACTTTGTATTCATAAATTCTTTGATCGAAACTGTTTTAAAACATCCTTTACTTTTCTTATGCACTTTAAAAGTTTACTCACCTCATATGGCAAACAAATAATTTTTGCATTTAAGTTTTCCATATCAGCAACATAGAATTTATCCCAAGCATGCATCATGGGTGTTTTCATGGCATCCTCCGATGTCATAAAGAAAAATTCATCTATTTGACGTTCTTCTTTGAATTCTGTTGCCCATTGGCCTCTAAAGTACAAGCCATTAAAGAGCAGCATTTTGGTTTTTGAACCGACATTACGGCCAGTAATAGAATTGGCACTCAAAGCAGAAGTAATATCATCACGACGGAAGAGACTGCGGCCGCCAAAAGCCTGTTTAACGAAATAAGACAAAAATAAAAGAAGATTTAAAATTAGTTTCTGTGCTTTTGCTTTTGCTTTTGCTTTTCTTTCTTTTTTTTGTTTTCCTGTACTTACACTTCTAGCTGAGCTAACATGAGATTCCAAAGCCAACATTATTTCAGGTGGTGAACCTTCTTTAGAGGCTTCATCTAATATGGTTTCCAGTTTTTCCAATGGCAAAGTGACTTTTTCAGGTTCATTGGACTCTAAAACTTCTTGTATGGGTATCAGGAGTTTATCAGCATTGCTGGCATCTACAATTGGTGCTGTTGCTGCTGTTGCAACATCATCTTCTTTAAAGTTTTTCAAGATTTTCTCATTCTCTTGTACAGTTTCATTCTCTTCTAAATTTAAATCATCTTCACGTTTGCTTTGATCCTTTGCATCAAGACCAGCAGCAGCAATATTATCAGCATTATTGTCGTTGTTGTTGGTTACATCAGCAACAGGTTTTTCATCAAGATTTTCTAGTTTTTCTGCCAATTCTAAAGCTGGCTTTACTTCTCCTACTTCTTCTTCCAATTCTTCTGCATTGTTTGCCAATGTAGTGGCCTTAAGGTCTTTGTCTGTTTGCTGTTCTTGTTCTTGATTTTCTTGTTCTTGCTGTTGGTGTTGTTGTTGTTTAATTTCTTCTATTATTTGAGGTTTTTCCACATACTGTTTATCATCAACAAAACGATCAAATTTCGAAGTTTCTTTTTCTATGAATTCTTCACCGTATGTATCGGTATAACCACCAACAGTTGTATGACCTCCAATGCTACGTGCATCCACATCATCATCACCATCATCATCGACCTTTAAACGTTTCAACGTTTCAAAGCCAATAACATCTTTGCTATTATTGCTGGTTTCACCCAATTCCAAAGATGCATCAGGTTCAAACCCGGTATAATCCTCACTGTTAATATCCTTCACATCCACATAATAATAGTCCTGTACAATCCTCTTGAAATCTTCACGGGCAGAGAAATTGCGATAGATATACAGCCAGGTTTGGAACGAAGGATCAGGACTTAGGATTGTTGTCTGATACTTGTTGAGTATACTTCTAAAGGAATCCCTTAAAGAGGCACGTTCCTTGGGATAACTTAAAACTTTATAGAATTCATCGTAAGTATCGCCTTGCGTGGCCTCAGCTAAAATGGCCAGCATTGTTGTGACACCCAGTGGTGAATGCACCTGATTGCCATCGATATCATTGTAGGATTTGAGTAAATTTGTGGCAATAATTTGGGAAGCCTTACTGGCATACAACGAACTGATTTGAGGTGTAGATTCACTGTCAGATTTGGTGGGTAAGGCCGTAATGCTGGCTAAGCCGCACACGACAAGCACTGCAAAGAAGGAAGAGAAAAAGTCGCTGTGATTAAAATTTAAAGATTTTCCTTCAGAAAATATGAGGAATTTTTGTGTCTTGTTAAGATATTTTGAAGTTGCCGTAGTCTAGAAGGCAGTGTGTTGGCTGATTAGACGTGAGGCCATGGTTCAAATCCCATTTCAAATATCTCCGACAAAACAAAATTTTAAAAAATATTTCTTCGGCAACTTCCTTGCAGCAGATTTCTGGCAAAAACTCTGATAGTAAATAAAATTGCCATGAAACATTTCTCACAAATCTGTCGTATGGAGTCGACATTAATCTGTAGGTCCCGCCACTCATGTATAAAATTAACAAACACAACATAAGTGGTGTGAGAAGCTAGGTCGTAATTCTGACTGAAGGGTTGTTATGGCCAAATATGTAATTATGTAATGTCTTTCAAGTAACGATCCTGTATTTTAGTGACAATCTAAAGTTGATCTTGATTCAATTCAATCTTAGTATCTAGACAACGTAGTGGAAAAAGCTTTATTATGTAGTAAGTGAGTTCGAAGATAATGTCGGACGCCAATATTACGATCGTAACGACCATAACACTTTTCTAAATATGAGAAAGGAAGCCTAAATTTATTAACTAGGTTCGTTAGGGTCTTTAAAATAGTTGAATGCTGTAAGAAGGTAGATGGATCGTGTGATCCTTTGGGCTTACAATGACACATAAAGAAGATTCCTACAATTCCTGCAGTTATTGATCGCTTACGCACTAATTCGCTATTCAAAACCATCACCATAGGACAAGATATGTGAGTACCGACGAGAATATTGGCGCTGCATTACATTCATTTTTATACCGCAATGTCGACAAATTGTTAGGTCCTAGTGCTAACATAATACATTTTACTTGCATGCCCATAAAATTCACGCCTTATAAGAAACAAATTAAGTAGCTACGTCAATAAACAAGACTACGGTATTTAAAGCGGGAGCTAACCTCAACAGGTTGACAAAACAACTTTACATTTATTAAACTTGAAATTTTTTGGTGTGGCTTACACGGCGTTGGGATCACCGATCCTGATTTCTTTCGAGATATGCTGCCTTTGTGCTGGACCACGCGCGCTTTTAAGATATGTTGTCTGTTTTTTTGATTCCAAACGACTTTAATAATCGATATATTGACTACTTTCTTTCAAGAACAGGGCTCTGTTCACTGGAATCATTGTTCACGCTATGTAGCGAACCATTTTACAAAAATTTCGAAATATTGTAAAATTTTTTCGGGCACTTTCCTTAAGTGGTAAAAGTTGAGTTTTGGGATTATTAGAATTTTATCCTTAGTGTGCACATTCTTTTAACGCTAATTGTATCTACATAATTGGTCATTATAACATTTTAGTTAGGATTACCGCTTGGTTTCTCACACCACTTTTTTGAGAAACTTTTTTAGGATGTCATCGAAAAAATATGTTTTCGTATTTCGTTTTTTTTTTGTTGGAGATGTCTGACCTGGGGTTTGAAGCGTGGGCTCACGTCAAACAGTCCTCACGTCTATACTACGCCATATGGGTATGGCTTTCAAATGGAGTTGGTATTAAAAATAATTCAAAATTATTGACAATTATTTTAATATTTTCTTTTAATTTTTTATTTAATTTAAAAGCAATGGTTTTGGGCGAATCTGTTTTCTAGATCTCACTTTATTTCAAGACGATTTAAAATTCTTTTTTAACGTTTTCCATATTTCCAGTAATTTATTAAAATTATACGATGAATTTAAATAATTTAAAACTAGATTATCATTTCCGAATGAATTTTATTTAAAGAAATTTAGAAAAATCTTTCTCTTGTGTCCTCTTTTTTTGTTATTTAACGCTGCACGCTGAAGAAACTTCCAGCGCATATGCAATTGAAGCAAAGCGAAAATACTTTTTCGAAAAGGTTACTTCCATTCACAGTGTATTCAAATAAATTTCACTTCAATAAACAATCAATTGATATTCACTTACACGCTTGCAAAAATTTCATTATGATCGAACACAAAAAAAAATATCACTTTTGTCTTCTAAGAAAAAGAATTCTTTTCTTTTTACAAAATTTCTGTAATTAAAATCGCTTTAGAATTTTCAAAATTTACGTCTTAAGTTGACGTTACCACGTCTAAAACTGTAATGAAGTTTACAAAACAAAATCAAATATTTTTAATGAAAAAACCTTACAAAACTAAGCTCAGAAGTCTAAAACAAGAAATCAAAGCGACAAAAAGAAGACCAACGAAGAACGCACGATCACAAAAAAAATCGTCAACGAAACCTAGAAAACTAAAGAAAGAAACAGAAATGAAAGAAAGAAAAGAAAGAAGAACTTAAGAAAGCCAAGTTAATAAAAGTGGCCAACGACCGCAAGCGTCTTATGGTGAGTAAGTCAATAATTCCCTTGAAGTCTCTTTCGGTTGAGAGAAATTTTATGCTCTCAGTTTGGCAGAGAAATTCTTAACATTTTGTCTTATGATATTGTGTGAAAAGTGAACTTCACGTAATTATGGCCCAGCTACAGTGGTGCTAAAGGCAGTGTAAAAATAAAAAAAAATTAAAAGAAAATATTAAAATAATTGTCAATAATTTTAAATTATTCTTGATCACAAGTCCGTTTGAAAGCTATTCGGTTATGGCGTAGTGTCGACATGAGGACTATTTGACATGAGGCCACACTTCAAACCCCAGGTCAGACATCTCCAACAAAAAAAAAAAAAACCAAATATGAGAAAATATTTTTTCGATGACATGCTGAAAAAGTTTTTCAAAAAAGTGTGGTGTGAGAAACTAATGGTGTTTTCTTTTCTACAAAGAAAATGTCACCCTCTTAAAAGGTGCATTAACAAAATTTTTTACCAACCCTGTAGTAATGTCATTTTTTATTTGAGAAGAACATAACACAAATATTAAAAAAGGGTATGCCCTGTGTTTACCACTTATTAAGAAAATGAATGAGGAAATGCCAATTTGTTCAAAGGTATTGCCAGATCGGTAATTTTTCGACTTAATTTTTTGCACGCTTTTTTTATAACAAAAAAAAAATATTTTAACACTGTTCTAACATTGAATGCAATTTTTTATATTGCTGACCACGTAGCTTTAATAATGTAATATTTCCTTAAGATTACTCCACAAGACAATGAAAAAATTAACTTCAAATTGGATAACAATACCAGGCGACTTTTTTTAAATTTCATCTGGTAGCCCTATAAATAAACAAAAGTCATCTGCTTTACAGGGCATTAGCAGCACTCTCGATTTATACAGGGCATAAAATGCAATGCCCTCCACCATTGGCAAGTGCAAATTATTTAGAATAAAACATACCACCCTTTTAGAGGGCGAAACATTTTTAAGAAACAAACGCAAAATTGCATTTTGCGTTAATAAAATGCACATTTTTTGGTAGAAAAGAAAACACCATAAGCCGTAATCCTAACTAAAGGGTTATAATGACCAATTATATAGGTACAATTAGTGTCAAAAGAATGTGTACACTATGGATAAAATTCTAATAATCCAAAAACTCAACTTTTACTACTTAAGGAGAGAGCCGGAAAAAATTTTAAATTTTTCGAAATTTTTGTAAAATGGTTCGCTAAATCGCCTGAATGATTCCAGTGAACAGAGCCCTGTTCTTGAAAGAAAGTAGTCAATATATCGATTATTAAAGTCGTTTGGAATCAAAAATTCAGAAAACATATCTCAAAATCGCGCGTGGTCCAGCATAAAGGCAGCACATCTCGAAAGAAATAAGTATCGTTGATCCCAACAGCGTGTAAGCCACACCAAAAAAAATTCAAGTTTAATAAAAGTAAAATTGTTTTGTCAACTTGTTGAGGTTAGATCCCGCTTTAAATACCGTAGTCTTGTTTATTGACGTAGCGACTTAATTTGTTTCTTATACGGCCTAAATTTTATGGGCATGCAAAAGAAATTTTTCTGTTAGCACTAGGACCTAACAATTTGTCGACATTTCGGCAATATTCTCGTCGGTACGCATACATCTTATCCTATGGTGATGGTTTTGAATAGCAAATTAGTGCGTAAGCGATCAATAACTGCAAGAATTGCAGGAATCTTCTTTATGTGTCATTGTAAGCCCAAAGGATAACACGATCCATCTACCTTCTTTCGGCATTCAACTATTTTAAAGATCCTAACGAACCTAGTTAATAAATTTAGGCTTCCTTTCTCATATTTCCTAAGGATGCTTAGGAAATCTTAATAAGGGCGTTCGACATTATCTTCGAACTCCCTTACTACTTAGTAAAGCTTTTTCCACTACGTTGTCTAGATACTAAGATTGACTTGATTCAAGATCAACTTTAGATTGTCACTAAAATAAGGGATCGTTACTTGAAAGACATTACATACATATATAATTGGCCATAACAACCCTTCAGTCAGAATTACGACCTAGCTTCTCACACCACTCATGTTGTGTGTGTTAATTTTATACATGAGTGGCGGTATCTACATTTTAAAGTCGACTGCAAACGACAAATTTTTGAGAAACTTTTCATGGCACTTTAATCTGTACGCTAAGATTTTTTGCCAGAAACCTACTGATAGGAAGTCAGCGCAGAAATATTTTTTTTCATATTTCATTTAGTCGGATATACATACATATCTGGCATGAGGCCCACTGTACCCATTTGAAAAATATATAAATTTTATGATTAACGTTTTATTATTGTTTACATTAACATGTAAATCATGACCGTAAAATAAAAAGTAAAACGAAATGCGTATTGAAAATGAAATTTTTTTCTTTTACTTTTTTGAGTCGTATTTACTTAACGATTATATGCTCGTACTTTAAATAAACAAATGAAAGTGAGTTGTTTGATTTAAAGAGGCTGACGTTTAAAATCAATTCAAAACTTATTAACAATTCTGTGCCAAATATAGTCTGTAAACAATCATTACGTCTCATAGCAGTGTCAAAAAGTTTGTGTTACTTTATGGTTCTTTAACTTTAGAATACCAATTTGAATAGAGTTTTAGTTGTTGTTCTTATTCTATTTCTTTCAGTTTAATCATAGTTTTTATGATATTTTCTTGTCAAAAGTTCAAATCAGTTGTTCTTTAATTTGTTAAGCTTTAATTGCTGTTGGCCAAGACCATATAAATGATCACACAAGCAAAAAGCATGTAAAAAGTACGATTTTAATCTTGGATTTTTTTTATTTGCAGTTCTAGGGTAATTGTTGTTGCTTTTGTTGTTTAATTCTACTCAGTGAATACTGCTCATAACAAGTACACGCTGTACAAAACTGGTTTTAAATATTTGGCTGCCTCTCTCTTAAAGTCGTCTTTGCCAGTGCCCATGTGTTGCATATGGTTTGCAACCTCAACTCAGTTTTGTCTCGATACTTCTGTTATTTCTGCTACTCGCTTACAAAATTTATTGTTCTCGTAATGTCTCTTGTGTAAGACTGGCTTCAATTGTTGGCCGTAATTGCCAGTTTTTTTTTTTTATTCGTATTTGAAGTGTGCAATTTGTCTGTTTTTTTATTTTTTTAAATTTTTTTTCTAATTTTTAGAGGTTAATGAATTGTTTTAATATCTTGGCTTAAGAAAATAACGTTTTTTTTTTGTAAGAATAAAAATTGCGAATGTTAACCGTTAGTTTATTTAAAAATTTAAAGAAAAAAAATTCGAATTTTATTAGAAAAAACTGGTTGAAGAAATTAATGACGTTTTTTTTTTTGCTATAAAATTATGCAATCAGTAGAACTACAGGGTCCGCCAAATAACTTTTTTTTTGTGAAAATGCTTAAAAAAAAAAAAATACTGAATATTTTCTCAAATTTCTTTTTTTATTTGAAAGTACAATCCTACCGTTAATAATGGAAAATAATTTCATTGAAATATCTGCCTCGGCTGGCCATGCAGTAGCCTACACGATCGGTCCAATTTTTAAGCACATTATCGACTGTGTGCAGCTGTATTTCACCAATGGCTTCACGAATATTGTCCTTTAAAACGCCAATTGTCTTTGGCTTGTCGGTGTAGCACTTATCTTTGACGACACCTCACAAATAATAGTCCAACGGTGTCAAATCGCAGCTCCGAGGTGGCCAAACGACATCAGCTCTGCGGCTGATAATGCGATCTTCAAAAACAGGGCGAAAAACATCGAGTGTAGCTTCGGCTGTGTGGCACGTAGCACCGTCCTGTTGAAACCAAATGTTGCCAATATCCTCCTCTTCAATTTTTGTGAACAAAAATTCGTTCAACATGGCCCGATAACGATCGCCATTGACTGTAAAGGCCACTCCTTGCTCATTTGCGAAGAAAAATGGCCCAATTATGACTCTGGACCAAAATCCGCACCAAACAGTGACTCGTTTTGGGTGCGACGGCTTTTCAATGTATGCGTGCGGGTTTTCTGTGCCCCAAATGCGACAATTTTGCTTGTTTACATACCCGCCAAGATCAAAATGAGCTTCATCTGAAAAGATGATTTTTTTGCCAAAATCTTCTGGCATCTTCTGTAAGTTGATCGCAGGCCCACTTAGCGAAGAGAAAACGCATTGGATGGTCAATTGGCTTCAACTCCTGAACCAATTGGACTTTGTATGGCGTCATACCAAGGTCTTTATGCAAAATTCGTCTCTTTATGCAAATGTCTCCGAAATGTTCAATTGTTGAGAACAACGGTGAATTGATGTTGATGGCGCTTCACGCACACTTTCTGCCACAGCAGCAATATTCTCGGGTGTACGCACTGTTTTTGGCTTTTCACGCTTTGGTTTATCGATGAGGATGCCAGTTTCTTTCACTTTTTTCACAAGATAACGAACATACGGAGCTGACGTTGCTTCTCTTCTTCCAAAATCCGTACACAATTTTCGCACACATTTTGTAACATTACCATGATTTTCAAAGTAATGTCGCAATATTTCGTAGCGTTGTTTAAGCGTATACACAACCATATTCGTTCAGCGGAAGGATAAAACTAATTATCTGTCAAATCAGACATGAGCTAAGTGTTACCATTCACGAAATAAGCACTAGCTGAAAAAAAACGTTAAATGGCGGACCCGATATTTGCGTTAAAAGATTTCCTACAGAATTTATACTTCGTATAAGACTTTTCACTGTGACACATACTTTTTTTTTAATAACATTCAGTTCTTTCTTTCTATAGTGAAGAAAAGAGTATTAAAGATTGAAATAAAAAATAATAATTCAAGAAAAAAGCCTAGAATACAAACTTATCGAATATAACAAATAGAAATGGAAAATATTTAATTGAATAGTATAATCCGTACAGTAGCCTAGTCTAAAAGGAACTTCAATTAATTATTTTACATTATCCAATTGTAGATAATATAGACCTGAACAAAATATGTTGACATTCCATCAATCTAACTAAGCAACCAGCAAAGCTTTACCATCAATCTTGACTTAGAAATCGTTTGTGCCGGCTTACTATGATTCGAAGACGACTTACATTCATATACACATAATTGGTCTTTACAACCCCTTATACTATGTTCAGACATGCACTTTTATTGAGTCAATATTCGGTTTATTGATTACAATATTTTAAGTGTTTAGACATAACAATATACACAGTTCAGCTGCTTATTCAATATTCATTTAGCAGCTGGTAAACAAAACAGCTGGTTGTTTCAACAACATTGTTTTTGTTTTGTTCGTTGTTTTTTTTTTTGTTTGTCGTTATTGATATTTGAGTTGTCAAATATCAATAGAAAGTGTTCGGAAAATTGTAATATGCTTACTGAACGTACTTATGACAGTGCTGTATTTCAAATTTTAATCAATATTATAACAATTTATGAATTTATTGAGCAATAATTAATTGACATTTTAGATGAAAGATTGATATCAATAATGCCGTTTATTGCGATTTACTCAATATAAGTGCATGTCTGAACATAGTATTAGTCAGAATTACGACCAAGTTTCTAACTCAACTTATGTTGTGTGTTTAAATTTTACACATGAGTGGCGGGACAATGCTAAAGAAATATTTTTTTCATATTTCGTTTTGTTGGAGATGTTGGACTTGAGATTTGAACCGTAGCCTCATTTCCAATAACTCAACACTAGACTACGTCGACTTCATTACAAGTACTTCTTTAAAATTATCCAATTGTTGATAGTATAGACCTGTACAAAATAAATTATTATTCTGGCAATCTTACAAGCAATCAGTAAACCCTGATTTGACCATCAATCATGTCTTAGCCATCCCTTGTGCCAGCTTACTGTGATTCAAAGACTACTTGCTTTTCATAAATTATTAACATCGGTCTTAGAAACTGGTGCTTATCGAATTTAACAATTTCACAATTGGAACTACGAACTTCTTTTTGCATTTAGTCTTATTTAAAAAAGAAAACTGGAAAAACTGTTAACATATTAGTGGGATTCTTAGTCTAAAGGGTTTTAAAATGCTGCCAACTTGAGGTTCTCAAAATGCGAATTTACTTCACATACTTAATTGTTAATTACAACCCTTTAGTCAAGATTACTACTTAGCTTCTCACACCACCCACGTTATGTGTGTTAATTTTATATATGAGTAGCAGGAGCCAAAGTACACACCCAACGACAGCTCATTGAGAAATTTTTCATAACAATTTTATTTACTCTCAGAGTTTTTGCCAAAAGACTGCTGAGGAGAAGTAGGCAAAAGAAATATTTTGTCTTGTTTCGTTTAGTTCGAGATATCAAAGCTGGGGTTTGAACCAATACACTACCTACTAGACTACGGTGGCTTTACTACTTTCGAAAATTTCCAGTGCAATAAAGTCAAAAAGGTGTCGCTGTGTGGCTCCTGATACGGTGTGTTTTTTCAAAATAAAGTCGCTAATCACACTTGTATGATGAAGTCGCCGTAACCAGTGGTGTGAAGATCTAGTTCGTAATCTTGACTGAAGGGTTGTAATGACCATTTACACTTATATGTATGTATAGACATACGTACATATTGTTACGTTTTTACCTTTTAAAAACGTTAAAAATATGAGTTCGTGGATTGCAAATAAAATAAAAATAAATATGTGTTTATTTTTGAATAAATTCTTTATTATCTGCACAACTTTTGTGCCACTGTTCGAACTTATTCCACGTATACAATGATAACTTTCCCAATATGCGCTTATTAGTGATATTTCTCTGCTTACAACCTTTTTTTGTAAGCAACAACACTTGTTAGTTATTCTTCTTTGCTCACAACCTTTTTTGTAAGCACCACACTAACAACTGTTTTCTTCACGCAACTTGTCTGCACACAAGTCTGACTGAATTATAACTCGATCTCGTATCTTCACACACCACTGGTTGAATTCTCACTCAATTCAACGCGACGTCGTCACACGACTAACTTAACTCGATATCCGAGAATCACGTGTCTTCATACACGACTGACTGAATTCTAACTGAATCATCGTTGCTCGCTTTATCTTGCCTTTTATATCACTGGATCAACAGTGTGATGAATGCCCTTGAAGGATGATGACGACCTTCGGGAACAATCCAAAAATGTAAACAACTTGTTTCCATTTTTGTTGTTCGTGTATCTTGTTTACTTTCGTCCAGGCAGAGTTGTTGTTGTGTTGTTTGTTTGTCTTTCTGCTATATTTTTTAAACACGGTCTTGTAAACAAGCCCTGTTGTTTTTGTTGCTATATGCTTACTCATTCGTTGATCACGTGAACAACTGCATTGTTTTGTTTTTGGAGCTTTTGTTTATCATTTTATGTGTGATCAAGTAGATTGTGTTGTTTTTGGAGCTTTTGCTTATTATTTTAACAACACCATTTCCATTTTCGTAACAATATGTAATCATACGGGCATAGCGCTCTGAACTTACAGTAATGCCTCTTTCAAGTTGGGTTTCTACAATACTTGGTCCTATGATACCTCCAGACCACAGTGTGCACCAAACAGTCGTTTTTTTCAGCTCTTCCATAATACCAGTGATAAATGAGTTTTACCACTAAGAAAATTTCGATTGAAAAATTGGAATTGAAAGTCTCTTGCCTTAGTGCCTAACCAACATATTTGCTTCGTTTGGAATGGCTGGCTTTAATTGTTGCTTGAGTTTGGGATTTCTGTGAATCGAGGTGCAAATTCAATTGCAAAATCAGTTACAAAATAAGGCCAATTAATGAGGACGTATGTTCTATATCTTTTTTTCAACAGGGGAGATAAATACTTTTCAGCAGTGTGTACATTATTATGTAACACCTTCAGTTTCTTAAAATTTCTTTGTAATTTTAGTTATCAAAATAACTGAAGCTGAGCACACGAATTTGTTGAAAACAGCTTCTAATGCGAAAGCAAATTTTATGGAAATTTGTCCCACAGTCAGGTTTAATGAAATTTTTTTTGGTTTATATTTAAGATTTTATTTTTTATTTTATTTTTAATTTCAACTTCTATTAAAAGCTTTCAAAATATTTACGAAAATAAATTTCCAAACTTCTTAATGATACGAAACCAAAAAAAAAAAAGAAAATAAGTTTGCACTCCTTAAAGGTAGAAGAGAAATAAATTCAATGTTCCTTTTGCCTTATGCCGTTACACGAAATTACCGTTAACAATAAAAGTAAATATTGTAATACGGCTTAATTGAATACAATTCCCAAACCAATATTCAATTCACTTTTCTACTTACCTACGACTTAATGCTACTACAACTTACTACAGCCACTATACAAACGTTAACAGCAGCAGCAGTAGCAATAATAATCATCAGCAACACCAATAAAAACCAAATGAATAAAGTGATGAAGAAAAAGTCCTGTGTTAAAAGTTTCCTGCTCCCAATTGCGCAATCAAATATCAAAAGCCACTTGACAACAACAGGCGGCAAATTCTAAACAAGCATTTACTATGTACACGCTTTCCTGTTTGAAATTTTACCTAAGTAATCTACGTCTACGACGTCTTGAATGACTGACTGACTGACTGTTCTTTTTAGCCAAATTCCCAGTAAAATCTATAAGAGGACGAAAACTTACAAAAGTTTTTAACGGCTACTCTACAACTGTAGAAGATTTTATGCCATTCATCCATGCCACTTTCACCCCTCTCTACTCCACCTCTTCTTTGAAAATAAAAGAAATTTACTTTTAAGGTATCCAAACCGTAAGAGAACGAAACAACTAATTTTGAATGCTATCTTTCTGTTATTTGTTGTTGTTATTGTTGCTGTGGATTTTTCTGTTTCTCTTGGTATTTGATTTGAACTCCTGTGAAGTATACTTATGGTTTTCTACTTGGCTCAGCATTAAGTAAAATACTGCCTAAGGTGGTCGCGTCTTGTCTAGTCTTGTCTTGGGAAAAACGTCTTATTTTTCTTACGTTTGAAATTAGCCTCCCCGACTTTTTTCCAAAAAGTTTCATTTCAAGTTAAGTAAAGTATTGTAAAGTAGCAAGGCTATCAGATTGTGTCGCAACAGGCTTTAAAAATTTGGAAAAAAAACAAAAACTAAATGAGAATATTATAACATATTGCAGAATTTCACATTAAATCTGTGCAGTTTTTAAAATTTTTAAATTGCAAATTTTAGAGAATATGAGGTGTAGTAAGAAGAAAACCATTGTTGAAATGTTTGAAGTTTAGGTACGCACTAATACTTATTAACAAACGAAATTCGCAACGAAAAATTTCCCATTAAATACGTATGTACCAGGTTTAGACAATAAGGAACATAGGTTAGGTTAGTTAGGTAACTTGGCAGTTCCTCTTCAAAGGAACAGGACCATTGTTATACCACAATAAATTCTACCCGGAGATCAATCATTGTGTAGAAAAAACCATCCCAATTGTAAAATAAATCTTGCTATTGCAACAATCTCGGTCAAGGATATCCGAAAATGAGAGATCAAAAACCTGACAAGAGCAGGGCACTGACTTATGAAGTGAAATATAGTCTCTTCCTTCTCCTCAGACCCAACCCACAGCTCCTACAGTTTGTCGAACTGGCAAGACTTTTCAAAGCATCCTACTAAAAATACAGTGGCCCTTGTGAATCGTTCTTGTACGGTGATTGTCCAGCCAGCAAGATAGGGTTTTCCCGGTGAAATGGATGAACAACTGAGGCAATCGTAATTCTAATGTGCTGTAACATGCCGGAGATTGCATGCAACGTTTCGGTCCTGGCCAGCCCATAAGCAATGTAATTTCCAATGATATCCCAATGTCCTGGAATCCGTACAACCCATATAAGATCCGAAATTTTGCTGGGGAAGGTAGCCTACATAGAAAATACTAAACAAATGCGCAATAAGTTAAATTCGTAGAGAAAACTGATTCACTCATATATTTATGTTAAAGGGCAATGATATTTAATCATCGATTAGTGGTTCTAAGAATTTCTTCCCAATACTTTCAGGTACGGCGTTAACATTATATCGGAAAGTTTTGTGAAGTGAGGTTAAGGGCACCTCATTTTTGCCACATCACCCTTACATAGGGTTGCCAGCCTGGACTTGGCTGGATTGTCCAGCTTTTTTAATGCTTGTCCAGTTTCAAGCTAAAATTTAATTTGTCCAGCTAAATAGAAATTTTTTAGTACACTGCAATAACTTGGGCAATAATTTTCATGTTATTTTTGTCAAATCATGTTAGCCAACACTGATTGTACATTTGTTATACAACTAAGTTATGATTTCCCTCTTCTATCATCACTGACATAAAAATTATTTACACAAAACCAAAATTAACATTTTCTCAGTATTTTTTTATGTACAGCTTTTTTTGTTTTGTCCAGCTTTTTAAAACCCAATGTCCAGCTTTTTGCGAATCGGAATCTGGCAACCCTACCCTTACATGAGACATGCACGTATTCGGCCAATTCCATAGAAGCTAAAGTGTTGCTGATAATACTATCATGGCTTGGGTTTGTCTAGTATGTGTCATATAAGATGACTTGCTCTGCACTCTCTTAATTCGCAATGTCGGAACCCTTTATCTATTGAAATCATTTTCCAATATTACTTGCTGTAGCTAAGAATTCATGTTTCCTCTGCAATCAAACGACAATATCGGGCATACAGAGGTTGATAAGGCCATCAAACGATTTCACTAGTATTTTTGAGTGTATCTGCCATGTTACCATAAAAGTGGGTTAATACTCTTGCCTTCCATCTGCTCTTGACAAGACAGTCCACTAACGTAAATTATGTTAATGACTGTATCTTTATGGAGTCTTTCCAGATACAATTTAATTTGGATATATTGATGACGATCGTAAAAGCTTTAGGTTTTGGACTGTGACTGCATAAAGCTACCAAAATTTCAAATTTTGTGTGACAGAATAATTGACCCGAATTGTAGGAAATTTATAACGCAGTGATATCAAATTCAATGAACTGAAGTTTAAATTTAAGATCTTTATTTGAAGAATTTTTTGAACCATCAGGTAATCGCATGGTAATCATACGTTTTGACAGTGAAAATTGCATTGAATTTAATTTTTTATTCACGAACACTGCTAATAAACCTTAGTCTTCTTACTCTGTCTAGAAACAACATCGTAAATGTGTGCAAATTTCCACTTAAAAAAAAGAAATTTCTCTTTTGATCTCTCGCCCCTTCACCCTTTTTTTTTTTTGGCAATAAAAATAATCTTTTGCTTTAAGCCAAGTCTAAGTGCCAATTAAGAATTTTTTGCAAGATCTGTGAGTATTTTTAATGCTCTCTTGATCTTTTAACTGCTTGCCTATACGATTTTTGTATGGCAGACAGAGCTAGAGCCAGAGAGATTCGCTATTATGGCGTAGGTAAAGTCAAAACAAAAACTTATACTCAGTAGTGAGTGGTATAAAGTAGGGTTCAATGTACTTTAAATGGTTTTTATTTTATTTTTTATTTCTTCTTTCTTTATTTTCTTCTGTTTTTTTTTAATAATTTTGTTTTGTTTTCTTTCGCTTTTCTGCTTCTTTTTATAATTAATTTACATAAAATCTGGGTTAAATGCTTATAATGTGGGAAGTTTAAAAAGAAATTAAAAAAAACAAAACTTTTGAATTGAAATCTTCTCTTGGACAAGTCTTACCTGAGATTCTTCAGTTGTTTTTAATGCTTGTTTCTGTCAATTTTTTTTGTTTATTATTTAATAGCGTCGTTATTTACAGTGGGCTTAAAGAAATAGTAATTAAAATAATTTATAAATAAATAAAATACATACAAGCCATAATAAAGGGTCTGTTTTGTTCGAATTTATTTTTCAATAACGGTTTGGTTCTTTATAAATATTTTTCTTTTGGTTTATCTCGTCTCAAGGGAATATTAAAAAAAAAATAATTTTTTTAACAAATTTTTTCAATTTTATTTAAAAACTTTATAAAACACTCGAGGAAGGGTAAATGTACCTAAGCGCACCATAGAGGAAGTCGTCACATCTTCCGTGTGTGGGGCCCTCACCCACTAAATCCCCCCTCGTCTCGTGGACTTGTTGTGCCCACTCCGGAACTACGGTGGTATTACTTCGGAGTGGAGTCCTTTTGGCTCCTGCGTGCTCATATCTGCGTCCGGATTGCGTATCGATAGTTGAGGAGACAGTATCCACTATTCTTTTCGTCCAGGTCCGTGTTTGGAATTTCACGTGTGCCAGTGTCATCTATGCCGCCGTGCCTACATGTTCTGCAGCCTCAAGATCTCTCTTCTTCAGTCTTAGAATGCGCTCCACGTAATTCGCTAATGAGGCCCAATTTTCTCTACTCGCAACCATAACTCCAACAATGTTAGCGGCCGTGATCGTTCCAATTATTGACGTTAGTACAGAGCGATAGCTCTGCCAGCGTGCACATTCGAAAACAGTATGCTCTGCATCATCAATTACTTCCCCTTCCTCGTAAAGACAGTAAGGGGAGACGGTCTTGCCCATTCTGTGCAGATATTTCCTAAAATATCCGTGTCCCGATAGCATCTGTGTAACGTAGTAATTTACCTCTCCAAATTTCCGACCAATCCATGGCCTTATGTCCGGAATAAGTTTCGCCGTCCTCATCGTTCCATCGTCGTTGCCATTTTGAAATGGTGTTTTTCCTGAAGTGACCGGTTATGTGATTTCCAGCCGATTTCGCCTCATAAATCTCCATTCGCTCTGCTGCCAGCAGATCCACAGGGATTGTACCTGCCATCACAAGTACGGCTGGGGCGGACACTGTACGGTATGCCGAAGCGATACGCAATGCAGCTGTTCTCTGTACCGATACAAGTGAGAAAATTACTCAAATGAAGTTGGAAGTTGGAGCAATGGAAACCTGAGCTACTGCGGGGCTAAAGTCTCTATTGGACTTAAATTCGTTTTACATCGTAGCGATTATAAGTGCTTTTAGGACTATGGTTAGTAGACAAGTCTAATATGAGATTTATTAGCCTGCATAAAAACCTGGTAAATGAAGTGGTTGATAGCTTCCTTCTGAACTATTCCCTGGACAGAAATAGTACACTCAACGATATTGGAAAATATGGAGTATCCTGGGGGCTAAATATTATTTGAAAAGACGAACTATTCTATGATATATGGATGAGCGACGATGTATATATGGGCCAGGAGTGGAAGCGTTTGGTCACACAATGAAACAATTTGAGACCTTGCAGGAACTCGTAGGTATATTCCTATTGTAATCGCCATCAATAGATGTTCTCAGTTCAACTTGGTCAGGGAGTTTAAGGGGCGGAACATATCAATACTCTCTGAGATTCAAGACATCATCCCAAATTCGATTCTTATGAAAATAGCATAAGGCTGTCTGGGGAATCTGAATCAACTTCAAGAGGGAATTCAGTGCAATAAGCAGGCAGCTTTGAATGTCAAAAGGAAAGCTTTCTCATCGCTAAAGGGATACAATCTTATTGTTAAAAGGAAAAAAGTGTGTGGCAGTGTATGCTTGATAAAAGAGAAGATAGAGAACTCTTCTTAATTCAGACGGGTTTAATTAAAGCAACCTCAACTTTTGTTGGTTAATTTTGGAGTACCAGGTATGGTAACTGGCCTTCTTATTGGACATTGTAGAATTAAAAAACTTTAAGGTCAGGGTGTAGATTCTGTGATGATGAGACTGAATCACGACGGAATTGACTTTGAGCTGTAGCTCCCGCTATTCATGGATAAAAATTAACACACACAATATAAGTGGTGAGAGAAACTAGGTCGTAATCCTGACTGAAGGGTTGTAATTACCAATTATGTATGTATGTATAGAATTAACTTGGCAGATTCTTCTTGACAACAGACAGCGTTCTAATTTACGTTTAGGCAACAAAGTTGGAGAAGATATTACAAAGGAACCCTATAAAGATTGATCGTTAGGTCGCAATAGATCATTTGGTTGCAGAACTTCAGTAGCTTTACAGAACAGTACTACGTTTTATACGAATTACGTGTTTCATTAAAAATGGAAAATGAGTTGAAGTAATTTGAATTCAATTAAGATGTGTAGGTTATGGCTGATATAGTGTAAAATCTTAATTACAACCCTAAGATATCTAGGTTCGAATCAGAAGAAATTCTTAAAAACTTTGATCATGATTTTCGAATTTTAAAAACGAATAGGCTTCAGGCTTCCTGGAAATAACACATTCAGGGAACTCCATAAGCCCAGGGAATAATATTGTTACGAAAATGGAAATGGTGTTATTAAAATAATAAACAAAAGCTCCAAAAACAACACAATGGACTTGATCATGTATAAAATGATAAACAAAAGCTCCAAAAACAATACAATGGACTTGTTCACGTGATCAACGAATAATTAAAAAATATAGCAACAAAAACAATGAACTTGTTTACAAGATCGATGAATAAACAAAAATATAGCAACAACATCAGTATAAAAAAAATATAAGGGATAAAGATGTAAATAGGCAACAACAAAGTGCAACAGACAGAGAAGTAAACAACCAACAACAAAATAAAGTATAAAAAAAGAGATCGGATAAACAGTAAACAAGATACACAAACAACAATAATGAAAACAACTTGTTTACATTTTTAGATATTTCCCGAAGGCCATCATTCTCCTTCGATAGTATTCATCACACTATTGATCCAGCGATATAAAAGGCAAGACAGAGTAGGCCACGGTGATTCAGTTAGAATTCAGTCAGTCGTGTGTGAAGACGACACGTAAGAATTCGGTCAGTCGTGTGTGGAGACACGTTGCGTTGTGAAGAGAACAATTGTGGTTTGAAGATCTCCGTATAGTGCTTACAAAAAGGTTGTAAGCAGAGAGAGAGAATAACGAACAATTGCTTTTGCGTATGCTGAAGAGAATCGTGGTTTAAAGCTCTAACGAACGAGTGCGCAAAGAATAATAACAATTAAAGTAAATTGTTGTTGGTTAAGTCAAATCGATAAAGGTGGCACACGGAATTGTGCGAATAATAAAGAATTGATTAAAAATTAAACACAAAATTATTTTTATTTTATTTGCAATCTACGAACACATATTTTTAACGTTTTTAAAATGGTAAAAACGTAAGAATATCAACAATAAACATCGCTGGAAGGTCAGGTAGTGCCCCTTATGATAAAGGTTAGGACTTAATGAGCAAAGTTGCTCATCACTATAGCCATTACAACAAACCAATACATGTGCATAGAATTGATTATTTCTGGGCAACGACAGACTATTCATCTAACTAGCTGGAATACTAGATTAATGATACTAAAACAAAGTAATAAAAAGATGGGATAGATGCCCTATGTCTCTTAAAAGAAAGAAAGAGAAATGAAATAAAGAATGAATTTAATGTAAATTGAATTAATTGTAACGAAATGAAAAGCCATTTTTATATATTTCTTAACCCAGGATTTTTGCTGGTAGCTTATAAAAATTAATTGTTGAGTGAACTATTCGATTATAAGAAATATTTTTAATGCGTAATTGGAATTTCTTAACCAAAGTATTTCCAATTTTTTTATGGCCAAATTTGATTAACAAAATTTTAAAACGCTTTAAAAAGGATTATTAAACTCAACCAACATTAAAAAATCAATGCTTACCCACTAAAACCAAAATATTTTCAATCAACAAATTTCAAATCAAATTTTATGATTGCACACGAAAAATGTTGCTACTTTTCGCTTTTAATTGTGAAAATAATAATAAAAACAGCAACAACTTGCTTTTATCCTGTAAGGATAATCGTTAGATTCCAGATGATTCAAAGAAATTTCCTAAAATCTTGAAATTCCAAAATTATAATAAAAAACAATGTTTAACCTTCATACTTTAACTTTCAATAAAATTCAATACAGGGTACAGTGCTTAACAATTTATAAAGGAAAGTTCAGAATAAAGTATGTAAAGTATGGATGGCAGTGTTTACTTCGTGAATATGGTGGGAGGTATGCGCGAAAGTTTGGCAGCGAAGAAAAAGAAACAAATTAGCGGTGGAATAACCAACATTTGCCTTTAAGGCGGCTTTTTTACTATTAATTAACCCTTTTATGCAATGATTTTGTGCCTTATCAATAGGGAGAAAACAGGGAAGGAAGGGGGAGTCGCCATTGTAATGCAACATAACGAATGTTGCGTAATGCCAAAAATCTACGAGCTTAATACAAAAAAATTAAAAGAAAAGCAAAATCACAGCCAGTCTTATAAGGAAACTTTTCGAATTGTGAAAGGAAACAGAATAAGAAGCCGAGCAGCAGAGAAGCAAAGAAAAGTAAACTTGTTCCATTACAACACCAGCCACAAGAATGAAACAGCGAAAGTATGAGTATAAAATGGAAATGGAAAAGTAAAAATTTATGAAGCGTTTAATTGAATAAATTAAAGAAAATAATAATAATGATGATAATAATACCTTACAACAGAAACAAAAATCGCACAACAACAATAACCCAAAGGATTAAAAACACCACTGAACTCTCATCTTATGGCAGATCTGCCAATAAGACGTAGCCTTACGTTGGCCCCAACTCCATTTGCAGCTGATAATTGAATAAATTTCTTCGTTTAATGAGAAACAAACAGATTGTAATCCGAAATGAAATTTATTTTTTAAAAAATTTTTTAATTGAAATTGATTTTTTTCGTTACTCCTTTAAGGATAACCAACAGCGGCATACACACCTTTTCAATTGGCAACGCTGCTTCATAAACTTTGAATGAATATGTCTCGGTCATATGGTAAATAGAGATGGATTTTTATCTGTTTAGCACTGTAAATCACAGAAGATAGAAAACTACTGGAGTTCCAATAAATCAACTTGAAACAAGAGTGTGGCCCAACAAGGAAGTTTAACTTTCTGCACAAACATTTCAAGTGTTTTTCTTTTCGGTTTTCATTCTTTATTGCAATATGTCTATACAGGATTCATAATTTGAATGTTTTTGGAATGTTACGTGGGTCAATTGAAGTTAGACTGAATTGAAAATCGTCTCTATAAGCATGGCTTAAATAGGCGCCCTAAGGATGCCATTGAGGCATCGGTGGTACAAACAATTCCGTCCTACAATTCTAATATAACTGGATAGGATATGTGAGTTTTATGTTTAGTGCCAATTCTTTTTAGTTTTCTGTTATACGATCTTTGTTCTTACCTACATCAACTTTGTTGTTACCCTCAATACCGAGGGACTTAGATGAAAACCCAGATGCATTCGATTGTCTTGAACAATCTTCGAAGTGCTACTCACATTCTCCAGGGATATTGTTACGAAAATGGAAACGATGTAACATCGTTTAACATTAAAATGAAGCGACGACAGAATTCTCGAGAAGGCGAAAACACAAACATTCTACTTCACGAACATTCATCAGACTATTTACGTGGGCATATAAAAAGGCAAGACAAAGCAGGCAACGAGTAGTAAGAATTCAATCAGCCTTGTGTGAAGACGCGTTGCGTGTGAATAGAACACTCGTGGTTTGAAGATCTCCGTTGTAGCGAAAAAGCAGTTATTGTTGTATACGTCAAGTTATAAACAGTGGCACACAAAAATAATGCGGACAATAAAAAATTTAATTGAAATTAAACACCAATTTATTTTTATTTTGTTTGCAATCAACGAACTCATATTTTAAAAGTTTTTTTTTTTTTTTTTTTTTTTTTTTTTCAGATCAGATTTTGTGATCTAGAGCCGCCAGTGAATACTTGGATGGCATTCTCTGGTAGGCGTTAACCATTATTAAGACCGATAGCAGACGATGTGTAGCAGAGAACTGCATGAGTTGATTCACTTTCACTGTCCACGCACATGTAAGTTTGTTTTTGTTATGTTGTTTAACATCAATATGTTTTAATGATATTGCTTGCAGTGTTGATTCTCTAACAACTGAATGTAATATACTCACTTTTGTTTTTTAAGTACTGTTAGTATAAATAAATAAAAAATTCTTACTGTTGTTTGATTGTTTTGTATAGAAATCAAATAACTCACAACTCATATGAAATTTTGAGTTGACATTAAAAAACAATTTGAAAATGTTTTTAGAAAATTCAATACAATGAATTCAGAATTATTAAGAAATGTTGAAAATGGAGTTTGCCATGTAAAAAGAAAGAAATGAAAAATAAGTACGTTGCTAATTTAAGTATTATTCACTTCACGGCGTGTTTCCTGTGTCCACCAACCAATTCTTGCCTAGATGAAATTAATTTGAAAGAAGTAAAAGCGTTTTGTATTTCCGAAATTAGGAAGTCTGTATCGCCTTCTTCAAGTCCAATTCATTATTCAACATTTGATGAACCACCACTAGATTTCCAACTATTTTTCTCTAATTTTATTCAAACAAACCTATCCGCTACGGAAAGTATATCCGGTGAAGTAAATCGTTACAGTCATTTAGAAATGAATATTGATATTGAAATGGTCGCAAAACCACACTCCGGAATACCCTCGTTTACAGAAACTTGCCAAAAAATTTTGAGTATTGCCGCAAGCAATGCCGCTTCCGAACGCGTATTTTCCGCCGCATGTAACATAATCACCGAAAAGCGTAACCGCATTGGTCTACAAACTGTAAATAGCTTACTGACATACGTAACTTCTTCGTTTTTCCGAAATGTAAATAAGAAAATAAAAATTCAAATATATTTTGCATTAATTAATAATATTAATATTGCAGTAAACTATAAAATAAAACTCCTCGGCTCACTGGAAAATTTTACATAAAACAATATTTGTTAAGAATTTTTAAAAAGTATTCAAAACACTCACACTGATTCGTTGCTTCTGTGAATCATATAAATAAACAGAAGTAGCAAGCAGTGACAAGCAATTGTTGACAACAGGCTCGATAATATGAATCATGTATTAGAATATTTAATTTTTTTACTGTCAATTGCTAGCTCAGTATTCATTTTAGAAAATACAAAACTATGCCATTTGATTCACAATCATGCAGTTCTCTGATGTGTAGCCAATAGATTTATCCAGATCAAGTGTACCTAAAGGTAGGCCATGTCTATAGATTCTATCCTCAATTTAAGTTAAGTAGTCCTCTTCCCGATTGATTTTTTTTATTCAAACGCAAGCCTTTGCCAAGATAGACACATAGCAATGCCACCCAGTCTAGGCATGTTGGATCAGTTTCGCGGGAGAAAAAGGGTCATTCTACTAGGTCATGTGGAAAATAATGGCTATCAGTACCCAGAAGTGCTTGCGAGGAGAACAGCTCCCATATTGCCAAATGGGCGAGAACTGTTCTGGTGGTAAGCAAGAGATGTTTGAAATAGTATGAACTCTTACTAAGTAATAATAGTGGAGATTAATGCATTATAGAAGAAAATACGTGTGTTCTTATGAAATACTAGTCATAGAATTATCCTTTTTGACATCTGTCGTTACATGTATTGGGTAAGGATTGAGGTATTTTATGCTGATAATATGATACGATGCACGAGTATGGAGCAAAGGCCTTCCTAGATGAGCTATTTGAAATTCACGAAACAAGAAACGTTACTAGGGTTGGTAGTAATGCCAATTTTCAAGGGAATATTTTAGCCTCCATGCTATTTTTTTTTAGCCGCCAAGTTCCTTAAACAAATTTGATTATTCCGGCAAAAGAAAAATTCCTAACAATTCCAGTCTCCTTGATCGTGCTTTCTGACTGAAGATACATATGTTTACATCTACAAGGCAAATGTGAAAAGTTTCAAAGTAAAACGATTTAAATTCACTGATTTCTGTACATGATAACCACTAGGCTGGAAATTGTCCTTATCAACACCGAACAGCGTTTTGCAATTAAACAGATCAATGGAACCGGGAAAGAAATACCCTAAATAGGTATAGCAAAGTACATGATATCGTCTGTGTGTGGTACTCAGACGCCTTTACACAATAATAAGAGGGACAGGAAACATTCTGGATGAAAACCTACGTTGATTTAATGGTTGTACCTCGCTCATGAAAAAGGCATCACTATGCTGTCAAGAAAATGTTCTTGATAAGATTAAGAATTCTTTTCATACACTTTAGTAACTATCCGATCTCATGTACGGCAGCGAAGCTAATTTCCCGTTCCATAGGTCCAGATAAATTCTGGCTACTAGGGAATTGACTAGCTTCTGTGGGCCTATATAAAGCACAAACTTTATAACTGCCGACTTCTAACGACAGATTTTTGAGAAACTTTCTCATGGTAATTTTTATTTGTATGCTCAGAGTTTTTGCCAGAAATCTGCTGAGAGGTAATCACCGAACAAATATTTTTTAGTATTTCGTTTTGTTGGAGATGTTTGACCTCGGTTTTGAACCATGGACCCATGTCTACCTATTAAATTACGGCGACTTCATGCATTAAGAAAAATTAAAAAACTGAATAACTTTTACTACGTGACTTATGAATACTGCCACTAAAGTTATGCAAACAAACAGCAAACATTTGGCATATGCCTCTCTCAAATACAATGTTAATGTTGCAAATACTTTCAAAGAACAGCTAAACGTAGAAAGAAATTAAAAAAAGAAGATAAAAAAGAGGAAAAAAAGAATACAAAAATTATCTCTTTTTATTCCTTTGGCGTACTGGCATAAAACAAAAACAAACACTTGCTACCATAAGTCAAAATTATCAACAAGCCTAAGCCTTAGTAAGAATTATGCCTGTCGCCTGTATGTGATTCGTTAGTGAATCTCAATGATTTCTGTTTTGGCTGCTTGCTACACTGCTGTGCTGTTTGTGTTCTTACACGGCTGTGTCTAAAACACAGCCAAAGTCGTCGTCATCGTCATCATACTCATCATACTTCTAAAGATGGATTACGGAAAAGACAACAACGACAATAGCAACGATATCTACAAAAATACACACGCAGCCAGCCACATACGCATTTAGGCTTTTCGTCATATTTTTAGTAACCTTCTTCGGGTTTAAGGCCACAGGCTTTTAGTTTGAGCTGTGCGAAATTAAGTGAAAGGCTAGAAATGTAAAGAGAATCCAAAAAATACTGTGTCGTATACCAATAAACCTTCTTAAATGAACTCGCAGCAGCACAAGCAGCAGCAGGAGAAAGAAAAACGCAAAAACTGTCACGCACGACACACGCAACATTGCGAAAAATATGTCTTTGATGTCATAAATCAATTAAAGTGTTTTACACGCAGCATTCTCCAAAAAAGGCAGCAGCATTCCTCTGGAAAGTAGAAAAGTAGTGCCTGTGCCCGTCCGCAAGGAAGAAATGAATGTTTCAAGACAATGAACGCATCGCAGAATTTCAAAGGGCGATGAATCATGACCGAATCATGCTTGCCTGCCTGTATGCCTGACACAAACCAGAATCAGGAATAAATTCTCAACTCAACTTGAGTTTTATCTTCACTTCAATGGAAACTTTTTACACTTGACGCGTGTATGCGTATGTGTCTGTGTGTACACTTTTATATGTGTATGTGTTAAATGGTATTTTACGGAGCATTAAAGGTTTTAAGGTTTTAACTTATTTGTTGCAGTTTATTGTTATTATTATTTAACACACACACACAACAAGTTTAACATTCCGCTTGCTTTACTGCCTTAATCAAGCTGCGTATTGGCCCATATTTAAGAGGCTGATTAATAAGATTAAAGTGGATAAAGTTGTTGTTTCGTTGTAATGCTTACAAATTGGTTTAAAGAAATTCGAGTTAAAACTGACAATTATGATTTATTTTGAACAGAAGCCCCACTTTCACTGCCTACAACTACATCTTTAATATGAGATTACAATACGTGTGCGAAATTCTTAATATACTCTGGTGATTGGCTTTATTTTAAAACATTTATTTGGCTAAAGGAAAAAGCGTTTACTTTACTTCTAAGTAGTTGTAGTTTTGGACTGATTTTTGTTCGTTTTAATTAGCACTGGACTGCCCCATGTTCTTAGTATTTTCTGCGTTTTGTTCAATTTCATCAATTAATGTTTTCCAAAGAAGCAGATAATAAGTTAACTGTAGCAGGTTCAAGGATATCACAGATATATCGGTCGTTGTCTAGTAATAATGGCCTCCTCTACAGATATATTTTAGGGAAGATAGAAGAACACTCAGCTGACAATATTGTTACGTTTTTACCCTTTTAAAAACGTGAAAAATATGAGTTCGTAGATTGCAATCTAAATAAGAATAAATTTGTGTTTAGTTTCAAATCAATTATTTATTGTTCGCACAATTCCGTATGCCACCTTTCACGACTTGACTGAAACAACAACAATTTGCTTTAATTGTTATTATTCTTTACACATTCGTGTCTTCACACAATACTGACTGAATTCTTTCTGAATTGCCGTTGCCTGCTCTGTCTTGCCTTTTATATCGCAGGGTAAGCAGTCTGATGAATGCGCTTGGAGGAGAATGTATTTGCCTTCGCGAAATCTCTATAAATGTAAACATGTGTTTACGTTATTGTTGTTTGTATATTTTGTTCACATTGCTTGTTGTTGCGTTCGCTTACTTGTCTATCCCCTTCTCTTTCATACTCATGGTTTGTTGGTTTACTTGCAACAAGTTCGTTGTATTTGTTTGTGTAGCTTTTGTTTATCGTTTTAATATTAAACGATGTTACACCGTTTCCATTTTCGTAACAATAATAAGTAATATTTTTAATTCGTTGGTTCTTTGAAAGTCAACTCAACTGCTTTCTTTATGGAAATTGAGGCAGATGAGAGATTCAGTGAATGTCTGCAGGTGAGAAGTGACTGTAGATATGGAAAGAAAGTATTTCATTTAGTAACCAATTCGCCCATGAGTTAGGTACAGGACTGGCTCTAATTGCAAAACTAACAGGAACATTCTACTTCAAGAATGTTCGTCAGACTGTTTACGTGGGCATATAAATAGGCAAGACAAAGCAAACAACGAACAGTAGTAAGAATTCAGTCAGTCTTGTGTGATGACGCGTTGCATGTGAAGAGAGCAGTCGTGGTTTGAAGATCTCCGCTATACAGATCTAACGAACAAGTGTTGTTGCTTACTCAAAGGGTGTGAGCAGAGAAGAATAACAAACAAGCAACTATTGTTGTAATTATTGTTACATACATCAAGTTGGAAATAGTGGCACACAAAATTGTGCGAACAATAAAGAATTTATTTGAAACTAAACACAAATTTATTTTTATTTTGTTTGCAATCAAACGTTTTTAAAGACGTAAAAACGTAACAGTATCATAATTTAGCCAGGAAAAACTCACCAGGCACCTATGTGTATAACAGGTTGCTAATCCTTTTTGTTGATTTCTTTTCTTTTCTGAATTTCATCTTACATAAGCTCTGAAGAATGACACGTTTAACTTGAAATTTAAATTCTCTTCCAAATTTAAGAAATTGTCTTCTTACGCACCCATAATTCAGTTTAAAAGGATCCCTTAATCCTTGTGTATTCATGTTAATCATTTTTCTTGATTAAAACTTTTTCAACTTTCTACACTAAATTTATGCGTGTATCTACTGATATTCAGATACTACGTATCCAAGCAAGTTGTAAATCTTTTAATTTTTACCTCTGGGGTAACATTAGATGCCATTAAGGTAGTTTTCTTACCGAAAACTTTTTCCATTTTCCGCCACACACGAGATAAAAAAACAGAACTTTTTCACACTAAAACTGTATCCGAAACTAAAACTTAAAATTCCTTGCAAAACTATACCCAAGAAGAAGAAGAAGGGTTGATTACAAAAATATTTACACACACACAGAAATATTCGTAACAAAATATTATAAATTATCAGCCAAAAAGGACATAAACTTGTACGATTATGTAAGAGTAAATATTTAGGTATTGTTTTTGTTTTCTGAACATATATATGTAAGCAGAGGCTTGAAAGAGTAATATCTTGTGGGGGACTTTTGCTTGAAAGTCGGTCCCGAATGACAGATTTTTGAGAAACCTTTTCATGGCAATTTTCTATTTACTCTCAGAGTTTTTGCCAGAAATCTGCTGAGAGGAAGTCGCCGAAGAAATATCGTTTTTTCGTATTTCATTTGGTTGCAGATGTCTGACCTATGGTTTGAACAGAGGCCCCATTTCTAATAAGTCAACACACTACCTAATAGACTACGACGACTTCTATTCCGTTTTTGGTTTTGAGAGCTTTCTTTCCGTGTGTCCTCTCCAATCCTAGGACATGAGCGGCTTTCAGCTTACAATGGAATTTAAAGCATTGCAATCCATAGCGTCCCCTTTGCCAGTGCCCGTATGCCAAAATGAGGACACAATGATTGTTAAAAGATTAAATCCATCCATTGGTGTGCCATTTAATATCTCAATTCCATATGAAAGTATGGACTTAACATTGTTGTTGAATACTCAGAGACATTCGATTCGGCGGAGTATCCTCAAGGGCACTATATTACAGTATAAGTTTTGAGATGTCCTTGGCATTTATTTTCACGTGTAGTTTTTCTTGTATTTTCAAGATATTAAGCGCAAGTAAGCAGATATCAAGCTAGTCGCCGTAGTCTAGTAGGTAGTGAGGCCACGGTTCAAACCCCAGGTTGGCTATCTATTCAGAGACATTCGATCCGGCGGAGTATCCTCAAGAACACTATCCTACAGTATATGTTGTGAGATATCCTTGGCATTTATTTTCAAACGGAGTTTTTCTTGTATTTTCGAGAGATTAAACGCAAGTAAGCAGATATCATGCAAGTCGCCGTAGTCTAGGTAGGTAGCGTGTTAGGTTATTAGACCTGAGGTCGGCTATCAAAACGAAATATAAATAAAAGAATATTTCTTCGGCGACTTCCTCTCAGCAGATTTCTGGCAGAAACTCTGTCAAATACTCTGACAGTAAATAAAATTGCTTTTTCTTGGCAATTCTCAAAAATGGAGTCGACTTTAAATTGTAGGTCCAGCCCCTCATGTATAAAATTAACACATAAGTGTATGTAAGCAGATGTCATTTACGTAATACAGGTTTTTGGATGTCATGCTTCTGATCGTCTGATCCATTTATTATAGTATTTGGCTGGCTGTAATTATCCTGTGTAACACTATTTTTGACCGTGAGTGTTGCACTAAATACTTTACATCATGGATTCTTGCGTTGCCGCAAAAGTCATTTCTTGAGAAATTGGTGACCATTTTGCATTGGAGAGCCATTTTCCGCGTCCATTTTCCTCAATACATAACAAATCTTTTGCGAAACTTACAATGAATGCCACGATTCAAACCCTAGCTCAGACATAAACCAAACGAAATATAAAAACAATATTTCTACGAGGTCTGCCTCTTAACAGTCTTTTGGCAAAAGCTCTCAGCGTAGAAAAATTGTCATGAAAAGTTTCTCAAAAATCTGTAGTTGGGAGTCTATTTTCAACTGTGGGTACCGCCACTTACAAAATTAACACACATTAGTGGAATGAGAAGCTAGGTCGTAATCCCAACTGAAGGGTTATAATGGCTAATTGTGTTGTGTTATGTGAACGCGCAAAATATCTCAAAATTTTATGATGGAAATAAATTTAACTGTGTGTGTAGCTTTTATATTGCTTTAGGTCAGTCTGTGAGTCTGCTATAAACAGATGAAGAGGTTATTGGAATAAAACACTTCATTCTTTTAAATCTCTGTCGTATTTGTTTAGCAAATTAAAGCAAATAGACTCTAAAGAGTTATAAGAGAGCCAAGAAACAACATAAAAATGAAACATAATTTAGAATTATTATACTAAAGTACCAACAAATTTACTAAATAGTTATTATCATACGAAATAAATTATATTTCTTGGGCCACCTCCTCCTCCTCCACCACAATAACCATAAGCAAGTGACAAAATTTGAAAGTGTTTCTTGTGCAGGAGGCTGTAAAGAATGTTTCTTAAAAGCCTAAGAAATGCAAAGAAATAAATTAATTTCAGGACATTTGAAAATAGTTTCCAGGACAAGGTAAAATTAAGGATTATTACGCCTTTGGGTAACATATTCAATGTGAAAGGCTGTGTTTCCTGTGGTCACTACATTTTAAATGTTAACAGTTAACAGCAACACTGTGACTAATTGTAAGATTTATTGGCAGACGGAAAAGGTTAAATTTTCCACAATAAATTTAATTAAAAACCGAACAAAACGACGACCTTTTTGAGACCAAACTTTCTTAAAGTCTCTGCTGCTTAAGATCACGATAACCGTTTTGCCAATAACAGTAACTTGTCATCTCTAATAAATTAAATAATTTATCAAAAACAATAAGTTACGTAAACTTAAAGGCTTTAAGGCTTTACTTTCGCTTTACGAAATAACTCCTTTTGCCGGTATTGTTTCCTCATCATCTCCCCAACATCTCATCACATTGATCGGGAATCATTATGTTTTACGTGTTCGTTGGGGTGTTTGCTTTTTAAGGATACAAATGACATCTGACTGACTGACTGACTTATTGTTATTTAAAAACGAGGTAAAAAGTTTTCCATGTGTTTTATTGTATACCTTTTAAGTGTGAGTGTATATGTGATTAAATACTTGTCTTATGACGTTAACACTGACACACTCACTTGCATACAGTTGGGCAAATGGTTGACGTTGTTGTCCTTAGAAGATGGCAAATATTAATGAATTACGCCGCAAGCATTTATGCGTCATTATACAATATTAAATATTATTATTATGGGTATTCAATGATAAGAGAAAAATATTATTATCATCATAATGTGCAGTCCATATGACAACTTGAGGTGTCAAGCCAGCCTATAATCCTTGTAATCCTTGTCTGCTTGCCAAAATAACCTTCGCATGCCTGGAGTCTGCTACCCTGGAAATACCAAACGAAGCAGAAAAAATCCGACCTAAATCTAGTTCTACAAAACTCACACGTAAGTACATCTCGAATGAATTTACGAGTATCAGAGCAGTCGATCTGTCTGGCATTATATATACACATCGATGATGTTTTATCAAGAACAAGTTCGAAAAAATACATCCAATTGCTCAAGACGAACGTTAACTTCTGGCAGAAAGAGAGATACTTTCTTATTTATACTGTTACGAAAATGGAAATGATGTTACATTATTTAACATTAAAATAATAAACAAAAGCTACAAAAACAAATACAATGGACTTGTTTACATGATAAACAAATAAACAAAAATATAGCAACAACATCAGTATAAAAAGGGGATAAACAAGTAAACAAAAAGTAACAACAAACATTTCCAGAATAAATGTAAACAAAATACACAAACAATAATGAAACAAAGATGCTTACATTTATGGAGATCTCAAGAATGCGAAGCCATGAACATTCGACTTCAAGATCATTCATCAGACTGTTTAGATCGCCAAATAAAAGCCAAACCAAAGTAGGCAACGGAGTCAGTAAAAATTCAGTCAGTCTTGTGTGAAAACACGTTGCGTGTGATGAGAATAATTGTGGTGATGAGAATAATTGTGGAGAATAATTGTGGATCTCCGTTATAAAGATTTCTCGAACAATTGTTCGTATTTACGCAGAAGAGTGTAAAGAAGAATAGAAAACGAAACAAATTGTTGTTGTTTACATCAAGTTGTGAACAGTGACTTACAAAATTGTGCGAACAATAAAGAATTTAATTAAAACTGAACATAAAATTATTTTATTCTTATTTGCAATCTACGAGCTCATATTTCAAACGTTTTTAAAAGGTAAAAACGTTACAATACTTATGGAGCTGCTTTACTTTATCGAAATGATTATATTTAATCAAAAGTAGGTTTACAAGTAAGTTACTGATTGGATTCGAAGCTTCGGTTTCGCCGCTGTCCTGGATGCTATAACTTATTATGCTGTAACCTGTATGCTGTAACTGAATACCCATTTTGAAAGCCTAATATTTCTAAGCAACTTCATAAATTGTTTATTCATTTGAAGAATTCTAACAAATCCATATTTGTTTTGTATCTCTGTCACAACACTCATATGTATGTACATCACATCTACATACACATCTACATTCACATTCATATTCATATTCATCTTATTCATGTTCGAATTTTTACGTTTATGACAGTATGTTTCTATCTGTAGCCATACGGTTTAATGAATTTTTCTGTTTATTGTCATCTTATTATTATTATCAACTCCTTTCTTCTTCATTCGCATACGTATTTTTTTTTTCTATTTCCTAGCTGAAGTATAAAAGACATAAAACAACAGAGAAATAAAATAAATATTTGAGGAGATATCATTCAGTCATTCATTCATTCATTCGTTTGTTTATTCATTATTTGCCAAAAAACTATTGCACACGTGATCTCTTTTCTATTGTTTCTTAATTATTTATTTGTGCCTAGCAAAGTTAAACACATGAAAACACATGCCACATTCTCCTGCTCCAACTCCTTCTTTCCAACTCCTCCATTCAAGGATTTTAACACATATTCCGTCTCTACTACTACCATACACCGCTCGGGCTTATCAAAATTAATGATGAAATCGTCTTTAACGTTTTTTCGCTTTGTATGTCATATTCGTGGTATGATGATGAGGATGACGATGATGTGTAAATAATTATTTTTCTTGAAGTTTTTTTTTCCTTCAGGGAAATCACAAACACACTTTTCATTCCACATACAATGCAACATACAACACAAAAGAAAAGTGAAAATAAAAGCAAAACAATACCAACGGAAAGGGTAATTGTTATAACGGGTTGCTCCCAAATGTTGGGATGTCGTTAAATACAGTCGCACATATGTATGCCAGAAGATGGTGAAATGGCGATATGGTGGATGACGATGATGACAATTAAACACATACGAGTGGTTAATCTCTACGCAAAAATGTCGCATTCGTTAATACACTGTTGCTCTGTTGCTTATGAATCTGTATCGTATCGTATGAGTGTGGTTTGCTGCTTGTCGCTGTGTTGTGATTATGGATTTTTCAATTTGTGGCTAATGACAAGTGATTTTTGATTGTTTAATGCACAATTATGTTTTTGTTTTAATACCACATATTGAAATACGAAAATCAGACAAGGTTTCAAAAATGTTTCACTAATGCTAAGTCGGGTAATCACTTACATTTCCATCTCAAGTCATTGGCACCCCCTCATTTGGCTTCTTTGTATAGGCAATTTTCTAAATGATACCAAACTGTTATGTATGTATATGATAAGTAACATCTCAGGTCCAGTTTCTTCTGGTTTCAGTTAGAAAATTTCATTCATTCAATCCGAGAATATTGTCTTTTCCACTTGACAACTCTGTTTTATAGTCTGTTTTACAGTAAGTCTCCATGCAGAAGTATCAGAATGAGGTTCAGATGCCACAGGGGACGTATTCTAGAGCGACTTTTAAGTCTAACTGGCTGTCATGCTATTAAACTATTCTTAACAGAGAACTTTATGCCATAAGAGGAACTACGCTGTTGATACCGAAATTAATTCCCAAAGTTTAGCCTGACGGCGCATAAACAATTGGCTACATACATACATGCATACATAATTGGTCATTATAACCTTTCCGTTAGGACTACGACCTAGCTTCTCATACCATTTATGTTGTGTGTGTTAATTTTATACGTGAGCGACGGGACCTACAGTTTAAAGTCGACTCTGAACGACAGATTTTTGTTAAACTTTTCATGGCAATTTTTTTATTTATTCTCAGAGTTTTGTGCCAGAAATCTGCTGAGAGGAAGTCGCCGAACAAATATTT
The DNA here is from genome assembly GCA_927399465.1 of Sarcophaga caerulescens. Classification (NCBI taxonomy): domain Eukaryota; kingdom Metazoa; phylum Arthropoda; class Insecta; order Diptera; family Sarcophagidae; genus Sarcophaga; species Sarcophaga caerulescens. The sequence continues at coordinate 17,032,176 of OV656872.1, forward strand.
CATTTTGTTTTAGATGTCGGACCTGAGGTTTGTACCGAGGCTTCACGTTATTAGCTTTTTGGTCGACACACTACTTACTAGACTTCGGAAACCCACAATTGGCTAATTGAACTTAATCAGATAGTTGGGCACCAAGAGTACCTATTTGAACTAAAGTGGAAAAGAAAAATGACATAGCTGTTGAGTTCGCCAGAGAAGTTTAAACTGTTTGTTTCTCTGTCCATCATACCCTTGTTAGGTCACTTCAAATTAGATGCCATCCCAAAGAACTAATACTGATAGTTTCTGTGATGGCTTAACTCAAATTTTATTCTGGATAGATTCGTTTTGGGGCACAATTGTTAGGTTTTGCTACATGTGGATTTATTGTGCCATGTTTCCCTTACAAATGAGTAAAACATGTTTGAGATCATTTGGTTGGCGCTCTGCAAATGTATGCCAATCTTAAGTACAAATTCATTTCGATTTGCCGTTTTACTAGCCTTGGCAAGCTTTGTCGTTACCATCAATTCCTTGTGTTCAGGCACCCATATGAGATTAGCCGTATAAAGTCTCGCTATCTCTAACAGAGACACCCGGCATTCTTGAATGTGGCGTACACACTGCTTAGAGCTCTAATATCCGCTTTACTGTCAGTAAACATGAAGTCATCATAGTCTACTAGGTAGCGTGTTGGCTTATTAGACGTGAGTCTACGGTCCCTCTGTTGATTTTTGGCAAATAACTCTGGAAATAAATAAAATTGTCATGAAAATTTCTACCGTTCCCTCTACTCATGTATAAAATTAACACACACAACATAAATGGTGCGAAAAGCTAGGTAGTAATCCTGACTGAAGGATTGTAATAACCAATTATGTATGTAGGTATGTATGTAATCAGTTAGAGCAGGGAACAATCTAAGACTCAACTCTTCTGAGAAGATTTAACAACCGATTTTATCACGTGTCCTGGAATTATCAGAGACTACCTGGAAAATATTCTCTGAGAGATGAAAACCATTATTGGAACTGGATCCATCGAGCGCTTTTGTTGTAAAATCAGGACCGTGCAGGTATTGTGTGGTCAACAGGAATATACAGAAGAACTATACCAAAGATTTTGCCATGATCATATCTTTTATACTTCCATACTATTATAGCTCTCAGTTTCTTCGCGTGATACTAACTCTGTCTGACTGGGTTAACTCCACATTCATTACACCATTTTGAAAACCTCTCTATCATACCTAATCCCTATGAAATCAGTATCAAGATTGAAGCTTTTGTGCATGACAATACTTTTATATTAACAAGGAATTTAGAGGTTAAGGCCACTTACTCATACATGAGTAAACGATGCAACAAATACTTCAATTTAGTTTAGAGGTAAAGAATATTGCATCGAATACTCTAGCATGTCATGTATTAAGGTTAATGATAAAAGATGCAAAATTACTATAGGAAAAGAGTAGTAATTTGTAGCTGCTCATTTTATTGAATACACTAGATCCCCGAAATGCGTCGTTAATGGGGACCGGAGAATTGCGACGCAAATCAAAACGACGCAAATCGAATCAACTTTTTCTATACAAATGCATCGAAATTTAATTTATTGGGACCAAGAATTCAAAGGAAAGCAAAATGAATGAATAATGAAAACATTTTATTTAGTTCAACAAATGTTTTTTAATTATTATAAAGAAATAACAAAACAATAAACAGAAGTTGCAAGAATTTTAAAATACAAAAAAAATTCTAAATATGTTCCACAATACAAATACTTAATTGGTAGTACTCAATGCTGCAAGAAAAGAATTAAACGTATGTAGCGTCACAAAACGAAATTTAAACGACGAAAGTTGGGATTCAAACGACGTTAATCGACGCGAGTTGAAATTGCAACAACGCAAGCTGAGTTTTGTCAATTTTTAAAAAGCGACGCAAATCGAAACGACGCAAATCGGATCGACGCAAGTCGGGGCTCTAGTGTATTAGGGAAATGAGAAGGGCGCATATCAATATACAACCAAACAGACCATGGTAAACTATCGTTTAAGACGATATCAATATCATCTTATATCAATGGTGGTCAATATTTAAAGGTTCGTAACTGGCGGTATGTTCGATTTGCAATGTTATGACAACGAAAACAATACTACATTTGCAAGATGTTTCGAACTGGAAGAGTCTTTAAACACAAAACTTATTAGATGCCTTAGTACGTATGTGATATTTCTTATAAAACGGTATGTAAACACAAAACAAAGAAAAGTATGCCAATAATTCTCTTTATTTTCTAGGAATTTTCTTCTTTTCTAAAGAAATATTTTCATTTCGTAAAACTTATCGATTTCCTCCGCGCCATAATAACTGAACCTTTTTTTTAAAGTAGTACATACATTTTGTGTAAACCTATGCGGAATACTTTGAATCCAATCCATTCAAGTTTTTTTCTTGCCTGGAAAAAGAAAAGAAAATTAACTTTTCAATTTATCGTTATTAAGTGTTACAAGCATTTACTGCAAATGAAGAAAAATTCCCAACAATTTCGAAATCAATTTTTATATTTTTTCTTCTTTTCCAGCTAAAAGAAAAGTTAGGGAAAAAATACCGAAAAAGTTTCATGAGTTTAATTTTTCATTTTTCTATACTTCCCTTTCCTTTTCTAATCTCTCATGCAGTGGCATCCATAGCCAAGCATATGCTGTTATCTAATTGCCTTTTCGACATCCATTTAATCCTTATTAGTCCTTCTTTACCTTTTTGATACCTTCTTCTCAATATAAAAGAATTTTATCGTGTATACACATGCTTACACGCATAAGAAATATCAGCACTCGTGCTTATCCTTTCCTTTCTTAAAGAAAAAAAAAACATCGTCTTCATTTAATACCAACAGACAAACGTACAGACAGCCAGGACTATTTAACCTTAATATGTAGTTGAGTTTTGATTGCTGCTGTTGTATTAAGTACGTATTGAACATACCGTACACTTGCTATAAAGGCAGCATTAAATATGTATGAGCGTATGTATGTGTGTATGTGTTCATGCTCCCTTTAGTATTTAGTTTAGTTTGGTATGAAAACATTGTGTTAGCAACACTTAATTTTCTTGAATTTTTCTTTTTTCGTTTTCATTTCATTCAATTCTATTTTATGTTCAAGGTATTGGTATTACATCCTGCCTCCTGCCCCTTGTTACCCATTTGTTGTTATTTTTGGACTCTTTCGATTTGATGATGTTGGAAAAAGTCTCACGTGTGTTGTAAGATAAATTTGTTCGCATTTGATATTGAGTGTGAGTATCAATTGCTGATTTTGCTGCTGCTGTTGCTGCTTCTGTTTGATTTTCTTAAGATGGCAAGGTGGTGTATTGGGAATGAGTAGAGGGTGGGTTAATCTATTTGGTCACTTTGAACAGGAGATTATTTGTAAAACATTCCATCGTTGTAACAGTTGTTGATGACCTTATAATTGTTGTTGAATTTTTTTTGTTGTTTTTATTGTACAAATAAATACGTATTGGACACATAACTACAGCTACAACTGATTACTTACAAACATGTGTTCAATATATTGCAACATTAAAGTATTCTGGCTAAAGATTTGATATGAGGGGAGTTTTGTACTTGAAACCAAAGGTCTCAGTTCAATTAAAGAAAAGCTTAGCTAGGATCTATTCAGAGGTGTGTTTTGTTGGGTTGCATGGTTTAAGACAGCTGCTAATATGAACATCGTACTGGCGGACCATGTCACGTTCGAAACGGTGTGAAAAATGAATAAAATTATCTTGAACGATAGTTAGTTGAAGTTATCTAAGGTGGCTGTCCAGAGTAGTAAGTAAACGTCCAGCTAGGTTCTATTCAGAGGCCTCAGTTCTCTTCGTTTCAGAGCTTAAACGACTTGCCAAAATGAATAGCGTACTAGTGGACTATATCCACGTTCAAAACGGTATGAAAAATTAACAAAATTATCTTGAAGGATGGCTGGATGAAGGCATCTGAGGTGGCTGTTCAGAGCAGTAAGTGTACGTCCAGCTATTTTATACTCGGAGGCAGTCTGTTCTCTAAGGTTTCAGAGTTTAAACCAGCTGCCAATACTAATATTATAGTGGCGGACGTCTACGTCAGAAACGGTGTGAAAAGTCATAAAAATTATGGCGAAGAATAGTTGGTTGAAGGCATCTGATCTGACTGTTAAGAATAGTAAATGTACGTCCAGCTAGGTTCTCCTTAGAGGCCTCAGTTCTCTTCGTTTCAGAGTTTAAACGAGCTGCCAAAATGAATAGCGTACTGGCGGACCATGTTCCGTCCGAATCGGTGTGAAAAATTAACAAAATTATCTTGAAGGATAGTTGGTTGAAGTTATCTGAGGTGGCTGTTAAGAGTAGTAGGTATACGTCCAGCTAGGTTCTACTCAGATGTAGTCTGTTCTCTACGGTTTCAGAGTTTAAACGAGCTGCCAGTACTAATATCATAGTGGCGGACCATGTTTACGTCAGAAACGGTGTGAAAAATCATAAAAATTATGGTAAAGATAAGTTGGTTGAAGGCATCTAAGGTGGCTGTTAATCACATGTTAATCCCAAGTTTGTAGTAGCCGTAATACAGTAGGTAGTGTATGGGCTCATTAGACGTGAGGTCACGGTTCAAACCGCAGCTCAGAAATGTCAAACAAAACTAAATATGAAAAAATATTTCCTCGGCGACTGCCTCTCAGTAGATTTCTGGTAAAAACTCTGAGAGTAAATAAAATTGCCTCAAAAATTTGTCGTTTGGAGTCGACTTTAAACTGTAAGTCCCGATACTCTCGTATGAAATTCACACATACAACATAAGTAGTGTTAGAAGCTAGGTCATAATCCTGGTTGAAGGGTTGTAACGACCAACCATGTTTAGTTACGGATTTATGGTATTAAAGGCGTCTTTATGCTGTGGTCAGTTTTAGAAATCTAAACCCCTGTTAAGATTTTCTAACTCCCTTTCCCAGATCACTTTTTTAAAACCCACAATACAGCTACAACTTAAGCTTTGCTTTATGAAACACCCCACATATGTAGTTTTCTTATAAAAAAGTGTAGATCGTGTGATGTATTTTTAATCTTCGACAATTGATGTTCAGGGAATTCATTAGAAAATCAAAAATAAAAAAGAAAAACATCCTTAAAGTTCCATAAATTAGTAGAAAATTTTATTGGAAATAAATTGTTAACGTTTTTTTTTCTTCTTGTATTCCTTTCTTTTAAATTATTGTTTAAAAAATATTTATAATAAAAGATACAGATTCTAAAAAAATGGAAAATGTAAGTGTTACATGTTGTTCAAGAATTCTTTGATGTTCTTAAGAAAACGTGATAAATTTTAAATCTTTTTTACAAAGGGAATTGGGAAAAAAACTGTCATTGGAAATAAAAAATTTATACACAATAACTTCAAAAAAATTAAACACGAATTTAAAATAACATAGGAAATCATGTTTAACGAGTGATTTCTTTAGTTAAGATTTGCTTAATTTTCAAAAAATCAATCAAAAGAATTTTGAAACAAAGTACAAGGAAAATATAAATCGAAGTCAGAAGATTACATGTCACTTTAATATACGTACCAGCACCTGGAAAATAATAGAACTCGAGATCATAACAAAAACAAAAGCGAATAGACAGGAAAATTCCGCATCAAATATAATATGAGTTTTTTAATTGAATAGATCTTTGAGTAATCAAACATCGTTCACATCAATACCATGAAGAGGGGGTACAAAAAATCGGTTATAATGGCGGGATAACACCTCCACTGACCGTAATGGTTGCGCCGTCCTCATACAAAGAAATATGGGCCAATGATCCCTCTACTCCACAAGCCGCACCAAACAGTCACTCGTAATAGACGCATTGACTTCTGCAAGACCACGTGTGGGTTTTCTGAGCCCCAAATACTGCATTTTCGCCTATTTACATACCCACCAAGATAAAAATGAAAAGATGACTTCATTGGAAAAATCGACAGCATCTTGCAGTTTATTGTTGGCCCATCTAGGGAAGCGAAAACGAAGCAGATGGTTATGCGGCATCAACTCATGATCCAATTGAACTTACATACTGAGATCTTTTCTTTTGATGTAAACTATTGCGTGAAATGTTCAATCTTTGAGAACAATTAGGAGTGAAATGTTGATGGATTCTCACGCACACCCCCACAGCTTTGATATTTCCAAACATACGCACTGTACGAGCACGCTCACGTCTTTGTGCATCAACAATGAATCAGTTTCACGAACTTTAGCAAGAAACTTGCGTATACCGGTGCACTGTTGGGCCTACTCTTCATTAGGTTCGTGGAGAAAATATATAGAATTTTGTGACAGAATAGAATGACATAAGTATTGCCAGATTCGAAATAACCGACATACCCACCCGATATTATCATACTATTATCAATTTTTATGTTTTTGTTTTGAGGTTGATTAGACAGCATTACTTGAGTCATATAAGTTTCTATTGTAATACAGATAGTACATACCCCGTCAATAACTATAACGCTATGTTCGCCTTTTCAATCCATCTTGGTAGTTTCATGAAGTTGTAGCTTTTTCTAAATCATCTTCAGCTAGCCACTTCCAGTCAATAAGTTCAGCTTCATTACAGCTGTGTACGAGTTGTTGTGAGACATTGCCCAACTTTGAACGTGTGTTCCGTGGGGTACAGTGCCACCCAGAGGAGCCAGTGCTACATCATAACCACTGAAAGTGTCCTAACACGGAATCTGTTCAAATTTAATTAGTATTGTGTTTTTCTAACATCTAAAGCGGCCCAAATTCTACCATCAACCCTTTGGAAATGAGTAAAATTTTTTTGAGATCATCCATTTTGTCCTCTCCTAAGGAACGCCAATCTCAAGTATGAATTCGTTCGAATTTTTTTGTTGTAGTACATACATACATACATAATTAATCATTACAACTCTTTAGTCAGGTTTACAACCTAGTTTCCCACACCACTTATGATGTGTGTGTTAATTTTATACATGAGTGACGGAACCTACAGTTTAAAGTCGACTCCGAACGACTGATTTTTGAGAAACTTTTCATGGCAATTTTATCTGCTGAGAGGAAGTCGCCGAAGAAATATTTTTTCATATTTCTTTATGCTCGAGATGTTTGACCTGGGGTTTGAATCGTGGCCTAACGTGTAATAAGTCAACACACTACCTACTAGACTACGGCGACTGCTGTTGTATTAGTCTTTGAAACTACATCAGTTTTGTTTTGCTTCCTTCAATATGACCGCGTCCAGGTAACCATATGGTAAATGTCAAATGTATCGTTACCGCCTCTAGATACGCTCAGCTTTCTTCGAAAACCTTAGATACGGTGTATACAACTTCTAACGATCTTAAGCTGGCTTTAAGATCAGAAAAATTCAAATATCTCCACTTGATATACTTTGACACAGAATTCGTGCAGCGGCAGTCATTGTAGTCATTATTTAAGGCAGAAAATGTTTAGAAGGACAAAAGTTGTAAAAGCACTACACTCTTTGATACCCACAAAGGTTTGTATCCGCTTAACAGGACCATTACGGTCGAAATTATTCGGCAGACACAAAAAAAGCTACGTTAAGTTCGATTAAATGTTCATAAATTATCTCTTGTGGCAAGTGCGTTATATCAGAGGTATGTATACCATTATGAAGACTGTGGGAGTCTTAAGGCCTGTTTCTGTGAGACAGATGGTTTAACACGTGTTAAGTTTTCAAAGCTTATGTTTGTAGAATAATCGCTTATTATTACACATTTTAATTCATTCAATTTACTTTTAAAATAAAATTGGAAAGCAATGAATTTCTAAGCGCTTACTTACTTACTTTACTTATTTATCTTATAAATCCTTGCCCACCTTATCTTCTAACATTACAAGAAACAGTTTTAAAATTAAAAAATCATTACTTTTCTAGTGGTGGTTAGATTTCAGTTTTACTTTTGAAAATATACTTCAGCAAAAAAATAAACCGGAAAACTCATCAAATACTTAAATTAGGTGGAAAATGTCTTAAAAGATAAGCAAAAAAAAAAAAATTCAAATACTTTCTAAACAAAATTTCACAAAATAATCCTTTTAATGAATCTCATCTTTTCTGAAAAACCAAGAAAAAAGCAAAAAAAAAAATCGTTTAAAACCGGCCAAATGCTGCCATTTGCAATTAAATTTAATTCGCTATGGTGCTGTTAAAATCCTAGAAGAATCTCTCAAAAAAAAAAAAAATGAAAAGAAAAATCACAGTAGAATCCCATTAAAAAGATGCACCTTTTTTGTGTGAAAGATGAAATTGCTTTAAAACTTTTTCTGTAGAGTCTTACAGAAAGAAGGCCTTAAATTTGAGAACAACCTGACAAAAATCCTGCACCAAATCAACCCTTTTTATGAGTTTTTCGAGCAATTTTCTCAACACAAAAAAAAAAAAATAAATGAAGGATTAAAACTGATTTTTTAATTGACGTTTGCTGTTCAACTAGACACTTTTGATGGAAGAAAATCAAAAAAAAAAAAAAAAAAAAAAAAACGAAAAGGAAAAATGATTAGAAAGTAAACGAAAAAAAAAAACAAAAACTTTGTTTCTGTTATTACAAGCACTTTCTCACTAAATGACTTCAGCGCAAGGGAAATTGTTTCAACCACCAGTCCTTTGTTTTTCTTGGCGTAAAACAAAAAAAAAAAAGGAAAACTGAAATCATATTTAAAAAATTAAAACCAAATAAAACTTTTAAGAAAATTATTTACAAACAACAAAACAAAAGTACTCAGGCTGTGCTATTTGAAAGATAAAGGGTTTGACAGCGTTTGGCGTTACTTACCTTCATTAAGTTGAATGGCTAATTTAACCTGGCATCAATTGGGTGCCATGCCATTCATCCAGCCTTCATGTAATAACGCCAATTTAAGAGGGTGTTATTTGGTTTTTGCATATCTTGAATCCTGTGCTTTTTTTGTTATCAATTGCAAGGACTACGAATTAATTGGCAGACAACACGTTGTTTTCATTGCTCATTAGTGAAAATGATTTTTCCACATTTTTTTTTTCTTCCAGAAAAAAGGAATTAAAAAGGAATTTAACTCAAGAAAATTTTAATAACGAATAGAAAAAAAATCGAAGAATTAAAGTAACATTCAAATGATTTTTTTTTTCCAATTTTCATCTTCAAACTCAAATTTTCAATAAAATTCTTGGTATTTAACATGAGTACTACAGGAGTTACAATTTATGGAACAAATAATATTTGTTCCATATATAGATGTTTACACATATCGATCTTTTGGGCGAAAATTTCTATAATGCTTTGGCTCTCTTATCTAGGCGACTACTCGAAATATCTTCTATAAATATTCTTTTGTTATCGATAACTTTTTGAAGATATTTTGATGTTATCGAAAACTTTTCTAAAAAAATTTTTGTGAGATCGAAATTTTATAGAAAACTAGCTGAACCGGCCCGCGTTGCAGCACCACCAACTAAAATAATTTTGAAGGAAAGACATTACACAAATATCCAATTAATTTTGAGTCATTTTATTGATTTTGTTTCGCGTTGTCCAGATGATTCAGACGAACGGGCCTGAGTAGTACGCTATTGATCATTTTCTAATCTCACTTCTCGTTGTTCAAGTGATTTATGCGAAGGGGCCTCAGCGGCATATACTCGAAGATTTTCCAGTCTCAATGCTCGTTACTCGTCTGATTCTGAGGCTCGTAATGCTCTTTTCTTCCGTGCTTGAGGTGTAGGTTGACCAATTACTTGTTATTCATTTTGAATAATTTTCAGTGGCACTCTCTATCGGAAATTAATCGCACCAGCCTTCGTCGACTCATACGCAACAACTCTGTTAAAGAATGCACAGTTTACGATTTAATCTATTTTGAGTAATTTTCGGTGGCGCTACCAGTTGGAAATTGGTCATATTAACTTAGAAACCTTCGTCGGCTTATGCGCAACAAGTTTGCTAAAGATCATAACATGATCAAATGCACAGTTTACGATTTAATTCATTTTAAGTAATTTTCAGTGGCGCCACCTATCGGATATTGGTCATACCAACTTAGAAACCTTCTTTGGCTCATGCGCAACATCTTTGCTAAAGATCATAACATGATCAAATGCACAGTTTACGGTATAATTCATTTTAAGTAATTTTCAGTGGCGCCCCCTGCCCGAAATTAGTCATAACAACTTAGAAACCTTCCCCGGCTCATGCGCAACAACATTGCTAAAGATCATTACATGATCAAATGCATAGTTTACGATTCTATAAGGTACATATAAACAAACAAATTGGATTTTGCCACACCCCTCCGCCCACAGACCGGAAAATAAAAATAAGACTTCACAATGTTACCCGATTGTTGGCGTCGCACACAATACTGTTTTAAAGTTCCACTTCAACTCTTTCAGTTCTTATTTCGTTTTGGACGACAAGGCTGTTTGATATTTTGCTATCTACGTTTTTAATATGTATGTACTCAGAAATAAGCCTTAACTGTCTTTGGGCTTAGAACATAACAGTTTGCTCCACTTGATTTTGAATCGAGTCTCTAGTTTCGATAGTTTCCTTCCTTTTGCTAGTAACTCCAACAGCTATTCAGTTATTCAATGTTCTTCATTCGTATTTAAAGTACATAAGAACGTGGGGCCATTTATTTAAAACAAACAAAAAATATCCTTTTATGTATGGTTAGAATTATTTGAAGCCCATAAACTACAAATTGAAGTGTCCTGTGTATGTATGTATGTTAATTAAAATTTGTATGTGTGTGTACAAGTGCTTAATCAAAAAAAAACCTGTGCTAGTTTCTAAATCCACTCGCACTTGCTGGAAAAATACATGAATGATAAAAACAAAAACAACAACAACAATAAAGAGAAATAGAGAAATGAATTTCTCTTAATAATTGTCGTGTTTATTTAACGTATGCCTTGTGTTTGTATTAATTAAGTGGCAGCATACATTTACAAACAATAAAAAAACCGAAACCGTCATTATAATATACTCATACATACATACACGTCCTCATAATACTCTTTCACAAATTAAAACCGGTTAATTCTTGTAAAATAACAAAAAACAATACAATAACAATAACAAATACATACAAGTATTGTAATTACTTGGCGTATGTGATTGTGTTGAGTTTATAAGCATATGTATAGCCGAGAGGCATATTTTCACACATAAAAACTTAACAAGGCTATTATAACAACAACAACAATAATAATAATAACAATACAAGAGCATTATAATCATTTATTTACTACCACGACACTCAATTATGAATATTAGAGAGAGAAAGCGAACATCACACATATACGAGTACATGTAAGAGAGAGTGTTCTTTGTTTTAATGTTTGAAATTAAAATACACTTTCAATTTCATTTCATTTGGAAGCTTTTTATAAAAAAAAGAGCGGAAAAGGAAAGAATAATTTTACTCGCGTTGACAATTAATTTGTTCTGTGCATTGAAATTATTTGGTTAAGTTCGCTTAGAAGGATTTCGAAAATTTATATTTTTTTTTAATATTTTTTGTGATCAGTTTAAGAAGAGAATTTTAAATTTAAAAACAAATACTCAAATACCTTAACGTTAACTCTTTTGAAACTTTATTTAATAGTTGACTGATAAGTGTGACTGGCCTCATAGTACCTCATTCAATCAGACTAATTTTCTTGCACTTTTTCGACTGTATGGACAATGGCATCACGAATGTTGGCCTTCAACTGCTCAATTGTATCTGGTTTGTCGGCATAACACTTTTCTTTAATTGCGCCCCACAGAAAATAGCCCAACGGTGTCAAATCGCAGCTTCTTGGTGACCAATTGACATCACCATTTCAACGAATTAAACGGCCATCAAACGTCTGACGCAATAAATTGATTGTGGCATGAGATGTAGGGCAACTTGCATCATCCTGTTGCAACAAAACATCGTTTACAACAAAATCATGAAGAGCGGGTACAAAAAAAATCAATTGTCATGGTGCGATAGGTGTCTCCATTAACGTCTTCAATTTCAAAGAAATATGGGCAAATGATGCTGCTGCTCAGCAAGCCGCACCAAATAGTCACTCGTAATGGGTGTATTGGCCTCTTTAAGACCACGTGTGGGCCTTCTGAGCCCCAAAAACTGTAATATTGCTTATTAACTTGCCCACTAAGATGAAAATCAGCTTCTTTCGAAGAGATGATTTTTTTTTACAAAATCGACCTCATGGTGCAGTTTCCCGTTGGTCCATCTAGCCGAATCGACTCATTACGTTCATTGGTGGCTTACCTCACACTGGGTAACACTGTGAACGTGAACGGCAGGCGAACATCTAATCTAACCTAAGCTAATGTTATTTATTCTTAATTTACTTCGATTAAGTTTTTGATGACGTGTGTCCGTTTATGAATATCGGGAACTTCTCAGAGACAGTTTTGATCGTTAAAAGGTAATTCTTGAAGTCACCGCAGCCTAGAGGTGGTCTGCTGGCATATTAGCCCTTGTTTCAAACCACACCTCAATTGAAACAAAATAAAAAAAATGTTTCTTCGACTACTTAATCTGAGCAGTTTTGCCATGAAAAGTTTCTCAAAAAAATCTATCGTTCGGAGTCGACCTTAAACTGTAGGTCCCGGTACTTATGGATAAAATTAACACTTACAACACGGGTGACGTGAAAAACTAGGTTGTAATCCTAACTAAAGGGTTGTAATCCTAACTAAAGTAAGTAAGTATAGCGTAGTGTTTGTGCTTGACGAGAGCCTGACCCATGGAAAAAGTGTATCGGTCTTAAAAGAGTTTACTTTGGAAAAAATAGAACATTTTTCTTAAAGTGTTTTATTTTCTTCTTTTTAAGTTCGGCTAATATTTTTCATTGTCTTCTCTTTAAGTATCTTCATTGTAATGCACTTTTAAAATTCAGAATTTATAACTTGAACTCTATGCGTGTTTCCTTTAATGCTTTAAAAATCACTTGCCGTACAATTTTTACACGTATGCGTGCCATTGGTGATTTAATGCATTTGGCAGCAGTTGGAATAGGAATAACAAGGGAACAGTGGTTTATTCCTCAAAGCGTAAGAAGTCTACTTAAATATGAAATTGTTATTTAAAACCCCTTCAAACTATTTCTCCTTTGATTGCACTGTGCTTGCAGCATAATAATTCTAAAAAGTGCAAATCTTTCCAAAGACAATTTATTCTTGGCTTGAGTTGAGAAAAAGGAAAAGAAGAAGAAGAAGCGTAGCAAAATCATATAATTTTTATAGAAAACATTATACGGCTTTTACCGTTGACTTTGAACTTTTACCACATCACACTTGTACAAAAGTATTGTTATGGCTGCTGCTTCAGCCTCCTGTTCCTGCAATCTGTGTGTGTAAGTCTGCTGCTGTCATGTGGAGCGTATACGCAATATCAACTCGAATAACTCATACCACTTGCTTCGTATGCCACTTTGATGGCCAAGTTATACAAGTTATACTGCCAGGGGAATGGTAGAATAATTGCTTTTGCGAAATGTAATAATTTTCACCATTTTCCACTTTGTTTAAGGCAGTTGTTGTATGAGTTTTTTATGGCACCCAGAAAAATACGAAAAACACACACAAGGTACCAATTTTCTTGTTGCAAGCCGTATAGAATAATAGAATTACGATGCTAGCGTTCATGCAGAAGGTAAACTATTTTTGTGCGTCTTTTTTTCTATAATTTTCAAGCCAAAATTATTTTATTTTTTTTAGATTCGTTTGATTGTACTGCAATAATAATATTCATATGCGCATACGATGTCTCTCTCTCTCTCTCTTTGCCTCCATACAATAGAGTACGTACCAAAAATTTAGTTGTGTTGAGTTCTACAGCGGATGTAACCCTACAGTGTTTATTACCAATTCCAAGAATATAAAACGCAAAAGACATTGAGTTTCTGGTATTGCATGCATCGTCACTATGTTGTATTATGAGGAAATCAAAATACACAGCCTTTGTGACGCTACATTGTATTTTACACCAGGATTTTATTGTCTCAAGCGAGATGTCTTAGCTTGTTGTTGTTCCAACAACAACAACAATAATAAACTGCGAAAAAGAAGTGCGTTTAGTTGTAAAATATTTTTAGTTTCTTTTTTTTAGCTATTATTGCCATGTAAAATTGAAGGTAGTATTGTTATCCTAGTTTCATGTGGCCAACAAAAATTATTGTTTGTTAAGCAGTGGCAATAGTTTTCTTCCGTGCAGTTGAACAGCAGATTCATAACACGTTCTCCATAATGCAGATGCTTTTTTTAATCCAGAATGACAGTTAAAGGCCATTTACTTTAACTTTTTGGATGCGATTTTTTATAATGTTTTTATGAAATTTAAATGAAGTAAAAAAAGATACATACATACATACATTACAACCCTTCAGTCATACATTACACCCCAGCTTCTCACACCACTCATGTTGTGTGTGTTAATTTTTTAAGCATGAGTGTCAGGACCAATAGTTTCAAGTTGATTCCGAAACACAAATTTTTTTGAGAAATTTTTCATTGCAATTTTATTTACGCGCAGGTCTTTTGCTTGAAATCTGCTGAGAGGAAGTCGCCAAAAAATATTTTTTCATACAAGAGGAAGTAACGAATATTATGTCAACATTTTATGTCGATTTCAACTTCGATGCAACTTGGAACAAATCTGTCTTCTCTGTGACTCCGAATTCAGGCTTAACTATGAATCAATTATGAATCAGCTTAATTACAAAATATGACCAGAGGGAAGTATACCCAATCATTGGAATATCTCTGTTCTCTGCACTGTCCAGAAAAAGGGAGATCCCACAATATATGCCAACTATGAGGGTATAAGTCTTCTCCCTCTCGCATACAAGGTTCTTATGAGCGTGTTGTTGTTGTTGAACGTACCACTTGTGTGAAACCACTCGTCCAAACACTGATTGGTCCTTATCTGCTAGGCTTGAGGTCTGGCAAGTACACCATCGACCAGATCTTTACGTCACCATATTTTTGTCGAGTATAAAGCAGCCTTTGATAGCCCCACAATGAATAGTATTTCTGTCACAGTGTCTGAGATCGGTATTCCTGCAAAGCTGCAAAGGCTATGTAGAATAACGTTGAGCAACTCTTGCAATTTCGTGAAAGAAAGAATCGACTTCTCCATGCGAGGTTGCAGATAAGGCGATCCCTTATTATGTGACCTCTTCAACTTCGTCATGGAGAGTGTTCTGCGGAAGATGAAAATGCATCGCAATGGCACTATCTTTCACAAAAGTGTACAGCTGCTTGCGTACTCTGACGCGACTGATATCATAGACGGTACCAAGCGAGATGTTACTGCTGCCTCTAGCGCTATTGAACGGGAATCATTCAAGATGGCTCCGGCAGTAAATGAGGAGAAAATTAAGTATATGTTGTAGAGAAGTAAGGACATGCTGTGTATTGATTCCCAGATCACGGCCGATAATTATACTTCCGATGTTGTCTGTGCATTTATTTATCTTGGCTCCGATGTTACCAGCAAAAAAGATGTCAGTCTGGATATCAAGTTTAGGGCCATTCTTGCCAACAGGTGCCTTTATGATCTCAATAGACAATTGAGTAGCAGAAATATCTCTAGTATGACGAAACTTATACTTGAGGGTTTGCTCATCATGTCCATGGTTCTTAATGGCACAGAGGCATGGACACTATTAAGCACCGATGCAGCAGCCATGAGAGTAATCAAGAGAAAAGTCTTACATGAGATCTTCGGTCCAATGTGAGTTGGCGATGATTTCCGCACTGGATACAATAATAAAATGTATGAACTCCTCAGCGACATGGACGTTGTGCTGCGCTTTAACATCCATCGGCTACTCTAGCTCGGACATGTCGTTCGGATGGAAGAGAATGTTGCGTCGAAAGGAGTATTTGATACGGAAATTAGCGAAAGTTGATGTAGAGGACGACCTTTTCTGTGCTGGAAGCACCAAACGTTATACAAAGAACGTGACTATGTTGAAAGGGAAAAACTTTTTTTAAACCAAAACCAACTTTATTGAAAAACTTTTGGAGTTGTCTACCTGGTTGTACATTCCCTTCATGTCGTCCTTACTTACAATCGAAATATAATTTTCCAAACAATATTTCCATTCTTACTAAAAAAATAATATGAAAAAAAGGAAGTTTTCTGATTACATTTCAAATTAAACATCAAAAACACACCTTCCCGTACATTTACACCATACGCCCGTCATTTCATCATTATGTCATCAGCATCAAATCACCATCATCACTAACATTTCTCATCAGTATCAGCATCACCACCATCATTATGATTCTTGTTTTTTTTTTGTAATTTTTAATTTCTGTATTTATTTATGTACGCTGAACGCTGAATGAACTACAAGAGAACCAATTTCATGCTGAATTAAATGCCAGAACAAAGAGGAAGAATAAGAAAAAAGAAAAAATGAAGTTGAAATAGAAGTTGAAGTGTCATGTCATCGCCCCCACGTTTTAAATTGAAAAAGAAGGCAGCTTCAGGAGTATAGAAACCACGTGAACACTTATTCTTCTTCTTCATCGTTGTAGTGGTTTCAACACGTACAATTCAAGTTTAATTTTGTACTTTCTGTACGTTTGCTTCCTTCAACAACTTTTCGTATTAAATTGTGTAAAAATTGTACAACTAACATACCTTCAGGCTGTTTTTCTCGCTCTCTGTGTCTGTCTGTCTGTCTTTCTTAGCGAAAAGAGAAGAACAATAACAACAATAACAGTCGCATTCAAATACAATATATGAGCACTTACAGTCGTGGACTATAGTTGCATGGCATTGCACGGTGGTAGTTGAATATCGTTTTTATGAACAATATTTGAAATACTCATCGCATCGCATCGCATTTCATTTACTTTCTTGTAAAGAATGTTCATTATTTTACATGAAGAACGTACTATTTGCGATTTCTTTTTTATTTTGTTTTTTAGTCGGTTTGTTAGTGGTTTTGCAAAACAGACAGTTAAGGTACCCAATATTGTAGGAGCAGAGAATGAAGGCAGAAATTTAAAAGAATGCATTTTACAACTGAAAAAGAAATCGAGTTTGGGAAAAGGTTTATCGAAACGAGGTTAATAATACATTACAAATCTTACGGCAAAGGTCCATTTTATCATTTAGAATTATTAGCGCTGTTTGCATAAGCGTGCGTGCATAAAAGCATAAAGACATAAAGAAAGCTAGAGACGTCTTGGTGAAAGTATAACGAATCATTCGTGTAGGCATTACGGTAGCAAAGAGAATATTTCAAAAAGCAAAAGAAAAATTCAATGTCGTTGGAATAAATAAGAGCGAGGGGATGTCTTCGTAGGAGACATACATATATACTTCCAAATAGTCAAGTGGCTTCTAAAACCTGTCAACGACCGCATTCATTTAAAAAATGGAAAGTGAAGCTTAGCTTTAACACCATTATATTGTACTTCCTATGCCATTCAAGCCGTAGTCTAGAAGGTAGTGTGTTGTCTTATTAGACTTAAGGCCACGGTTCAAACCGCAGGTCAGACATCTCCAATAAAACGAAATATGCACAAATATATCTGCGGTGGTTTCCCCTCAGCAGATTTCTGGCAAAAACTCTGATGGTATAAATAAAATTACAATGAAAAGTAGCTCAAAAAATTTATCGTTCGGAGTCGGCTTTAAACTGCAGGTTCCGGCACTCATGTTTAAAAATTAACACACACAATATAAGTGGTGTGAGAAGCTAGGTCGTAATCCTAACAGAAGGGTTGTCATGACCAATTATGTTTTGTATGTATGTATGCCATCGTGCACATCGAGCACTCGTGTCTTATGAAGTTAAATCGAATATGGTATAGGACGGTCTGAAAAATACTAAATCAGTTAGGTAAACAGAATAAGATTACCCACTTTTGGGCCTCAGGCAAAAAATAAGAGGCGAAAACTTTTCTAAATCCAACCAGGTTTGCTTCAAACAAAACTACAATTAGAGGAGATCTGAGATATGTATCATACCATTAAAAAATATCCAGAGGTTGAAAATCCGTTTTTTGACAGGGCACTGTGCACCCTTTGCGCTGATCAACTTCTTCCCTATCTTGGTGGAATTCGGTCAGTACAGGGACTACGTTTACCTGTGGCGTCATAACGGCCCGCTATGCGTGCTCAGGTTTTGGTAATCAAAGTTACCACTTCGAGCTTCCTACTGTAAACTCAGGGTATATTTATTCAAAATGCCGGTTATCTCTAGCCCAACATGTAGATTCTGTGACGATGAGAATGAATAGTCGGTACACAATCTCGAAATCTGTGGGGATCATTAATGCATTCCAGCAGTAAACGTTTGCTTGGAAGTATGGTCGTAGAACAAAGGCGCTTCCACACGTCTAATAATAATAATAATGAAACAGAGGACAATGAATGACGTGCCGAAATATTTGACAATGGAAGCAGATTTACTGTTAATTTATCCTGAGCCATTCTGTAGACAAAAAGTAGACTTGATCGAAATTTAAAAGAAAGAAAATTGCTTTGTTAAGTTTAGGGAACCACATGAACAAAATTGGTCTCTCAAATACGAACGTCAGTTGATTTTATAAAAATTACGCTGTAAGTATGGATACATTTTTTGTGAAGTAGAGACTATATCTTGGTGGCATTATGGTGCAAGCCAATAGTACTTAATTAAGAAGATAGATCTTGCATTAGAAATCTCCTTTTGTTGCAGTATTTTATGGCCTCGAATAAATAATATTCTCCTTCTCGTAGACCATAGCCCCAAAAATTACACAGAAATTGTGTTCTTTAGCTGCACTAATCTAATATTGAATTCTCTGATTCCAAGGACTTTAAATCTAATTTCATTCGGTACTACTTACTTTTTCTCCCCCTTTAGAATATTTTTTCACATTTTTAACACAAAGTATAGCCTGAGTATGCTTAATCCGTTGTGAACTTTAACAGCGTTGCCGTACCCGAATATTTGACATGATTTTGAAAACCATTTTAAGTGTAGTTGACAGGTAAACCTGGAGGCTAATTCAAATTGATGGAGTCTACTATATTGCATAATTTTCAAGACATTTTTAAAAATTCTTCTACCAAAGAATTCATTCCTTTACAACACAGTCTTGTAGTTTTTATTGCTAGAGTGTAGAAAATAAAATGCCAACAGAAAGTAGATAGAAAAAAGAAATAAAAAATACGGCAGCAGATCGAAATAAAGTAAAATGCACCTCAGGCTTATTGCAGCAGTCTCACCTATTGGACGTGTCTGGCATAATTTAAAGTTGCTAAGAAATAAAGTGAAAAGAAAACACCAACAACAACAACAATGAATAACAAAAAAAAAAAAAAAAAACGAATTGAAGGAAGACATTAACCATGATATTCACAACCATAAATTTATAATACTTGGCTGGTGGTGTTTAATAATGTTTCTATGAAAACTTTTTCTGCCCCATGAATGTTTGCCAAGAATATTAGAAATTTTATAATGAAAACAAAAACAAAAAAATCTATTCATACGCTCTGTTCTTGTATTGTTTGACTGCAGTTTTTAATTTTTATTTTAATTTTTTTTTATTTTGCTTATCATGGGCTGTGGTGTTGATTTCGCTTTTTTTTCTGCATTTCAAATACAATATTTATGACACTTGCAAACAATGACTATTTGTTCGGTGTTCGTTGTTGGATGATGCGTTGTAAAAGGTAGGTAGGAAATTATATGTCATTGTTAACGTAGCTGTCAAAGTCATAAGAGGGGCTTTATAAAGAAATAGAAAATAGAAAATGTAAGAAATGTACAGTGGCGAGCATTAGTTGTCAACTGGTAAGGGGTTTTCATAGTTTTTTTTTTTTTTTTTTTTGAAAGCTTTAATGAAAGGTTTCGAGAGAACTACATGCATAATTAAATAAACAAAATATCCGACTGTTTAAAAAACACTAAAGTTATTCAACTTTAGGGTAAATTAACATCCATTGAAAAACACTCACTTAAAACAGATAAACTTACCTTAAAACAGATAAGAACAGTAAACTTGGTCATCAGATCCTAAATTCTATAGTTCCTGATATACATTCCATTGGAATTGTGTTGTAGAATATCAGATATACATACATCATTGGTCATGACAACCCTTGAGCCAGAATTCAGACCTAACTTCTCACACCACCTATGTTGCGTATGTTAATTTTGTACATGAGTGATGAGATCTACAGTTTAAAGTCGACTCCGAAAGACAGATTTTTTTGACAAACTTTTCATGACAATTTTATTGACCTTCAGAGGAAGTCGTTGCAGAAATATTTTTTCATGTTTCGTTTTGTTCGAGATGCCTTGACCATGGGTTTAAACAGAGGCCTCACGTCTAATAAGCCAACACACTACCTACTAGACTTCCTAGTACCTAGTAACTTTCTTAATTCTCACAACTTTAGTTTGGTGATATTTAGCTCAAGTTCGACATTGCGCGTGAATCTTTTAAAGTCTTCCAATTTTGCAATCTTGTGCTAGAATTGATAAATATCAATCCCATAATCGAACTACTCTAGTTGGAGTGAGTGGCTCTACGTAATACCTCTTATCTCTGAATAGTCTTTTCTGACTTCTGATATCATTCAGATCCGTGCATCCTCGTACGGAGCTCTGATGATTCGAAGCATTTTCTGGGGTACTCTTTTTCTTCTTAATCGTATTTCATCTAATGGTGTCGAAGACGTTCTTGAAATTTTCGAACAGTATGGGGGTACACCGTTCTAGGAATTGTGCTACGGTAAGGCGCAGTGTGTTGACTCAGCTCAAGGCCAAGTAGGCCGTTTGTCTCAGAGAATTGTTTCCATTTTACAATACTCATTAAGTATGACTGCAAATATCTCGTATATGGTGTTAGGCATCTTTCGTTATTCCAACGACGAAGCTTTCTTTTATGTGGGAAGTAGCTTTTATTACATCCAAGCTGACTTCAGATAGGTTTGTAGAACTTCAGTTTTGGTTTCAATGTCAACCGGTAAAATTTCAAGTGGTATTTCCATACACACATAATTGATCATTACAAACCTTCAGTTAGGATTACGACTTGGTTTCTGTGATGTACACTTATGTTGCGTGTGTTAGTTTTATACATGAGTGACGGGACCTACAGTTTAAAGCCAATTCCGAACGATAGATTTTTATGAAACTGTTCATCGCAATTTTATTTACTCAAAGAGTTTTTTCCAGAAAATCTGCTGAGAGGAAGTCATATTTCGTTTTGTGGGAGATGTCTGACATGGCGTTTGAACCGTGGCCTCATGTCTAATAAGCCAACACACTACTTGCTAAACTACGGCAACTATTCGGCTGTTGCCTTTTATTTTAATTGTTTAAATTTAATTTAATTTATTAATTTCCCGATAGCTTATTTTACTCCATTTTTATCACTTATCATACAAATTCGTAAGATATGTTCTACAAGGCCGTTGTTTTCAATTCCGTTTTATTCAGTAGGTGCACCGATGACGACGTCACTGATTTTTTTGAAATGTTGTCTCCACCCTTGCAATCAACATTTTTGCTAGACTTTCTACCATATTTACCTAATGTCTCGTTGTTCAATAAGCATAAATTTCTATCATAAATTAAAAGAATTTTTTTTAAACCGCCGCCGTATTAATAAATTAAAACGACACCTGCTTTGTTTAAAATCATCCAACCAATGTAACACCTAGAATGTCTACACCATAGACAACCACCAATAAGTACCGTTATAATGGCTATCATATTGAAACGTTATCATAGCCAATGTTAATTTTACTCCTGATAAGATATGGGAGAGTGAGTTTAAAATATTAATTGCTACGTGGCTTATAAAACAAATGACGCCGCCTAACCCTACCCATACTCATTGGCTACAACATAAACCATAATTTTAATAACTAAACGAACGCAATGTAACAAACAACATTGCACGAACGGACTCCTTCTTAAAAAACGGATTATATTATTGAAGTTATAAAAACCTTAACTCAACCATTCGACCGACCTATGTATACCACGTTACTGGGTGGAGAAAGAAGGTTATAACCGTACAAGTGTGGTTTTAATTTATTGTCATCGTGTTTCATAAAATTTCTTGGTTGTGCATTTCGCGGCTTTGGATAATGTTTTCTACGTTTTTACGTAAATTTCAAATTACGTTTCACATCTTATGTCTGCTGCTTAGTAGTGGTGCTAGTAGTTTGGGTCGGGGGGTAGATGGACACCAAATGTCATGTCTCTAGTCATAAAGAAGAATTATGCTGCTATATGGTCTTCCGGTTAAATGAAACCCATTTTTTTTTACTCTTTTCTTGTCCTCAGTTATAATGTTGCTACATGCACCTTCCGTTTTAATAATCTCTTCCGTGTTGTTATTTTGTTGTGTTGTACACGTTTCGCTTGGAAAAGATGGTCAAACATTATCATGGCCAACGCTATTTATGTTGCATGATGATGTCTTTAAACAAGGAAAAACATGAAAAAAAGAAGGCACATTGAAGAGGAAAGGGAGCAGAGATAAACCGCGAAACGTTCTAATTACATGTCCGCCACGTTTTACAAATTTTTTTAAAACTTTGGCGGGTTCCTGTTTTTTTATAACTCATGGGTTTAATTATAATTGTGTGATTATCATGAAATTTAGTTAAGGTTTCTCCCCTTATGCTTAACATGAAAGGCTTTCAAAATCCATAAGGCTGTTGTATTTATTGTGCATTAAATTTTTAAAATTGAATTTAAATGACCCTCTCAACATCAATTCTTAGACAAAATTTTTGGAAACTTTAAAGAGAAACGTAAGAGGGTTTTATGTTGAATATTAAAACATGCAAAATTATCTTTTAGGTTAGGTTAGGTTGCCAGAAGGCTGCTGATTGGGGTCCATCAATTTTTTTTTTCTTCAAGTTATCAGAGTAGTGACATGTACTCGAAGATCTCAGCTAATACGCTAGCCAGTAGTCTATAATGACCACTTAGATGTACTTAATAACCAGAACTTGAGGTATGTAACACGATGGTAAAACGATCGTCGTCATATTCTGACTACTGCCTCTGTTTTTCTATAAATTTTTGTGTCTCCAACACCTTAGTCGCCATAGTCTAGTAGGTAGTATGCTGGCTTATTAGACTTGAAGCAACTCTTCAAACCCCAGGTCAGACATCTCGACCAAAAGAATGTGAAAAATTATTTCTTCGGCTACTGCCTCTTAGTAAATTTCTGGCAAACCCTCTGAGAATGAAATAAAATTGCCAATGAAAGTTTATCAAAAATCTGTCGTTTGGAGTCGAATCTAAACTGTAGGTCCCGCCACTCATGTATAAAATGAACACACACAATATAAGCGGTGTGAGAAGTAATGTTTGTAATTCTGACTGAATGTTTGGATGACTACTAAATCTTATATTGTGTGTGTTCATTTCATATATGGATGACGAAACTAACCGTTTAACGTCGACCCCGAACGACTAATCTTGGAGAATCTTTTCATGACCATTTTAATTACTTTCAGAGATTTTGCCGGAAAACTGTTGCAAGACAGTCGGTGAAAGAAAAATTTTTATATTTCGTTTTTATTTGAACGAAATGTCTGAGCCGTCCAGTAAGCCAACATTCTACCTACTAAACTACTGCGACTGCTAAGAGAGCGGCATTCAAACGACTTAAATCTGTATGAAAAAAAACTCACAAACAGACGACCAAACTAAGAAAATTCAACGCTTTTGTAAAATTAAATCTATTATACGGAATTTCAAACTTCTTAGTTTTGAACATTATCCCTCAAATACTGCAGGCTTCTGCATCAACAACCGCTTCAGAATGTTATGCAAAATAATCTGACTTAGTAACATCGGCAACAAGAATCTCAGGAATTTTGCCAAAGAGGAATTTATAATGAGACAAATAAATCGGAAGAGTCCAGTAGCCACTTTTCAGGGAGTGATTATTGTCGTCATAATGCAAGGATCAGTGCAGGAAATGCTCAACATACATATTTATAAAGAAATTTTAAGAGACTGGAATGGTTTGAAATGTAGTCAGGCCTGAGTATCAATGTCGAAAAAATTCCTTATGGTAGAAAAAGAATGACGTATAATCCGAATCTGTCTATTCTACGGTGTTTTTAACATTTGGGCCTATCTTACGGCTTTTTTGGAGTTTTGATTTTTTAATGCTCGTGTTGGCTGCTTTGAAATCGCCTTAGTTTAGTAGGTAGTGTTTTGGCTTATTAGACATGAAGCCTCGTTTAAACGCCCAGGTCAGACATCTCCAACGAAACGAAATATGTATGAGAAAATATTTCTTAACGACTGCCTCCCAGCATATTTCTGGCAAAAACTCGGAGAGTAAATAAAATAGCCATGAAAAGTTTCTCAAAAACCTGTTGTCCGTAGTTAAGGGTCCCGCCACTCATGTTTAAAAATTAACACACACAACATAAGTGGTATGAGAACCTAGGTCGTAATCCTGATTATAGGGTAGTAATGACCAATTATATGTGTATGTAGGTGTGTTAAAATTTTTTACCCAAATTCATACCTAAACTGGACAGTCTTTTATAAAAAAAATTCGTTGAAAAAATTGTCTTTTTTTTCTTCACAGAAAAAGTAACAAAAACCTTCGAATTTCATTAAATTTTCAAAATTTTCGTAAATTGATTACCGATAACTTTTCTTAAGAAACGCAAAACTAACCAAAGAAAAAAACAATTTTCTTATTTCTTATCGCAATTACTTAAGAATTCTTATCAAACAAACAACTTTCGATTGAAAATGTTTCAGAAGAAAAAAATGAAAATTCGAAATGAATCGAAACCAAAAGATTTTTGTGTTTAACCACCACAACAAGTTGTTGTACATTTGCCAGCAAATGTTGAAAATTGTTATTCTCTCTCGAATTTTAATCAGAAGTAGAAACAAGAAAAGAGATTTTCGAATTTCATAGAAATACACAGAAATACAGAAACCATAAACGAAAAGTTTACACATGATTTTAGCTGCAACACACTGGTATACATACGAGCATTACAAACAGTTGTATTGCATGTAAAGGATGACAGGAGTCGGCTTGCGAATTAGACCGACAATGTTCAATGGAAACCGCAAATACCTAAAACCAATAATTAAAAGAGAACATGGTTTTGTTGGATTTTGTTAGAAAAAGTAGAACAACTAAGTTGTATACGAGGTAAATATGGGAGGTGTAGTAAAAATAAATCTACTGTTGCTTTTCCATTATCCAGGTCTTGTATCCAACATATCCAAAAGAGTCAGAGACATTTTTTTGAGCCTGAAAATCTAGCTTCTAACAATCTGAGTTACAAAATCAAAAGGCATCTATTGAAAGAACATTAGATTTCCTTTTACTACACCCCATATGAAGAAAGTTAGCAAATTTTAAAGTTTTTCTTTTAAAATAAAATAAAAATATTAAATTACTGTAAAGGTAGGCTTAAAAATATCAATATTTAATCCTTTAGAAATTTTCTTTCATTTGCCCTTTTTGCTATATGTACGTTCTTTATTTCATTGGAACGACTGTGTTTAAGAAAAACTTTTTCAATTAACTGAACTATTCATTGACTTTTATTCATACTCACGCATGCATATGTTTGTATGAATAGAACACATGTGGACAGACATACATACATTGGTTTACGTATTCGGGGGAATGTAATTAAAATTTTCACGTGGGATAAAACTGAAGGGCCTTAACAAAAAGCAAATTTGTAGCAGGATTATGAACAGAGGCATCGTCATGTTATACGGCTGGTTAATTTTAGTTTGGTTGGGAAATTCGATCCTGTTTTTTAGAACACAGTGTACGGAAAGTCGTTGTAGTCTATTAGGTAGTGTGTTGGCTTATTAAACGTGTTCAAACCCCAGGTCAGGCATCTCCAACAAAACGAAATACGAAAAAATAGTTCTTCGGCGACTTACTTTCAAAGATTTCATGTTAAGTTTCTCCAAAAAATCTGTCGTTCGGAATCGACTTTAAGCTTTAGGTCCCGTCACTCATGTATAAAATTAACACACACAACCTAAGTCGTATGAGAAGATAGGTCATAAACCTGACTAAATGACCAATTATGTATGAATGTGTGTGTCGGCAAATAATTTCCAAATGGCTTCTAATAACTTGCGCTCTATCGTTATCATTACAGAATATTTAGGCAACTTATTGGACAAATCATATGAATCAATTATGTTCGATACAAGTCCCACATAGGCTATAATGCCTTGTTCAACAGGCTTTCCTGTTTTTTGTCAGCATTTCAAATATATGTTGTTCAAACCCCAGGTCATATTTCTTCGGCGACTTCATTTCAGCAAATTTCTAGCAAAAACCCTGAGAGTAACTAAAAGAAAATTGCCATGAAGAATTTCTCAATAAATCCGTCGTTCAGAGTCGAATTTAAACTATAGGTCCTGCCACTCTTGTATAAAATAAAAACAAACAATATAAGTGATGTGAGAAGCTAGTTCGTAAACCTAATTGAAAGCTTGTAATGACCAGTTATGTATGTATTTATGTAGTAGACAACTTATCGAAAATAAATTTCATAGAAATTTGTTATAAACGCTAGTCTGACAAGGGCATAATCGCGTAGTCAAACAGAGTGTACGATGTTAAACGCGGTCGGCTGGTAAATACTTATTGCAAAACAGAAATCAGGTTACACTCGCATAACCGCAAACCCAGTAAAGGATTCTTAAGGAAAGTGGAAATAAGCAACATGATTGCAATATTATGGTGGCATAGAGCAACTAGAACTGATCAATATTAGCACTGAAATGAAAAATCAGAGTTCAGAAAATACCCCTCATACATACATACATATTATAGTGGAGCAGCATTGACTTTGGCAAGCCATTGACACACTTTATTATAAGGCCACTGGGAACACACTTCAATGCAATGGGGAACAAATCGGCCATAAAATAGGTACTAGAATTAAACAAGAGGGCGAGTATTGCATTAATGCTGGATGAGCGGCTCCTACAAGATATTCACCCTTATTCTGGTTGTCGTCGTCGTCGCCGTCGTCGTCGCCGTCGTCGTCGTTACCAAAAATGATGTCGATAAAATCAGAGTCGACAAAATCAGAGTCGACACAACACAATATCGACAGCACAATATCGACACAGAATACCAAATGTGTGTCGACAGTCATCTATAACTGTCAATAACGACAAACAGAATACCAATTTTAAACTGTCGACGCAAGACGACGTCGACGACGACAACCAGGATAAGGGTGATTATTCAACTCTCTGAGATTTCTAACAAAAACTCTGAGAGAGTTAATAATAATGCCAAGAAAAGTTTGTCGAAAATTTTTCGTTCGGAGTCGACGGTTTAAACTATAGGTCCCGGCACTCATGTATAAAATTAACGCACACAACTTAAGTGATGTGAGAAGCTAGGTTGTAGTCCTGACTGAAGGGTTATAATGACCAATTATGTAAGAATGTGTACATCAGAGATGATCTAAGATGATGATACAAAAATGCGATAATTCGGAACCTTTAAGCTAGATAGCTTTAGGCAGTTTTTTTACATTTTGCTTAAAAAAATAAGGCCTCCGGACATCATAACTTTCACCTAAGCATTTGCAAGGATTTCTTTACTTTTGTAAGACAAATTGCTAAAGAAAATGAAAATATTTTTTAAAGTTTTGTTGCCTAAAACTTTAACGATGTTGTGCATAAAATTTATTGAATTACGATTAGATTTTTAGATTTTTATTATAGGAGAGACATTTTCATGGAAATGATGGTGATTAGACAAAGCATCACAGATTCAAATACTTGAAGAGTTTTTTTTTTGGAGAAGAAAAACTTTTCGCACCAATTGACAAACAAATTTCAGTTAAAACGGAACTGAACGCAAAGGGAAAATTTTCAATGAATTGTAATAAAAAAAACCAAAGAAAAGAAAAGAAAACTTTAAATAATCTTAAGAAAGAATATTAAAGAAGAAGAAGATGAAGCAGAAGAAGCAGTGGAAGAACAAGAGAAAAACGCCTTAAATTTTTTCTTCTTAATAAATAATAAGAAAATTAAATTAGTTTTCTCTCAACTGTTTGTTTAAAAATGAACAAAAAAACAAATACATACACACACATACAAATACTGATGCATGCATATACACACATACATACATACATTCATATTTTGATAGAAATTGTTGACAAAATGTAAGTCATTGTCATTACAAGAGTAATGAATGAAGTGTGGATGACTTTAAAGTGGCGCCAGTTGTGTTATTTAAATACTTGCTGTTCTTATATGTACTTGTTGTTGCTATTGTTGTTGTTGCTGTTTGCATATCATTTTATAAACCAAAACATTCTCTGTCTGTCTGTTTAACTGTCTGTCCAATAACGCTTTATACTAGTAACGCAATAGATTGCCTGACTGAAGCACTAAATGACTGTCATTTGAATATTTTTGCTAAACGGGCGTATGACGTACATTTGCTAGGAATGCCAAAAACGACAGAAAAAATGAAACAGAGAATGGAAAATATTTCTGAATGACAATTTTCTTCATTTCATAGTTCAAAATATGAAAAATTTCTACCGCAACCACTAAAATATTCCTGGTATTTTGTATACCGGTGACGATATAATTTTTTTTTTCTCTTTCTCTGCTTTTTTGTTTTGTACTAAAAAAAGTGCCACACTAAGGATGCTTCAACCATGACAACAAGAGCAACAACCACAAAATATTTGACATACAAATTTACCACCAACTGTTCTTGTATAATTTTTGTGAATCTATTTGCACTCTATAGTAGGCATAATTTGACATCTCTAAGATGGAAAATGTTTTTTAGTACACAAGCATATTCTGTTGAGTGTAAGAGAAATTAAGAAGAGTAAAAGTTTATTACTGGCAGGAATAATTTCTTGAGGTATCACAATGTGCATTCACAGAACACAAAGAAACCCTGATGGTACAAAACACAATTTACGAAAAAAGTTTTTAAGAAAGACAAGTGCATAGCTGATACCTTTGGAAGCCGCCGTACTCTTGTAAGTTGTGTGTTGGCTTATTAGACGTAAATATGACAAAATATATTTCATCAGCGACTTCCTCTCAACAGATTTCTGACAAAAACTCTGAGAGTTAAATAATAAAATTGCCATGAAAAGCTGCTCAAAAATCTGTCTTTCGGAATCCACTTTAAACTTTGTAGGTCCCGCCACCGCCATCTATAAAATGAACACACACAACATCAGTAGTGTGAGAAGTTAGGTCGTAATCTTGACTATACGGCTGTAATAACCATGTACTATGTACATATGTATGTTATGTATGTATGAAGTATACATAACATGCTTTTGGTCCTAATTTTGGTATGCAGGTACCGAATAGATCATTTTATGGTAATGGTTCACAGCTCCCAAGAAACGTCATTCAAGTTTTCGCTGATGGTTCCAGATCACGCAACAAAGTCGGATGTGGAATATTTGTAGCACAATTGAGCATTAGATCGCCAATTGCACTACCAGATTATTGTAATTGTTTTCGAGCTGAAATTATGGCTATTAAGATTGCCGCTGTGTAAAGTCGATATCAGAGTATATCGTATGGTGCTATACCCACATTTACCTTCAGTAAAGTGGCAATTAGATCCCTATAGAGTCATTGTCTAAGAATGCCGGGTGTCTTTGGAGGCGAAAGCGAAATATTCTACAGTTACCCTTATCTGGTATCCTAAACACATGAACATCGAAGGAAACAACAAGCTCGACGCACTAGCTAAAGATGGCATGAGATAGGTCTTCCTCTTTTGTACGTACATACATACCAATATTTTTATATTTTCAATGTGATGTGAGGCCTTACGACTAATAAGCCAACACACTACCTACTATACTATGGCAACTTCTCCTCCTCTTTTGTGGTCCTACAAAACCTTCATTCTTCGGCAGAGGTAAAATGGAATAATGAACCCACTTGTACAGACACCAGACAGATCGACACGGGTATATGCAGAACAGGATTTTAAATTAAACCTATGAAGATTCCATCTAACGCATCTCATTGCATTGATAACGATAAACTGGAGTTCTAGGTATTCACCCCAGGAGACTGGAGTTACTTCATAACGACTTTTACAGAAGCTGCAATGACGAGGAAGAAAACATCTCTGTCATTGTCAGGGGCTTTGGAACCTTAGAAGTAAAATTCTTGTACACCGAGAATTTAGTGAGAGAACTTGTCTAGCCAAAGATGATTTCAGAAAAATTTACAGCTTCATAAGACTCTCGGGATGGTTGAGAGATGCCAAACAGGAGCCAAAATTATGTGTCGGAATAGATAATATCGGTGTTACAATGGGACCTTAAAGAACCCAAGTAAGCTGTTTCCAGTCAGGCAGATGGCAGTTTAACCTAACCCAGCTTAAGGTCTTTTCTCACTCCATGATTATGTCAACAAACAAAATTGTTACCTACAGCACTCGAAGGACACAGAAGAAATTATGGAAAAGGCATTGCATCCGAAAAGTTTGAAATAGTGGACGAAAGTTGCCTCTGAAGATCGACTGCTGGTACCAATCCACAGGCGGTTATTTTTAATGAAATTATATGTGGTTCATAATGGCAATAAATAAATGTTCCATTGATTATTCTCATCCCTTAAGCAATTGAAAACGTACTGCTTTCAAATTTCGTTGTCAGCTAACATTCCCTTGATATTCTTTAATTTTTATTTTCATATTTTTTTAAAATTTGTTTTCGCCGAAATTATTATTTTTTTAAATATTTTTCACTACTGCCACTGCTATTGCTACAGCTTCCATTAACAATTTGACAAACATTTGCAAATAAAAATCTACTCATTCATAAAGAACTTTAAACAACAGCATTGACAACGTATATAATAACAACAACAACAACAATAGAGACATCAACAAATAAGCAACTTTTAGAATGTTGTTTTCATATTTTGAATACAAATTGCTTTATTTGCTCACTCCCAGCCCTGCTCGATGCTATTGCAAAGCGAACCAAAGTAAAGTAAAGCCAAGCAGTAGTTATCAAAAGGAGTGTTTATATATCAGAGAAAAATAAAAATAAAAAACACGGTCACCACCCTCGTTTGATTTCAACCACAAATTTAAACAAAAAAACAAAAACCCTCTTTAAAAAAAAATATAAAATTTTTGCATGCCAACTGTAAAAAAACAAAAATAGCAGCAGCAGCACAAAAAATGTTTGTGAAATTTTTTAAAATTTTTGTTGCAAATCATAAACATTTGACAAAATTGTTTCAATAGGGGCTCTATTTATGTAATAAAGTAAATGTTTGTTGCTGTGTCTGTCTGTCTATCACTCTGATTATTCAAATATGATGAGAGAATATTTTGCTCCTGCAGTGGTTGGTTGCGAAAATAGAAAAAAAAAAAAGATTATAAAACGCGTGCCTTTTTTTTTATTAAATTGTTCCCCTGAGTATTGCAAAAAAATTATTCAGAAAACCTTTATTGACATATACACACACACACATACATACACATTTACTGATATTACCTTACCCACATACATACCTTTTAAAATTGCTACAGTGGAAAATAATAATGAATCCATAATACTTGTCATGTAAATAAATCTCTGTTCAGTTAATATGACATCACATATACAATAATAAAGGAATTGTGAATTACAAGGTAATACCAAACACAGTAGTGGGGAAAATTATAGCAATTTTAATTATCTATCCCGGATGAGTGCGAGTTAATGCTATTTTGAAATTACTTTATAATTATTACACTATGAGACAAAATAAAAAAAAATGAAATACACCCAGCTAATGACATAGCGTAGGTTGTGAGTTTTGTTCAGTAGAACTCAAAAATATTTTTTTTATAATCCTTGAACCCTCCAAACTTGTTTTATTTGATAAAAACTGTTATTTCGGACTTTACGCACAAATTTATTGATTACACAAACATTTCTAAATCAATACTACAAATTTAAACTTTCTTAGAAAGAGGAGAGATGGACCTTTAAAACGGTATACATACATGTATTATTCGGCTTAATATTCTATGAGGTTTGATGAGGTAAAATTGGCAAATGCGAATTTTTGTCATATTTTTTCAAGTTTGTCCATTCATAGTAGCAAACTTTAATTAAAAAATATAAAATAAGTGCGGACATTATGAAAGTGCATTATCTTGCGAAGATATTGACACTTCGTTTGATAAAATGGAACAAATTTCATAACATATAAGTTTGAACAAAATGTTTATGTATACCGTTTTAAAGGCTAATCTCTCCCCTTTCCAAAAAACTTTGGATTTTTAAAATAGTTTAAAAAATATTTGGGTAATTAATAATTTTGTGTGAAAAGATTAAAAATACCGTTTTTGTCAAATAAAAGAAGTTTGTAGGGTTCGAGAAATATAAAAAAAATATTTTTGAGTTCTAATCAACAAAGCTCACAACGTACACTATATCATTTGAGTGTATTTTGACTGTCGCACCGTGTTATTAATCACAAAAGAGAAGAACTTCAATTGTGGCTAAGCAGCAAATACTGCCAGTATGGCGATATCTTTCATCTGAAGAGTCTATTATTCAGTGAAAGGCTTTTCATTTATCAATATGGATCACTTAACAAACGAAGAATGCGTAAAAGTAGCTAAAGCATCCTTCAAAAGTGTTGATTTCAACGTTTCACTGTTCGAAAAAAAATCGGCTGATTATGGGTATCAAATATTCAATCAAATTATAGTATTAAATTGCCAAGATTATAAAGAAATCAGTGCAGACTTGAAACATGCAGATGTAGCTAGGCCTGTGTGTCAATGCAATGTAGGCTCTGGCAACAATATTACTTTTACTAAGTGTTTCGAATATTTTGAATTTGTTGACTTCACTACATTCTCAGCAATTGGGATTATCTTATGGCTCACCCTGGCATAATTTTGATTAGGAGCGGATTTTATCTAGAATCAGCTAAGCATTCATAATGCTTTAGATGTACTGATTGGGTACTCGAGTAATAGGCTGCCAGTGGTTTACCATTTAAAGTCCCCTCCGAACGACAGATTTTTGAGAAACTTTTCATGGGAATTTAATTTACTCCCAGAGTTTTTGAAATATTTGTTTCATATTTCGTTCTATGAGAGCTGTTTGGCCTGGGGCTTGAAGGTCACGTCTAAAAAGCTAACACACTACCTATTAGACTACGGCGAGTTTTATTTATTTGTTTTGCTTAAAACAACTTTTAAAACTGAAAATTGAATAATGCTTTGTGAGCCAAAATTTTAAGGATGCATTATTATCTGTTGATTCAATAAGGTAATGGTCACCATTCGCCTTTTAGCAGTCTTGTGATAAATGCTGTGAGATTAACTCATTGCCATTGAAAAGCTGTTGTTTTTTGTCGTCATTAAATTATAAGTCCCACCACTCACGCATAAAATTAATACACCCCATATCGGTGATGTCAGAAGGTAGGACAGAATTCTGCATACATGATTGTAATATCCAAGAGTGGCATATTCTATAAAGATCATAAGGCCATTACGAATTCGCTCCACCAGGGTCTATTCGAACCAAACTGAACTGAATTAATTACAGATCTTGCTTTTCCAACCAGCTTCTTCTACACTTAACGATGCTGTATGTAGAACAGTCTGTCTAGTGTAAGCAATTTTATACTATCAATGTCAGATTTTGTCATAATGTGGCTAATGCACTTCAATTCTTTATTTTATTCATTACTTCATGTTTATTAGGGTAATGCATGAAATATATGAGGCTTTAAACGGTCTAATTTATGGGCAAATTCGTGTCAAGTGACCCAATTTTTAAAATCGATGTCTTCCGATTTGGATGAAATTTGCACCAAGGTTAGTACTATTGGATAGTAGGCCAGAAACAAATTTTCAGCTCTATCAGTCAAGAACTGCCGGAGTTAGAGGGCGTCAAAGTTGGACATTTTGGTCATACAGTGTTTTTTTAAAATGTGTGTAACTTTCCACCTATTGGTCCTAGCAAAAATTTTCCAAAGGATATTAGATAGCTATTTCTTCAATCTTTCCAAAAATAATTTTTTTAAAAAAATTTTTTTTTTATTTTTTTTTAAATGAATTTTTTAAAAATTTTTTTTTTTCAATATGGGCCTTTTTTTTCTTTTTTTTTTTCTTAAAAGAAAGCTTATAAAATTTCCTTTAAGGCCTTCATAATCGCTTAATGGGATGCGAGTGGGATATCTATCAAAAAAATTAATGGGGGAAAATGAAAATGGTACATGTGCCAAATATTGAAAAATTTTATTCTTGAGTTAAAAAATAATTTTTTTAACTTAAGCGATTATGAAGGCCTTAAAGGAAATTTTATAAGCTTTCTTTTAGGCAAAAAAAAAAATTTAAAAACAAATTAATTTAAAAAAAAAAATAAAAAAAAAATTTTTTTAAAAATTAAAAAAATTATTTTTGGAAAGATTGAAGAAATAGCTATCTAATATCCTTTGGAAAATTTTTTGCTAGGACCAATAGGTGAAAAGTTACACACATTTTAAAAAAACCCTGTATGACCAAAATGTCCAACTTTGACCCCCTCTAACTCCGGCAGTTCTGGACTGATAGAGCTGAAAATTTGTTTCTGGCCAACTATCCAATAGTAATAACCTTAGTGCAAATTTCATCCAAATCGGAAGACATCGATTTTAAAAATTGGGTCACTTGACACGAAATTGCCCATATACTGATCGAAAGCACACTTAAAAATCTTAACTAAACTTGCTTAGTAACGTACCCACCAATATGAAAATTAACTTCTTTCGAATAGATGATTTTTTTTAGCAAAATCGACATCATTGTGCAGTTTCTCGTTGGCCCAAATAAATTCCAATAAATTTCACAGTTGCTCAAGCGTAAAAAGATTCATTACGTATTGGAGATAATATACTGAATTTTGTGACAGATAGTTCAAGTTTAAATCGATAGATGGCCCACCCTATACATGTGATATACTATTCTCCATAACTATTGTAAGCTAGTCTTTGGCGAAATAAATTTATTCATATAAATTTGCTTAAAAATATATCTTCTGAACCTTAAAATAGAATCAAAATACATGCCTCTTTACGTTAATTCAAGACTCTTGCCTGCTTTGGATCCAAATTTTACAGGTCACAGGTATTTAAAGAATTTTTTCAATAATAAATTTACCCGGCATATGTATGAATAAAATGATAAATATCATGACAATAGAAAATCTTTTTATTGTATCCTGTTTTACTGACAAAAGAAAAAAAGGAGAAACAAACTTTAAAATCAAAATCAAACGCCACAGGAGCGACTGTTACTGACAGATCCTAAGCTTCAAACAATGAACACCAGGATCTGCAGCAGAAAAAAAGGACAATCTAACCACACGCATCAATAGAAAAGGCTCATGTGTAGGTTTTTTTCAAATACAATATGAATGAATAAATGAATGAATGACTGAATGACGGACTGAATGAATGAATAGAATGAAAGCTTTTTTGTATGATTTTATTTCCTTTTTTTTATAAATTTTTTGTGATTTTATTTTTAATATTTAACCGTGAGTTTTTGTTTGTGTTCACATTGTTCACATCTGATGATAATATTTGCTGAGTGTTCACTTGTATTCTCTTCTCTTTTTTTATTGTTATTGTCCCGTGTGTATTATTATGAAGGTATACAATACATTGGGATTTATAGATTGGGTTGTAAGGATTTTAGATCACCTACAACAGTATATGAAGGCAATGGCTGCCTATCGATGATTTGGCAACACAATTTTGAATGCCCGATTTTACTTTTTAAATACGCATTAATCAGTAATAACAACAACAATACATATTAATTTAAAAAAACTATACAAAAACAGTGCTTTGACATGTCTTTGACAAGGTCTGCAGTTGAGATCACTGGAAAGGTTTATATAGCGTGGCCCATGTAAAAGTTGACATTTAAAAGTGCAATAAAACAAAAACGATTTGATATTTTACTAAATTTATTATTTTGTTGTGAAGTACAATTGTTATGATTAGAAGTGGAATTTTATTTAATTCACATGGCTACAGTGGCTGGCCTTACAGTACCTCATTCGATCGGAGCAATTTTCGTGCACTTTTTCGAGTGTATGGGGTTGTATCTTGGCAATGGCATCACGAATGTTGGTCTTCAAATGCTGAATTGTCTCAGGTTTATCGGCATAACACTTTCCTTTAAAATAGTCCAACGGTGTTAAATCACAGTTCCTTGGGACCGAATTGACATCACCATGTCGCGCTAATTAAACGGTCATTAAACGTTTGTGGCAATAAATTGATTGCGGCATGAGATGAATGACAAGTTGCACCATCCTGTTGAAACTAAACATTGATTACATCAATACCCTGAAGATCGGGTACAAAAAAATTGGTTATCATGGTGCGATAGGGGTCTACATTGACCATAATGGTTGTGCTGTCCTCATTTTCAAAGAAATATGAGCCAATGATGCCTTCGCTCTACAAGAAGCACCAAATAGTGACTTGTAATGGGTGGATTGGCTTCTGTAAGACCACGTAAGGATTTTCTAAGCCCCTAACTCAGCAAGTTTGCTTATTAACGTACCCACCAAGTTGAAAATGAAATGAGCTTCATCAGAAAATATGATTTTTTCGGCAAAATCAACATTATCGTGCAGTTTCTTGTTAGCCCAGCTAGCGAAGTGAAAACGAAGAGGATGATCATGCGGCTTCAGCTCTTGTACAAATTGAACTTTGAAAGACCTCATACGGAGATCTCTTCGCACAATTCGATGTAAACTAGTGCGTGAAATGTTCAATTCTTGAGAATGATGACGTGTTAATGTTAATGGATTCTCTCTCACGCCCACTGTCAGCTACAGCTTCAAAATTTTCGGGTGTACCTAGTGTACGAGCATGCTCACGTCTTGTAGTAGTTTCACAAGCTTTAGCAATAAACTTGCATATACCGGTCACTGTTGGTCCTTCTCAGCGGCCAAATTTTATACGAAATTTTCCTGCAATTTCCGACCAATTAATTGTCTTTGTTTTGGAATGGATATACGCTCATGGATATACGCTCAAGCGTATATCAATTCATCACGTTTAGTGGAGATAATATACTGAATTTTGTGGATGAAAAGAATAACATAAGTATTGTCAGATTCGAAATAACCGATGGCTTAAATTTCAATCGATAGATGGCCCACCCGATAAAAATAACATCAGGAAATTAACTTTTCATATGTAGTACATATTGGGTCTACACAATATTGCCTAAACGATCAAGTCGACTCAATTCAATAGAATTTGTTGACCAAAGAAAATCTATTTGTTTGTTATTTAAAAAAAAGTTAACGTGTCCTAAACAGAGCTAAAAGGGTTTACATTGTACGAGTGCAAGTATTTTGTTTAAATAAATATTTTTTAAAACTTTTATTTTAAAACAGTGTAAGAGTGTGGATGAGTAAATGTGTGTGTGTTTTATTAAACAATAAAAATCATTCATGTTTAAAAATTGATAACAAAATAAAGAAAACAACAATTCATAGAAATAGCCACACAAACTAAAAAACAAAAAAAAAATATGGGCTTTAGAAACCGTATTTAACCGTAAAGGATTTAAATTTTGTTTATTTTCGTTATGGATTCGTTGGTAAATAAAAAAATTCATAAACAGTAAAATAGGAAATATATGTATATGCAAGTAAATGTGTATACAAATGTGCATGTGTGCGTATGTGTATGTATGTAAGGGGTGATTTTTTAAGAGCTATAGGAAAATTTTTCAAAAAAAACACATAAAATTCAGAAAAATGCATGAAATCTTTATTTGAATCGTTAGTACGGTCCATATAATTTAATGTTTGAAGATTATTTCATGCAAATGTTGACCGTGACTGCGCCTCAAATGGTCCATCCGCTTAGTCCAATTTTGGCATACTCTTTCCAACATTTCGGCCGGTATCTCACGAATAAATGCTTCAATGTTTTCCTCCAATGCGTCAATTGAAGCGGGCTTGTCTGTATAGACATGAGCTTTAACATAGCCCCACAAAAAATAGTCTAAAGGCGTTAAATCGCACGATCTAGGCGTCCAATTGACCGGTCCCGAACGTGAAATAAAATGTTCACCGAACTCGCCTCTCGATAAGTCCATTGTTACGCGTGCTGTGTGGCATTTTGGACAAATAAAAGTTGGATATCATCCAACTCTTACATTTTGGGCAAATAAAAGTTGGATATCATCTCACGGTAGCGCTCACCATTCACAGTTACGTTACGATTCGCAGCATCTTTGAAGAAGAACGGTCCAATGATGCCAAATTCAATGATTTGAAAGCGTTGTTCGTTTGTAAGACGATTCATGGTTAAATTATAGACCAAACTGAAGATGTTTGACAGTGAAACAAAACACGAAACGTGCGTGAGCTGTTTAAACCAGTGTTGCCAAAAAGATAATAGCTAAAAAATCACCCTTTATATTAAATGGCAAGTTACGTATAATTTTAGCTTTTTTTTTAATAATAAAACATTATTTCCTGGCTTAAATCCCTACAAAACAAATGACTGATTATTTTAATGGTAAAATTAAACACTACCACTATATGTACATTCGTATGTACATATACAATGTATGTATGTATATTGTATTTACGTATCTTATTTGTGTGCGTGATTGCCTTTATGTATGTGTAAGTCATCTGAAAAAAAGTTCATCAATCATTTTGAGTGACTGCCTGTATATTTAACTGTCTGTTATGCCTGTCGTCTTATGTCTGTCTGTCAGTCTTCATATTAAACTAATATACCGGGTGCTACAAAACTAATGTCACAATGTTTATTCTTTAAATTACTTTAAATGTAAAAACATTTGGTTTTCAAACTTGATATTAAAAATAGAACCCATTGAACAAAATTTGAACAATAATTGGGAGTTCTAGTATTGGCCCGTGTATTCAGATGCTTTCACTCTCTTGTCGACGTCATAAGTTCTAGAAATTACCATTCATACCTTAGACTTTCTAAACCATTTTCACAATATACTCAATACAACCCTTCTGACAGGAGGACCTAGCTTCTCACACCACTTATGTTATGTGTGTTAATTTTGTACATGAGTGACGGGACCAACAATTAAAAGTCGACTCCGAAAGACAGATTTTTAAGAAACTTTTCATGGCAATTTTATTTAGTCTCAGAATTTTTGCCAGATATCTGCTGAGAGGAAGTCGCCGAAGAAATATTTTTTCATATTTCGTTTTGATGTATGCCTTGGGGTTTGAACCGTGGTCTCACATCTAATAAGCCAGCACAATACCTTCTAGAATACGGTGAAACTATTATCACAAGCCAGACGTTATTCGATGTTTGTCCATTAATATTTTATTTACCGCTGTCAAGTTTTTGCCAGAAGAAGGTGTTCTGAAGCTTACGCAAAGAGAGAGTCGTTCATTGGTATCTTTACTTTTGAATCAATTTTTTACTAGTTCTACTTGGGACATTAGATACACCAATATATTCCGATTCCTATCATACCAAACATTATACCGTCACAGGTTTCCGTAGCTTAGTCTGCATATGGAACCCATACACCAAGCTTTTCATTTTATCCTGCTCTACTCAAGTTAGGCTGCGGTAAGTATTATCAAGGATAAAAATATCTGTGGAGGGGATATTACCACACTTATCTGTCAGAACACTGGGTTCTAATGGTATAAGCATTCTTATCTGTCAGAATATTGGGTTCTGAAGTAACAAACTCCAAGAAAGTTTATTAGTACTCTACACGAGCCACCCCTTTGAAGACTTGTGACCATATTATTGGCAACGCAGTTATGGATTCTGTCAACGCCGTGTAGATGGCTTTGGATACGGGAATTGTGAAGTAAATTTGGCCAAACCTGAATATAGTCACAAGGAAACGAAAAGAATGCTCTAATTTCAAAGGAGCACACTCAGTATCATGGAGTCATGTGTTGTGGGCACTCATTCAAGATGTATTGATCTTGGACATATTGTCAATGGCTTCTGTGGAAGCTATAGAGATGAGGAACATTGCGAAACTATTATTCACTTGTGTACTTGCTAGGAGTCTAAATCGCTTTGTTAGTAGCTCCGAATGGTTCCGTAAGTAGGGGGATATATGGTCCAAGTGTGTCCATCCAAGTTTATCTACTTCCTTATTCAAGAGCATTTTTGTGCAATGGTAAGTACCTGGGCAATTGAAAACCAAGGTATTTACAAACTTTATAAGCTAACTTTTTTCTTTTGGATAAACCCTGATAACGATTCTCTAATCAGATGACTCAAACTCAGCGTGCTGTTTTGATTCAACTTTATTACTCTACTTTTAGACAAAATCGGCCAAGAGAGTCATTTAATTTTTCTGTCAATTCATTAGTCATAAGTAAAGGATTGAATTGTATGGGCAGATAGGTTCCATAAGGGCTTAGCTTGTATTACTCAATTCACTGTCAAGCCTGGCAAAATGCACAGCAAAACCCTCAAGATTATATTGACTACCGCTGTAAGTAACTCGGTTATCTTCTTTATCAGTAACCAAGTGAAAAT
The DNA here is from genome assembly GCA_927399465.1 of Sarcophaga caerulescens. Lineage (NCBI taxonomy): Eukaryota > Metazoa > Arthropoda > Insecta > Diptera > Sarcophagidae > Sarcophaga > Sarcophaga caerulescens. The sequence continues at coordinate 17,072,792 of OV656872.1, forward strand.
ATAGTCGCATAAAGGTGCAACATCGAACTTATTTTTTAATTCTGATTTAATCAAAGAAGACCGTAATTGATTATTTTCATCAATTAAATTGCCAGACAGTAAGAAATTCTTAGCATATTGGCTTCTATCGAAATCATCTTAAGCCATACATTTACTGTTTTGGGCACCCAAAAATTCTTCATCTCAATTTCTCAAGTGCTGGATAATCAAAACTAAGATTCTCTGTGATCTTTTCTTTTTTCTCGTTATAACAGTTTCGGCGTTGTGTTGTGACGCATTTTCAGCCTCCAGACGTATGTACATACAGTCGTGGACACACAATTAAGTCACTTAAGCAAAATTTTCATTTTTTGTAAAAATTAAAAAGATTTAAGAAGAATGGAAACAAAAACAACTAATATTTATTAATTTCATATGCTTAATAATTAATTAACAACAAAAACTTAAATAGTTATTCATTATAAAAAATGTTTTGGTACGAAGTTGATATCAGACTTAAAATTTAAGTGGACACATAATTAAGTCATCTGAAAAAAAATTATTGAAAATTTAATTTAATTGCTTTATTTTTCACCCAAACTATTTTGAACCTTGAATATTTTGTGGGGCACCCTTTTTGGCGTATTATTTCAGTACATCTTTGTGGCATTGAGTTGATTAAATTGCGACACTGCTCAGGACTAATGTTATTCCCTCCTGCCAGTATAACCTGCAAAGTGCTTTTTTGCTGCTAGGTTTTTTGGCTGCAACTGCTCGTTCCAAAGATTTTCAATAGGGTTCAGATCGAGACTTTGAGCTGGCCAATCAAGAACCCTTATTTTTTCCTCAGCAAAATGACCATTGCTGAAGATAAAATCAGCCAGGATGAGTGAAGCTGACCCATTGCTCACATCTACTCAGATTAGATCGTGCATTGAGTTGGAATACTCTGTTAAATATCGGCAAGGACCGTAAGAAGACGCTTGGCTGAAAATAATCTCCATGGACGTATTGCGAGAAGAAAACCTAATGTGTCCAAAAAAAATATTCAGCAACGCTTTCGATTTGCCAAAACCCACCTCCATCAGATGACTTAATTATGTGTCCACTTAAATTTTAAGTCTGATATCAACTTCGTACCAAAACATTTTTTATAATGAATAAGTATTTAAGTTTTTGTTGTTAATTAATTATTAAGCATATGAAATTAATAAATATTAGTTGGTTTTGTTTCCATTCTTCTTAAATCTTTTTAATTTTTACAATAATAAAAAATGTTTCAAAGTGAGTTAATTGTGTGTCTACAAGTGTATGCTCGCAGAGACCAGTATTCCGATATTAGAGCTCTGAGGTGCCTAAGATGGAACCATAAAAACTATACACCTTTCCAGTCATCTGACTAAGGTTTTGATTGTGTTCGAAGGAAGATTGTAGTCTCCAACAACATTGTATAAAATTTTTGTTATGACCATACTTTTGCGCCACCTTGTAAATGTAAATGTTTGCAATCAAGTCTTTTTCCTTTCCATCTTAAGTACGTACCTTTTGGTTTGTAATTTGCCACTTTGTTATTGCTATGTACAGCCTGTTTGCTGTTATTGTTGTTGTTGCTGTTGTCAGTTGTCGGCTGAAGGTTAAAATGACTGAAAAAAAACACACATACACCAGAAACAAAGAAAACTTTCATTACATCTATAGACAAATGTCTTCCACATACATACCTCACAAGGAACTATAATTTGAACACAAATTTTATGATTAATAACCTGCAGTTCAAGCAGTGCGCTCGTTACACTTTTCAACATTAAAGTTGTGTTAAAATTATTCTGTATATAAATGTATATCCTATATTGCAGGCATTCATATACATTTGGCTGATGTTATAATTTCCGAATTGAATTTTCATGAAAAACCCTTAGAAAAGTATACAAAAAAAGAACAAAAAGTTTTAAATGAAAATGAAGTGAAACTGTGTGTTTAAACTCATCGTAGAAAAGTTTCTCTTGTGCAAACAAATTAACTAAAAAGTGCTTGATGTAGAGATTTAGTTTAAGGATTACATTAAAACATTAAAACACTTTTCGATAATGTACTATACCTTCCAGTTTTTTTTATTATAATATTGTTATATGTGGATATTACACCGTGTACAGTGGGACAAAGTAAAGAAATTTTACAGAAATTTACAAAACAAAAAGGAATGCAAATGAAAGTTATTGAAACAGGCAACTTGAAATGGAATCCTTTTAGATTCTTAACATCTTCACTGTGAATTAAGAAATTAGAAAACGTTTCATTACGTACTTTTGCGAGAAAATGAAGGAGTCCAATGAGGCTAATTGACTTCGAAAATTAAAGAAAATCAACGACAGTATTTTAGGGCTATTAACACGTTCACTGTCCAAGGTAAACACTGGGGAGTGCCCCACACGTCCGATTTTTTTTTTTGCATAATCGGTGTATTTCAGATAAGCCCCAATATATATAAATATCTACATCTTTTAAAATGTATATAAATAGCTAAAAGGGTGTTTTTGTTAATAGCCCACATATGGGCTGTGGACTCCATGAAACAAAATCTTCTATAAATCGTTTTCAGAGTACACAGACCAAATGTGGGCTGCGAATATTTTTAGCTTTTATAATACATTTTTGGTACACAAGTCTACCATTGGCTAACTATTTGCTCCAACGTAAAACCGATCTTTGTGGAACTTTGAGAAAAAAACGTAAGGACTTGCCTTTATTGGTTAAAAACAAGAAACTAAAGAGAGGCGAGCAAATCGCTGCTCAAAAAAGCCATGTCACTATCCTAAAGTGGAAGGATAATAGGGATGTCCTTATGTTATCTACATGCGACGCAAATGAACAAACGATGTCCAGAGGCCGAAACCAACGTCTTAAACCGAATATGATACTGGAATACATCCAAACTGTCAGGTCCACGTCAAAAAAACGAGATTTCCTCCATGTCCCAGCACATATTTTGTTTTTTATGGTCTGTTCTGTGAAGTCCAAGTCAAATAAACGATGTCCTCTCAACGTCCACAATTTTAAAGCTCTTTAAATTTGTATGGGTAAACAGCCCACATATGGGCAGTGAACTGCTGGTGCTTTCGGTTCATAGCCCATATATGGGCTGTGGACAGTGAACGTGTTAAATCGGATAATTATTCAAGGTTTATCTCAAATGAGGAAACACTTTTGGATGCACATTTTCCTGGTAAAAGTGAACACAATTGCAACACCCCTAGAGCTATGGTTTTGTGCAAGTCGCCTGTAATTTAAGTGAAAACACACCATTCGTTGAACCACTAAGTTGTTCTGCAGGAAGCATTTGATGTGGTGATTCTTCCTTATTTTACTCTCATGTACCTGTTAAGTAGAGAGAGGCAAGCAGTTGTATTGGATGTCCTCTAAGCTGCTATTGTACCAGAGGGCTGAGTTGTTTTGACATCAGACCCCTGCCGTAATACTAGGAAGCCATTACTTATTCACCTCAACTACACGGTTCCTTATCGAAAGAAGATTTAATTTTCAGGATTCCAATAAAGTCAAGCGATACAGACATTTACGACACGGCCCTGGCCCTAAAATGCAGGACAGAGTAGGCTATGAAATGGGTATGAGTTCTGACATTAGACTTTCGTGTAGATGTTGTAGTGTTTTTCGGTCGGCTATCAGCATCGTATTGAAGGCGACGCAATGTTTGTTGGATGGTAGGATTTTAACTGAAAATCTCTTTTTTATTCAGACTGGCACGCTTCTCAACGTCCATCCTCAGTTAAGGATGCCAGGAATTTCTTTCTAAGAAAAATTTTAGATCCTTCAAAGTCTTACAAGTTTCAGGACAAAGAGTTGACGACGGACATTGTTTTGCTGATGAAATGGTCAGAGCTAGTCAGCTAGTCTGCTAACATAAACTATATTAGAACTTTAGACTGGCATGTCTTTCTTTTCCTGTATTTTGATGATTGTTTCAAATTCGTTGGGATTGGCTTCGTTATACATTTTTATAAGCTCTTGGTGTTTCGTACTAATTTTTTTTATGGTCTGGACTTTTTTTTTAATTTTTAATTTTTTTTTTGTTTAAAATTTATTTCAGCCTACTGTATTGCTATTGACTAAACCCGGTATATAAAACGGATAATAACAATAAAAAAAATACAGAGAAAAGAAATCCACTTAAAAATAACATTTTCAGTAAAAATTTGCCAAGCACTTTAGAATTAACCGACACATTTAGCCACAGACTCCATAACCATAACCCTGGCATATACCTCTACACGTATAGGATGTAATGCCACGTATGGCACCTCTCTACCACTAATGAAGTTGCCGGTTCTAGTGCCTTCTAACAGAGTAACACTGGCAAAAAAAAAATACTCACAACAGGGAAAAGTTGAACTGATCCACCGATAAGTGCTGACAAAGGTACGACACTTAATTTTTTTTTTTCTTTTTTGCTTCTTTTTTCTTTCACGAATGAATGATAACAACAACTAGTTGAAGGAGAAAAAAAAGAGAAAGGAATTGACTCCCTAGCCATACAACCACTTGAGTTAAGCTTCAACATGAAACTCCAAATGAATTTGCGTATAACTTTGCTGCCACATAATGTATGTTTAATGGCTACGTGTGTGTGTGTGTGAGAGTGAGTGTGTGAGTAAATGTATTTAACTTTTACCTCTAATTGAAACATTAAATTTCACATCACGTACACGGTGTTAGACAATGAGCCACCACCACTGCTACTCTATGTATACTTAGACACTTAGAGGGTCCCTTACTTTAAGGCAAGATATGCCACTGCTGCACTGCTTTAACCTAGCAAACATGACATCATCTCTGTAACACTAGTCTACAACTAAACAAACAAAAACACATCGTTCAAGTATCAGTAACAACAATCAGTTGCTGCAAGTTTAACCGTCATGACGGCAAGGACGATGATGATGATGAAAAAGGACACCAAAAAAGAGGAAAGAAAAACTCCAATACTGTTTAATATGTCCTAAAATCACTTTTTTCCTTGGTTGTAAATGTAGCAGGAGTAAAAGGTATTTCAAGACACCTTTGGTTAGCTTGGCAAAGATGGCAACTCTGATTATAAGCCCGTTTATAAATATGTGAGTGTAAATGTGTGAGATTGTGTTAAGTAAGCCACATAATCTATTAAATGTTGAATATAAAATGATTATCTCGGCAATTTTTATCTGCTTTTTTTTGTAGATTTTTTTTTTTTCATTTAGTGTGTCTGGCTATGAGTGGCGTATTTTGAAGAGGATCCTTTTTTATTATGTAGCGGTTCGTGCCACAAGTACACGAATTATAACCTGTTATTATAGGGGAGACAGGAAACAAAAAGGTAAAATGTAAGTAAATCGCATTATTTTGTTAAATGAGTATCAAGTATTTAAGGAAATTGCAAATTATGTAATTGAAGTAATTGGAACAAGTTGTTAAACAGAAAAAGTATTTTAAAAAGAAGAGATTACAGCCGTAAAGATTATATTATACTAAGGCAGGAAATTAGCATTTTTTAAGGAACTTTCCAATCAAAATCAAATTCAATTAAAATTCAAATTTTTTATCATAAGAGCCTAAATAGCAATTGGTTTGCTACCTCTCTTGCCAGTCTATAGGAGAGTTTCGAACTCTAGTCTGAACGACAGATTTTTGAGAAACTTTTCATGGCAATTTTATTTACTCTCAGGGCTTTTGCCAAAAATCTGCCAAAAAAAAAAGGTTTTTTTTTATATTTCGTTTTGCTTGAGATGTCTGAGGTGTTGTTTAAGCCGAGGCCGCACGTCTAATAAGTCAACGCACTACATACTACGTACTAGACTATGGGATTGTTGCTCGTCGATAAGTGGAAATCTGTGTAGATGTACATTTTTAGAGAATCAAAAAAAAAATTTTTTTTCCTGTGAAGTTCAATTGTGAGCTGACCTCACAGTACCTCATTTGATCGGACAAATTTTCGTGCACTTTTTCGAGTGTATGGGACGTAAATATCTCGGCAATAGCATCACGAAAGTTGGCCTTTAAATGCTCAATTGTCCAACGGTGTCAAATCACAGCTTCTTGGCGGCCAATTGACATCACCGCTTCGGCTAATTAAATGGCCATCAAAGGTTTGACGCAATAAATCGATTGTGGTATGAGATGTGTGTCAAGTTGCAACAACAATACCATTAAGAGCGGATACAAAAAAAAATCGGTTGTCATGATGCGATACGTGCCTCAATTGACCGTAATGGTTGCGCCGTGCTCATTTTCAAAGAAATATGAGCCAATGATGCTTCCGCTCCACAAGCCGCAACAAACAGTAACTCGTAATCAGTGCATTGGCGTCTGTAAGACCATGTGTGGGTTTTTTGAGCCCCAAATACGGCGATTTTGTTTATTAAAGTACCCATCACGATGAAAATGAACTTCATCAGAAAAGATGTTTTTTTTGGCAAAAGCAACTTCATAGTGGAATTTCTCGTTAACCCAAATTTCTAATAAATCCAAAAATCTGAAAAATCGATTCATTACATTCAGTGGAGATAATATATTGCCAGATTCGAAATAACCAATGGTTCAAATTTAATCCGATAGATGGCCCAATAGGACTTAATCTTTATTGCCATCACTCTTGTATGTCATCGAATTATTCTTAACATATCAGAATGTGGATATCCAATACTTGCATATTTAAAGTTTAAACTGAAGAGAGTTATTAAATACAGTCTAAGATAGTACAACAATTCTTGCTTTACTTTACGCACTGACCTTATGTTCTAAGCCCACAGACTGAAATATGTTTACAATTCTCTTCATCGTTTTTAATTTCCCTTAAAAAATTCTAAAGACTCCACGTGAATATTTCGCATTAGCGAAAGCATTTGATTTTTATTTGCTTACAAATTATAAGTAAATTTGAAGATTTAAACAAAAGCCATGATTTCCTTCAAAAGAAAAGAAAACATTTTTAAGTTGACCATTATCAAAGCAATTTCTGAATAATTTATTCACGTTGTCGTCTTGTTACACTCCAGAGAACATGTTTCCTTTTACTGACTTATTGCACGAGACAGCACAACCACACCTTCTTGCTTTAGAACAGGGAAAAACAGAGAAACGACGACGAAGAAAAAAAACTGACTATTTAAACAAGATATTCTCACTCTCTCTCTCTCTTCTCTAACAACAAAATATTGTAACTGAAACCCACAAAAATATGTAGAAAAAAAGGAAGTTACCGGGAAGAACTTGTGCAAGAAGGAAGAAAAATTATTACGTGGGGGGGGGGGGGTGGTAGGGGAAGTGAGCAACGCGACATTTAATTTAATTTCGTGCTTCTTGATTTCTTCATTTTGTATACAAATAAACCATCTTAAGAGGGGTAGAGCACAACCATCTCGTCTAAGGACCTTGTTAAGGATGCCACTAACAGTGGTAATACATCAGCATGACTACGAATATTACCAGCACTTAAGTTTTTCAAAGCGAAGGTAGAAGACGATACGTAGCATTCATTGTGGCATTCATCTTAACGTTTACACTTGGTCTGGCCTGGCGTGTAGTGTAGTGAGAGCAGTTAATGGCATTGGCCATCATGACCATGATGATCATAATCATAAGTAATAACCAGCAATAAAGCAACTTTACATTGGCGTTCATATCTACTACCTTTACCTTCTAGCAGTTGTTGTTTTTATTTTAAATTTATTTATTGTGGTTGTTGTTGTTGTTGTTTCATTTGTAATTTTAATACTTGTAGTTGTAGTTGTTTACCATCCAATAGCTTGGACTCACAAATCACAGCAATTTCTTGCCTGAGTTTCTTGCTGGAATTAATGCAGTTTTAAGACCCCCGTAAATACTACACAGAAGCAAAGGAAATGCTTTGATTTTGGTACAGGAAAACCGATAGGAAAAGAGTCTAAGACAAGCAATATGTTTTACAAAAGACTTCTGGTATTTTTATTTATTTACTTAACGTTTTTGTTGTTGTTGTTGTTGTGTTTTTATTAGACCAGATTTTATTTCGTTAGATTTTTATGCCTTCATTTCAAGTTCACTTGATTGTTTTTGACTTGTGCGTTCTTAGGTGGGGTATTAAAAATTAATTAAAAATTCAATTCAATTGTTTTAACCTGTCTTAAATGTATACGCAACGTAAGCAAATTTATTGTGGAGGATAAATTATTACAAAATCATACATAAGTATTGCATGTTAATGGATATATTTTATGGATCTCTTTGTAGCAAATAACTTCGCCAATATGCTCGGTGTGCGTCTTTGGTGTGAATCGAACCTACGACCCTCACTCTAATAGACTAGCACACTACTCCGTAGGCACTTTGTAGCAAGTAGACCACAATTCAATGAAGGAACTTAACACTGCACTATCTTAAATCGCTTTACTATCTTAAAACAATAGCGTTTAAGACAAATGTATCTAATAAACCATTGTTTTAGAAGTCAAATCAGCTAGGCAGGGAAAATAAGATTACCCTGCTATAGGAATTCGCTGCAATAAGCAGGCTGATAAGCTTGCGATGAAGAGCAGCCATGCCGCTGATTGGACAGAATCTTACTTTAAACTAGTAGGAGGAGTCGGGAAGGTTACACTCGGCGAAAGGAGATATAAAGAGAGACGAAGGCTCTCTCAATTCAAAACGATTGGTGACAGTCCAAACTTTTGCTTGTTAATTACAAATGGAAAGATTTGGGTCATAAGAAACTAAGTTCGTAATACTGAATTGAGGGTTGTAATGAGCAATTATATACATACATATATGTATGTTTATCTTCTGAAATAATTGCCAATTTAGCATCATTTGTTTCGATTTTTTTCAATTCTCTAAAAGCTGATAATCTTTTCACCTACAGAGTATGTGGTTGTTTGAAGTTCTTAGCCAGTACATGTGTAGAAATCGTCTGCACCTAGTCTAATATCCAAATTGACCGAAAAATATCCCTGAATGTGCAACCAGACACGAAGCCGTAATTTGCCATCGAAAAAATGCTCGGTCACATATTGCGGCACGAGTCAAAAACTATTTGGAAAACAGTGGATGGGATGTTTTGCCTCACCCGATGTATTACGCAAAATTTACCGCTTCTGACTACCATTTGTTTTCGATTACAGCAGAACGAACTCACTGAAATGTGAGAGGCAGGTTCTTAAAAATTCGCTTGCTTCATACTTATGTAGATACAAAAGACGATCGCTTTTTCATAAATTTCTAAAAAAGTAGAAAACAGTTGTAGCTTCCGATGGCCTATACTTTTAGTGACATGTTTTATCAAAAAACTATAGCAAGCCATAGGCACCTAGGCACATAACATCCCGATTCAGTCCCCCAGTAGCTCTACTCCTCCCAGGCCGTAGAGGTGGCATATTGTGGGATCAGGATCGCCCTTAGAAAGTGAACCTAATCTAGCCACAGCATTCGCCGCCTCATTACCAAGCATAGCGTTATGTCCCAAGGGTTTTTAAATTATGCCACCAATTTCAGTCTGGATCCTATCGGCATTTTTGTATCCATTTTTAGTGTTTTATTCATTACTCTGCCTTGTGCTTGCCAATTAGGGCTTGCAGAAGCCGTGTTTTATTAATTTTTTAATTTTTTTTTTGTATTTGCGGAGTCATAATACGTACGTATTTACATGTAGCAAACCAAAAATTAAAACGGATGTTTTAAAATTAATTAAAATATCCTTCAACATAATACTGAAAAGTATAAAAAACGTTTTCCGTTGACCATTTAAGCTGCTGTTGTTAACTTTTTAAACACATTTCCGTAATGAGCATAAAACATGTCCGTCATGACTTCCGTTGAAGCAAATATATGAGTATGTGACCCGGTAACAGAATTATATTTCATTTAAATACACTTACTTCTTGGCTAAAATATTTAAATATTCTGTTCGTTTTGTTTTTTTTTTTTCTCGGGCATTACAATACAATAAAGAAATCATAATAAAAACTTTTAAAATTTTTTATGGAAATTTTTTTTTTTGTTCGTTTCGTTTCTTCTAATTGTACAGAAGGAAATATTTTTGTTAAGTTATTCCGGTCTATTGTTTTTATGGCAGTTTGTTGGCACTTTGTTAAAAGAAAGAACACCTGAAAGTATTCCCACTACTTGTTTAAGTTCAACATAAAATTCTTGATTTTAGTAACAAATTTTATAGATTTTTTGTTGCTGTTCTTTTTTTTTTTTTTTGTCGCATAATTTTGTAACCTTAGAGCAGAGGATTTTCTTTCATCAGGTATAATTTCAATTGCATATCCCAGCAGACGCCCAATAATAGTAACAAAACGTATCCATTTCCATTTTTTATTTCCTTTCTTTTTATTTTTTCTTACAATTTGAAATAATTTTCTTGAAACTTTTTAAATGAATGTGTGTGTATATATGTATATACAATGAGCGTCAAAAAAACTGGTACACTAAGGATACAATTTTAACAATCACTGAAATCAATTTTTTTGGACCTAAGGGGAGTGCCCAAAAAAATTTGACAATATTTGGAAATTTTTTGAAAAATTTTTTTTGTTTCAATTTTAAAAACCGGTGATGAAGCAAATTGATAATAAAAATAACGGTAATTCATTCATGCATATTTTTTTTTTTAACGTACATTTTCTTTTGATGCTTACTGTACATTGGTTTCATTTAATTTTGTACGTTTACTTTGCATTGTTTTATACTCAATTTGCATAAACTTTTATTTTTTGGCCCGCACTTTGGGATTTGTGTTACGAATTTTTACTGCCCTTTGGATCCAGGTTTACTTTTTTATTCTTTTTTTCTTTCTTTCTGCTTCTTGTTAAATTTTATTTTATTTTATTCCATTTTATTCTATTGTTTCATTTTTATTTTATTTTTTTTTTTTGTTTTTGTCATCTTTCCATTACAAATGGCCAGCCAGGAATAGAAAACGTCATCATCATCAGCAGCAGTAGTAGCATGAGCATTAGCAGAAGTTGTTTAAGTAACACAAGAAGTCTATTATTTGTTTTAAAATCCAGAAAGAAATAAAAGGTATGGGCCATCCACAAACCCACTATGAGGACATCCTTGACGCTCGTTCCACATTCACAATTATAAACACAAGACACAAGTAAGCGATTCCACACAGCTGCTTGAAATTCAATACCTTTTTTGCATTTCTTTCTTTACAACACTGTGTGCGTCTGTTATTATTATTATTCAATGTATGAGTGTTGGTGTATGCGTAGGTGTGCGTGTATATGTGTATATGGATGTGTGTGCAAGAGTTTTATTTTTCTTCTGATTGTTAAATTTTATGCATCGCAGGACAATGTATCCTTGTAAATAGCATCATAGCTGTGCTTTACATTAAAAAAGGATATTTTTTTTTTTGGTATTCTTTTGCTTGTGAATTTAAATTTGTTTGAAATTGATTTCGTCTTTGATGACAACGACAACTGATTGTTATGCATACAATTCTACTTTTTATTTTTATTTTTATTCTTCGCTTTTTATTGGCTACAATTCAAATAAAAGGTAAATTGCAGATTATTAACGAAAGGAAACTAGAAAAGAAAGGGAAGTAAAGTGTATCTTTTCAATCCTTAATAAAAGAGAAAGTGTAATGCAGTCGTAATATATCGTAGGAAAATAAGATTTTCGATTGAATGGGCTTAAAGCTATAAACTTGGCGAAAAATTCAGAAAAATTTTTGGTTTAACATATCGTTGGTGTCTTTGCTCCAATTCCCTACAATAAGGTATGAAATGCAGTATTTAATCTGATCATTTCATTTAAGTTTCGGTCTTCTATTTCGGCGTCTACCCTTAGGTACAGTGGTGTTGTCGAGCCGGAACGCTCCGGAACATCGTTCCGGTACTTCCTTTTTGGAGAGGAACGCGTTCCGGAACTAAAGATGATTTCTGATAACGATAATTGGAAATGATTTTCGTTTCCTTTCCTTTTTATGCTATATACAGGGCCGATCCGGGCGACGGGCGAAAATTGGGGGAAATCTCCCTCCCCCCGTCGTCAAATTTGGGACATGAGACCTTAAAAAAAAAAGACGCCGCCGCCAGGATTATCATGGAAAATCACCCCCGGCGTTAAATTTGGGACATGAGTCCGCACAGAGCGGCCGCCTACCTAGGATCGGCCCTGTCTATATAATTATATATGTATACGCGTTCCGATAAAAAAAAATTAGCACAACACCACTGCTTAGGTACAAGAGCAATATAGACTATCTGACAGTCAGGCCACCATATGAGCACTCAGTTCTGCTGAAGTCAGCTCGAAAATAGTATGGGACTGTCTGGAGAAGCAAAACTAATTAACCCGGGAAATAAGGCCATCCTCTGCTGGGCGCCTGAGTGCAGCCAGCTTGAAAATAGCATGCGATTGTCTGGAGAAGCAAAATTAAATAACTAACGGAATGGGCTGGCCACCAGGTCATGCAGCAACTTACACCAAAAAGCAAGTGAATGCGATTGCGAAGAGAGAAGCTTGGATGCGGCTAATGAGGCCAAAACCTTTCTATGGAATGACAAAAGAGAATTAATTAGAGAAAGGGAAAACATTGAGAGGTAATTCCACTATAAGGGTAATTGAGTCATAGACATAGAATATACAGTGGCGACTTCAGGTTAGCAACTCGTCTTTTAATCGGTAACTGTAGACTCAAAAAACTCTACAGCACTGGTTCTACTCTACATAAGTATCATACAGCTCATGATTCACCTGGTTGCAGGTCCTAAGATATATAAATATATAAATTAAGTTTCCATTGCTCCCACAGCCAACCATGTGGGCACAGTCTTGCACAGCCTTGTGCATACCATGTGCATTAAAATCAACAACCTTTTTCTTTAATCGCCAGATCCACTTTTTCTGCTTTCTTTTTGATTTATTTTTGATGAAAAAACGAAACGCATAATTAGTTTGTGCAGTCTCTGACTCTTAAAAGTCCTTAACTTTTTAAATTCAATGCCTTCTTAATTGAAGCGCTTTGAAGACCAAGATAAAAGACATCTTTCAGTTGACTGCTGTTGAAATTTGAAACCTTACATACATACATACATAATTGGTCATTACAACCCTTCAGTCAGGATTACGACCTAGCTTCTCACACCACTTATGTTGTGTGCGTTAATTTTATACATGAGTGGCGGGACCTACAGTTTAACGTCGACTCCGAACGACAGTATTTTGAGAAGCTTTTCATGGCAATTTTATTTACTCTCAGAGTTTTTGCCAGAAATCTGCTGAGAGAAAGTCGAAATATTTTCATATTTTTTGTTTTGATGTCTGACCTGGGATTCGAACTCGGGCCTTCAGTCTAATACTTACGACTTCCGTAAAACCTTTGCATCCTTTAATTTGTGTTTAATGGCTAGCTACCACGAGGTTTGACCAGAAATCTAAAGAACTGAGTATATAAGAAAGGAAACCATAACTGCAGTTTGAGACTAAGTTTGATAAATGCTAAGTGAACTCCGCAGCATCAATTGCAGTTGTAAAAGTGGGGCTTACGGGATTTTATCGTTAACGTATTAGCAGTTAGGATGTCGAACATTCTGAATGTCCGTTTGAGATTACATACATAATTGGTCATTACAACCCTTCAGTCAGGATGGCGACCTAGCTTCTCACACCATTTATGTTGTGTGTGTTAACTTTATTCATGAGTGGTCGACTATGAACGAAAGATTTCATGGTAATTTTATTTTGTCTCAGAGTTTTTACCAGAAATCTGTTGAAAGGCAGTCGTTGAAGAAATATTTTTTCCATTTTTCGTTTTGTTGGAGATGCCTGGGCCTCACTTCTAATAAGCCAACACACTAGCTATTAGACAACGACGACTTTAGTTGAGGTTACCAATTTAAAAAACCATCTCTCATAGCCTAGTGATAGCAGTTTTGAATGAATTACTAAATGACTATCGCCAAAAGGGTAAAACAATTAGGGCCACAAATTTAAAGAGGATTTCAAAAAGAAAAGACAGCATTTGATGCGCTCGTGTACACTTTCCATTGCAAATCTTCATGAGTTAATCTGTGATTTAATTCTTTATTGGTCCATTTTCATCGAATTTGGCCTCGTGGAAAGAAAAAGAAAAGAATAAGAAAATTGGAAAAATGTTGACTAAAGGGCTTAGAGCTCAAAGGGGATAACTTTGGAAAACAAAATGATTTTTTATCCAAAAACTTGTCTTGCTTTGGATAAGTTCTGTATTTATTTATCTGCCTTCGTAAAATTAGAATTATAAATAATCACATATTTAGTTGAAGAAATATATTACTTTTTTATTTCTCATTGCGTTAGAGAATGCAAAAATTTCTACGAAAATATCATCCCCTTGAACTGTTTCTACAAAAGCAGTTTCTCTATCCATATTTTGTTAAATTTTGTTGGTCATTTTCACGTAATCACAAGTTTCCACTCAAACTGCTTCCACAGGAAATTAATTAATTTTGTCCTTCCAATGATGTCATCATAATCGCCATCATCATAGAGTCACTCAGACCCCATACATGCAATTACAATTTTTGTTTAATTACCTAAGTATAGAAAATCTAATATTTTCATTTTAGCTATGAGATATGGGATATGGATACGTATTTGCATGAATACAAACGAAGAGTGTACATATCTTCTTGCTTATCTCTGTAGATTGATCTTTGAAATCAGTTATCGTTACACTTGTGGAATATTAATTTACAAGAAATATCCATAAATTGGATGTCGGGATGACTGGATGGGTATGTGAACTACAATTAATGTTAATAAACTGAATATTAATTAACATATGAAAACTATAAAATTACCATATGAAAATGGACTCATACGACACACAATTAAGCTGTTGTTATAGTTGGTTTTGTGTTGTCAAAAGGATGCCAAAGGATGCATATAAATTTCAGAATTATCAATGGCCATGAACAAATGAAAAAAAAAGAAATATGAATGTCCAGTAAAAAGTACATTTTTTTGTTTCTATTTTGTAAGACGAAACGTGTAATTAAATGATGTGGAAAAATTTACTAAAAATTACAAACAAAAAAAAAATGGAAGAAAAGTGTTGATTTTGTAAATTTAGAAGGGTGGCTTGTAGAAATCTATTGAAAAATTAGAATATTGTGTAGTATTTAAGCGTGTTTAGAATTTTTGTGGCTATTTGAGCTAAACTGTATGATCCATAGAGAATGTTAAGAGAATGGTAAATTGGTTTTAATTAAAATTCCAAATAAAAAGGATTTACTGGAGACATGAACAAAAGTTTAATAAAAGTTCATGAAATTTAAGCTGCAAATATAAATTAAGTTTTATAATACAATATATATATTGTTGTTTAATTTGTAAACAAGAGCCACAAGAACAAAAACAATGAACTTGTTTACATGATAAATAAGTAAACAAAAATTTACCAACAAAACACCAGTATAAAAGAAATTGATAAACAAGTAAACAAAATTGCAACAACAAATGTAAACAAAATACACAAACAACAATAATCTAAACAACATGTTTACATTTATAGAGATTTCGAGAAGGCTAAGTCATCCGTCTTCAAGAGCATTCATCAGACTGTTTATCCTGCGATATAAAAAGCAATCCAAAGCAGGCAATAGGGTCAGTAAAAATTCAGTCAGTCTTGTCAGAAGACGCTGTGTGTTCAAGAGAGTAATCGTGGTTTGAAGATCTCCGTTATAAAGTTCAGTCGAACAAATTGACTAGTACATAGTTGTTATTGGTTACACAAAAGAAAGTGTGCAAAGATAAGTAATAAACAAAGCAATTGTTGTTGTTTACATCAAGTTGTGAACAGTTGCACACAGAATTGTGTATACAATAACGAATTTAATTAAAACTAAACACAAATTTATTTTTATTTTTATTTGCAATTTACTAGCTCATATTTTAAACGTTTTTAAAAGGTAAAAACGTAACAATATGTACATATATAGGGTGAACCATTCAAAAGTTTAAATTTAAAAATGCAATCAAGCAAAAACTGTTGGAAATTTTGCCAAATTTCTTTCTTTCTTGTGAAATACAATTGTTCCGGTTAGAAATGAAATACTATTTCATTCATATGGCTGCCGTGGCTGGCCTCACAGTACCACATTCTTTTAGACCAATTTTCATGCACTTTTTCGAGTGTATAAGAATGGCATCACGAAGGTTTACCTTCAAATGCTCAATTGTCTCTGGTTTGTCGGCCTAACACTTTGCATTAACGGCGCCCCACAGAAAATAGTCCAACGGTGTCAAATCGTAGCAGACGAAGTTATGTCCCCGATATAACTGACAAGTCCTGATTAACCGGTCTTTACAATCAGCATTAGGGCTTCGCATTTATTCATAACTCTGTTATTTAAAATTAAGTCTGGGAGATATATCATCATAGTGATTGATCTTTATCGTAGTCGCTGTAGTCTAGTAGGTAGTGTGTTGGCTTATTAGACGTAAAGCCCGGGTTCGTCTCCCAGATCAGGCATCAAAACGAAATATGGAAAAAAATATTTCTTTGGAGACTGCCTCTCAGCAGATTTTTGGCAAAAACTCTGAGAGTAAATAAAATTGCCATTAAGAGCTTCTCAAAAATCTGTCGTTCGGAGTCGACTTTAAACTGTAGGTCCCGCTACTCATGTGTGAGCAGCTAGGTCGAAATCCTGACTGAAAGGTTGTAATGACCAATTATGTACGTATGATTGATCTTTATAGAGCACAAGTATACTGATTGCACCAGTTAAATTAGAACTTATGCACTCCTTTTACAGGGATCCTCAATCTCGTTAGCAGCAAGAGGGTACGTGTACTTATTTTTGTCTTTAAATTGCATGATGATCCATCGGGCAACAGATATTCTCACGTAGCGCTGGCTTTTTTGTAGGCATCGCGAAAAACTTGGCATACTGGCAAATGGTTTCTGTAGGAGCTGTAGGTCATCTCATGTGTTAACGCTCTGCTTTTGTATATATAAAATATAAAATATAAAATTTACTTCAATAGCGAGATTTATTTTGCAAGCGTGTTGTAGTCGCCGAAGTTCAATATGAGATGAGAGCCAGTGGTTGAACCAGAGGTTCCGAACAAAACAAAATATTAAAAAAATATTTCTACGGCGACTTCCTTTTTGCAGTTTTTTAGTTTTTTAGCAAGAACTCTGAAACCAAAATAAGATTTCCATGAAAAACTTCTTAAATCTGTCGTTCGGAGATGGCAGTAGGTTCCGGCACCCACGGATAAAACTAACACATACAACATGAGTGGTGTGAGCAGCTAGGTTATAACCCTAACTAAATGGTTGTAAGGACCAAATTAGTAAGTAAGTTGGTTTCCTCTTGGGAATGTTTTCTCTCCGATTGGAATATTGATTGCGGTAGTATCACTATGGGCATAAGTACTGGCCAATGTGGAACATTTTCTTTCTAGGAGGGTTCGTCATCTTATCTAAGCTAATCTAATCTACTGATATTTAGTAACGATAGGATGAGAGAAGTCTGCTTTCAGTCAGAAACAAACGTTGACCTTTGTCCTACCCACTCGATTTATATCGTTTTCAGAAGTCATTTGCAGCTGATGGAAGTCTCTCTGTAGAGCTTGCATGTGATTTTATCACATCTCCTATCGTTCTTCTTGACGATTTTGGCAACAGAAACAATTTAACCTCTAAAGTCATACAAAACTCGTATAGAAAACCTTAATTTCACACAAGAATTTGAGTTTGAATATAAGTTGGATGGAAAATATTCATCGTTTTTATTTGATTTACCCTGTATTGTAGGATTTTGAATAATATTGGCTAAAGACTCTAGTGAAAAACTAAAAAAAAAATTAAAGCACGTAGTGGCCTACAATAATCTAAACAAAAAAAAGCCGAGTGACTTTGTGATGGCAAAAGATTAGATTGGTTGGTCAGAGTAAAAAAGAAGAGAGAAAAAAGGCTCTGGAGTTTCCTGTGGGATATTTTCCGGTTAAGGACAATAACAATAAAAACACCAAAAAAATGAAAGAAGGATTTCTATGAACCGAACACAATAAAAACCAAGTGAAAAGAAATAATTTGCAATATTCACTCTTATGGTAGATTTTTTATGAAGTTTTTTTTTTCTTTTCTTTGTACGTTTGTTGTTCGAAAAAAAGAATTCGGAGTAATAAACGTATGGTTTGGCTGTGTGATATATTTTACAATAAGTATCATCAACATCATGCAAACATGATGATAAAAAACACAGTCATCTCCATAATATTTAAACTAAAACATATTCCTACACGTTCATAGAAAGCTCTATGAGGCTGGCAAAAAAATCCTTCCTTTGAAAAAAAAATTTCTACAGGAAAGAGAAGAAAAAAAAAGAGAACGTTTGTCAAAGATGCCTGCTGTTGATAATATGCGACCATAAGGTAATGAAATTTTTATCTGATTTTAGTTCCCTCAACTGAATTCCGCAATTTTTCTTTCATTCACATTTAAAGGTTTTTCTTTTTTTTGTGCAGGAAAAAACTACACACACTAGACGTGTACACCACTCTCACTCGTCATAGTCCTGCTGCTGCCTAATGGCAGCAATGGTAACAAACGTTCATTATTATTTGAAAAAATCAAAAAAAAGTATTCAGGATTTGTATTATTCGCCTTCTTTACTCCTTTCTTTTTCGTCAAGCCTTTGTAAAATTGTTTTTTTTTTTTTTTTTTTTTTTTTTTGGAAATCTGATTTCATTTCATCTTTTTGTTCCTGTTTGCTGTTGGCTTTTTGGCTTGGCTTGGCTTGGCTTGGGTTTGTTTCTTTCCTTTTCATTCGTTTTTTTAGGTGTTTGTGGTCAAATTATTGTCCACAAACGTGTTGTTATTGGCATTTGAATTGCATTTTCCATATAAAAAACATTGAAAACTTTCAAGAACGTGAAGATCGAAACATATTGATTTGCTTGGAATACAATTTGATTTGTTTTTTACACCCAAACACGTTTTTTTTTTTGAAGTACGACGAAAGGGTTGTTGTCCAGTGTAAATGTCTTGGTTTAAATTGTTATGATGAAGCAAATGTAAAACACAATAATCTTTAGTTATTCAATCTTTTTGGAGATTTTAATCAAATTCACTTTAATGGAACACGTTTCGCAAAGTAATTTTCTCAATACAACATAATGACAATGACAAGAGCATACCAGTACGAAATTTATTAAAAAATGTTTACATCTTATAAGCATTACTTTAGTTCCAATATGAAAGGAAATGAAAAATTCCCTACTGCGTTACCTATAATAACAGAGCCTTAGACAATTGTTGGCTTCGAAACCAGAGATCAGCAACAAGTATTCAAAACGATGAGTAGATTCGAGTCATACTTATAATTTCAGCTACTTATACGCATTCATACTTATTTTAATATCATACTCATACTACTCATATTCAAAGTTAGAAATACTCATCGTACTCATTTAACAATACGCACGATGTGGTTGATTTCGACTCTCCATGATTCAACATATATACGAAGCACAAAATAAGTATGATTCGAGTACGAACACCACAATACTCTGTGCAGCCCTTGCGCTGACCAACTTCTTCCTTTTCCCTGATTGTGGAGGAACTTGGTCAGTACAGGGACTGCGTTCACCCGTGGCATCACAACGGGCCGCTATGTGTGCTCAAGTGAGCTTTGTGACATCAGAGCTACCACTCCGACCTAACCTAACCTAACCACAATACTCGCTAGAAGGTTGTGTGTGTGCTTTGCTTGCTGTCTTTGTCTTTTCTTTTCTCTTCTTTTGTAAATGCAACAATAACTACTACTGTAAATTTTGATGAATGATTCGAGTGACTCGAATCATTCGTAAGTATTATAAGTATTTTTCTAAATTTATGAATCTGAATGAGTAGGCGTATGAATCAAACAATGAATCGAATGTTGTAAGTTTGATGTCAACGTTGTACTCATACTCATTGCAACCTATACTTATAAATCAATGTTGTAGCGAGTACGAATGAATCAGAGTAGTTGAATTTTAATACTCTTGACTCACTCATACTCAAAATTTCATAAGTACCTATGAGTAGCGAAAATACGATTCATTGCTGATCTCTGTTCGAAACAGAAAGATTATTTAGTAATTGCTCAGGTTATTCAAGGCCGCTGTATGCTGGTCGGTGACACATGCTCTGATGATACGGCATTTGTGACAATTGATCGAGAGAGTTGTTCTTCATTCTATCATGCTCACATATAAAACTTCTTAACCTATCCCCAATGTCCTTAAGGGAAGCACTTTTACCTATCGTCTTCAGCTATTTATCTCTAATTGTAGTGCTACAACGCATTATAATGAAGGAAGGAGTTTTATGAGTTGAATTTTAAGAATTTTAATTTGTTTACATTGTACAGCTTGGACAAGCATCTCAAAAAGTATTCTGCAAACACAGTAGACCAAATAAAATTACCTCTAAACAAACGCGATTGGCTGCTGCTGGTAACCATAGCAACACAGTTTTGTATCGGATTGCAAAACAGATTTTAAGGGACACTACACTCCCAAGATATGGTGCTGAAGGTGAAAATATTTATTCCGTAAAGTGAAAATTAAGTAAATTATCCATTTACTATGCCGACAAATAATTCCGCATTTGGCAACAGTATGGCGGTGCCTATGTTCTTTCTAGGAAGTCGATATAATAGTGGAGCCCTCCCAAACGAAATCGTTAGTATGCTGAAGAATGATAAGGTACCAATAGTGGGAAATATTAACGCAATAGTGCTAAAGCCAGTAAGACTCAGTGCAGTTTTAATTGTTAATTGAGGACTTTCTAGTCGCCCCCTGAATGGGTTATATAAACTGCCCTCACACGAATGCACAAACTAGAGAGATATCATATATGCGTATATCACTACACTGGCTGCAGATCTTAGTAATAAGGTTAATAATCAACAATGAGGGGAAATATTCAGCTTTTTTGCCATCTGGGAAGCATTGCTCAGGTTTTTCTCCTCCATTGAAAAATCTACGACTCAAATGATATACGCTCACTGTAAACAATTATCAATTGCTGTTTGTGAAAGATATTGTGTCCAAATATAATTAAGAACGAACTTCTGGATACTTCTGGAAGCATAATACCAATTCAAAATAAAATGCCAAGAGGAAATCGAGCTGTATCAGCGACTGATTAGAACTCTTGTGGTTGGTGAAACAGAACTGATTTGATCAGAAATAAAACTATTGACGCAATTTATATAAATCTAGATGGGAGAATTTTCTACGTCTCTTTGCTTTAACTTCAATCCATGGAACTACTAAAAAAAATTATGGGAAATTGTTAGACATGTTGATAATGCCGTTGGAAATTCAATGAAGTCAAGTGATTGTTTTCTTCTCAAATTTTAGCAAATAAAACATGACAACGTTTAGTCAATTCACACAACCCGTTGTATCGTTGTATTGAGTGTATTGTTGGATGAACATACAACAGTGTATGCTTGCTGTTGATAATTTTCATGTAAAAATCCGATACACTTGTATTGTATTGTTGTATTGGTTTCGTGCTATCAAATTGTGTGAATGAAAAATATGGGTATATGTTTTCATATGTTTTTAAAAAGTTGTGTTGGTTTTGTGCTATCAAATTGTTTAAATGCCAAAAAAATACATTTGGAATACGAAATACACAATACAGCATAGCATTGAGCGTTCACAAACAACCAAGTGTTTTCAATACAACATACACGATACAAAGACGTGTGAATTGGCCAATTGTTGTATAATATCCATGATAATATTTAATTGCTCAAAACATCATAAATATGACCATGTTTATATGGAAGTATGAACACATCTGTTAACGGAAAAGCCAAATCCAAATATGTTAAGTTCTACTATTATTTTGTTGCTTATAGTAGTTTTAACCAGGGACCGAAAGTAACTGTTTTTTTTTAATTTTTGATTAAAAAAAGCAACCGCAGGGAAATGTCGGAGAACAAAACCAAGTATACCATTTTGATTGTCTTGGACCAACTTCTAAAACAATAGCTTACTGCGAAAACAATGCAATTCTTTAAAGTTCTGTGCTATTATAAAGAAGGAATTCGAAAATGAGGTCGGACAGAATTATTAGCGTAAACTTTTACGCTTTAACGTTCCTATTTTTATTATACCGTGAGCGTCAAAAGAAACTGTACATTACCATAACAAATTACCCTTATTTTTATTTTAAAATTGTTTCGATGGCAGTTTTTAAAATTGAAACAAAAAAAAAAAAAAATTACAAAAAAATTTCAGAATATTGTCAAATTTTTTCGGGCACTCTCCTTAAGTGGTAAAAGTTGAGTTTGGTGATCGTTAGCATTTTGTCCTTGGTGTACAGTTTCTTTTGACGCTCACTGTATATTTTATAATTTACTATCATTATGAAATCCTTATGAAGATATAAACTTAATAGGTCATTTCCAAATAATTTTCCTATTGGGTCTTCTTTTCATTTTTAAACCAACCTAACACATGTCTATTATGTCTTCAAGAGTGTGTCTTATAATTTTATTTTTACTACTTTGTATATTTTTCTTTTTTATTGTGTTTCTTTCTTTATTATGAACATTTGTTACGTTTTTTTTTTAAATGAAAGGTTTTCTCTTCTTCCTCCTTTTTTATTTTGTGGACCACATAGATAACAATTTTAATTCAATTACACGATTTGATTTTATATTCTAAATTGACGAAAAAACTAAAATTACC
Source organism: Sarcophaga caerulescens (assembly GCA_927399465.1). NCBI lineage: Eukaryota > Metazoa > Arthropoda > Insecta > Diptera > Sarcophagidae > Sarcophaga > Sarcophaga caerulescens. The sequence continues at coordinate 17,095,502 of OV656872.1, forward strand.
AAAAAAAAAAAAAAATATATCGAAAATATAAAAAGCAGCTGTTAGGGGGGCATTGCTTTGCTTTTTAACTTCAAAAAAAAAAAAAAACGTTGAACATCCTTTAAAAGTCATAAAATTCAATTAAATTTCATAGAAGTGCCATTAAGAGGAAAAATCATGTTTTTCTTTATTAGAGACTCGCATAATCAAATAAAATCTTATTACTTTGACATTTAAATATCCTTAAGACATAAAGAGAAAGACAGAGAGAGATAGAAAAATAAATGCAAGAAACAAGTGTGTGGTCATTATTTACATATTGTCCAAGAAAACTCTCTCTCTCTCTCTCTCTATCAAACAAACATACATACGAGTATGAGTCCTTATTTCTTCTCTAATTTTGTTACAATTTCTTTGGAAGCAAAGCTGCTTTTAGCCAAGATTGTTTCCGTTTAACAACTTCTTAATTAAGTTTCTTTTAAAGGAACAAGGACTTTTCCTTAACGTTTACATACTGTTTGACCACAAAAATATTAAAAAAAAACTTTGCTCAAGGCTATTAGAAGGAATATCTTGGACTATATGGACTCACTGGTATGCTGTGTAACAGAAATTTGCTTTTGCATTTGATGTGATGGGATGCACTCAGCAAAAAAGGTCATTTAAAATGCTTTTCATTACACACTTTAGTTCAGTTTTATTACCAAACATGATGTATTATTCACACTTCAAAGTCTACACAGCATATGTATGAATATCTCAAGACGTCTTCTCGTTTACTTTACGTTCTTGTTTCTATTCTTGTTTCATAATGTGGACAAAGTCCTCATATATGTACAGTGAGCATCAAAAGAAAATGTACGCTAAGGATGAAATTCTAACAATCACCAAACTCAAGTTTTACCACTTAAGGAGAGTGCCCGAAAAAATTTTACAATATTTCGAAATTTTTTGTAAATTTTTTTTTTTGTTTCAATTTTAAAAACTGTCAATGAAACTATTTTAAAATAAAAATAACGGTAATTTATTAATATATACATATTTTTTTAATGTACAGTTCCTTTTGATGCTCACTGTATGTACATACAGTAGATGAGCATGTTTTATTTCCTATGCGAAAATAAGAAATTGTTAAATATTGCTTCTAAACTATGTTGTCATATTGCAAGAACCTTTTTTTATTTCATTGTTACTTTCGTACTCTTCATATGTACTCGTATATGGGACTGTATTATATGTTTTTGTCAAGTAAAATTAACATCCTGTTGATTCCTTTCTTTCTTTTTTCTTTGACTTCCATTCATTTCATTTGTTTCTTTTAAAAGATGTTCAATATTGTTGTTATATTTGCATCTTTCTTTAGGTTCATATTGAGTGTTGGAACAGTTAGTCACTCACAGTCAATTCATTATTTGAAGTGCCATCACAAAGCAAAAGTTTTCTATCCTTTGGCATTCGATAGGAAGTTGCTACAAAGCATTGTATTCCACATTTAACAAACTTTGGAATGAATAGAGTTTTGAGTTGTTATTTGATGGAAATTCATGTCTTCAAATCCAATCAACCTTAACAGGATGACATCAGGTTCAACTGGCTGACAAACTTCCTGGTCTTCGTCGTCGTTATTATTGGCGTTTGTCTTTAGGCTGGATGAGAGTAACATATTATGCGCATCGGTCACATACGCTGTTCCTCTAGTTTAAGATTCCTCAAGCTGTTCCTCAAGTATTAAACAGACTGATTTTTCTAACAGAGTTCCGGTAGAATACTTCGTAGCGCCTTCCTCTGGGTATAAACTTGAAAGATTTCTTTCCTGCATCATTATCATTCAGGCGTACGACATGACGCGTTATACTTTGATGCATCTTGGTACGACGATCTCAACATAAAGTTCATACAGGTTACTGTTCATACAATACATCACTTCAATCAGTATTACGACCTAGCTTTTCATAGCACGTATGTTGTGTGTGCTAATTTTATAGACGAATGGCAGGGCCTGCAGTTTAAAGTCGATTCCTAACGTCAGACTTTTGAGAAACTTTTCATGGCAATTTTATTTTACGCTCAGAGTTTTTGTGAGAAATCTTCTGGAAGTCGCTAGAGAAATATATTTTCATATTTCGTTTTTTGGAGATGACTGACCTGGGGTCTGAAGCCAACACATTACCTACTTGACTACGGCGACTACGAATGTTGCAGTTCATTCGATATATACATATATTAATGGACAAAGTAGACTTGGCCACATACTTTGCGCAGAATTTTTCTGTCGGAAATTCTACGCACTAAAGATGCTAGTAAGCATCTTTCTGCTCATTATAGCTACGCTTGAGGTATGGCTTTCTTATGCAGTCTAACTTTAATCAGAATACACTCGGGTTATCCATACAGCGGTTGCAAAACCGCCAAGCAAGGCAATCAACTGTTAAATACCTTTCCTCTAAAGTGTTATTTATCAAGTGAAAGCCAATTAACTATTCTTAAATTAATAGACATTCTAATTGAAGGATAGAGCAACAGACTTTTAATGCAGGTTTTTTAAAAAATTTTCTTCAGCGACGAACCTCATTTCTCACTGGGTGGTTACGCCAATAAGCAAAATTGTGTGATATGGAATTTGGAAAACACCAAAGTGGTTGTGCTATTCATCTTTATCACAGCAGCCGTTCTTATCAAGGGGATTTAAGTAGGTTAGGTTAGGTTGCATGGTATAACCACACTAGTCACGTGAGACTTCCGCTTAAGATAGTTCGTTATACCTACTGTGCTTACATATACGATGTCAGATAGCAGTGATGAACATGATAAGAAAGTTACGTTAACTTCGAGCCATTAATGCATTAAATTATATATCCTCCGGTGTTTTTCAATTTCTTTTACGATAGTTTGGTTAACGATGTTACGAATGTAGTACCCAGTTTACTCAGACATTTTAGTGCAATTGTTGGGCAGTTTCACATCAAGTGAAAGGCACTCTGTTTTGTCCACTGTCAACATCTGCAACAAACTTGTGTTGCCTTGCTTTTAGGCAATGTCTCGTGTGGATAGAGGTCACGTTACTGAAAAAGGAAAATGAGCTGTTTCGTCCTTTTTGGATTACGATTCGGGGGCTTTTAACCAAGCTTTAACTTTTAACCTCTTCTAATCAAGAAGTGTTAGCTATTGATTTCTAATCCTATTATATCTAAGGGCATATTGAGAGAGTTTGTACAGTATATTGGTCTGGGCACGTTTTTATGCACAGGGATCCATGAGGAGATCTTCAAAAAAGTTATCAGTTCACGGAAAAATAGCCGATATTCCTGAAAAAATCCTTGAGGTTACTAAAACGTTCTCAAAGAACTTTATAGTATATGCTGAGAAGGCATTCAATTGCTACAAATATGAATTGCCAACAGGAAAACACCACAATGAACATGTAACTTACAAGACCCTTTAATGCCCAAGACTTCGATCTACTCACCATAATCTGCTATGTATTGCATTTCTTTTTGAAGCATTGTCGTACATTGCCAAAGAACTTAAAAAGACGATGTGGTTTCTCCTTCTAGTAGTGTCTAGTCGGCATAATGGTTTCTAAGCACTTATTGAATAGGGGATCACATAGTCCATAAGTACCAAGCAGTAAGGACCCTTAGTCTTATCACGATCAAAGAGCTGCTTAGAGGGTCGCCATGGTCTAGTAGGTAGTGTGTTTGCTTATTAAAGGCAAGGTCAGGGTTCAAACTCCAGATCAGATATCTCGAACATAAGGGAATATGAAAAAATATTTCTTTGACGACTTTTTCTCAGCAGATTTCTGGCAAAAACTCAGAGAGTAAATCAAATTGACGTGAAAAGTTTCTCCAAAAAATGTGTAGTACGGAGTCGACTTAAAATTATAGGTCCCTGTGTGCATAAAATTAACACACACAACATAACTGGTGTGGGAAACTAAGTCCTAATCCTGACGACTGAAGGGTTGTAATCAACAATTATGTATGCATGTAGCTGATGAGAGCAACTTATTATAAAAGTTTAACCTGGTCGCCTTTAACTTCCAGAGACCATCAGCAGATTGGCAATTTATCATGGAGTATAGTGTCTTAATGGCTGGTGTGCACATGACACTAGTGATCGAGATGCTGGGTTGTCTTCTTACGCCATAAGCTATGTAAATCAAATGTTATTTTATTCGAATAAAGATTCGAATGAATACTTCTTACTTGTTTTAGTATTTTTTGCTGTTTGCCTATGCATTTTATTTCTTGTTTATTAATTAGCATGTTTAACGAACTCTTCATTAAAACATATTAATTCTCTGCCGTATCTTTCTAAATCCTCTTCTAAACAAATTGATGACATTTTCTTTGTTTACCTTTTTTCATTATTTCATTACGTTTTTTGCCTTTCTGAAATCTCTGTTTCCACTACATTTATTACAACTTAATGCCTGCCACCTTCCTTCCTCAAGAGTTTTGATCACAACCCTGGCATTTCTTAATGTTTTCTTATTTATTTACTCGTGTTTCACTTGATAAACTCAATTACCTAAGAAAAGAGGTAAAAATGTATACCAGCAAATCGTTTGGCCGCAATTCCTTCGAATTTTTAGCTTCCTGTCTCTTAATATTTCTTTTCTTCTTAAGTCCGATTAAATACCACAAGATTGAGTGTATCGAGTTGAATAAGAAAAAAACCTTTACAAATAACGCATTACTTTACCCATCCCTCCATATTCCCCCCCTTTGTCATACGATTTTAACCCTTGGAAAAAAAACTATTTTCATTCGCTAAAGTCTTTAGTTGTAGTCCTTAAGCAGTACAATCTATCACAATAATTGATGGCCATCGATTAGTTAAAGACAACAGCAATAGAGAGAGCAGGAGCGTGAGCAATATAGCAACAGTAAGAGGCAAGGAGAGTGAAAAAGATTTGTTATCCATTCAGTTGATTTAGTTGATTTTGTTTAAATTTCTATTTAAAACAAAAACGTCAATTAATTAAATATTTATTCTGTTGTTTTTGTTGTTGCTGCTACTGCTGTTAAACAACACAAATGTTTGAAGATTTTTAATGAAGCGTAAGAAGTTGGTGTTCTTTTTTGGCGTGGGTAAAAACATGCAATGCGAAGATTGTAAATAAATTGCTTTGAATAAAGAATTCTTTATCGGAAGTCGTTAATTAAAATATTTAAAAAACAAAAAACAATACAATACAATGATACTAAATGATTGATTTTAATAGTTTTTTCATTTTACTATTCAAATATTTTACAAAAAAAAAAAAAAACGTATAAAAAGAGAATGTCGTTGGGAAATATTTTAAATAAAATATGATTTCATAAAATATTTATGAACTAACCTAAGGAATATTACTTGATTCTAAAGAAAAATTTTAAAAACATAAAACGTAGAAAAATCACTTAACATTACAAAATAAGGCATCTAGTGGCAGTGAATACAGCAGTCAGCATTTAAATAGAATGGATCAGGTACACACCAGAGATCAGCAATGAATCGTATTTTCGCTACTCATAGGTACTTATGAAATTTTGAGTATGAGTGAGTCAAGAGTATTAAAATTCAACTACTCTGATTCATTCGTACTCGCTACAACATTGATTTATAAGTATAGGTTGCAATGAGTATGAGTACAACGTTGACATCAAACTCACAACATTCGATTCATTGTTTGATTCATACGCCTACTAATTCAGATTCATAAATTTAGAAAAATACTTATAATACTTACGAATGATTCGAGTCACTCGAATCATTCATCAAAATTTACAGTAGTAGTTATTGTTGCATTTACAAAAGAAGAGAAAAGAAAAGACAAAGACAGCAAGCTAAGCACACACACAATCTTCTAGCGAGTATTGTTGTGTTCGTACTCGAATCATACTTATTTTGTGCTTCGTGTATATGTTGAATCATGGAGAGTCGAAATCAACAACATCATGCGTATTGTTAAGTATGAGTACGATGAGTATTTCTAACTTTGAATATGAGTAGTATGAGTGTGATATTAAAATAAGTATGAATGCGTATAAGTATCTGAAATTATAAGTATGACTCGAATCTACTCATCGTTTTGAATACTTTTTGCTGATCTCTGGTACACACTTTGATAGTAATGTCAGCAATAGTGTGACGACTATGCAGCTTATCAGTCAGATAGAGTGGCAATGCCAACGATACTGACAAAGTGACATACAAAAACTCAAACTTCAGATTGTGATTACGACAGATCCAAAGTTGATACAGCGAGAAGCGATAGTTAAACGTATAACCAAGGAACGTTATATGGTATGGCAATTGAGTACTCGTTAGTCGTATAAGTTTGAAAATCTTAACAACAAATGAACAGAGTGAGTCCTTATAAAACGCATTTCAAGATATAACTTAGTGAGGTCGCATTAATTCAAACTGATAATGAGCATATGATGAGGCTGCTCCTTTGGATGTCAGCGTACAATAAAACTGTATTACACAGGATTATAACCTAATTTCTTACATCTGTTAATGTTATACATGAATGGCGGGACCTACAGTTTAAAGTCGACTCGAAACTTTTCATGGCAATTTTATTTACTCACAGAGTTTTTTGCAAGAAATTTGCTGAGAGGAAGTCGCCCAAGAAATATTTTTTCATATTTTGTTTAGTTGGAGTTGTCTGACCTGGGGTTTAAACCGTGGCCTCACGTGTAATAAACCAAACACAACTACCTACTAAATAGTAGTTCCTGACTGGAGGATTGTAATGACTAATTATGTCATGTACATATGTATTGTGCGTTGAATATTAGAAATATAGATGGTGAAAATACACCCGAGTAACTACATAGTCCACGTTGTACAGTTAGTTGAGTAGAACTCAAAAATACCTTTTTTATATTTCTCGAACCCTCCAAACTTGTTTTATTTGATAAATACTGTTTTTTTTGTTTTTGCGCACAAATTTCTGGATTACTCAAACATTTCTAACCCGATTTCCAAAACTTAAATTTCGTTGGGTAGGGGAGAGATAGACCTTTAAAATGGTATACATATATCTATTGTTTGACTTAATATGCTATGAGATTTGATAAGGTAAACTTGGAAAATTCTATTTTTTTTTTTATATTTTTCAAGTTTGTCCATTCATAGTAGCAAACTTTAATAAAAAAATATAGGATAAGTGATAATATTCTTAAAGTCTGTTCTCTTGTGAAGAGATTGAGTCATCTGTTGATAAAATTAGATAAAAATTACCGTAGTTATTATTTAAATAGTATAACAGTCGTGTATGAATATGTCTTCTCATCAAATGAACTTTTAGTTCAAAAATTATCAGAATTTTTGATGGATCTTGATTGTTTATCACAAAATGTGTCAATTTCACGTTTGCACGACTTCCAGAAGTCGGCTAATATTTGCGTTTTTTGCAAGTATTATTATTTCTTTTTGCGCAAACATTAGCCCAGTTCTGATTTTCTCTCAAACGTGAAATTGACATATTTTCCGATAAACAGTCAAGATCCATTAAAAATTCCGAAAATTTTTGAACTAAAAGTTCATTTGAAAAAATATATATATGAAAAATATAACTCGACTGTTAGACTCTGTAAATAATAACTACGGTAATTTTTGTCCGATTTGATCAAACGAAGTTTCAATCTCTTCACAAGATAATGCACTTTCAGAATGTTATCATTTATTTCATAGTTTTTAAGTAAAGTTTGCTACTATGAACGGACAAACTTGAAAAAATATGAAAAAAAAAATCAAATTTTCCAAGTTTACCTTATCAAATCTCATAGCATATTAAGTGAAATAATAGATATATGTATACCGTTTTAAAGGTCCATCTCTCCCCTTTCCAACAAGATTTAAATTTTGAATATCGGGTCAGAAATGTTTGAGTAATCCAGAAATTTGTTAGTAAAGTCCAAAAAAACAGTTTTTGTCAAATAAAAAAAGTTTGGAGGGTTCGAGAAATATAAAAAAAATATTTTTGAGATCTACTCAACAAAACTCATAACCTACACTATGTCATTAGCCGGGTGTATTCAATTTTTTTTATTTTGTCGCATAGTGTTATCAATATCTCGACTTGCCATAAAAGGTAATGCGATCCATATTTTCAAAGCGTGGTCTCATACAATTCCATAAACTACAGTTTTAAGCTGCTAAGCAGCCATATGGACTGACTTAAAAATTATTTTGCAGACAAACTGGCCTGAACGATCTCAGGAATCTTAAATGTGATATGCGCTTAAGGGTTCTATAGATTACAAAGACTGAAAATTAGGTGAACATTCTACATTTCATTCTAGGTGGCAAAGAGAATTTTAACTCGCGGTGCACTAAATATTTCATTTTTCTATCTCAACTAGTCATTTACTATGTCGACCCATTCCTGCGAATCGGTTGATGAGCAACAGCAACAATGTAGACCAACTCAATGTGTCACTGACCAGCAGATGTGCGAAGTTGTGAGAGAATTCTGGAAACCAATTCTTCGTTTGATTAAACAATATTTCCCGGTATATAAAAGAATTTTGTATGCCTGGGGGCTGAGCATTCTTCCTAATAGTGAACGTCTTTTCTTTTCTCTTCCAGCTTGTTCTTGATTCGTTGGAGCCTATTAATTTTTAAAATTCAAAAGTTATGATGAAAATTGTTTTGTCAAGCACTTTAACTCACACTTAAAACTTCTGCTCCTGTTCGTTCTTATCATATCTATCTGATATCCTGTCATATGATTTTATCTGATAACAAAGGATATTCAATACAAAAAAGTTACAAACTTCAACTAGAGACTTCAATGCTTAAATCAATTTTGATTTTCTTTACACATTCAATAATTTAATAATAAATCTGACCAGCGTTAAATAAAAATCGACAACAACAACAAATACTTTATGGTCTTCAAGGTATTGTCATCATTTAATCGATTGTACGCCAGAAAATATTGTATTTCTTACGCACCGCAAATGACATTCACATTTATATGAACCTTTATGACACCCTTTACCCTGGGCAGTAAATGTACATAGATGAGAAGGTATGTGTGTTAAAAAGAAGTTTAATTTGATTTATTTAACCCCTGCTAACCAAAAATGTAATTTTCCTTATTTCCGTTTCAATGCAACCCTTTCACCAGTACAGGGAAAGGGCAAAAAATTCGAAGGAAAGGGGAACTTCGATTTTAACTGTTCGACACCTATTCTTAAAATGAAAATAAAAACCATGAAAGATGTCCTGTCAATAAATATGAAATTGCCAATATTTACAATCCTTTTATATGTTCTCTTTCAGTTTCAGTTTTTTTTTGTATAAAATTTCATACAAAATGCCAAATGCCAGGCGTATACTCGCCCATACACGTGGTTACTGACTGTATGAGTATAAAAATAAGCAGGCAACAGGATGAAAAAGGTAAAAACCCAGACTCTGTTCATGTCCAAACCACAAAATTGCAGAAAATTTATTTTATTTATGACGATTGCGGACTGCATATGTCCAGACTAATAATTTTTATAAATTACAAGGTTGTTGCCTCATCTCAAACGATATGAATGCTATGGCATGGCATGGTATGGCATTTATTTTCTTCCTTTTCCTAAAGGTACAACAGTATTGGGCAATAACTACACTTTCTTTGCCTCCATAAAATATTTATGAGTTTTAGGTTTTCCTCAGTATTTTTAAAGAAAATATTATTCTTGAATTGAGAAGAGTAGTGGGGGAAAAATGAAAATTTAAAAAGTCTTTGAGTTCACAAGAAAGACATCTTGCATGCGATTAAATTAATCGGTTTCGACTTCAGGGAAAAATGAAACGATTACAAAAAATTTATGGGCTTGAATTATGATGGTATATAAATAAATGGACTGACTTCTTAGTTGCTACTTTATCACAGTAGTCTTAGCTGAGCCAAGCTAAGATAAATCTTGGAGATTTGCATTTCATATGTTTTCATCGTTAAGCCAACATCATATACTATGACTACTACCCATAAGATGTTGAAAAACAAGTCAAGTAAGTAATAACTAATACTTCTCAGTTTTTAATGCTGAAAGAAGACAGTATTACGAAGAGCTTAAAGAAATCCTTCATATGTAATTTAAGTGTTTATGCACTGCATTCTTTACTACAACCGCCCCATCTACACTTCATTTATTTTCGGTCTGGCAACTTCGAGAACTTACTTGTTGATTTGTTATTGTTACTCTTATCCTCGTAGTTTTGTATGAGGTGTTGTTATTGTAATTTTGATCTTTGTTTGTCTTCCTCATACTTTTAATGTTGCTTGGCAACACTCTACTCCTTGTTATCGTAATTTCCTTATTGTTTTGTTATTGTTTCTTTTGTTGAAGATGAACTTCAGTGTTCTTTACAAAAATAACACAGTGTAAGAACCAATCCACCCATAACGATTGAATTACTAAAATAGAACTACACGGATTGCACAATCCGTAAGGCAATCGCAGATATCATCAGTGTACACCCTATCTTACTTAAGTAATTGGTCATTACAAGCCTTCAGTCAGGATTACGATCTAAATTTTCAAATCACCTAGGTTGTGTGTGTTAATTTTATCCATAAGTAGCGGGACCTATAGTTTTAAGTCAGATTTTTGAGAAGCTTTTCCTGGCAATTTTTTTACTCTCAGGCTTTTTGCTAGAAACCTGCTGGGAGGAAGTCGCCGAAGAAATATATTTTTCATATTCCGTTTTGTTCGAACTGTTTGGGCTGGCATTTGAACCGTGGTCCCACGTTTAATAAGCTACTAGACATCGGTGATTTCGTAGAAACCTTATTAACCTTTAAAAACTGGCAGTCGAATACGAGTTTCTAAAGTATTCCTAATAGAGTTCGCTTCCTCAACATCAAAAATTCCTCACAAAAATTCGTCACTTAAAAATCATAGCATTTTACCACCTCCTTAGTCGACTGTCTAGTGATTGGAAACTAAAAACCTTTGAAATCATATCGACGACCGATGTTCTCTCTTCCTCAGAGCATAGAAATTACGACGTAGAGCTTAATCGGAGGAACAAGAGTATCTCAAGCGGTCTATCTAATGCCATAGATATCGTAGATACAACCAAGTTAACCACATACATCACGATAGTGTTTCATCAAGATTGTCTCGGTTTTTTCCATTGGCCTGAAGTTTAGCTCTATTGTCATTGTATTTGGTGCTTAGCAACGTTCTGCAAGTGTTGACGTTAGTCCAACTGAGTTCCATTATTGTCAACGCTTGTTTATCTATCAGTGCAACTATAGAGGACCCCCTAGTCAATCAGAGGAATGACCTCCCAGTAGTCGGTCAGCTCTGAGTATACAGATTATGAAAGTACGGTATCATCCCCTCATAAAACTTTCAACGCGGTGGGTGCCGCGTATACACGGCAGTCATTTGGTGCATCACAGCAACTAACGTCGTGTAAATACGGCAGTTATTTATCGGTCCACAGAATCTGCGTTGCTTTACACCAGTTTCATATAGGTTTTACCCTTAAACAGGTACTTTGTCTATTGCAGCAGGTTCTAATATGCTAGGGTTGCCAACTGCCGTTAATTGCTTAGATACAACGCCTTATGTGAATATACTTTAGTTGTAGTGGTAAGAAATATTTGATAATTGGAAACTGTCTCTAGGGTGGCAGAGATCTGTAGGCCTTCTAGATACTTCAAGATAGGAGGAGATTGAAGCCCGTAATTTTACAAATTTGGAAAAAATCGGAATTGCAAAGATTTCTCCAGAACTCTTTAGCCATTCAATTCTTAAAGAAATCGTGCCAAATTCTTCTGGTTGAAAGTACATACTCGAGTACTTGAGGTGCATATTCGATTACTTAACAATAAATTTTAACCCTTTTTATCCAAAGCAATAGAACACACGTGAATTACTTTTGCTACAATATTAATGTGGCCTTTTCTAAATAGTATTTCACCTCCCCCCTTGTGGTCAATGAAGGAAAGGAAATATGATTTTGGATTTGCTTTTTGAGATACTGACACTGTGATTATATTTTTTGGCCACACATAATTCATAGAAAAAGCAACGCAACGCAACGCAACGTATGAATGAATGTTTCGATGACCATAATTTTAACAAGATGGCAAAGGGTAAAGGGGGAGAATGAGAACCAAGGAAAAATAGCCTAAAAACGCAATAAAAAAGGGGTAAAATGAACAAGACAAGAAAAATGAAAAGAAAAAAGAAAAAAATCACAGAAATTTGAACACCGTAAAACCGGGGCTATGGAAATGCCACAAAAAAACTGAAAAAAATAAGAAATGAAGTGAACTGAACGAAACGTAAAGAAATGAAAGCAATCATAAAGCATTGATGGGTTAAAAGGAAATTGAGTTTTCTTTATGGTCATGTGTAGAGATGCCAAGAAAAAAATCTGAGAAAAAAGACCACAAAAATTAAACGTACAAGGAAAGAAAATTTCTTCAAACGTGTGTATTAAATTTATATTCGAATTTTTTCTAAGGAAATCAAGAACAAAAACTGAAAATAAAAATAGAAAAAATTTTTCAAGAAAATTTATGCGTTTACTCAACTGTACAATTTCTTTTATGACAGGGTCATCGTCATTGATGTTGTCTCTAATTTTTTTGTTTTTGCTTTCCATTTAACAGAAAGCACTTACCAACCAAAGAAATCCAACAAGAGAAATCAATAAACTAAAGAGCGAATAAAATTTAAAGGAAAAACAAATTTTTGATTTCGCAATTTAAAGCTGCAGCCGAAAAAGGCAAGTAATTGTAGAAGAATTTTTTTGTTGAAACAATTTATCACTTTCACCTTAAAAACCGCCTTATCTCGTTAAATTTTTCGTTTATTTTTCTTTCTTTGGAATAAACGCCCACTCACTTATCAAATGGATGACAAGTAAGTTTTTTTTGTGAAAATTGGAGGAAAAAACGACAACGATGTTGTAAAATCAAATTATTTCCTGTTGAAATTTTAAACGAAGCTACGCTTAGTAGCTAATAATAGCTGTAAATGCAGTTTGAAAAGGTATTAAATCGTAATGGAATATGAACATCAAATATGTGAATGTGAAAAGAGTTTTATAGATACGACAAAAGCTGATTCCAAATAATTAAATCGTTATACTATGTTCAGATATGCACTATTATTGAGTCAATGCAAAATTAATTGAGTACAATATTTTAAGCGTTCAGGCTTAATAATATACGCAATTCAGCTTACTCAATATTCATTTGACAGCTGTTAAACAACAACATTGTTTTTATTTTGGTCGCGAAAATTAGTGTCGTTTGTTTGTGTATTAGTGTTTGTTTGTGTATTAGTGTTTGTTTGTCGTTGTTGACGTTTGAGAAAGTGTTCGGTTAATTTTAATGTGCTCACTAAACACACTTATGACAGTGCTGCATTTTAAGTTTTACTCAATATTATAACAATTTGCGTATTTATTACGCTATTATTAATTGCAACTTTGTATGAAATATTGAGCTCAATAATGGCGTTTATTGCGATTTACGCAATAAAGGTGCATATCTGAACACCGTATTATTAGGTTGCCAAATCGATACAAGGATGCATATACGGATAGATAGGAAATTAAACTCCTCAAAGTCCTTTAAATATATGAGCATAATGATTGTCGATAACCGTAGTCTAGTAGGCAGTGATGGCCTCGGTTCAAAACCCAGGTCAGACATCTCCAGCAAAACGGAATAATTGGTTATTACAACCCTTCATTCATGATTACAACCTAGCTTCTTACACCACTTACATATGTATGTTGTGTGTGTTAATTTTATACATGAGTGCTGTAACCTACTAACATTCTATATAAGGGGTGATTTTTTTAGAGCTATAGGAAAATTTTTCAAAAAAAAAAACACATAGAATTCAGAAAAATGCATGATATCTTTATTTGAATCGATAGTACGGTCCATATAATTTACTGTTTGAAGATTACTTCATGCAAATGTTGACCGCGACAACGCCTCAAATGGTCTATCCGCTTAGTCCAATTTTGGCATACTCTTTCCAACATTTCGGCCGGTATCTCATGAATAAATGCCTCAATGTTGTCTTCCAATGCGTCAATTGAAGCGGGCTTGTCTGTATAGACATGAGCTTTAACATAGCCCCACAAAAAATAGTCTAAAGGCGTTAAATCGCACGATCTAGGCGGCCAATTGACCGGTCCCGAACGTGAAATAAAATGTTCACCGAACTCGCCTCTCAACAAGTCCACTATTACGCGTGCTGTGTGGCATGTGGCACCATCTTGTTGAAACCACATGTCATGCAAGTCAAGCTCTTGCATTTTGGGCAAATAAAAGTTGGATATCATCTCACGGTAGCGCTCACCATTCACAGTTACGTTACGATTCGCAGCATCTTTGAAGAAGTACGGTCCAATGATGCCAAATTCAATGATTTGAAAGCGTTGTTCGTTTGTAAGACGATTCATGGTTAAATTATAGACCAAACTGAAGATATTTGGCAGTGAAACAAAACACGAAACGTGCGTGAGCTGTTTAAACCAGTGTTGCCAAAAAGATAATAGCTAAAAAATCACCGTTTACTAGACTACGGCGACAAAAATCAACTGACAGCTCCATCATTAACCGCGTGCCGGGGCAGGATCCATAGATTCTATGATTTAGACAGACGAGTTTGTGCGAAGGGTGCATATGTTTCAAAATGTATGCTCAACGAAAAAGAAGATCAAGAGTAGCTAAAACTCTGATCAAACGAAGACGGTTTGAGGCAATCAAAACTTCTGTTGGTAATTTACAATACAAGGAGGTCTGAGTCATATAACAGACGTTCTAGATATTTCCTGAGGTTGCTATCCAGTCTTTTGGAAAGGCACTAAAGACCGAGGGTACTTTTGTTCATAATGAAGGTTGCCTTGAGCCCAACATGTAGATTCTGTGACGATGAGAATGAATCATTGGAAAATATTTTTGGAACCTTGGGGCAGCTAATCCCAAAGAAAGAACCTAAGTGCATATTAGGAAGCTATGTGTGGAATTGTCATAGTACGCAACAAGCAGTTCATGCGAAAAAATATTTTAAATCTATGCTTCTACGATAGACACACATCACTCAGATTAAAATTCTTTAAAGCCTCTGCAATTTCTCAACTAAAACCTGTGCCTGTTTGCATGCAAGCATGCATGTGTATTGTATTGTGTTATTTAGAACGTCAATAATGTGTCATCAATCATTTTTGTTGTCAATCTTGTCATTGATGATGTTTTCGTTGCTGTATTGTTGTCTCTCGTTGCAGAGGAGAATACAACAGAACTAAAATCATGATTGTCCTTTTTAAAAATGTTCCAAGTCATCTTTTTAAAAGCGAAATCAGTAAACATGTCATTATCCTTATAAAAACTGACGCACACACGCACACATCCATTCCTGTATGCATCCTGCCAATAAAATACATTTTTTTTTTGTCCTCCAGAAACCTCATAATGACAGTTTTAACCTTTAACGATAAAAACCAGCAACAACAACAACAACAATGCTATACAGAATGACAAAAATCATTGCCAACGTTTACACACACTCATAAAGTTGATGATGGTATTGACAAAAAGTATTTTGTTGCACTGATTGTTGTTATGTCTTTCGTTGTTCTTTTGTGATTTTTGTAGGTGGTAGTCTGTCAGTCAGTCAAGTGCAGACTTTTCTACTTGAATATCAACTTTCCTTCTTTAGTTGTTGTTGTTCTTGTTGTTTTTGTTGTTTATCAAATAAAAACAAACGTTTAACTTTTAGTTGACTTACCTAAATACATACAACATATGTACATACAATAACAGCTCTCGAATGAGTGCCCGTAGCAGTTGAAGCAGCAACATTAGCGGTGGTAAGCAAACAAACTTTAGTTAATGGTTCTCCATAATTACCTTTTACAACAACAACACAACACACCAAGAAAAAATCAAATTGTACACGAATCTGTCATCGACAATATCGATATCGATTTCACCAATAACAGCTACTCCCTCCCCCCCTTAATTTTGAGTTGCTGGAATAAGTGACACTGACATGACAGTGATTAAATATCACGTGCTGCTCATTTTTTCTTCTCACTCTCTCTCCCTCTCTCGTTTTACTTTTAGTTTACATTTCGTTTAGGATTAACGTTAACGTTTTGGCCGCTTTACGGAGCTTAAATACATTTGAAGTCTCGTTTTTATTTATTTTGTATTAAATTACAGTGAAAAATTATTTAAATTTTGTTGGAATTATTAATCGTTAAAGCAAAAGTGTCTGGGGATAATTGAAAAACAATAAATGGGTGTGAAATTTTTCCACAAATAATCGCAGTCTTTTTGACAATTGTTAATAGATTTTAGGATTTGCTCAACAAGTATAATTAATTTAGGCTTCTGCTTAGGACAACTTTCTGAATCAAATGGAGGAAGACGTCCGCTTGTATATATGAAGTCGCCTTAGGTTAGTAAGTACTGAGTTGTAAGTAAGTATAGATGTGAGGCCACGTTTCAAACCCCAGGTCAGATATCGCCAACAAAACGAAATATGAACATATATTTCCTTCCTCTCAACCGAATTCTGGCAAACTTTAGTGTCTGAAAGTAAATAACCAGTGGGTCACTTATAAGTTTAAATTTAAAAGATCCAATAAAACAAAAACGATTTGAAATATTGCAAAACATTTTTTTTTTTTTGTTGTGAAATACAATTGTTTCGGTTAGAAATGGAATATTATTTCATTCATATGGCTGCCGCTTCTAGCCACACAGTGCCTCATTCGATCGGACCAATTTTGGGCACTTTTCGAGTGTATGAAGTCGTATCTCGGTAGTGGCATCACTAATGTTGGCCTTCAAATGCTCAATTGTCTCTGGTTTGTCGCCAGGACACTTTTCTTTAACGGCGCCCCACAGAAAATAGTCCAACGGTGTAAAATCGCAACTTCTTGGCGGTCAATTGACATCACCATTTATACTAATTAAACGGCCATTAAACGTTTGACGCAATAAATCGATTGTGACATGAGATGTGTGGCACCCTGTTGAAACCAATCATCGTTCACATCAAAACTATGTAGAGCGGGTACAAAAAAATCATCGATTATCATGCTGTGATAGGTGTATCCATTGAACGTAATGGTTGCGCTGTCCTGATTTTCAAAGAAATATGGGCCAATGATGCCATCGCTCTACAAGCCGCACCAAACAGTCTCTTGTAATGGGTACATTGGCTTCTGTAGGACCACGTGTAGGTTTTCTAAGCCCCAAATACGGCTATTTGGCTTATTAACGTACCCACCAAAGATGAAAATGAGCTTCAACCGAAAAGGTGATCTTTTTTGGCCAAATCGACTTCTTGGTGCAGTTTCTCGTTGGCCAGTAAATCCATACATACAAACATAATTGATCATTACAACCCTTCAGTCAGGATTACGACCAAGTTTCTCATACCACTTATGTTGTGTGTGTTAATTTATCAATGAGTAGCGGGACCTACAATATAAAGTCGATCTCAAAAGATAGATTTTTTGAGAAACTTTTCACTATAATTTTATTTACAGAAATTCCGCAGCAATCCTGCCTCAAATCTGTTGAGAGGCAGTCGCCGAAGAAATATTTTTTCATATTTTGTGATGTTGCAGATATCTGACCTGGTGTTTGAACAGTGGCCTCACGTCTAATAAGCCAACACACTACCTACTAGACTGCGGCGACTTCAAATACTACGAAACAAGTTTTTCTCTTAACCCGATGTCCTTACCATTCATACCACTTACGATACATTCGATCGAAAATGATATATAATTCTCCTGTATTAGTTAGTGTATACACACAGAAAAAAAACCCAATGTAAAATTAACATGGAAAAATGTTGATTTCAAATCATAGTAAATTTTCGAAAAAATTTTTAATAAATGTATTTTTAACATTGTTTCATATTGAATCAAAATTAAAAATGTTAGTTTAATCTCAGAAATAGCTGATTTGACATTTTACACTTTAAAATAACATTGTACACATAAGATTTAACATTTTATAATGTTAAAATAACATTTTTCAATTTTGATTTAATATAATGTATTTTTATAGTAAAAACAAAAGTTTTTAACGTAAAATCAAAATTGCGTTTAGTTGATATAACATGGGCCATTGCTAATTCAACATTATATTTACATGTTTCGATGTTGAGAAACATCTTGAAACAGCATGTGACAATTTTAATTGATTAACGGATAGAATTGTTTCATAAAATAAAATTTCATAAATAAAATTGTTTCATGTTAAATCAACAAGACTGTTCATGTTAAATCAATATTGGTTCATGTTAAAGCAACATTTACAAATAATAGTTTTTATATAAATTATAAATAACGTCGGTTCAAGTTAAACCAACATTTTGTAATGCTAATTTAACACTAGTTAATTTAAAATTGACATTGATTCATGTTGAATCTACATTGTATTCTGTTAAATCAAACTTATACCATGATGGAAACATTTCGAACAAGATTGAAACAAAGTTGTTGAATTTTCAATTAACATGAAAAAAAATTGAAATGAAATGAAATCATGTTGAATTCTGCAAAAAGTGCCGCTATTTTGGAACATAAAAAACTTTTCATTCATACATTAGTAAAGCTTGAATAAGTATTGTGTGGATCTTATGAACTAGTATGTTTACATAAATTGTTGAAATTTCATATTTGTGTATTATCATTTATATTTTTTCTCTATAGATTAATATCGATTTCGAACTACTGCACTCAAATAAAAGTCATCTTCTGCTCAGTAAATGGAAGGGATTTATGGAAAAAATTGTAAGCTATTACGGCTTATATCTTAAAGACAAAAGGTTTAAGAAAGTTTTTACAAATTCAAAGAATACTACCGAACAAAGTAATTATATATACTTATTTTTTAAATTCATATTTTAACCACCACCTTATTTCCAGATTCATTAGATTATATACATACTATTCTGCTAAATTCAGTTATTTTACCAACCGCACGTTATTCGGATAAAGGAGGAAAGAATACAAAAAAGATTTCTATACCAGACGCCAACGAGAGTTTTATTGTTCATCTTACCACTATTAATGAATATGAAAAGGTATTGTCAGAACTTAAAGAGAAATATTATAATAGAAATTTAACTATATAACCTTTCATAATAGTTGTAGGTCATAGTATTTATAACCTTGAAAAATTGTACGTATATTTTGATAAAACACTCGTAAAATGTGATTCTTTTTCGAAAAGTTTAGATATCCAAAAGGTTGCCAAGGACCCTGGCTTTTTATTCAAGAATACTTTTACGAAATTAAACCTATTAATGATAGAAAATTATCAACCATTTACTCCTTGTTTAACTTTTTAAAATAAATGTTTGTAATTAATTAAACCTTAAAATATTACTTATATACTTAATTATTTGCCTAAATTTTTATTTTATATAAATAAATATATTTTTAAAATGAAAATTAATAAACGTTGTATTTTATATGAAAACAAAAATAATTTCTTTTTATTGGGCGGGCTTAATATAAGCAGAAAGTCAATATGATTTTCATGTTATTTCAAAACTAGAATCCTTTTGAATTAACAAGAAAATTTATGTTGAAATAATATGTTTGCATCTTATTTCAATATGAAATTCAAAGTTGAAATAAAATGATTTAATGTTATTTTAAACATAAGATCATATTGATTCAATGTGAGAATCATGTTATCTTAATACTAATTAATGTTGATTTGAATGCTATCTTAAAGTAAATTCAACGTGATCTCACTTTGATCCAACATAAGTAGCAATGTTGTTTTATAATGTTTTCAAGTTGTTTTTAATTGAAAAATAGTTATTTTTGGTTTACTGTAAAGTCATGTTGAATTAACATGAAACACCTATGGAGCAAAATCATAGCTGAAAAATGTTGATTTAACCTTGTTTTAGGCGTTTTTACAATGATTTTTTTCTGTGTGTAGGCTTCCTGTAGTCGCCATAGTCTAGTAGGTAGTGTGTTGGCTTATTATGTAGACGTAAAGCCCGGGTTCGTATCCCAGGTCACATATCAAAACGATATATGAAAAAAAAAATTAATTCTTCGGCGACTGCCTCTCAGCAGATTTCTGGCAAAAACTCTGAGAGTAAATAAAATTGCCATGAAGAGCTTCTCAAAAATCTGTCGTTCGGAGTCGACTTTAAACGTAGGTCCCGTCACTTATGTATGTATGTATAAAAGTAACGCACACAACATAAGTGGTGTGAGAAGCTAGGTCGAAATCCTGACTGAAGGGTTTTAATGACCAATTATGTATGTATAGGCTTCCTGGTGCAAATCCTGGAAATTAGGAATATCCCACACAGCAGAACATCTTCTACGTAATTATCTAGTTCTTAGGAACTTGAGATGATGTATTTTATGGCACTCAATTTATACTATACAATTTATAGGCAGAGCGTGTCTAGACAAATGATGAGGACATTTGTTATCTGGTTTTCCGCTAAACACTTTCATAGAATTTTCGGTAAACATTGCTTAAAAGATCTTATTTAATATGGCGTATTAAATAAGTTTTTTTTGTTATAATAAAAATTAATTCTGTTTTAGCTTGACATACTCGAGAAGACAACACTATTGGAAAACTTTAAATCCATCGCACACCACTGTTTATAACTGATAAATAAAGTTACCAGGACTTGGCTTTAAATGTAAACCCTGCTTGCTATCACATCCTTTCCATTATGCTATTATGACGCCACCACCACCACCATCAAATCAGTCAAAAAACTAAAAAAATAAAACCAAAAAATAAAGAAAAAAGGAAAAAGAGATCAGAAAAGAACGTCACTAAGGCATTTAACATGTTTATTACAATGATATTCCTCTCTCTGCATGATACGAAATGGAATACCGTTATTTGTGCCAGCCATGTTACTTTTAAATACGGTTATTTTGTTGTTGTTGTTGTTTCTATTTTTATTTGTTGCTTTCTAAACTAACTACAACAACATCTATAACAATATACAACATTATCAAATAGAAATAACAAAACGAAAAAAGGAGGGGGGTAGGGGGTTATTTTTATTAAAGTACTCTAGACATTATTTAGAAAATGCAAATTTTGCAACATTTCTCTCATGTTTGCTTGACGCTTGAGTGTGCGAGGAGAGTATTATGTATGTTGCTGGACATGAGATTTTTTTTTTTTTGCATATTTTCTGGGTTGGCATTGATGGTCAGTCTTCCAACAAGGAATATCAAAAATTACGCTTCAAAACAACAAAACAAAACAAAAAATAAAAAAGTGGTACCACTATCCCGCATATAAGTAGGTTTTGTACAGAGTCTTACATGAGCCGAGTTTCTTAATTCTTGATTTCTTGGATTTTTATTCCTTTTGACATGTTCCTTGGTTTTATTTTCTTGCAACTGATGTGTATCGAGTAAGCTTTACATTCCTCATGTTTTTCTCTACGATGTAAACCTAGAAATATTTTTGCCGTTGATGATTGATTGATGATAAGGTTGAAACAAAATGTTGTAACCCATGAAGCCATAACCCAGGAGCCCATTGTGAACTAACTCCCGCGGACGAAAACTTCACAAAATTCGAAAACAATTTGGATTCAATTCCGAAAGACTGTGGGTACATTTGCGAGATTAATTTTATTCAAATCCAGCAGAATCTATTTTAACTTCCCCATAACGACATGAGTGGTGTGAGAAACTAGGTCGTAATATTGACTGAAGGGTTGTAATGACTAATTATGTATGTATGTATGTAAGAACCTGAAGATATCGATCCACAGTTTTGCCAATATGTTATAGATAATTTTATTAATATAATCAACATGCGTAAGGGTTCACCAGAAACATTTGTTGCATATCGTTTGATTAAGTTAGGCTTTTTTTAGCAGCATAAAAACTATCCATAACGATAACTATGGTTTGAAAGCTGAGGATATCCAGCTGTGTTGACATTTCTGTTCAATTCAGTTTGATACGTCACTATATATTGTTTAACACCAGAATAATGCTTTCAAATTGGGGAAAATATCAGACTGTAAGAGAAATTCATAGAGCTCTTGATCTTTTTTACGGCAAATATAATCGTCAACGTTAACAACAACTTTCGGGAAGACCATCCATGGGTTTGATTTTGAACCATCAGTTATTTCGAATCTAGCAACACTTATGTCATTCTATTCTGTCACAAAATTCAGTATTATATCTCCATTGAACCTAATAAATCGATTTACGCTCAAGCAACAATTTATTATAATTAATTTCCAAAATAAAGACTATTGCTAAAAAATTTAACGAAAAGCCCATTCTCATATTTAGGGTTCAGAAAAGCCACGTGCGGCCTTACAGAAGCCAATGCACACATTACGAGTGACTGTTTCATGCACTTATGAAGCGGAGGCATCATTGGCCCATATTATTTAAAAATGAGGACGGCGCAACCATTACGGTCAATAAAGATACCTATCTCACCATGATAATCGATTTTTTGGTACCCGCTCTTCATGGTATTAATGTGAACGATGTTTGGTTTCAACATATCATGCCACAATCGATTTATTGCGTCAAACGTTTGATGGCCGTTTAATTAGCCGAAATCGTGAGGTAAATTTTTCGCCAAGAAGCTGCGATTTGACACCGTTGGACTATTCTCTGTGGGGCGCCATTAAAGAAAAGTGTTGTGCCGACAAACCAAAGACAATTGAGCATTTGAAGGCCATTGCCGAGATACGTCCTCATACACTTGAGAAAGTGCACGAAAATTGATCTGAACGAATGAGGTACTGTGGGGCCAGCCGCGTCAGCCATATGAATAAAATTATATTCCATTTCTAATCGGAACAATTGTAATGCACAACAAAAATATATATTTGGCAAAACTTCAAATCGTTTTTGTTTTATTGCATTTTTAAATTTAAACTTCTAAAGGACACACCCTTTACAATCATTATATTGCGACGACTTTTGTGACAACTTTCTTTGCAGAGATTCTTTTCAGTGAGGCCATCTTTCGCGCGAATCAAGGCCTCCAAATTACTTTTTATGGGTCATTGGTGTATGCCTTCAAACCATCTGCTCTTGAAGCATTAGAAGCAAATGTTCAAGCCAACATTGACGACCAGATTTATTTCTCATGTTCTATACGTAAGGTTTTTGGTCTGCACAAGATTGAATGGGTATTTTGAATCTTAAAAAATCAGAAATAAATGGAAGTGTAGCATTGCTCAAGATACTTGATGATTATCGGGTGGATTTGCTTAGAGTGAATCATGCTGTTGATTCGCCGCAGTCTGGTAGGTAGTGTGTTGGCTTATTAAAAGGGTTGGCTATGGTTCAAAACCCAGGTCAGATATCTCCAACATCACAAAATATGAAAAATATTTCTTCGTCGGTTTCCTCTTAGCAGATTTCTGGCAAGAACTCTGACAGTGAACAAAAAATTGCTATGAAAAGTTTCGCAAAAAATTTATTTCTTTAAAGTGTTTATCCCGGCACTCATGTATAAAATTAAAACACACAACTTAAGTGATGTTAGAAGCTAGGTTGTAATCCTGACTGAAGATTATGTTCGTATGTATGTATGTGAATCTTGCTCTTTCCGGTCTCAAAGCTGTTCAAGCTCTTAGCATTTCTATGGCTTGTGTCCCTTTACGACGATGCATTTTTAAACATAAAATATGTGTGTTTAATTTTAAATTGAAGAAGAAATACAAACTTGATTAACCCTGTACATACCACCATACCATTCCATATGCAATCATATTTCATTTTATCAGTCAGTATCTTTGCACACATGAGAGAGTGTAAGTGTATGTGTGTGTATCGCCATATGAGAGAGAGTCAAAAGATGTGTAAAATAAAAATCCTGAGATAAAACCGTAGACCACACAATGACAGCTAAGCGTTGTACTGCCGAATCAAATATGAGTGTTTGTTTGTGTAGATGGGTTCGTTAAAATCTAGGAAAAATCTTTTGCCTGTGTTTCACTCATACACCAGGCCGGGCACCAGAGTGACACATGTCAGAAACATAAAAAAAACACAAAAAATCTGAAACTGAATCTGAAGCTAAAAAAGCATCAAATTTTCAGTATCAGCAGAACACGAATAATATGGAGGACGACGATGTGTTTTCTGTTTTTGTTGCCCTGCAAAAATTTCATTTCTAAACTTCTACGAATACTTTGATAGTTTTGGTATCTGGTCGTATATGTGTATGTGTTAATAGAACTATTGTATTGTACCTCTACGAAATTGTTTTTTTTTTGCTCTCTCTGGTTTTTATCGAGATTAAAAGTTTGAGTGAAAGCTCAACAAAGTGTAAAATAAACCTTTTTTTGCTTCTGCTGCTTTTATTTTTTTGCCTCCCCGCTTAGATGGAAAACTAAATAAAATCTTGATTTTTCATCTTTTTTCCTTAAAATTTTTAGTTTCCAAAACAACAACAAATTGCTTAATTTAGTTTGATTTGATTTTCAGAATTTCTTTTTTTTTCTTCTTTTCTTGTCTGTTTTTTAGGACATTCTTTGATTCGTTGGTGTAGCCAAATTATAAGGGTTTTGAATAGTTTCTCAGCACACCCTCCTCCCACCACACATATTATCATCATTGTTGTTGTAATTTAATTGAGGTAAAAACATTTTGATTACAGAATAGCTGGCAGAAAGGATTTCTAATTGTATTAAAACATGTGTTATTCCCCGTAAATTGGATTTGACAATACCCAGCAGCAGACCGAAACTAACTTTGTAAAGAAGAATTTACAGAGAAAGGACGTTGATTTGAATCTTATGGCAATAACGGTTTAAGATGATTTAAACAAATTTAAATGTTTTATTTAAGTTTCAGTGCAGTACCCACTTGTAATTGCAAAACTCGACTCTTTTTCTTAAAGCGTCTGTTTGTGTTACAAAGAGTTACGCCTGCATACATATACAATTGGTCATTACAACCTTTCAGTCAGGATGACAACATAGCTTATGTTGTGTAAATTAATTTTATATATGAGTGGCAGGACCTACAGTTTAAAGACGACTCCGAACGATAAATTTTTTTAAAAACTTTTCTTGACAATTTTATTTACTCTTCGAGTTTTTGCCAGAAATCTACTGAGATGAAGTCGCCGAAGAAATATTCGTTCATATTTCGTTTTGTTAGAGATATCTGACCTGGGGTTTGAACCGAAGCCTCATGTGCACTGGACTCAACATTAGGAGAGAATTCAGTGACCCCACCAATCGGTTTATTTTTTTGGTGTTCGAGTAGCAAGAGCCTTATGTCGAAGATTAAGTACCACTGGAACGAAATTAAACTTAAGAGTGGTCAGAAAGTGATAGAGACTTATTCTAGAAGGCTGAATGGTCTATAGAACTAGCAGGGATATCTCTGATATCAATAGGTTATGGTAAGTTCTTGCCTGAAACTACCTAGGCAAAAAATTCAATTTTCTGCAGTGATTCTGTTGAGTAACTTGGAGATCTAAAAGGTGAACTTCTTTTTCCGGATTTAATAAGCTTTGTAAATGTGATTGACTGCATAGGGGGATATCGACAATATGTATCTACTAAGATGGGTCTGGCAGTAAATGAGGGCAAAACAAAATACAATATGTTATCGACAAATAGAGACGTGCGGCGTATTGATTCTCAGATTACGGCCGATAACTATACTTTTGATATAGTCAAGGAATTTCTTTATCTTGACTCCGCCGTTAGCACCAAAAATGACGTCAGTCAGGATCACTCTTGCCAACAGGTGCTACTATGGTCTCAATAGGCAATTAAGGAGCAGAGACCTCTCTCGTACAAGAGTAATACTCTACAAGACGCTCATCATACCCGTGCTTCTTTATGGCTCAGAGGCATGGACCCTATTAAGCACTGATGCACCAGCCTTGAGAGTACTCGAGAGAAAAGTCTTACATGAGATCTTCGCTCCAATGTGAGTTGGCGATGATTTCAGCATCCGAACTAACAGTGAGCTGTATGAGCTCGTCAGCGACATGGACGTTGTGCAGCGTATTAATATCCAGCGACTGTGCTGGCTCGGCCATGTCGTTCGAATGGATGAGGATGCTCCGGCGAGACATGTATTTGATGCAGGGATCTGCGAAAGTCGGTGAATAGGACGACCTTGTATGCGTTGGAAGGACCAAATCGAGGAAGCTCTGTCATCGATTGGTGTGACCAACTGGCGTAGGCGCACAAGAAGCAGAGACGCCTGGAATGATGTGTTGGGGCAGGCCGAAATCCGTTAATCGGGTTGTTAATGGTCAATTAATTAAGTAAGTAAGTATGTATCTAGGCAATATTGTGGTAAATTTCTTTTTAATATATAGGAAACCATTTTCTTTTCGCTCTTCTTCTGTTTTCTTTTATTCTATTCCTTTAGTCTCTGAAGAGGTGAACCAACTAGGTCTCCAAGTGACCTACTGCTGATGCAGTGGGCAATTTAATTATAAGCCGCTCACTTAAAACAGAGGAACAGAGTAGGATGGTTGGAAGTGCTCAATAAAATCTTTCGTTATTTCTCAGTCAAGAGTTACACCGGAGATGGCAACTCCATTCTTCAGTATACATATAGCAGCGTTTGGTACGTCATTGGTATGGCCACTCTGTTGGCAGTTGCGGATGTCTGCATAAGTGAAGCTAGTCTAGTCGATTTTCGCAACACAGAAAGAACCGACAACAGTAACCACATCATAGGTTGTTTCAGTTTCAGTTGAGATTATAGTGGTGCTCTCTAATATGAACTTTGCAGTGAGAAACAAATCTCTACTCCTGTGCGCAACTGCAGCAGCCTGTACTTTAGACTTTCATAGCCAAACGAATTTGTAAACTATCCTCGTTAGTATACTGGATAGATTTTGTAGCGTTTATTTCACCGTTCATATCAATTCTCTCGTTTGAAAACTAATTTTTCACACACAACCAAGCATTATGCCCGTTGTAGCTACACTCGTAATAAAACTCAAACAAAAATTAATATTTTTTCACAAAATCCACTTTATTTGACATTTTCGAATTCATAATAAAATTTTATATGAAGAAAAAACCAAATAAAACCAAATCGCCACTAGAAAACATTAGACGCACATTTTGTCGGTCATCGATTTAATCGTTTTCATCTTAAATGATGACAGCCGCATTGGCGTAATGCTGCCACACATTGCTTGCAGAATTCTATGAATGTTTAGCAACATCTCGTAATGATTTGGCAAAAAAAAAAAAACAACAATAATAATAGAAAAATAATAATAATTTTAAGTATAAAACAATTGTAATTTATGTTTGACAGCGGTTGACAAAGAATAGAAGGCAATTGAATTTGAAATTTAAAGAAGGCAATTGGACAGCAGCATCGTCATGGCAAAAGAAAAAGCAAAATCTAAATGACTGGGAAATTATTTGAACGATTTCGCTGTGACATTTGTCAAATACGAGATTATGATGACAGAGACTTGCCTCAAATGGGTTTTCGGTAGTTTTATTTGCGTAAGCATGTTATGAAATATTCGGGGGGTATTTACAACACACAGATTTTCATATAATGGTCAGTTTAGTCGTCTATAAAATTTAATTGGAGGATAATTATTGGTAGCCAAAATACAAATACAACAATCACTGCTAGAAGTTTTATAAATTTCATGATGGTGCCGTAACCAAGCTGCTAAAGTTATACGGTGTTCAGATATACACCTTTATTGCGTAAATCGGAATAAACGCCATTATTGAGCAACAATTGCGCAATTATTATAATATTGAGTAAAACTTAAAATTCTGCACTGTTATAAGTGTGTTTAGTGAGCATATTACAATTAACCGAACACTTTCTGTTGACACTTGACAACTCAAATGTCAACAACGACAAACAAACACTAATAAACTAACAAACGACACTAATTTTCGCGACCAAAATAAGAACAATGTTGTTGTTTACCAGCTGTTAAATGAATATTGAGTAAACTGAACTGCGTATATCATTATGTCTGAAGACTTAAAATATTGTACTCAATTAACAGAATATTGACTCAATAAAAGTAGATATCTAAACATAGTATTATGCTGGTTATGCCATGATAATATTCATGAAATGTTGAATTAATGGCTAGTGAAGTTAATCAGTTTAACTACTCGTTTAAAGATAATTCTCCTTCCAATTTACTAAGTCCATTAGAGTCCACTTCCATCATTTTAACAATGCAATCAAATTTTTAATTGAATCAATTAATTTCATGATTAAAACTTAATAATTTAACATTACATTTGGTACGCTTTTAACCTTTGAAAAATGATGGCAATAACATCTTAATGTTACGTTCATTACTTATGGACCACTTCATTCTCTTACGACTCTCTCTCTCTCTCTCTCTCTTCTAAATCGATTAAATCATTATCTGCTGTCCCTCTGAAGAGCGCAAATAAATCTTCAAACTTTTTTTTGCTTTTGTTGCCTTTTTTTATGGCTTCCAAGCACTTGAAATGTTTCCAATAAAAATGAAAAAATTTATGGCCACACATTAACAAAGTCTTTTACGGTTATTGTCACACCTGAATCGGCGTTATAGTCATTGGGATTACAAGCAATTGGACACAGGAAATACGAGTCAATCTATGACAGCGATTGTTAAAGGCTTTTGAATGCCAATACACATGTGCAGATGTGTATATACAGGAGTTTATTTAAGCCAAATGAACAGCCCGATGGCATCAGAAACTATAACAAGCGAAAAAGGCAAAGGAAAAGAAATGAAAAACAAAACCAATAAACTTCAATCGTAACAAGTAATAAATTTAACACTGATGATTGAGCTTCCAAATCCAATTGATGCCATTGACCAGAAAAAAAAAACAAGGAAGAGAGTAGAGAGGAGAAAATTGCCTCAGCATTCTTTACCAAATGCTACCAAAATGTTCATTCATGACTGAAACTACACATGAAAATTACAATTTATTGGGTAGATTCGTTTGTTTGTTTCTACGCTCAAGAAAAAAGTGGAAAAAGGCTTCCAAAAGAACAACAACAACAACACCAGCAACACAACATAAAAAAGATGACACAATGGTCTACAGGATGTCCTTTTCGAAAATGTTTGTCTCTCTGTAATGGTCTCACATAAGCGAAGAATTCCAAATACTCCTGCTGATGCTCCTGGTACTCCTACTGCTGACCATTCTAAGCACACGTTAACCAAAGAGATTTATTACCTAAAATATTGTGTGTATGTGTAGTGGGTGTGGGAGTGGGAGCACAAGGATTTTGAGCGCCGCTTCACAATTGTACGATAATTTATGACCATTTTTAACCGGTTTATGTGCCATAGCAACGAACGTTTTTGTTGTTCGCCTTCTATGGCCCATGAAAGTATCATGTGTTGGCTTATTTATTGGTTTCGTTTTTCGTCCTATTAACTTTATGTGTGTGTGTGTGTGTCCTTTTTAGTGATATGTATTTGACTTTTTATTCTGTTAATACCTGTAAAATTAAGTTTAACTGCCATGTATTGAAGTTAAAATGGCAAATTGTCAGCAAATATTATAAACCCCCCCCCCCCTTTAATATGAAAAACAGGACATTATTGTCCTTTAATAGGACCTTGGAGTGTTGTTAATGAAATGTACGTTAAAGGAATGCTTAATGCTGGTAAGTAGAATTTCTTAAGGGGGTATTATTAGCAGAAAACCTAAGTTCCAGATGTTTTTCTGCTGAAAAACATTTCCACAATTTTTTGGTGTTCAATAACTTTTTTATTGGCATTTTAAGAGTACGATGTAAAAATGGAAAAAATTTAAAATTTCAATTAAATTGAAAGCTGTTTCTGTTGCAAGTAACAAGAATTAGTACTTCAGACAAGTGTTTCGTATACGAATTATTATAATTATTGTAGAGAAGAGGTGTCTTAGTACTGCGACCATAGTATGAGCCCATCTCTTGTACTCTTCTCAAACGTTATAAGGTATCCCTATAATGTCTGCTCCAAATCTATTGTCATGACAAATTTCAGGACATTAAAAAGTGTTAGAAGTCGCCGTAGTCTAGTAGGTAGTGTGTTGGCTTATTAGACTGAAGGCCCGAGTTCGAATCCCAGGTCAGACATCAAAACGAAAATATGAAAATATTTCTTCGGCGACTTCCTCTCAGCAGATTTCTGTCAAAAACTCTGAGAGTAAATAAAATTGCCATGAAAAGCTTCTCAAAAACTGTCGTTCGGAGTCGACTTTAAACTGTAGGTCCCGCCACTCATGTATAAAATTAACGCACACAACATAAGTGATGTGAGAAGCTAGGTCGTAATCCTGACTGAAGGGTAGTAATGACCAATTATGTTATGTATTAGTTGTTATCTGACTGGCACCCAAGTATTTCTTCCTGGAATGCTATTCATATATGGATAGTGCGGCTAAAAACAAAATCGCTTCGTATTGTATTGTGTTATGCGATTCGTTGGTAAACGGTCTACAAATGGATGCCATCTAAGAAACAGACGAGTAGAAGGAACAGTCCCTCACTCGTCTACACAAATCTACTGAAACTTCGCTACATCCGCATATTCCGGCTGCTTTCTTTAATACAGATAGAGAGGAACGTTTAGCCCAAGTAGGTTAGTAACGATAAGCGGCTATCGTAAATTCGCCGTAGAAGAGAGAGAGAGACGATAGTGAAGGAGATAGGGAAATTGGAAAGGTAGGATATAAGAGACGGAAGAAAAAAGATGGACCTTGATGCCTTAGCAATTCGCAACCAGCTCAACCTATTTATGAATCTATGGAGAGCCCTAATGTTGGCCCTCGACAGAGAGTCCAAACTTCCAAGAAGCACTACTAAGAACTGGACAGTTGCAGAGGAGATGTTCGATAGTTTCCAACTACTCTTCCTCATCGCAACATACCCTGCAATAGTCCACTGGGATCTTTTCCAGAATTGGATATTAATTGGATTATTAAGCCTGCGTAATTGATGATGATTGTTGGATAACTATTAAGCTACGGGCGAACCTACTTTGGCCATTTCAAATGCTTCCAAAGGGACGGTTTGAGAGATACCACTCGAAGATATAATTTGCTTTGCCTTTGCTATCGAACCTCAATCTTAACACTTTGAAAAAAACCATGGGAAGATCATGCTGTATGATTATCGATTAAGCTAAATACAGGCAAAGATCCAAAATTACTTTCAGAAATTCTGGCATCTGTACTGCAACTACTATCGAAATGGTGCAACGAATGAATACTGGGAATTAATACAACCAGCGTTAGTACTATTCACAACGTCATATGTAATTACTATCCCTCGTATCAACAAAGCAGAGTTTTCACTCTAACCAATAACGACAAATATCCAGAATCATAGTGGAAAGCAAACTCAACCCGAAAATGACTAACACTAAAGCGGCAACTACTCTCTGTTATTGTAAGAGAGAAATAGACACAAACTTGGGTAACAACCCAAAAGATGTGTCTTCGCTATACATACATACATAATTGGCCATTACAACCCTTCAGTCAGGTTTACGGCCTAGCTTCTCACATCACTCATGTTGTGTGTGTTAATTTTATACATGAGTGGCGGAATCAACAGTTTAAAGTCCACTCCGAACGACAGATTTTTGAGAAACTTTTCATGGCAATTTTATTTACTCTCAGAGTTTTTGCCAGAAATCTGCTGAGAGGAAGTCGCCGAAGAAATATTTTTTCATATTTCGTTTTGATGTCTGACCTGGGGTTCGAACCGAGGCCTTTCGTCTAATAAGCCAACACACTACCTACTAGACTACGGCGACTTCGCTATACAACTTTGTAATCAAACCAACTCAATTCTATGGCCCGAGCTGATTTGAACGTATTGTCATTGACATTTTGGTAATTGCGAACACAACAACGCGACTGAGCGCCACCAGAGCTGATCTGGACATATCTATTGATGTCACGATACCTGAACCTGCTTTCAATTCTGATTTTTTCCAATTTTTATAACGGTTTATATCTTCCAGAGAATGTCATCCAGGTTTTCATTGACGGTTCCAGATGAGGCCTTAAAATCAGAAGAGAAATCAGTTTTGAACAGATTCTCCCTAACACTACTCGATTATTGTAGTACTATTCAGACCGAAATTGTTATCAGAGATTATCGAAAAGAAGATATACACATAATTTCCGACAGTGAAACGCCCATTAGATCCCTCGAGAATGTATGCAACACATTTAAGGTCTAAGAATACAAGGTTTCCCTTGAGGAAACAGAAGATGTCTTCATAAGTGTTCTTGGAATCTGGGCCATGGAAGGTAAAAACTTCACTCATTTGTTAAAGCGAGATGGGATAAATAACCGATTTCTATAGACGTGCAACAGATCTAGTCCGATATGGATATATGCGGAGAAAACCTCTTTGCACAGAGGAGCACTAGTCTCTGGCTGTACACAGCCGGAAACAGGCCTCACAAAGTCTTCTACAGAATATGTATTGACGATGGAAAGGAGGAGAATACTTCATTTCATGTATGTAAATTCATGATGCATTGTATATGCAACCAATTCAAGGCATATAATACTTAAAGGTTTTTTATTAACTACAATTTAAATTTATTTCTGCAATCTAATGAGGTTGCACGCTTAAACATTTTATTTGCCCACAAACTTTTCATGCCCCATTAATATGAGGGCGCATAAAATGCTTAAAAATACAATGTTTTAATGATTTTTATGAAATAAAATTAAAAATAAATAAAAAGAAAAATATATTTATATTTTTTTTTTTGCAAAATCAAAAGTGTGCTGTAAAGGTATAATAAAGCATTTCAAAGAAATTTTCCTTTGCTTTATTTACTTTGAATAAAAATTTTCATTCAATTGGCAAAATGCCTAAAATTAAAACGAAAAAGAAAAAAATTGTAAATTTTCTTTATTAAAAGAACTGCTTTTCTGCTCTTTCTACAACTACAAATTGCTTTGAAAAACGTTTTAAATGCTGCTGATTTTTCCACAAACATTTTCCCGTTTGTTTTTTGATTTTTTTTTGCTGCCACAGAAAAACACTTAAAGCGAGCGAACGAGCGAATTGCAAATAAATTAAGAAAAGGCGGCCGGCCGGCCTTTATTTCTCATGAAATTCATGAAAAATTATTGTTTGCCTGTGATCATTAATATTTTATACCGCCAGCAATATGCAGCATCATCATGCATAGGTTGCATGTTCGGAGTAAAAAGATACCCGTTACAAAGTTGCAACACGATGCAATTTAATGGTTTCACTCTAATGACACCACCACCTTTAATGTTTTTATGTTCTTATGTGCGTTACGCAATGCAAGTATTTTGTTTAAAAACAAAATTTCGTTCTTCTTCTTTTGATTTCTTTCCTCTAAAGATTCTAAGAAGAAATAAAAAAAAATTATTTTTGAAAGTGTCGGTTTCGGTGTTGGCCTTGTCTTGTGTTGGTGTTTGTTTATTAGTCTGTGAGGAAGAAGAAGAAGAAAAGGAATCTTTAAATTAAATGAATAGACACGTACGTGTATCAGAGTACAGTTGTTTGGCTTTTCCAAAGTTTTCCATTTTAAATGTTGTGTGTGAGCGCGCGAGTAAGAGAATTTGCTATGAAGAAGCTGTAACAAAATAATAAGAAGTCGAATGAAAGCCACAAAATATCAGCTAATTAACGTTAATTTATTAAATCAACTAAAAAAAAAACAAAAGTAAGGAGAAGATGAAAAATACTACATATAATCCGTAACAGAATGCACACTCTTACAGAAATGAAGCTGAACTGGTACACTGAAAAAAAAACATCGGAGAAAATTTTTCTCCTTTTAAACCACTTTATACATATACATACATACATATATAATTGGTCATTACAGCTCTTCAATCCGGATTACGACCAGCTTCTCACACCACTTACGTTGAAGGTGTTAACTTTATACATGAGTGACGGGACCTACAGTTTAAAGTCTACTCCGAACGACAGATTTTTGAAAAACTTTTCATGGCGATTTTAGTTACTTTCAGAGTTTTTGACAGAAATCTGCTGAGAAGAAGTCACCGAAGAAATATTTTTTCATTGAAGGTGTGTGACCTATGGTTTGAACAGTGGCCTCACCTCTAATAAGCCAACACAGTACCTACTAGACTACGGCGACTCCACTTTATACTTGATTTTTTTGGTGCAATAATTAGAGTCTTATTCGTTTTTACCAGACCAGTTGAATGAAATTACTGCCCTGACAGACATCAGGAAATTGTCCTGATATCTTGCTCCTGGCCCAAGATTTGAACCTTAAGTATTCTGCTGTATCAAAATTGTGATGATAAAATCAGATTTGTCCTGTTGGTATAATCTACCTAACTACATTTTCGCAGTTTGATCTGCTTCTAGAGATCGCTGCAAGTGAGAGAATTTCGTAAGAATATTCAAATGCCTTATGTGATGAATAGTATTCGTAGTCTAATAGGTAGCGTGTTGACTTATTAGACGTCAGGACTCGGCTCTAACCCCAGGTCATACAACAAAACGAAATATAAAAAAATATTTCTTCGGTGACTTCCTCTCAGCAGATTTCTGGCAAAAACTCTGAGAGTAATTAATATTGCCATGAAAAGTTTCTCAAAAATCTGTCGTTCGGAATCGACTTTAAACTGTTGGTGTCGCCACTCATGTATAAAATTAACACACACAACATAAGTGGTGTGAGAAACTAGGTCAATAATCCTGACTGAAGGGTTGTAATGGCCAATTATGTATGTCGCCACTCATGTATAAAATTAACACACACAATATCAGTGGTGTGAGAAGCTAGGTTTTAGTCCTGACTAAAGGGTGATAATGACCAATTATGTATGGATGTGATGAATACCTGTAGTTTTTACATGATTGTGTTCTTTACCAGTCACTTACACTGATATTTGTAACCTCCACAAACCAATAGCAATTATCGGAAAGCTGCTCTCTCGCTGTCTTCATCCTAATATTTGCTTCTGGAATTTTGATACTATTACGAAAATGGAAAATCTAGATATTAGTGTTTTGCTTTTACATTGTTTAACATTAAAATTATAAACAAAAGCTACAGAAACAAAAAAGAATGAAATTGTTTACAAATTATTGCACTGCCTAATATAACAACAAACGGCAGCATAAAAAATGATAAACAAGTAAACAAAAGTACAACAACAAACACTACAAGAATAAATGTAAACAAAATACACAAACAACGATAATAAACCAAAGATGTTTACTTTTATAGAGATCTCGAGAAGGCGAAGCCACGAAAATTCTTCTTCAAGACCATTCATTAGTCCGTTTGCGTTCCCATATAAAAGGCAAAGCAAATCAGGCAACTGAGTTAGTGAAGTTCAGTCAGTCTTGTGTGAGGACTCGGTGTATTTGAAGAAAGTAATCGTGGTTTGAATATCTCCGTTAAAAAGATCTTTCGAACAATTGTTTAGTGTTTGTTACTGTTTATGCAAAAGAGTGTAAAGAAGAATAACAAACAAAGTAATTGTTGTTGTTTACATCAAATTGTGAACAGTGGCACACAGAATTTTGCGAATAACAAAGAAATTGATTAAAACTAAACACAAATTTATTTGTATTTTATTTGCAATCAACGAGATCATATTTTAAACGTTTTTAAAAGGTAAAAACGTAACAATACGTAATATTCAGTAGTCGTTAACCTTATTTACATTCATGGTTTGGGTTTCCTTGATATTTACCTCCAGTCCAGCATTACTTTAGATTGCATGGGGTGTTTTTTGTCTTCTTCTAGTTTGGCTTCACGAGATCTTGTTCCAGAATAGACGGAAATTCTCTCTAAACAGAATATGCTTATAATATAATCCAGCTGCCGAAAGAATAATTTTGAAGTCTTGAAGTCTCCGACACTCGTCCAGTGAACCATGTCACTACATACTAAACCAGGGTTGTAAAGAACTGTGATTTGTAAGTATTCATACATACCATAGCCGTACTTCTGAGTTATTTTCGGAAGAATTCTTTTCTTATTCAATGCTTTATAAACAGCAGTCCATGCATATGCAATTGTTTATGTTTGTCAGTTTGACATGTCGGTTAGAGGCTGACTGAGGAAACGGAATCGGTACAACACCTTTTATGCTAGTGTCCTGCACTTCAGGACATATGTCATTGGGTTTTGGGTGACAGAATTTTTGAAGATCTCGACATGGTGGCGAACGCGCCAATAAGGGATCTGGCTGGTTTCATACGGAGCTCGGGGTGATTCAAACCCACCGCCAATAGATCATGACAAGGAGACTTACCTCTTTCTGGAAAACATAATGGACCATATGGGCCACCAAGTGAACTTGCCTGTGAACGGCAAGCTACCCTTCTTTACCTAGTTTATGCCTATGCGCCTAAATGTGAAAATTTATGAACAGTCCTCACCTCCTCACCTTTTCTCCCAGTGTATTACCAATTACTCTGCACATATTTTCAAGGAGAAAATAAAATAAAGATACCGCCGCCACCAAACACAACAGAGGATGATAAAGTAGCTGTTATGCTGTATACATACTGCGTATAAGTAATTACGATGCGAAAAAATCTCAACTTTTCTCCTTTAATAAGTGTAATAAGACAATATTATTACTTTAGCAAGCGAATGAACGAGCGAATGAGTGTGTGTGTGAGTGTATCTATGATGAGATGAGATTGTATTTTTTCTAAAAAGTAATCTTTATGTTCTTAGCCAGGAAACCCTGAAAACCACACGCAGTAATTATTAATTCAATTAGTTTCAGTGCAAATAACATTAAAGATCTCTTGTAGGTATTTTTGCAGCCACACACACTCACAGCCAGAGAGAGAGAGAGAGAGGTGGAGAGCAGCTAAATGAGTCATGATTTATTTGGAATATTTCATAAAATATGGCAGTGAAAATATTTCATTAACAATATTTATAATTCGCTGAAAGCAGAAGACGAAGAAGAAGGATAACAAAAACGAAAAAGAAAAGAAAAAAATTAAATGAAGTCATTATGTTTTAAGGAGAAAACATTGGAAATAATTTAATTAAATGCACTGATAAAGGCAATTCGCATGTATTAAATGGGAAAGCAAAAGACAGATAGGTAAGGTGCTAAAAGTATCATAATTTTATATGCAAGTCCGTTTAGAGTAATTTAAAAATTCGTAGCTAAAATACATTACCCCTCTGTCTAAACTTACCGTGTTCATACAGCAAATTATACAAATTCCTGAATACTTCTGCTAACGATCTGATAAAAAGTTTCCACGTCCGATTAATCCAGATCTACTTCCGGTTTTAGTCAAATCTCTTTGCTTAGGAACGAAAGTGTACAACCATTTTCGCTATGTTATCATTGTTTTAATTGTTGAATTCGAATGTCAAAAGAATTCATTGAGAGGACAACCTCAGCATCATCCTCCAGAGAGGATAACATAAACAACTAACAACAGAGCAACGTCAGACAATCTCTCCCCTTGAGTGTTACACAGTGGGCAAATTTCCTCACCAGAATACCCACAAGAACTATTCCAATACATTTTCATAAGTTGTTTTTAGACTATGACCGATGGTAACCCTACTACTTCAGAACATAATGGAATCGACAATTTTCACTTGATTAGCTAGAACAAGTTATTCAATAAAAATGAGACAAAAATAATAATAAGCAGAGCGGAAGATAGTGTATGAGGTCTTTCGAAGTAATATAAAAAACTCCAAGAATCTTGATTGAGTTCAGGCAACGTATAGTTACCAAAAAAAATCTGTAATACCAGTGCAGCAGAGCGACGGAGCAAAAAGACTGACATACTGGGAACCAAACAATTTACCTTTATACATTTATGAAACCAGAATTGTCTTAGTCTATTCAGTAGTGTGTTAGATTACTAGACCGAGGGTTCAATCGTCAGTTCGGACACCCAGAAAGAAATATTAAAAAACCATATCTATCGGTGATCTTCTGGCAAAAGTTGTACAAGGATATTAATTGCCATGATAAAGCCTCTCGATTATATCGTATGATATCTATGCACATTCTGCCACTCATGAATTAAATTAACACACAATGTGGGTGTTGTGAGATGCCAGACTGTAATCTTGACTAAAGGGTTTACAATGGCTGATAATGTATGCTTATATGTGTGAAATGGAAGTCTTCAATGCGA
Source organism: Sarcophaga caerulescens (assembly GCA_927399465.1). Taxonomy (NCBI): domain Eukaryota; kingdom Metazoa; phylum Arthropoda; class Insecta; order Diptera; family Sarcophagidae; genus Sarcophaga; species Sarcophaga caerulescens. The sequence goes on from OV656872.1 coordinate 17,133,642, forward strand.
TAGATACAATAAAAAATAGCTAAGCACCATTTATAAATAACAAAACATAACCCAAAATCAACCAAATGCAGCTCTAAGGGCTATTATTACAACTTGCCGTTAACTAAATGGAGGATTTTAATGGGCAGATAAATTGTTTTTCATTATTATGAGTACCCAATAAGATAGAAGTGATCGTTAAGCTAAATGGAAGATCATCCTACCTTTAACATTTAAAGTTAAGTTTATGTTTGAACTTGCCATATCATATACTATTTTCGATATGGCAGCTTCAAATTTAAACAAAATGAGCATATACAACATAGAAACGAATCTGTATCTGTAAGTTGTAATAACGAAAATCAGTTAAAGGTAACTTTACAGTTCCCTTTAGCTAAAGGTACCTTTAACTAAACCCAAGTTTAACGGCAAGTTGTAGTAATGGCCCTAAGACTTATAAAAATTGGAAGCTTAGGCTTAGTCGATGGTATTACGTCAAAGTGGGTCGTATACATAATACGAGATCTATTAGGACCGATAAAACAAAATTCACCCGAAATTTTACCAGAATTATAGGCAACAAGCGTGTATAAGTCCATAAGCGTGTATAAGTATAAGTCGCTTATATGCAAAACACAGTATTAGGAAACAAGTGATATTGAGTACTCTAAAGCTATCAATTCAAATGCTTTCTTAGCTCAGCTCCTCATTTCAGCTCAAATGCGCCATGTTCTACAAAATTTAAAACACTGTGATAAAAAACAGACGCAAATTCATTCTGGAATGCAATTGCCAAGCGATGTTTTCGGAGAGAAAAACTAGATGTTATATCCAAGTGCAGATATATTCAAGACGATATATTTAAGGAAATTGACTACAATTCTGCACATAAAAGGTGATCTGGAAGCCATAAGAAATCGGTCCGTCGATAATGTTTTAACAATTGTCGAAAATAAAACTAACGTCACAAGAATGTCTAATTAAAATAATTGTTTTGCTACATTTTACTCAGGACATTCACTTATTGTTTGCCTTAAGCTATCTTTGTACCTAAAACAATGTCTACTTTTTTATATACAATCCTTGTAAATTATCTAGTTTACATGCTTAGTTACCATTGCAATTGCATTAAATTCATAAATATTATCGGGCAATTAAATTAATTGCTTCAACAATTCTACACATGAAATCATTGAAATTGAAAATTAATATTTTACAACAACCAGTTTCCTTCTTAAAAACCCAGAGAGCGAGAGAGATGACAATCACAAGCTAACATGAGGTGAAAATGGATGTAACATATTCCAACAGACAGTCAGTCAGTCAGTCAGTCTTACATTCAGGCATTCATACATTCAGGCATTTGAACAAAAATGAGTAGAAGGCGGTAAAATATGATTTTGGAAACGTAATCGTTCACATGTAAAATGAGTAAAATTGATTTGTTACATTAAATACACACACACACACGCACCCACACACTTATACAAGCACATACAAATACAGACAGTTAGAAGGACACACACTGCCAAACGGAACAAAAAGAAATTTAAACGCCTGCAAATCATATACAAACTGTTAATGCCCAAAACAAAAAAAGTTTTCTTTGGAAAATCATCGGCAACAGCATCAAATAACATGAACATTGTTTTGAAATTGAACTCAGACTGTATTCAGAAGGACAAATTGTTTACACAAACATACATACATCCTTCCACACACATAAACATGCACAAATTGATTACACATTTGGAAAATATCAACCGTAATGCATGTCCATAAAGTGGAAAACGTAAATTTTATATTGTTTTGTCTCTTTGCATCAGTTTTAACTGAAATTTTTACTACGAATACTTTATCTGTTTCGTCTTTTTTATATTTTTTTTTCTATCAATTCAAACCTATTTTCTACGGAAATTTAAAAAAAGGAAAAAAGTTTTTGAAATTAAATAAAAAAAATATGGACATTAAGCAACTGACTGGCCATTTATCTGACCAGCAATGGTTTTAAAACAGAGGTTTTTAGACGATTAAATCCCACTGAGACGTTTAAGAACAGACAGTCGCTTGAAAATGTATTCACACACCAAAACTTCTATTTTTTAAATGCTGATTTATTTTTCAAGGAAATACTCCTCTTCACTGAGAATGATGATGAAAACGTATTCGTATTTGATTCTTAAAAAATATGCTCGTTTAGAACTTAGGAAGCTTAAAATAAAAAAGAATGAATAGAAATAAATACTCGAAGCCAGTGACAGACCCATGATTGGGCTAGGTTAGGGGGTTGCTTGCCGTTCACAGGCAAATTTATTCGGTGGCCATATCGCCCATTATGTTACCCAGTGTGAGGTAAGGCTTGTCAAGATCTGAGACCCATATTTCCTGCAGAAGTTATTTCAGGCAATGCCAAATCTATTGGTGTGCCTTCCAACAAGACAGTGGTCCATGCGAATCGCATTTGGGCACTGGATGGGCATAATCAGTGAATCTGTTTTGCCAAAGTGTCTTCCTGTAAGACGCCGTAGTCTAGTAAGTGCTGCGTTGGCTTATTAGACGTAAGACCACGATTCATATCAAAAACGAAAAATGAAAAAAATATTTCTTCGGCGACTTCCTCTCAGCAGATTTCTGGCAAAAACTCTGCGAGAAAATAAAATTGTCATGAAAAGTTTCTCAAAAATCAATCGTTCGTAGTCCACTTTAAATTATAGGTCCAGCCACAAATGTACAAAAATTAACGCACACAACATAAGTGATGTGAGAAGCTAGGTTCGTAATCCTGACTGAATTGTTGTAATGACCAAATATGTACGTATGTATGCATGTGACTTTCTGCTAAACGTCAGCCGGGAATACCTAGTATAACCAAGGCACTTATGCCATTTAACATGTCGTTAATCAGAAAGGTAATTTCCGACGATATCCTAAAATTTCCCTGAAGAATGTTCATCCTTCATGAACGAGGATTGCGAAGTGACATGTGTTAGGTATTTAATAGAAGCCTGGCGCTGTCAGAGTAAATTAAAATTTTTTTAGAGAAACCTACCACCTAACAAACATTACGGTGCGTTCAAAATGGCAATAGCCTCCATTTAGAAAACTCTGCTGTGGTCAGCTAGTATTTACGAATATTTAATATCAGAATAATTAATATATACACCACTACAACTCACTCTATTCTGTATCTTGGAGAGGTTGGTATAAAAGTCAGGGGTCTCTCTGGTAGATACAAAGGTAAACAAATGATTGAAAGTCTCCAGTTGGAATTCTAGACTCAAATGCTTACTCAGTGCCTTTCCAGAACTGTAACAAATTCAAGTTGAGGCAGGACTACGGAGCCTTACTGTGTTCAGCTCAGCTTTCTGTGTCAATAAGAGTTCACAGAGGAACCAATTGAGTAAAGCAAGTTGTTGCCTTAGTTGTAATAGAACAGAGTGCCCTAGTGTTCAATACAGCTGATTGCATGCGAACTCTGTCTCTCTGGAGCCTTACTGCAGTTCAACCTTTTGTTTCAATAGAAGTTCACAGGGGAGTCAATTGAGTAAAGTGATCAGTATAGCTGACTGCACGCGAACTCTTTCATTCCTTAAGTTTGGTTCCCAAAAAAAGTTCGACTTGGAAATGCCAAAATGGAACAGGAATTATTAACAAATGTTGCCGAGAATTTTTTCAAAAAAGGCGGCATAAAGAAGCTCAATTTTGTGTTCAACTACAAAAACACGAATAATACAAGTTCCAGAAGTTGCCGTAGTCTAATAGGTAGTGTGTTGCAATATTAGATGTGAGGACACGGTTCAAACCTCAGGTCAGACGAAATATGAACAAATATTTCTTCGGCAACTTCTTCTCACCTGATTTATGGCAAAAACTCTAAGAGTAAATAAAATTGCCGTGAAAAGTTTCTCATAAAGCTGTCGTTCGGCGTCAATTTTAAACTGTAAGAGGTGTGAGAAGCTAGGTCGTAATCCTGATTGAAGGGTTGTAATGACCAATTATGTATGTCATACAAGTTTAGACTCCGAAGAACTTTAAATTTTAAATTGTTCTTAAGGGCTTTCAATTACTTCCAAATAATCTATCTAGCAAGGCCTTTGAGCCCCTGCTCCCCGCAGCGAGCATGAATAAACGATCGTAGTAGGAAGGTAACTGAGTATACCTTTAACAAATAGTGTTTAATTACTTTTATCGCGCACTGTTCAAATACTTTCACATGCACTTTCATTTGCAAGAACACACCCACACACAAAGCATACAAATGTTAAAGGGACACGAACATACATTTTCATTTCAGATATTGGCTTAAAATGCTTAATGTTATCGAAATCCTGCTTGTACAACCAAGTGATTTACAACTCCAACTTCTAATCAAATGTACAACAACAACAACAATAACAACAAGAATTACAACCAAATAGTATTACATCAACATCAATGATGTTGGATTTCAAATTGTAGCTTAACTATGAGAAACTCTTTTACACACACAAACACATTTAAACAAATGCACTTCAATATTCCTTTAACTGTAAAATATTCTCGATTTCTGTGTGAGTGTGTATACATTTGTAAGCGATTATAAATATTATGAGCGTGAGTGTGGCTGTGGAAGAGTGTGTGTGTTTGAGCATTTATCCTTGTAACCAGTTCTGCTCATCACATTTCATGCCAACTGTATTTATTGTTGTTGCTGCTGCTGTTGTTGTTGTTGTTCTTACTGTTTAAATGTAAAATTATGTAAATGCACTTAAAATACAGTTTTAGTCCCCCCCATCCCCATTCAATTCAATCGAAATCGAAATCCAGTTCACATCAGTTTAGTCCAGTCCTGTTCAATACAGTCTTTTGGCATTTTAGAGTTTTGATTTGTTATGAAATTTTGTTAAAATTCTATTTTATTTTTGTTGTTGTTATTGGTATGATTTTGATTGTTAACAAATTGAAATAGAATGGCTTGAATTGAATTGAATTGTATACGCATTCGTATCCATGTTCGCATCAAATTTATATTCGGACTGGTATGAAAACGCATCATCATATCACACAGTCTCACTCACACAGAAAATGATGCTCACAGATGGACAAATTATTCCATGAGTTGTGTGTGTCCGTGTAACGGAATGAATTTATTGGCAAACGTAGAAGTAATAGAAGCAGCAGGCAGTGGTAGTGGTAGTGGTAGTGGCAGTACTAGTGGTACTGGTAGTCAAAGTAAGTATTTGCGTATGAACACAACACAGTACAGTTAAATGAATTACGTTTATAATGACATTTTGTTGTTGTTGTTCTTGTATGCTGCAATGTTGCAATGCAAAATATGATTTCAATCTAATTTTATTGGACAATTTTGATTCGATAACATATTTGTCATTCAGTAACGAAAGGTGGATGACAAATTCAATTCAATTGAATCGAATTGAAATGATAAGAAGGGAATATGCATACAATGGATATTCAAATACAAAGACTTTAAGTTGAAATTTCATGAAAATTTTGAAGTTATCACAAGGAAATGTTAAAGATAATGAAGGTTTATAGGGAATTTTTTCTAGAATTCATCCGTGTTTTCATATGACATCCCCGTATAGTCGTTATAGTCTATTAGGTATCTCAGCTTATTTCAAAGAATAAGAAATTAAAAAATAAAATAAATATTTCTTCCAACAGTGTCTTGAGTAATAAACAATTGTCATGAGAAAGTTTTTAAAAAAATATTGTTCAAGGTCTCCGTTAAACTGTAGGTTCTGTGCCAGTCATGGCTATAACTAATACAAATGACATGAATGGTGTGAGAAGCTAGACTGTAGGTTAGAGGACGTGTACTTGTCCGTTAAGACAAGTACAATACCCGGAGGTCGAAATTGACCCATTGTACAAAGTTAAAGCTAGACTGTAATCCTGCCTTAAAAGTCGTAATAGGTTTAGGTTAGCGTACGTGTACTTGCCATTGAGACAAGTACAATACTCGGAGGTCAAATAGACCCATTGTAATACGTCCTAAAGCAGAGAGAATAATAAAAAAAGATAAGGAAAAGGAGAAGAGATATGAGAGGGGGGATAAGGAGACGAAGGAATAACACAGAACAAAAACACACAAGAGAGCGCGACTACACCATTGAAGTCCTAGCGCTTCTCTACCAGCTCAAACTATTAACGAATCTATGGAGAGCCTTAATGTCGGCACTCGAGAAATAGTACACACTCTCGAAGAAACTCCTTAACATGGTCCTCAAACTACTATTAAGGGCTGGACATTTACAGAAGAGGTGTTCGATAGTTTTCAACTCCTCCTCGATCAGTTCCAGATTCTTGTCAGCGATCTAATCTTCCAGTGCCCTGTAATAAAAAGACTAAGTGTCAATGTTTCCCTGGATAATTCGTTTCCATTTCGAAATAGTGAACAATAAAGAAGAGTCTGCTCTTATAGAAAAAAATCTTCGCAATAATTTTGGAGTGTAACCAAAACATAGTTGCCGTAGTCTAGTAAATAGTGGTTTGGCTTATTAGACGTGAGGTTACAGTTCAAACCCCAGATCAGACATATCCAATAAAACGAAATATGAAAAGAAATATTTCTTCGGTGACTTTCTCTGGCAAAAATTCTGAGAGCTAAATATCATTGCCATGAAAATGTTTCTAAAAATCTGTCGTTCTGAGTCGCAAGTAAACTGTAACTCCCACCACTCTTGTATAAAATAAACACAAACAACGTAAGTGGTGTGATAAGCATATACGAGTTATGAGTAGTATAATAAATCGGTACCTCTGTTGAATAAGTCATAAGAAATTAAGATGCCAAGTTTCATGAACCTGAACAATGAACCTGTGAATGGCGGGATCATACATAACATACATACATAACTGGCCATTACAATCCTTTAGTCAGGATTACGACATAGTTTCTCACACCATTTATGTTGTGTGGCGTGACGTACAAAGAACAATAGATTTTTGAGAAACTTTTTATGATAACTTTATTTACTCTCAGAGTTTTTGGCTGAAATCTTCTGAGAAGAAGTTGTCGAAGAAATATTTTTTTTTTTTGTTTTTTCATGTTTCGTTTTGTTGCAGATGTTTGATCTAGGGTTTGAACCGTGGCCTCACGTCTAATAAGCCTAGACAATTAATCACTTGGAGCTTGGAACCTGTGCGGCATCAATACAATTCAGAAAGAAACACGTTAGTGCTAATCAAGTATTAGACTCCTAACTTACGCCCAACAACGTGCTAACGTTCGTCAGGGTTACAGTGCCTGGGGGAGATATTATAAGGAAACCATATAGGGATTAGGGGCAATTTATTAAATCAGTACCTCTGCTGAACAACTCATAAGAAATAAAGAAATTAGGCTTCAAGAATTGAAAGCAGTCTGTGAATGGCGAGATCTTAACAGTCAAAAAAGCAAAATCTGTACCTTTTCTGAATAACTCATAAGAAACTAAGAAACCAATCTTCAAGAACAGAAAAGAACCTTTGACTGGCGAGAACTTAGCAGTCAAAACAACAAACAACCAACTCATCTGGCTCTCACATCTCTCACGAAGACAAGACTGCAGGTGTTCGTGTTTGAATGCAGCTGAGAATACCTGAGAGACTGAGCACTTCTCTGATCACGAATTACGGCTCAAAAGAATATTTTATTTTTCTTTTCTGATTCCATTTTAATTAAATTTTTAATTTTTGTTTCATTCGTTTTAAATTAAAGACATTTAAGAAGAAACAAATTTAGAAAGTCTAAATCCATCATCCATCATACTGTCGCACATACAAACGTCTGAAAGACTGTGTGTGTGAAGGTCTGAGTAAGTTGTGTGGTAAGTAAACTTACAGTTTGGTTTGCAAAAACAACTCATATGTTATACATATGCAGTACGATACTAGCATTCCTTTTCATTTTTTTGTCTTTCAACTCACACTTTCAACATCATGGTGATGATGATGTAATTAAGAGGCCATTGTTTAAATTGCTGACAAAAGTGAAAGATTGTATGACAGATAACATGCCTGTTGACACTTTAAAAGTATATAAAAATCTACGTCAGTGTGGTATATAGTATGTGTGGAATGTATCTGTGTATACGAGTATGTAAGCCTGTCTCGGCATGAAGCAAAACGGAATGAAAATTTATCACAGAAAACAGAATTTTGGGTGCAAAATTGAAAAGAACGAAAAAAAGAATTAAAAAAAAAACGCACTGAAACCCTAAATTAAACGAAGGACTATTGCCAGCGTGTTAGCTGTGTGTGTGTGTCTGTTAGCATTTTTCAACTGCCTTTGCACTTGAAACATATAGAAAATGAAGGAACTTTTTTCTCTCATTCTCTCTCGTTTTGCTGTTGCTTTTTATTCTTCTTTGAAAATTTTTGAGTAGGTGTTGAGTGAAGATCAAAATTAAACTCTAAGTGTTGTTAGACAACAAAGACATCGTTTGCTTATAAAAACTATTTACACACACACATACATACATACACTTACATACAATGTAACACTTGTTGTTAAATTTTTAATGAAAAGTGTTCACACAATTTGCCTTAAAAAATTCTCCTTTATCTTTTAATACTCTCACACACATACATATGTATGTACATATGTAAAGAGTTAATGACACAGAATTCAACAGCAAATCGAGATGTTGCTGACGCTGACACTTAATTGCGGGTATTATTCTTACCTCAAGTATTGTAAGTTCCTTCCCCCTTTCGCCTCCAAAATAACAGCTTAAAACCGAAAATTGTGTATTGAATTAGCGGCTTCAATTTTGAAGGGGTTCAACAAAATAAACAATAATGTGTCAAGCAAAAAAAAAAAAAGAAAAAATCCAAAGTAAAAGAAATGAAATCCTTTGAAAATATTATTCCTAGCAAGTGTTTTAACTACAGCAACAACGACAATGTATGTTTGTTTTAGTAGGTTGAGTGTATATTTGCCTTGTTTGTGGTTATATCCACTTTATTTTGTGGCAGGATTACATTAATAATTAACGATGACAAACACATTAACACAGGCAAACAACAAACGCTTTGAAAACCTTAGAAATTTACGTTTCATGAAAATTATTTGATGTCGTAGTAGACATACTCGTATAAGACTCATGCATACATACGCACAAGCTAGTTGTGATTCGGATTCATTTTATTTTAGATTCATTTGAACTACAATTAGTTTCATTACCATACTTCTGCATATAATTATCATTCGAATAGAGCCTTGGTTAACTAATTAGAAGTTAGAAACTTATATGCTTATTTCGAATAAAAATTAATTGAGTTTAGAATTATAAGTACTTGAGGATTAACATTTAATATATATCAGCGATCTACAGGCTTAAGCCCACTTCACACGGTAATACTTTACGTACGTAAAGTCTAATGAAAAAGTAAAATGAAATTCCACCCGTATGACAAAAAAGAGAATAAAAGTCGTATGATTTATATTTTTTGCGTTTACATGATCGGTATAAGACAATAACAAAGTAAAATGAAAACAGCTGTTACACTTTTTTTCTATGTGTTTACATAAAAATACATCCCTGATCAAATGCGACTTGCTTGTTTTTTGAATCATTTCAAAAATGAAGAGAGCCATACGACTGTCAAACTTTTCATCCGTATTTTCTCTCAATGTGTGATGGTTTCATTACATAGTACGTTTAGACGATCACATCCGTACTCTTCTACACAAAATTTTGACAGATCATATTACTTGTGGGACCGTGTAAAGTAGGCTTTAGTAGCGAATTATAATAATTTTTACAAGGTTCTAACTAGTTTTTTCTGACAATTTGTTTCTTTAAATTTTTTTCTGAAATTTTTTTGCTGGCAATATTTTTAGGAAGTTTTCTGAAAATTTTTTTCTGAAAAAATTTCCTTTTTAAATTTTTTTTGGCGTTTTTTCTGTAAATTTTTTCTGACAATTTTTATAGACTATTTTTTTTCTGGTAATATTTATCTGACAATTTTTTTATAATTTTTCTATAAATTTTTCCGACAATTTTTCTGACAATTTTTTCTAGAATTTTTTTTTAAATTTTTCTAACAATTTTTCTTAATGTTTTTCTGACAATTTTTTCTGAAATTTTTTTTTTTAATTTTTCTAACAGTTTTTCTGACAATTTTTCTCACAATATTTTCTGAAAATTTTTTTCTGACAATATTTTACTGTCAATTTTTTTTCTACCATTTTTTTTAAATTTTTTTCTGACAAATTTTTTTCTGACAATTTTTTATGACAATTTTACTTATAATTTTTCTAACAATTTTCTTTACAGTTTTTCTGGCAATTTCTTTCCGACAATTTTTTGTGAAAAATTTTTTTATAACATTTTTTCTGCCAATTTTTTCGGACAATTTTTACTGAAAATTTGTTTCTGACAATTTGTTCAGACAATTTTTTACGAGAACACAGTTTAGTAAATTAGACATCGCATACAAGACGAAAAGCTAACTCTGTCAAAAAATATTCGAACTTATAATGAAGAAAACTCAGACCTACATTCCAAAATTAAAAACATATGCACACAATGCCTGATAACAGACAACAATATTAACACTGTGGTTTGTGTATTCAGAAAGATTCATCCTTTATTTAGCCTATAGGAGTCAAATTGGCACTTTGGTGTCGTTTTAGGGCCACAAAAATTCGTTCCAACAGACATTTCTAAGTGATGCCCTCAAAAAAGTTATATGCATTCATGGCTGATGTTGAGCCATGTTAAAGAAGGGTAAGCCAATATATTGCAGCCTATTTCTTGTCAATGAAGAATATGACTTCGATTCCTAATTACCGTCTCTAATGTCAATAAAGTTAGCATGTATCCAAGTGCCATGTGGGCCTTGACTTCGCTTTGAATATCTTCTTTCTTATTTGTCTCATTAGAGTCTCAATATTTAGTTGCAGCAGTCGATAGGCGATTACGTTGCCAAAAGTAAAGGCAAGCCTTTCTAGACTCTCGGCATGAATTAAGGCGTTTTATTTATGATGGAATTGTTTGTTGAGACCACATATCGTTCAGTTAAATAACTTCAATTGCATTACATTTCAGTTGTTATTAGATGTTCAAAATTTTTTACAATATGTACGTGAAGTAATCTTTTATTGTGTGTTGTTTATTATTTTATGGTACTGTGCTAATTAATTAACAGCAACTGTAAGCTAACATGTTTGTACTTACACTATCAATTACACTACTAGTATTTACTACACATTACACAATTCAATTGTATTTTAAAACGTGTGTGTGTGTAATCCGTATACAAATGCGTTGTTGTGTGTGTGTGTGTCAGTTGTATGCGTAAATTGCTTTCAAAGTGCGTTAATGAAATGTAAACGTGTTTTGTTGCTTTAACTTCCTTTGCTGTATTTGTAATTGTAGTTGTTGTTGTCATTTGTTAAAACATTTTATGTTTAAATTAAAATGCGTATGTGAGTGCGTTTATATACACATATGTGTGTGTGTTTGCATGAAATTGAAATGCTTCAATGAGAGAACATATGAATGTGTTAACGACACACTATTCCATTGCTTATAAATACACTAGTTATTGTGCGTATGCATGTGTATGTGAGTGTGTATTTGTATAGCACTTGTTGCTCGCACAAAAACGCAAACATCCTTTCCATTTTGCAGCCTATTCAGGCGTTTATAGCTGTTCTGTCTGTAGTCTGTGGCAAAACAAATAAATTTTCTATTTGAAGTTGGGTTTTAAAGTGATTATGAGAAACCACAGGTGGATTAAGTTTCAAATACTTTCTCTCTCCCTCTATCTCTCTCTCTCTCAGTGTCAATCGCTTTATAAAATTAAATATTCGAAAGCAGTCGTCACTTGAATTGAATTCATTCATTTAATTATTTTAGTGTTTTAAACTATTTAAACTCAATGGCTTAAATAGTTAATGCTTGAAGTGTGTGTGGTATAATAGGCCTGCTCATGTATTCATTACACTGAATAAATACAATTGGTTCATGTGAAGCTGTGTACGTGCTGAAGGAACAAGTTGTATTAAATATTTAAGAGATGATAATAGAATTTAAATGTTAATCAAGTATTTAATAAGTGTTCCTAGAAAATTATGTGTTGTATTCTAAAATTGAAACTATTTTAGAAATGTTCAGAAACATTTTAGCAACGAAGGAAAAGATTGAAATTTTTACATAAGCTTTCTTATTAAATAGTAAACATAAGCTCCTGGCTTACAAAGTCAATATTTTAAAAACGATTTCAGAAATTCCAAAAGAAAATTCTACAAATATAGTTGCTAAATTACTGCAATTACTGTATGAAGGCTTCAATATAATTAAAAAACTCTAGGCATTATAAAAAAGGAAATTTATCATTTGAGTGGAAAGTGAGAACTTGTTTCCAATGACTGGCTTTATATGAAATTAGTATTATGATAGAAGCCATTAGGCTCCTGCGACAATTGATGTGTAGAATTTCTCCTTTGAAATTTCAATTACGAATATCTAAGACGTTAAGACGAAAACGGTTACTAGTGCCTTGTTCTGAACATTCTTGATCTATTCTAAGTTTGCATTGAAGCAAAAAGTTCTACATTATGATGGCTGTCGTGATAAATTTCCTTGTAAACACCGTACTTCTGTTACACTAACAATTAATTATTTTAAAAATAATGACAATGAGAGGATGTACTCTCATTAGTATACAATTTTGGTTCAAAATAAGGTCTACGATAGACGCGTAAAAATATGCAGTTTTTGGAGACAAGTTGGTTTACTACTTTCCCAAGACTAAATTAATATAACTGAGGAATATGAAGTCGCCGTAGTCTAGTAGGTAGTGTGTTGGCTTATTAGACTGAAGGCAAGAGTTCAAATTCCAGGTCAGACATCAAAACGAAAATATGAAAATATTTCTTCGGCGACTTCCTCTCAGCAGATTTCTGGCAAAAACTCGGAGAGTAAATAAATTTGCCATGAAAAGCTTCTCAAAAATCTGTCGTTCGGCGTCGACTTTAAACTGTAGGTCCCACCACTCATGTATAAAATTAACACACACAATATGAGTGGTGTTGAGAAGCTAGGTCGTAATCCTGACTGAAGGGTTGTAATGACCAATTATGTAGGGAGGAATATAAAGTAAATAGGATTGAAATTAAAGTGCTTACCCTGAACTAAGTTGAGGTGCTCAAGTTTATAATAATTAGATCCTTGCATACCTTCACCATGAGGGCATTAGAAATTTCAGTGGTACAATCTTATTGTCTCGGAATTTTTTCATTGAAAGCTTCTACGTTGCAGGGATAAATTCCAACAGTTTTGTAATATTACCTTCGCTTCTTTTATGAAAATAAAGGGCTATCCATTTCGTGGTCTCGACATCTGTCAAACTAAGTTGTGAAACCAATTTTTTTCGTTTCAGTTGAAAGTCTGACATTGACGAAAATCGATCGCTTTATTATCACACAACGCATAAAAATTATCAAAACCTGCTAAAAAAAAATGATGATTCTGCCACAGCCACGTATCGAACAAAATTTTCTACAGCGATGAAGCACATTTCACACTCGGTGGGTATGTTAATAAACAAAATTGTCGTATTTGGGATTCTGAGAATCCTCAAGTAATTGAAGAGAGGCCATTACATCCAGAAAAAGTCACTGTTTGGTGCGCTCTTTGGTCCGAAGGTGTGATTGGACCTTACTTCTTCGAAAACGACGATGGAACGACTGTCACCGTCAATTCGGAGCGTTATGGTCATATGATAACCGACTTTTTTGCCTGCTATTGAAGAATACGACTTGGAGAATATGTGGTTTCAACAAGACGGTGCCGCATGCCACACAACTCGAGCGAATATGGCTTTATTGCAAGAGACATTTCCTGGCCGCGTAATTTCTCGTCGTGGCGATATCAACTGGCCACCAAGATCATGCGATTTGACACCATTAGACTTTTTTTTGGTGGGGCTACGCGAAAGACCGTGTTTATGCAGATAAACCTTCAACTCTTGAGCACTTAAAAACCAACATTCGTCAAATTACCTCAAAAGAATCAATGCTTGCAACACTTCGCGTGGATGTCATTTAAATGATGTAGTGTTTCACACATAATGTCAACGTTCAGACTTTACAATAAAAAGAAATATCATAAAAAAAATATTTTATATGTGTTTTATTTACGTTTACTTTTGAAACCACGAAATGGATAACCCGGTATTTCACAGGAAGAAGTCGATGCTTCCCTATAACGTTTTATTATTGAGCGATACAAATTCACGATAAGAGACACTAAGAGTTTAGCTAATGAATACAAAAAAATTTAGGAATAAATACTGATATAAGATCCGGTATACAAAATCTATTTACAAAGAGTATCGGAAGCCCTAATAATTGCAAAATTATTTTAATTTTTTTACAAAACAATCTGTACATTCCAAAATTTATTTTTTGATTTAAGAAGGATACAAAAGATATGCTTAGGAAAGCACACATAGGATAGCACACTTATTGTCCCTTTCCGATGACACAGAAAGCGATGACCCAAAACCTATTGACAAGACTTGGTTCATCAGTATCAAAGTAATGCACCCTTAAAATGAAACTGTATACCAGATTAAAAATTGTCTGAATCTGGTGCCTAATATGATGTAAAGAAAGCTCCTTTAGACCATTAAGAAATGATAAGTCAAAGTTGGGAAGCCTGTGTCCCTCTCAAACGATCTATAGCATCTGTAGAGGATATTTACAGGTAATTAAAGTCTCTCCGCGTATCTACTTATCACACAATAACGTGAGAACAGTTACATTAACGAATATATCTCTTTGATTCAATTTTGTTGGACGGTACTCCTTCTAACCGGTATAGATTAGGTGAGTCTGGCAATGAAGCAAGATTATTCCTCTGCCCAGGTTCTGCCAGCGCTCTGTTAATACTTACCTAACAGAGGAAAAAGGTTAACCTAGTTTCGTATGTGAACTGATATGAGTTGGGATTACGTTTGTACAATTACTCGATATATTCCTGAAACCAGGAAACCACATAATTGTGCTTTATTCATAACCCATGATTTCTGTCAAATTAATATAAGACCCTAGAATATCTAAAAAAAAATCAAATAATGTCCCTTTGTTTACCTCTAGTAAATTTTAAAGATAAAATTCATAAATATATATAATTGATCATTAAAAACGTTCAGTCAGGACTTTTCACACCACTTATGTTGTGGGCGTAAACTTTTTATACATGAGTGGAAGGGCCTATAATTTAAAGTTGACTCCGAACGATAGATTTTTGACAAAGTTTTCATGGCAATTTTATTCGCTGAGAAAAAGTCGCCGAAGAAATATTCACAATTCGTTTTGTTAGAGATGCCTGACGAGGGATTTGACCTTACGTCTAATAAGCTAACACTCTACCTACTAGACTACGGCGACTTTCATAATTAACAATTTTTTTTCAAATTCTTTGCTAATATTCTTTAAGAAAACGAATCTATTGTTGTACAGATACTATAGTACAGCCAAAAGATGATCTATTGTACTATCCTCAATCTGTATAGGGTTCTTCTATAATGTCTCCACAAATTCCTATGCCCTGATTAAATTCACGACACTGATGCCAGTAAGAATAACTCCTTAGATAGTATTTGGTAAGGTACACAGGTTCCTGCTATTTATTCTACTGATTCGCTTTCCCCGTTATAGAATCTGCGAATTCCTATACTTAACAGATGTTTTCTGTTTCTACAATGTCCAGTGCGAAGATCGGTTGCTCTGATGTCTGTCCTTATTTTCCCTTTCGTATTTGTCCAAAGTGTGCTTATGGAAATTCAGATTATAGTTTTAGACCATCAGTAGTTTTTGAATTCGAAATTTTAAACTTAAACAATTTCTTTTCAATCTGAATGACATTCCGTAATAACCTTTCGAATTAAGTTAGCTTTCAGGAAGTTTTCTTCTTGGGCCAATATTTGGAAAATTTTGTTAATTGTTTTTGCTAATTTTCAAAAATACCTAACCATAATAAAACAAAGACTGGAAAGACTATTTGTTTTCAAGTTGTCATTTCAAAATTTTAATTTTGTTTTCACCTTCAGGTATTTTGGTGTCTTTTTTTGGCCCACTTGAGTACATATTTTTGTAATAAGTTTTGTCCAATATTTTTAGCCTTCTTTACGAGTAAAATTTCTTTAAAAAATAATTTAAATAACTGAAGAGAATGCAATAGAACAGGCACGAAAGCACTAATTGAACTAAGGAATCTAATATCTATTTAGTTTTCCCTTCAATTAAGTATGTATTCTTATGTATGGCCATGTGAAAGAAAATAAAAAAATTATATTTTCTAACAAATGAATGCATTGTACATAAAGAGCAAGAGAGACAGAAACTAAAATAATAAAAACATCATCATTTGTGGTTAGTTATACTCGTTCAGAAAACACACCTCAAATACATATATGCACATACAGATAAAGATACACAAAAACAAAAAAAAATTAATTTTTTACACAATATTTCATGCAATAAAACAGGAAAACAACAACAACAATGTCGGATACAGTCAGGTGTGCGCAATACATCATATTCGAGTTCAGTCTAATGTAGAAGAAACACTTTGGGAAGGAAAAACTCCCAGACTCGCCATCACAATTATGACGAATAAGAGAATAAAACACCTCCCATTTTCAAAAGGTACACAAAAAACCAGTAGAAAGGTATACTAGGAGCACACACACAACAGCACAAAAACACACCTGTACACTCCTTATACATACTATATGTATGTATGTATGTATGTTAAGGTATATAATATGTAAAGAAAACCCCAATAAATAATATTTTTGAAGAGCAGCAGCAGCAACCGAGTTTTTTTTTTTTTGGAGATTTACAAACACAATGATTTGTTACCAGAATGACGACGCGTGTAACAGTAAATGATGGAAAAAAGTTCATTTTGTAGGTTCCTATAGTAACAGGACAGGATAAAAGCTTTTCATGGCTTTAAAGCAGAGCATGCGCAGTGTGTCAGGAGTGTAGAAATATTTAATGAATTTTTTTTATCCTTTTTTATCCACCATGTTAAGAGCACTGTTATGGCAACTGTTAAGTTTACAGCGTGAAATAATTGATTAAAGCAGATGGATGAGTACGTAAATTTAAGATAAAAAATTTAAGAGATTTATTGTTGCCTTAAATTTAATTTCTAGTGGTTCGATATGCTTAAGGAAATTCCAAAAAATTAAAGACAATGAAAAATTAAAAAAAAATATTTTTTTTGTTGTCTTTGCTTCTGACATATGTTAGAAAAAAGTGTTTAATTTATTAAAATGTATTCTATTTTACTCGAGAGCTGCATACTGAAACTATTACCCCGATCTACACAATTTTAAATCAATTTGAATTACACTCCTTAAGGAATTGTAGGCCATAAGTCCACCACAGGAGAAATTTTGTATCAGAATTTGGATCTCAATTAAACGTTTTAAGGACATGTACAATGGGTCAACTTGACTTCCAGGTACTGTGCTTGTCTCAAGTATACGTCCTCTAACCTAAACCTAAACGACAATTCTTTAACTTCATTGATGAACAGAGAAAACGACGAAGTCCAGTTAATTAAATGGTCGTAGAAACCACGTCTGTAGGTAATGAAAATTTTAAAGTCTTGTCTTACTGCTCGGTTTAGTGGTATTCTTTCAGTCATCTTAGCGATATGCGACTTCAATAAAACGATGTGACATATTCTTTAGACTAGAACACAAGTATGGTCACCATTATCAAGAGAAATAAAACATATGGATTATATGTTATACCTTTAAATATGGAACACAAGAAAAGACACGCTCAGCATATGTCATCATTTTCTATACAAGTCAAGCTACAGTCATATTAAATACTTATAGCTAATTGAGTGTCTCATGTTTCCTATAAAATCTATTAGTTTTTCAGGTCAATGGTTTACGGTAGCAGGTCGCACTTCTCGTTGTTTAGAAACTGTGCCTTCTGTAAATAATTTTTGGGTGTTGCAGAAGATGGCCGTAGTCTAGTGGATAGTGTGTTAGCTTGTTAGACATGAGACGACGCTTCGAACTCCAGGTCAGACTTCTCCAACAAAACGAAATATGGAAAAATATTTCTTCCGTGACTTCTCAGCAAATTTTTGCCAGAACTCAGAGTAAATAAAATTGCCATGAAAAGTTTTTCAAAAATTTGTCGTTCGGAGTCGACTTTAAACTGTTCCGCCACTCATGTATAAAATTAACAACGCACAAAACATAAGTAGTGTGAGAAACTAGGTCGTAATCCTGACTAAAGGGTTGTAATGACCAATTATGTATGTATGATGAAGAGGTGAGGTTTTTCGCTAAATCCTATTCTTTCACAAGACTAGGCTTCTGCCTTTTCTGTGATATTTCTTGTTGATGTTATCCTCATTCTACGAATAATGATTTTTAACGGCATTCTAGATGAATTATTTCGAGGTAATTGGTTTAGTCTCTAATTAAAATATATTTTACACTTGAATTTGAATATCAATCGCCATGATGTCACACTTATGCAGCAATTAAAGCCGATTGTTGGTTCACAACGCCATGCCGACTGAATGCTAAAGCAACAGGATTTCAATGTAAATTATTTGAACGAATTTTTCTTCAGCCCTGATGTTCATTTTCCACTCAAGCGATTTAGCTAATTGTTTCACATGGAATACAAAGAACCCAGTAGTCAATGAGGAAAAGCTATTTCATCAAGAAAAAGTCACTGTTTAATACAGATTACGTTTGCTTCTCTTACCCTGGAAGTAGTACCAGTTTAGTGAGCAATACACACATACATTCATTATTGATCATTACCAACCTTCAGCCGACCCAGCTTCTCACATTACTTATGTTGTCTGTATTAATGTTATAAATGAGTGCCAGGACCTACAGTATAAAGCCGACTCCGAACGACAGTTTTGTGAGAAACTTTTTCACGTCAATTTTGATTTACTCTCAGAGTTTTTGCCAGAAATCTGCTGAAAGGAAGTCGCCAAAGGAATATTTGTTTCATATTTCGTTTTGTTGGAGATGTCTGACCAGTAGTTTGAACGTTTAATAAACCAACACGCTACCTATAAGAGTATGACGAGTACAGGAAAAAATAAATGCTTGATGCACATTACGGTTTAGTCGTGTTCATAGGCCGCATTTTTTTGAAAATGCAACATGAACTACCAGCCTTAGTAATTCAGAGCACTATGGCCGTATGAAATTTACTTTTTTCCCCCTGCAATGGAATATTATGAACTGGATGGTATGTGGTTTCACAAAAACGTTGCCACAATCCAAGAAATATAATCAATTAGGACGTAATGTAATGAAGGGTTTCCGCAATGCAGAAATAACGTTAAATAGGGTTTAGGGACGTCAATCGATCACCAAGATCATGCGATTTGCAAACACTCTACAAGACGTTCATCGTCCCCGTGCTTCTTCATGGCACAGAGGCATGGACATTATTATGCACTTATGCAGTAGCCTTGAGAGTATTCGAGAGAAAAGTAAGATCTTCGGTCCAGTGCGAGTTGGCGATGATTTCCGCATACGATCCAACAATGAGCTGTATGAGCTTCTCAACGGCATGAACATTGTGCAGCGTATTAACATCCAGCGGTTGCGCTGACTCGGCCATCTCGTTTGAATGGAACAGCATGCTCTGGCCAGTTGGGTATTTGATGCGGCTATTTGCGGAAGTTGGCGAAGAGGATAACCTTGTTTGCGTCGGAAGGACTAAATCGAGGAAGCCCTGTCATCGATTGGTGTGACCAACTGGCGAAAGTATGCAAGAAGAAGAGGCGCCTGGAAGAATGTGTCAATCGTTAATCGGGTTGTTAATGGCCACTTAACACTTAAGTATGTAAGGAAGTAAGTTGGCCAAGAGAACAACCTTGTTTGCGTCGGAAGGACCAAATCGAAGAATCCCTGTCATCGATTGGTGTAACCAACTGGCGAAAGTGCGCAAGAAGAAGAGGTACAGGCCGGAAGCCGTTCATCGGGTTGCTAATGACCAATTAAGTAAGTAAGTAAGTACATCAAAGACCCTGTCTACGTTCCCCTAAGTTAAGAGTATTTGAAAACTAAAATACATCCATTTCTTGCTGAAATACCACCCCAAAAGAATTGTCGGAAACTGCCTTAAAACCGGTTGCTGCAAACAAGGAGGGGACATTCATTGTATTTCGCCCGTAATGGACAAGTCCAAGCAGTATAATAAAATTAAAGTTTCGTCGCTTTCTATAAGTTTTATTTAACTTTTCTTTTTGAATGAAATAATAGAGAACTTCGTAGGATAGGTTTGGGCCATTTGTTTGAAAAGTTTTATTAAAAAAAAACATTAAACCCTAGCCACCTATGATGGAATTTTGAAATAATTCTCGGGCATTAGTTTTCTATTGTTATTATTGACACAATAAAATTCAAAATCAATTGCTCATTAACATAAAACTGAACAAAAATTACTTCCGTTAATCATGAAAATTTTCAAATAAAAAAATAAAACTTAAAAGAAAATCAAATTTTATGTTAACAAGTGAAGATACAGTGAAATTATTAAGAAATTTCGTATTTAAAAGAATGACAATGACTTCCTTGAAAATTTCAAAATATCGAAAACTTTTATGAATGTCATGCCATAAAAGGTGCTTTATGATGCTCCTGGCTACACGGCTACCCTGCTACTCAAGTTTCTTTTTTAGTTTTGAAACACTAACCATATACACACGTAAAGCCAAGCAGGAGGAAGAGGAACTCCATCATTTATTAAACATTTGCCATATATATATGTGTGTGTGTGTGTATGTATGGTGAGTGTGTTTTAAGAAGAAATCTTTGGCGCCAGTCGGGCACTGACAAGAAATCCTTATTAATACACACGTAAATGTTGCTTTTCTTTCTTTCCTTTTTTTGTTTCTTTTTTTTTATTAAAAAAGGAATCTTTGAACAGAAATGAGCACAAAACAATACAATGCTTTAATAAAGTAAACATTCTCTCGAGTATGTTGAGCACACGTAAAAATGTGCCATCAAAGAGTGGAGTTTTTACTTTAAAGGGTGCTGTTTTACTCTTTAAAATCCATTTTTTTCCTTTTTTAAATCAAATCTTTAATAATAATTCCAATAATAATTTAAGGTAAACCATTATAGTTTTCAAAATTTTATGGAATTGTCTTACGCCGATGACAACGTCATCATAATTCCTTGTGTTTAATGACAATAAATCTTAAATTGTGGTTTCTTTTAATATTTTTTCTAAGTTTTTTTTTTTTTTGTTAGCATTTCGTATTTAACTTTTATGTTGTGAATTATAATTTACGAGTGTATAGTTTATCTTTTGTCTTCTACTTCTTCCTCCTTCCTCTATCACTTAGTTTTTTATGACTTTTATGGTCTATTTAGACATTTTTATTAATTATGAGCCATAAAAACTTTCATTGTTCTGACGTTTTTTTTCCTCTTAACATCATCAGATTTTCCGTTTTTTATGGATTTTTTAAGGTAAAAACAATAATTTTAGTTGCTTCAAATATCTGCGGTTTTTTGCTTGTTTTTTTTGTGTTGGTTTTGTAATAAAATTAAATATTTATTATACTCTTATGTTTGATTAAATGTAACAACATTTCTATCTCAGAAGTTTCAGTTTAGTTTGCAAGTTTCTTACTCACTAACTTACTTAATTGGCCGTTAACAAACCGATTATTGGATTTCGGACTGCTTCAGCACATTCTTCTTATTGCCCGCCTTTGCTATTTGGTCCCAGCAACCGATGACAGAGTTCCCTTGGCTTTTGTCCCCTTCGCAAACTTCCGCAAATACCCGCATTAAATACCCATCTCGCTGGATCATCCTCAGCCATTCGAAGGATATGGCCAAGCCATCACAGCCACTGGATGTTAATACGCTGCACAACGTCCATGTCGTTTAGGAGCTCATACAGCTCATTGTTGGATCGAATACAGAAATCATCGCCAACTCTTACTGGACCGAAGATCTTACGTAAGACTTTTCTTTCAAATACTCACAAGGCTGCTGCATCACTGCTTAATAATGTCCATGTTTCTGCGCCATAAAGAAGCATGAGCTGGATTAGAATCTTGTAAAGTATTAGGTTGGTCGTACGAGAGATGTCTCTGCTACCCAATTGCCCATTGAAACCATAAATGCACCAGTTGGCAAGAGTGATCCTACGCTTGATTTCCAGACTTCATCATTCAAGTGATAAACAAATTCACTGTCTATATCGAACATATAGTTATCGGCCATATTCTGGGATCCAATTCAACGCATGTCCCTAATTGTTGACAACATATACTTCGTTTTGCCCTCATTTATTGCCAGTCCCATCTGAATAGACCCCCGTGCTATTCAACTGCAGCAGTAACATCTAGCTTGGTACGCCCTGTGATGTCAATGTCGTCAGCGTACTTCAAATTTTGGCTTGAAATTTAATACTATAAACCAGTCCATGATATGAAAAGACGTGGTGTAAAGACATACCCTGGAAATAATATCCCTTCACAAAGCTTTACATGAAAAGTCAAGCAGCTGCATGTTATTCTATTTATTAGAATGGGATAGAAGAGTGGGCAGCTATGTCCACTTGAACACTTATAATTGCTTGCTGTGATACCACATGAAGCGATGTTCCCAGGCCGAACTGACAAACCCTGGTTAAACGGCCTTGACAATCAAGGCTTCGCTTTGGAAAATTAACTTAAAAATTTAATGAATTTTGTGATCGAATCAAATAAAAGAATAGCTTCGTTAAACTATACAGAAAAGTTGAGCCAAATGAGTCAGACATTAGGAAATAAAGTGAAAAATACCCTCTTTCTCCTTTACCAATCTATACAACCTTTACAGAAGCTTTTTGCAAGCAAGCGAAGCCTGTCCGCATGCCTACCAGAGATCAGCAACGAGTATTCAAAACGATGAGTAGATTCGAGTCATACTTATAATTTCAGCTACTTATACGCATTCATACTTATTTTAATATCACACTCATACTACTCATATTCAAAGTTAGAAATACTCATCGTACTCATACTTAACAATACGCACGATGTTGTTGATTTCGACTCTCCATGATTCAACATATACACGAAGCACAAAATAAGTATGATTCGAGTACGACCACCACAATACTCGCTAGAAGGTTGTGTGTTTGCTTTGCTTGATGTCTTTGTCTTTTCTTTTTTCTTCTTTTGTAAATGCAACAATAACTACTACTGTAAATTTTGATGAATGATTCGAGTGACTCGAATCATTCGTAAGTATTATAAGTATTTTTCTAAATTTATGAATCTGAATGAGTAGGCGTATGAATCAAACAATGAATCGAATGTTGTGAGTTTGATGTCAACGTTGTACTCATACTCATTGCAACCTATACTTATAAATCAATGTTGTAGCGAGTACGAATGAATCAGAGTAGTTGAATTTTAATACTCTTGACTCACTCATACTCAAAATTTCATAAGTACCTATGAGTAGCGAAAATACGATTCAATGTTGATCTCTGATGCCTACCCAGCAGTCTTCTGGGAAAAACTCAGAGAGTAAATAAAATTGTCATGAAAAGATTGTCAAGTACTATCGTTCGAAGGCTACGTTAAAGTGTATGTCCTGTCACTCATACTATATTAATTTAACACACAACGCATGGTTGGTGTGAGAAGCTAGGTTGTAATCTTGATTAAAGGGTTGTAGTGACCAATTCAGTAAGTAATTGTACCTCCGTTCAATCAATAAGCGAAAACAATACTTTTTGAAGGGACGGTTGACTTCAAACTACTGCAGTCCTCATCTGTCGCTGAAATTTTTTATGTTTTTTTGTTAACAACTACTATATGGCCACCTTTAAGCAGCCAATTGCATTTTCCTACTAAGCACAGACAGCATCATAAAAATCTGACTGACTTCACCCAGTCAATTGCACTTACAAGGTCATTAAACAACCAAGGAAAAGTAAAACTACTGCTGCTGCATTGCAAGGCAAAACTAATAAAACGAAAGGTAACATTAGATGGGAAATTGTCTGTAAATAAAGGGGCAATAAAAATAATTTATTGAATGTTTAAGAAAAAAGAGGAGAAATCAAATTAAATTAAATGAAAACTAATGGTACGACGACATTAAGACATTAACACAGAAAGGTTAATAAAAATCAATTATTTTCATAGAGAAAAAGTAAAAGTCATGCTGAATTCAAAAGAAAACTTATTATAACGGAGAATGGAGAACATAATTAATCATGTCATCCAAAAAAAATCATGATGACTCATCTGCAATAACTGTAGACGACTACTTATTGTCACCTTAATGGCAACGCAACCTTTAATGGCAGAGGATGAATGTCATTGTGTCTGGTGATGTCATGAAAATTGAATTGAAACATTATGATTTAAACATGATTATTGAGAAGGATTTTTTGTTTTGTTTCTTTTAAGCAGTGATTATGGCTCATTAATCTTAATAAAATTCAGAATTTAATTCCTTTTTTTTTCATTTCTTAAGCCAAGTCAATGATATTCAAATTGTATGAAAATTTCGAAGATGAATTGTAACAACCACGGGGTAGGTGTTGCATGTAAAAAACCTGTTGTTTGTCTGTGGAAATTGTTGAAGTGAAATCATTAAGAATTTTCAAAATGACTATGCTTAATTTCCTTTGCAACAGCAATATGACTCATTTGGTATATCCAAGAGAGAAAGGAAAAATTTAAATTGAATTCCTTATTGTTTTAAAGACGCTGTGCATGCACAGACATGCATGCGTATGTGTTATATGCATGTGTGTGTCATCAAATGTTTTGAGTGTGTAGGAATTTGTTTAGAAACCTTGTCGTTTAACCATGAATTATGAGTCCTTGTAACCAAGCCCTCTGTATGTATGGATGAAAGTAAGTGTATTGGTTTTCAAGTGTGTTCGTGTGTGTACGCGTACTTCGTAAAGCCATTTTGTGGTTGGCAACAACCACTTTAATTAGTTGCATTAGCTGAAAACCTAAAATTGCCTGTAACAGATGGATGACGTAAATACACACACACACATACGCATACATGCAGGCACCAAAATATCCTGTTCATATGAACATACCTTATGTGGTCATCAGTAAAAGAATTTTCGTTGTAAATGTGACCAACTAAACGTGTAAGCAGGGGAACGAAAAAAGGTTCTGAGAACTCTGGATCTGATTATCAAATACTCGACATAAGAAAGGTTTTCTCCAAAAAGCTTAATTCCTTCATCTTAATTGGGTTTTTAAGTCAAAATTTTTTGTTTTTCTGGGTGTAAATAACCATAAGTATGCCATCACTACTTTCGAGGGACCAGAACATATATTTAAGGCGTACACTATCCGATTTCACACGCTGTAGTAAAGTTTTTCGGTTTTTCCTCCTATCCGATTTTATAAATGCGTATATGGAAGCTGGTATTTTTTCCAGCACTTGAAGTCTATGATCCTCTGCCCAAATTGTCTTGTATTACTACTTAAGTCAGCATCCAGATATAGGCCTTATCATATAAGATGAATTTTCGATGAAGGGTAAGGTCAGTTGCCAACTGCTCCACGGCCCATTCAAAAAGTACGAGTGCAGGCCCAAATCTCAAAGCAAAATTACCCAAGTTGTGGTGCCCAAAGTCATCGTAGTCTAGTCTTTAATGTGTTGGCTTATTAGACGTGGGGCCACGGTTCAAACTCTAGGTCAGACATCTCCAACAAAACGAAATTTAAATATTTCTTCGGCGATTTCGTCTCAGCAGATTTCTGGCAAAAACTCTGAGAGCCATATAAAATTACCATGAAAAAGTTTCTAAAAAACAATCTGTCGTTCGGAGTCGACTTTAAACTGTAGGTTCCACCACTCATGTATAAAAATAACACCCTCATCATTAGTGGTATTAGAACCTAGGTCGTAATCATGACTGAAAGGTTGTAATGACCAATTTTGTATGTGACGTGACTACAAGTTAAAACATCAGTGGTGTGAGAAGCTAGGTCATAATTCTGACTAAAGAGTTGTAACGACCAATTATGTATGTATGTATGTATGTAAGTACGTACGCAGACCCAATTCACGACGCAAAATTACCCAAGTTGTAATCGCCAAAGACAGGTTTCTTGTCTTGCTTCGATTCTCCTGCACACTCTTGTATTTCGTTGTCTTACGTATGTTGTTGGCTGAAAGTTTACTGGTTCAGTGGGTTCGAATTTATCCACCATGATGTGATTTTAATGGCTACTGTAAAATGGGCGAATATTGCGATACGTTGCCTAAACAGTTTACACATTCTGATAAAGTAATCCGTTCATGATACGTAAACGACAACGTGTTTGACAGAAATAGCTTTAACAAGATGCCCGTTATCAACTGTCAAAGTTCAGTTCAGTCTTGTGGCAAAAATTCTGAGAATAAATAAAATTGCTATGAAAAATTTCTCAAACATCTGTCGTACGAAGGATATATTACACAATGGGTTGTGCCACTCACAGATAAAATTGACACACAGGACAGGGTCTAATCCTGACTAAAAGTACAATAATGTAAGTCAAGTAATAATATGCGACCGGCTGGTATGTGACGTGAAATGAATTAGATGGAGGATCTAGACGCATGTATCGAAGACAAATCCTGATAAAGTAGATAAACAGAGTCCAAAAACAGATGGAGTATACCAAAAGCTATAAAAATGTCTTTAAATCACAAGTATTATGAATCACTTTTCATGGTCAAAGAGTACATGCAATCTTTTAAGGCGATTTGAGCACTTTTCGTTTTGACTTTGGCCAGAAAAAATGGAGAATTTCAAGAAACCAATTGAGAATGTGCACCTGTTAAGGGATTGAGTGATTGACTATATGATGTAGTAATAATCTCGGTTAATATACAGGACAGTGTAAATAATCGCTGACAATTTATTTTTTATTACAGTTTTAAGGTCAATTGCGAATAATTAACTCATAAAGGCACTAGAAAAATCATGGTCTTCCTCATATAAATACTTCTTTAGCAACTGTGGTTAATGCTGTTACTGTTCTATAATGTTTTAGACCTAATCATGACCCGTTGAGAAGCTCCTATTTTCATTAAACAGAGTTAAAAATTTCATGTTTTAGGATCCGCTTTATGTGAATAACACATGGAGACTATGAGTTTGATCCCAAATGAGAAAATGTAGCGAACTGATTGCCTTACTTAGGCTCGCCTAGACTCAAGTAGATTAGATACGGTTCAAGTCGGCCATAGTTTTAAAAGCAACCACTAACATTTCGTACCCATATATCATTTTAATTTGACTAAACCAGAATATGAAGTCGCCGTGGTCTAGTAGGCAGTGTGTCGGCTTATTAGACGTAAAATCTGGGTTCGTATCCCAGATCAGGCATCAAAACGAAATATGAAAAAAAAAAAATATTTCTTCGGCGATTTCCTCTCAGCAAATTTCTGGCAAAAACTCTGAGAGCAAATAACCCTGCCATGAAAAAAGTTTCTCAAAAAAAAATCTGTCGTTCGGGGTCGACGCTAAACTGTAGTTTAACGTCAAGTCAAGTATAAAATTAACGCACACAACATGAGTGGTGTGAGAAGCTAGGCCGTTATCCTGACTGAAGGGTTGTAATGGCCAATTATGTATATGTATGTAGGACAGCTGGAATAAGGTTGAAGACAATAATTCCATTACATTTGCAACAGTTCTCAACAACTGGTTGCAATAATTACTCGTTTTTTCTTTTGCATTTTTTTTTAACTGTAAGTTAAGTGTTAAGAGTTATATTTGAATCACAAAAGGAGTTTTAAAACCTGCACTTTGATTAGTATCCTCATACAAAATGGTGGTGTAGCTTCCATTTTTTATTTTCAGATTCCTGTTGGTCTCATTATATACAGCAACTGCAGCACCACTAAAAATCTGGCACCTACTTTCATATGGTAAAACACTTACGTTTACTTTATAGTGACTTTAGTTGCAATAGCAGCCAACCTAAGCTAAGCAGCTGACAAGTGAAATAACCTGTACAGCAGATGAGTTGAAGAACTGCCTTTTCAACACTGCATAACCTTTGAGTAGATGTTATGCAATTAGAAAAAGTAGCCAAATCCGTATTAACAACTAAAACTATAACTGTATACATATATAACACAAGCATCATAGGTATATGGGTGAGTGCAAGTGTGTATGTGTATGTAAGTAGGGGTTATAATGAGCGTAATGACATTTAAAATGGCTTGGTTTTGACTTTAATTGACTCACAAATCAACAACGTATTTTACACCACAAATTGTGCGGTAATTAGTAAGTGGACTCCTTTTTTTTCGGGTCATATTAATGACTAAAATACACCAATACACCAATCCACTAATACGTTTAATACACTTA
Organism: Sarcophaga caerulescens; assembly: GCA_927399465.1. NCBI lineage: Eukaryota > Metazoa > Arthropoda > Insecta > Diptera > Sarcophagidae > Sarcophaga > Sarcophaga caerulescens. Next base: position 17,162,005 of record OV656872.1, read on the forward strand.
CACTCATACATTAACATTAAAGGTCTGACGACTCACACTTTAAATCAACCTCCTTCAAAATTTTTGGGGGAGAATACAGAAACAGAAACAGAAACGAGCAACAGAATTATGCCAGAGAGAGTAGAGCATAGCGCGTAGCGTATGTTTTCAACATGTTTTTGCGGTAATTTATTACGTGGCAAATGTTATTCGCTTTATAATCTTTCAACCATATTTTCCATTTTCCTAAATACTTACACACACACACACCAACTCACAGATACATATTCATCTCCGTACAAACATACATTCACCCGCTAATTTTACATTAACAATGTGACATTTTAATGCATGAGGACAGGCAGCAGCAAGAAGATGATAAAAATTAAGCCACCTGCCAAGAGTACTACTCGGTGTGTGACAATGTAATGGTAATTATAATGTTAATGAGCCCACGAAACGACAATAGAGCGAATTATGGTACCAGGCTTAGGCACAGTCACAGGCATAGTCATGTAGACGAACAGGCGTAATTATGTAAATTTACTTCTCCGTGGAAAGATGTTTTGGTTACCGTTAAGAAGAAAAACTGCGTTTGTTTAGCTGGCGTGTCTTCTATTGTTTTCTGAAGATTCTGATAAAAACCAGATGGAGTTGTTGACTGAAACAGTTAATGAAGTTTAACGGTAATGAATTGCTAGCCGTAAAAAAAAATTGTAATGAGCAAACAAACAAAATTAATCTGTCAACCGGGTTCAAACGTTTTTTTAATTTTTTAATACGGAAAGGAAAAGAAGATCGTATTTATTCTTTGTATTACTTTTTTGTCACCGTAGTCTAGTGTTTTGGCTTATTAGGCGTGAGGCCAGTGTTCAAACTTCAAGTCAGATATTTCCAGTAAAATTAAATTTGAAAAAATATTTCTTTCGCGATTCACTTTCAGCAGATTTCTGACAAAAACACAGTGAATGAAATAAAATTTCCATGAAAAGTTTCTCAAAGAATCTGTCATTCGGAATCGACTTTAAACTGTAGATCCCGCCACTCATGTCCAAAATTAATACACACAATATAAGTGGTGTAAGAAATTAGGTTGTAGTCCTGACTAACGAGTTGTAATGACCAATTATGAATGCATTCAAAAAAAGAATCAAGCCATCCGGGCTTGAATCAATCCATATCGGTCACAATAGTACGGTAAGTACGGTTTGGCTTGAATCAAGTACAAAAGAGTTGAATCAAGCCCGAATCAGCCAAGTACAAAAGTGTTGATTTTAGCGCGATTTAAGCCTTTTTGCGATCAAAGTGATCTCATCATGTATTTCGTTTAAGCATATTTTTTCTTGATTTAAGATCGAATTCGTACTTGATTCAAGAGAATCAGAAGTTAAAGTAATCCTTAAGCGCACTTGTTTCAAGCATTATAAAGTTGATTTAAGATAGATTTCGTACTTGAATTAACTTATAAATGGAATCGAATTGAGGCAAATCGTTCTTTATTCGAGCACAATGAACTTGATTTAAGCCCTAAATTGGACTTGATTTAAACATAAATTTATCCAAAAACGAGCTTGTTTCAAGAATTTTGAACTTGATTTAAGCTCGAACTCGTACTTGATTTAATACTAAAATCGATTGATTTGAAAAAAATGCAAGTCATCTACCCAAAAAAAATGCAAGTCATCGACCGGAATAATCCAAGCCATCTACCAAAGAAAGGCAACTTGCGAAAAATACGACATTTTGTTGGATATATATTGTATAAATACACATGAACTAAATGAGAATTATTAAAATTTTTACTTTTGAACTTAAAAACCCACAATTCCATAACTCAAATAACAAATAACTCAAAATAACACCTTTTTTAAATAGATTTGAGGTTTTTAGTGTTGATTTTAGTAATATAAGGTTTAGTTTTTTAAATCAATTCCGTCTTTTGCTTGTTTTAAGCAAACAATAGCCAAAACGGGCTTAATTTTTCAAGCACGTTTTTTGACTAAAATTGAGAATAGAAAAGTTGAATTTAGCACGCCGTTTTTCTTTCTGTGTATGTATGTAATGCTTTTTTAAAAATGTTTAAGTCTGTGACTCTGAATTTTTAATATAATTCTGCATATATCTTACATATGTATGCCTGCTAAATATCTGTCCACTTATAAACTATCCTTAATATAAACTATCCTTAAACTATCTAACCTGTTAAGGTATCTATTGAATGCTGACAAGTCCTATGTTGAAGACAAATCTTGCGTATCAGCCAGAGTCATGTGACCCAATTAAATTCCACCATTTGGCCATTGGGTATAGTCGCCCTAGTCTAGTGGATAGTGTATTGGCTTATTGCCCTTCAAGAGTTATAGTTGTATGACGGAATAGGTAGTTTCAGTGTTAGAATTAGACTTTATAGGACCCAAGTAAGTTATGCTCTTAAAGCTAATCTAGTTCCTTCAATAGAGACTTTATTTTCGAGAGGCGGAACTTGCCAGCCTTGGTGGAAACAGGTTTTTATTGAGCTCTATTGGATTTGTATTGGATTTGCTATGGATGGTTTAGTAGTGGAATTTTTGTCACAACTTCAGTCGGGACTACAACCTAGTTTCTCACACCACTTACGTTGTGTGTGTTAATTTTATATACGAGTGGGGGGACCTACAATTTATAGTGGACTCCGAACGACAGATTTTTGACTTTTCATAACATATTTATCTACTCTGAGAGTTTCTGCGAGAAATCTGCTGAGAGCCAGTAGTCGAAGAAATATTCTAATTTCGTTGGAGATATCTGACCTGGGGTTTGAACTGTTTTTATCGTAAACATTATAAAATAAACACGTGAAGATTTAATAACTCAAAGAATGTAAATGACATGACGAGGTCTTAAAAGGTGTGTCTGCTATCTTGCATTGAACTTAGTAAGGCAAAGACTCAGTCATCCGTTGTTCTGTTCCGTGATGCTGAAGCTGAGTATAAATACACATTGAATCATGGTAATGTTTACAACATTTAATTCATAATCGAAGAAGTCTTGATGAACTCACGGTGAATTTAACGTTCATTGATTGGTATTTAAGTAATCAATAAAATGTTTTACTTAATTTAAGTAACGTAATAATTTTTGCTAAAAATTTTAAATCATTTTCAAAATGTTAAATTCTAAGGAGAAAATAACTTAAAGTTTTAACACAACCTAAGGGATTACTTTGATTGTTCTTCCCTCCCCCTCCCTGTACGAAGAAATGTAAAGTTTTCTGCAATACAGAAAACTAATCGTAGCAAAACCTCACGTACATACTTTGTGTTACTTTTACTGGATGGATACACTTTTTTTTCTGTTTTTTTGAGAATTTCATAAAGCAATTATAATGGAAGACTAATAGCTACTAATAGAATAATACAATGTAATCGATAAACTACAACAGGATTCGATTTCTCTCTTCTTCTTTTCGATTTTTTTTTAACTCATATCTCCTGTCTTTACTGCTTTGTGTTGTTCTTATTGTAAGAAAAACAATAGCTAGGTGCACACACACACACATACACACTCTCTTCATCCTATCTATTACACTTGGTTTGTATTGTTTCTGTTACCAACAAAATATCTGTTGGCTGGAGCTGGAACTTACTTTAGAATAAAACTTTTAGACACTTTAGAAGAAGACACATACTGGCTGGCTGGCAGGCAGATACACTGACAATATGTTTGTCTGTCCGTCTGTCTATCTGTATGGGTATTGGAAATTGTGGAAGAGAAAAACAAAAAGAACAGCAGGAACAACAACAAACAGTAACAACAATTCAGTACGTTTTAGTTTTGAGTTGGAGAAGTTCAATTCATAAACATAAATCATACTTCCTGTGTAAAAATTACACATGTTACACGTACATACACATATACATACACACATGTTTGCAACAAGATAACACTGTGCGACATATGAAAGTTAAAGCATACATGTATTGCAAGAGATCGATACGTTGGCGTATACTTGATGTCGAAATGCCTTTTTTTTTGCCAATTAAATTAATTATACGTCCTGTTGTAAAGCCATAAACGTAAGAATCTTTTATTCGATTTCAGAAAGGCTATGCCCTTCTTAAACTTGGAATTATAATGTTGAGTTGTATTTTCGGGTCAACACCAGGATCAGTACGGACGACAAGATATTTTGTCTATGACTGTTTTAGCTGGTGCCTGAGAAACGGAAAATTGCCTGTCAAAAGCTAACCGACAAGGCTTTTTTCATCTGACGTTTTAGAAGCTGTCTGAGACAATTTGACTTGCATAGGAATAGACCATGTGAGGTATTTACGAATAAAGTCGCCGTAGTCTAGTAAACAGTGTGTTAGCTTATTAGACCATAACAGTTGTTCAAACCCCAGGTCAGACATCTCGAACAAAACCAAAAAAAATATTTCCTTCAACGGCTTTCTCTCAGCAGTCTTCAGGCATAAATGCTGAGAGTAAATAAAATTTTGGTGTAAAGCTTACCAAATTTGTCGTTCGTAGTCGACGATAGGTAGTGTGTTAGCTTATTAGACGTGTGGCCACCGTTCAAACTCCAGGTCAGACATCTCACAAAACGAAATATGAACAAATGTTTCTTCGGCGACTTTATCTCAGGAGAGTAAATTAATCTGCCATGCAAAGTTCCTCAACAATCTGTCGTTCAGAGTTGACTTTAATCTGCAGATCCCGCCACTCATGTATAAAGTTAACACGTACAACATAAGTGGTGTGGGAAACTGGGTCTTGTAATCCAGACTGAAGTACTAGGTGGAGTATGATGCGTTTATGTAACATGAAATTGTAAGTCGAAAGCTGATTGATAAGGCTTTTCAACTGTAACGTTCTAGATGTTGTCTGAGCCTATTTGAGTTGCTAATTTTGGGACACAGGAATAGGTCATCCCAGGTTTTTACGACACATGTAAGTCGCTATAGTAAGTGGTCGGTTTGTCGGCTTATTAGGCGAGAATTGTTGCTCAAACCCTATCTAGGGGCTTCGGTGACTTCCTCTCAGCAGTCTTCAAGCAAAAACTCTGAGAGTAAATAAAATTTCGGTGTAAAGTTTCCCAAATTTGTCGTCTGTAGTCGACGATAGGAAGTGTGTTGGCTTATTATATGTGAAACCATGGTTCAAACCCCAAGTCAGACATCTCCAACAAAACGAAAAATGAATAAATGTTTCTTCGACGACTTTCTTTCTCTCAGCATATTTCTGCCAAAACCTCAGAGAGTAAATAAAATTGCCGTGAAAAGTTTCTCAGAAAATCTATCGCTCGGAGACGACCTTAAACTGTAGGTCCCGGCTCATGTATATCTCATGTATAAAATTAAAAAACACAACATAAAGTGGTGTTAGGAACTAGGTCGTAATCCTGTAGGAAGGGCTGTAATGACCAGTTATGTATGTATAGTCAGCGATAAACTGCTGCCCCAGACACTCATGGATAAAATTAACACACACAACATTGGTGGTATAACGATTACGTCCTCTTCATACCAATGATTACATGGTTTATATAGCTAAACTGCCTCTGCTTCTTTGTTTGAAATAACAAGTAAATCTAAAAGCATTATTCATAAATTATTGAATTAGAATCAAGTAATATTTGTTGCACAGTGTCAAATACGTTGCCATAAATTGAACAACTGGAAGAAGTGGAAGACTATTCAATATGTTGTAGACAAAAGCTGTGTGAATATGGACAAAAAACAAAAAAAAAAAAATTGCAATAAAAGTTTTATGCTACACTTGTAAGTAAAACAAAAGACATACTCATACACTCATACAAGCCGTAAACACATATATTTCTTCATACAAAACGAAAGAGATTAAATGTTAATATCCGTGCATGTATGTATGTCCGTACGTAAGTAAACATGTGAGATATTTCAGTGTGATGGTGTGATTATAGTGTCAAAATGTAGAGTATTAAAGTAAACATACCTTCAAACATTTATTCATAACAAATAGCTTTTTTCTACTCTTTCTTCTCTATATTCCGTGAATACGTTGGCATTACTTTTTTATTTGCAGTTCCTATCTTTTATTTCTCGCTTTAGTTTTCTTTTTTATTTTCTTTGCATTGGTCAACGAAACCATTAGTTGAATATCGACAACATCCGTGTTAGACATTGTCTTTAACAGAACAGAAAAAAAATAATAAAAAATTGAGAAAAACAGTAAAAAAAAAGAGTGAAAAAGTGAAAAAGTTTTATTTCCTCTTTTTTTTGCACTCACTTATCATGTACCTTTAAAGTGTAAAATAAAACGAGAGAGAGAGAGATGTATTTGCACTATCAGGAAGCACAGTGGAGTATAGTGGGGTATTTGGTAATATTGGGAGTTAAATTTTTTTATTTTGTGACAAAAATTAGTTACCTTTGGCTTAAATTTTGTAGAAAGATAACTTAATGCTTAAGTTTAATGCGGCCTTTTCTCAACAGAAGCAAACTGATGTAATTTTTAGGGATTTTAGCAAAGCGTTCGATAAAGTGAATCACAAACTACTGTTAACTAAATTGGATTTAATGGGTGTAAATCATAGGAGTTTAAGATGGCTAGAGTCGTATTTAACTGGTAGAAAGCAGACCGTATATGTGAACAATAGCTTATCTATGTATATTTATGTGCTATCTGGTGTTCCTCAGGGCAGCCATCTTGGTCCACTTCTTTTTTCGCTGCTTATAAACGATCTTCCCAACATAATTAATTTTGCCAATATTTTGATGTATGCTGACGATGTAAAAGTTTTTCTCTCCTTTAATAATTTCATCGAGCATATGTATCTTCAAAATGATCTCAATAATTTCTTTTTGTGGTGCGAGTACAACATGATGGAGCTGAATATTAAAAAATGTAAATGTATGCGGTTCTCAAGAAATAATTTTATCACGGTTAATTACTTGCTTGGAGGTCATCAATTGGAGAATGTTGACTCTTTTATTGATCTTGGGATCCTATTAGACACAAAATTAAACTTTAATGATAATATCACTTTGACTGTAAATAAGGCAAGAAGCACTCTTGGCTTCATAAAACGTTGGGCAAAAGAATTTTCTGATCCTTATATTACGAATCAGCTATATGTATCACTTGTCAGACTTGTCAGTATGGGATCCTCACTATAATGTTTACAGTGAACACATCGAATCTGTGCAGAAACAATTTCTTCTCTTCTGTTTGCGTGGCCTTGGATGGAATTATTTAGATTTGCCTCCATATACTAGCAGACTGGCATTAATAAAACTGCCTACCCTTAAGAGTCGTCGAACAATGCTAAATGTATCCTTTATGATTAATCTGATAAATGGTAAAATTTGCTGTGAATTTCTGTTAAGATCGGTTAAATTCAATATTCCTTGTCGTAATTTCCGCTGTTATAATCTTATTTATATTCATTTCTGCAGAACTAATTATGCTGTTGCTGATCCTTTAACTAGAATTTGCCGTCAATTTAATTATTTGTCAGACTTTATTGATTTTTCTTTAAATTCTTGCGTTATAAAACGGAATATTATTGTTTTTCTCAATTCTTAACTTTTCCTATTTTTAATGCAATAATTACGTTATTCTTGAAGAAACTGTTTGTAATTGTATTTATTTTTATTCGTACCTATTTTTGTTATTAGTCAGTAAGGAATTTGTCCATTGACTTAAATAAATAAATAAACTAAAAGCTGATTTGTTTTTTAAGAATATCAGATCTACAAATCTTGTTTGCCGCCCTTACCTTAGTAAGTAATTGGAGATAAAAACATAATTTCTGTAGGCCTAGCTAATGTCGACATAATATATACGCACGTTCTACCTCATACCAATTGAAAGATCCGATAGAAGAAAGGAAATAGGAGAATTACAATACTATCTGGCCATAAGATCAAGACTGTAGCTATGATGCTTGTCTTCTCATCCATAACTTTTCTGAAATATTCACAAAATATTGCCAAAGTAAAGATTGGTATTCATTAATATTGGAGAATCTTTTACGAGTTACATAGTCCAGTTGAATAGTTCAATTCTTCATTTAATTTTAAAAAGAATATGACCGTCTGCCATCAATGGTGGCTTAAATATTGGCTCTTAATGATTTAAGAGCTGCTGGTTGTGAGCACAATCCAATGACTTAACACAATCGCATAAAAACCTAACCTAAATCACACGAACGAGGTCAGTGTTAGTACCACTTCCTGAGATAGTTATTTCCATATTGATGTTATAATAAATTGATTGTTAAGCTCGACTTATTGCAAGTTGCGATGTCTTGTTTGACACAAATCTCATCGATTTTTAGGTGAATAATTTTTATAAATAAGAGATCAATCAGCGTGGCTCAAAAGTGTTCTGCATTTACTACAACTGCAGTTTCTTGTGCATTTCGAAGGTAATAACTTCCGATGGTTCCGTTCACTTGTAAAGTGCAATAAAAATTCAATTTTAACGGAAGTAGCCTACATCCAGCCTACATGTTTTCGCTCCAATTAAGGCAATTTTATATATTAATCAGATACAAGACTTTGAATAAAATGTTCACCTTCGGCCAGTTTTAAATGAGTAAATTCTTCATATTGTTACGTTTTCACCCTTTTAAAAACGTTAAAAATATGAGTTCGTAGATTAAAAAAAATAAAATAAAAATTAATATGTGTTGTTAGTTTTAAATCAATTCTTTATTGTTCGTACAATTCCGTGTGCCACCTTTAACGATTTGACTTAAACAACAACAATTTGCTTTAATTGTTATTATACTTTGCACTCTTCCGCGATCACAATAACAATTGTTCAATAGATCTTTATACGGAGATCTTCAAACCACAATTATTCTCTTCACACGCAAGTGCCTTCACACAAGACTGACTGAATTCTTACTGAATCGCGGTTGTCTGCTCTGTCTTGCCTTTTATATCACAAGGGTCAGCAGTCTGATGAATGAGAATGTCTTCGCGAAATCTCTATAAATGTAAACAAGTTGTTTATTGTTATTTGTGTATTTTGTTTACGTTCGTCCTTGCAGAGTTGTTGTTGCCTGTTTACTTGTCTATCCGCTATATTTATATTGCACTTTGTTGTTGCTTGTTTACTTCTTTATCCCCTTATTTTTTTTACTGATGTTGTTGCTATATTTTTGTTTATTCGTTCATCATGTAAACAAGTCCATTATTTTTGTTTTTGAAGCTTTTGTTTATCATTTTAAAAACAACATTTCCATTTTCGTAACAATATGAAAATTTTCAGGTAGTCAAAGGACATTTTGAAATTTTTTTCAAGACTTCATGCAAGACTTCAATATTCCCTTTGCTCCCACAATTCTTTGTCATAACTCCTACCCATGTTGTATGTGTCAATTTTATTAATGAGTGGCGGAACCTACGGTTTGACATTGAATTCGAACAACAAATGTGACAAACTTTTCATGGCAATTTTATTTACTCTTGCAGTTTTTGCCAGAAGATGAGGGGAAATCGGCTGAGGGGAAATCGCTGATGGAAATATCTTTTCAAATTTCGCTCTCTTCGAGATGCCTGATCAAATTCCCCAATTTGAATGCGTTGTTCTGGTGTTAAATGATTCATGATGATTAGTCAAACCTTACTGAACAGAAATGTCCTCACAGTTTGAAATGACCAGCTGCCATCGATATCGATAGTTTGTGTGCTGTTATAACAAAAATCCGATATGTAAATAATTCCAAGTGGAGATATCTTTTGTGGAACTTTGGTTTTTAACTATTAAAGACGTATCACGGTCAATTGCAATAAGTTATTCGTATTTCTTTGCAAATCAAAACCAATACGTTACACTGTTCGACTTTTACAACAAACAGTTAAAGTATGAGTTCGTTTGAAAAAAAAAAAAAAAAGAAAAGCCAACGAATACGAGTATGATGTACAAAGTAAAAGTACAAGTATTTTGAACACATTTTGTAGGAGTATTAATACGTTCTACATGCAACATCAAGCATACGTGTATTACACATGAACTACAATATATATTAATATCAATGCATAGATAGATGTAGGTGTGGGTGTACATACAAGTGTAGTTGTAAGTGTAAGAGCAATATGAGTGCGAGTAACATATGTTGTGCTAATATGTGAAAGTTTTTCTTTCTACTTTTCGACCGGAAGTCAGGCGTCATTTTGCTGACCATTGCTAAAAATCTACGTAGTTTTTTCTCTCTCTTTGGCTGCAGCAGCTTGGCAGGGGTTTTTTTGTTTTGGATAAAATTTGTTCTCCATTCAATATTATCTGCATTCAATATGTGAAATAGAAGTGAAGTTTGCTTAACGAAAACTTTTTTTATGAGTTTTTCTGTTTTTTTTACTTACTTTCCAAACAGATGTTCTCTAGTCAATGATAATCGTTATCACGACAACCGGCATGATGATGATGATGGAGGATAATGATAATGTAGAGGAGAATTAATAAGTTTGTAGCTTAAAGCCATACTTATATTGAAAAATAAAGGTGATTTTTTTCCACAAATAAAAGGAAGCAGATTCATAAATGTTATCAATTTTTCAGGCATAAAATAAAAAGCAAAAAAAAGTAAAGAAAATGAAAACAGGACAGTTTGCTGAGTAATAGTCTGGAAATGTTTTTTCAATGCCTTCAATATAAGAAAAGTGTTCCTAAAACCACATAACTAAGTAGATTAGATTATTTTGTGGAATAAAACTTCAATATTAAAGCCTTTTCGTGCTCTCTTCCTTAAGGCTTTTCCCTTTAAAAACCTTCAGTATCTTGTAATTCATTTTCCTTTTGAATTGAATTCAAAAAATGTTCGCCTTCATTTTTTAATAAATTAACTGTCAACAGGTTGTATTGTGTAACGGAATACAATTATTTTCTCTCTATTCTCTGTTCTCTGTGCTCATTGTAACCGTATTATGACAAATTTAACAAATTGCTACAAGTGTAAATTGAATTTTACGTGCTGCTTCCTGTTACACATACACTGACTGACTGATCCGAGGGCTTATATTGTTGTAACGTTAAATTGCTTTTAAATTATTGGATTATTAAACACGTGATCGAAAGTGAGCACAAAATTCGTTTGCAAATTAACACAGCAAATAAATGACAAATAAAAAATACGTAATCACATCAATTGAAAGTGACGACAAATTACGCCAAGGAAAAGTGGAGTTTGAGTCTATTTTTTGCACAAGTACTTGTAAATAATTTAATAAGATATGTAAAGGAAGTTTTAAGAAATTCTTAATGATTTCTCATTCAGTCTTTTAATTTTAATAGACAGCAAAGTAGGATATAATTTCAATACAATGCACCTTCTCACATTATTAATATTTAAGTGCATTAAATATAAAAAAATACAGTCAAAGAAAAAAGTCTGCATACACCGATTTATTTAGACTTTTTCCAGCGGATTTTTAACAAATTATAAAAGATGTTACAGCGTTCTTGAAGGCATTTAAAATCAAGAATGTTTGAAAAAGAAGAAGACTTTTTTCTTTGACTGTAATTTTTTGTTTATTTTACTGTTTGATATGCAGTAATATTAAATTTTCTATTGGGTTTATAGCGATTACTGTGATATTTCTGTTCAGTAAGATTTGGCAAGTCATCATGAATCATTGAATGCCAGAACAAAACTTCCAAATTGTGGAAGTTTACTTGAAAAAAAAAACAAATCTTTTGTGGAGTCGGAAGAACAATTCATCCATTTTAATGGGTCCTGAAAGCATAATTATTTTCAACTTTTTTCTGTTCAATATTTCAAAGAAATCTGAGTATTGAAGACCATATTGTTGTTGTGGCGCGAAGTCTTAAAGAAGACATTGAAATGTGCATTCTTCATGGTTCTCAATTTATTGGCCTTTGTCATTGGGATATGAAATATGGTCGTACATCGTTCATATCGCAGTTTTGATAAAAAGCAGGCTTTAATAATAAATTTCCATATTTGGAAACAAAGACAAGACTCAAGTCGTTAATACGCTGACGACATCATCGGACCTTATTTCTATTGAAATAAGCAAGGCTTTGAATTCCAACTCTTGTTTCACTTGCCATAAAATGTCCTCAACAATTGATCTTATGATGACAGTTTTCTTTTCTGAAGTGCATCTGTTCCCTGGTTCCCTTTTTCGTGCGATAATGGATTTCGACCTGCCTTAACACATCCTTCCAGGCGCCTCTGCTTATTGTGCGCCTACGTCAGTTGGTGACGCCAATAGATGACAGAGCTTCCTCGATCTGGTCCTTTCAACGTAAACAAGGTCGTCCTCTTCGCCGACTTCTGCAAATCTCCGCATCAAACACCAGTCTCGCCGGAGCATCCTCCTCCGTTCGAACGACATGGCCGATGTTAATACACTGCACGACGTCCATGTCGTTGAGGAGCTCATACAACTCACTGTTGCATCGGTTGCGGAAATCATTGCCAACTCATACTGGACCGAAGATCTTACGTATCACTTTTCTTTCAAATGCTCTCAAGGCTGTTGCATCAGTGTTTAAGAGTATACATGCTTCTGCGCAATAAATATGCTCGGGCAGGATGAACGTCTTGTAGAGTAGGAGCTTTATCGCACGAGAGTGATCACTGCTACTCAATTGTCTATTGAGACCACAGTAGCACCTGTTGGCAAGAGTAATCCTGCGCTTGATCTCCAGACTGACAAGAGTAATCCTGTGCTTGATCTCCAGACTGACATCATTTTTGGTGTTAACGGCAAAGCTAAGATAAATATATTCCTTGACTACATCGAAAGTATAGTTATCGGTCGTAATCTGAGATCCAATACGTCGCACGTCTCTACTTGTCGATAACGTATACTTTGTTTTGCCCTCATTTACTGCCAGACCCATTTTATTAGACTCCCGTTCAATAGCACTAAAGGCAGCAGTAACATCTCGCTTAGTACACCTTATGATATCAATGTCGTCAGCATACGCAAGGAACTGGGCGCTTTTTTGAAAAATAATGCCATTGAGATGCACTCCCGGCTTCCGCAGTATACTCACCATGACGAAGTTGAAGAGATCGCATGATAAGGGATCGCCTTGTCTGAAATCTCATATCAAAAGGTTTGGAGAGGTCCATTCCTAACTTGACGAAGCTGCAGGAATTGCTCAACATCATTCTGTATAGCCTTGTCAGCTTTGCAGGTATACCGAGCTCAGACATTGCGGCAAAAACACAATCCCTTATGGAACTATAACAGGCTGCCTTGTAGTCGACAAAAAGATAATGTGTGTCGACTTGTTTTTTGTGGGTCTTCTCCAGGATTTGACATAGTGCGCAAATCTGTTACAATCAGTGTTTTCACGAGTGGCCTCAGTCGTTCACATAAAACGCCCGTAAGAACATTATATCCGATAGGGAGAAGGCTTATACCCCCTTAGTTGGCGCATATCGTAGGGATCAATAATATCAATAATGCCAATTGGATTATTTAACGTATTAAAAGAGTTGACTAAGAACCTTAGTAAAGTCTAAATTTCCAGTCACCCAAAGCATACCCCACTAGGGTGCTATCAAAGATTCCATGGTAATACCTTTATAACTATTGTACCGTACCCGAACCTGGAAAGTTCTGTCGATAATCCTTGAATGCTCTTCTCTTTTTCTTTCTTTTCTTTGTCCCAATTTCTAATTAAGCATGGATGCTGTAGCTTTATAATAACAAAAGTAATTCAAACCCTGCCATAAATTCTTGTATAAATTAATATTCCAATTCATTTTCAAATTATTGACCTAGAACTTGTTTAAAATATGGCCATATTTACTAACAATTGTTCTCTTTAAAGCCTGTTCCAAAAAAGCAAACAAAAACTCGAAATATTTTTAGTTAAAATTTATAAAAAAAAATTCCCTTAAACACCTACACGTACGTACACGGGAATGAATGAATGAATAAAAGAATGAAAACGAAAACGAATATGAATATGAAAAGTTAATAATAGACATTCACAAACATAAATTTAAATATGCCGACCACATTGTTTCCGTTTAATAAATCATTTCCAAACCATTGACAACAAATACCAACAACGCCAACAAACAATTGAAATTTGTACAAAAATGGAAAGCCATTTGCCATGAAAAGCCTGAAAACCTGTATCGAAGTATCGAGCCATTGGAATGAGCGTGGAAAAATACAAATAAATTCAGTCCATTGAGACTGTGCTGTATGACGTTCAGTCAATGGCAACAAATTGGTGGCTTTTCACAGGTGAGTGGCGCGCCATTGCCTGAATATTGAAATTAATTCATGCGGAATTTTAACTGCTGCAGGCAAAAAAAGTTGTACAAAGAAAGCAACACGAATATGATGCAGCAGAAGCTGTGAAATGAAAGCAGCATAAAAAACAGAACATGAAGTATGCTGCAGTTTGGTATGCTGCAGTTAAAAGCAAACACAACAACAACAATAAAAGGCTGCTAAAGAACGTCAGGACATGGACCCCGTAAATACTGAATTACAGGCTATAAAATACCTTTAAAATTACATGAATTTATGGGGCCTACAATATAAAACGAAATTCTTTTTTTTTAGCCCCCCTTTACACTGTTTTTTATGTCAGAAACCAAAAAAAAAACAAATTTTTTTTAGACCATAATTTCTGTTTTGCCAACTTTAACGAATATTTTTATGGCCTTGACTTGAAATAAAATTTATGGTTTTAGCGTCAAAACAGCGCGCGCAAAAACTATTTCAAAAACTTTTTCTTTCAAAAAATACAAATTCCCATTTTAGTTGTTGTTGTTGTTATTGTTTTTGGTATGAATAGGTGTCAAATGTGACATAAAACCGTTAACATTTGTCGCAAAAAACGGCATTGCCAACTAACAAGGGAATTTTTACGTTTTACTTCAAAACTTTACTATCAAATGGCTTAAAAATATTTATGTGTGGATGTGTGGATATACATATATATGTGTATGTGTGTGTAAATCCGTATCCTTTTTTTTTTTTTTTTTTGGTTGTCGGCTGCCATCTATTTTTTGAGATGAGCGCGTAACTTTTATGTCCCATACATTAGTACGTGTTAACAACTGCAACAATAAACCGTAATTGATGTGCAATTCAAAACAATGACACTAAAAACAACAACAACAACAATAACTATAACAAAAATATTATTAAAACAAAAACAACAGCGCAGTAAAAAAACTTTTGTTTTTGGTTTCACACAAATAGTTTACAGCCAGAATTCTTTCTTTATGGTTTTGCTCGTTACTTCGCTTCGCTTCTCTTCTCTTTTTTTTTTTTTTTTGTCAACGGCTATTTGCATTTGAAATATGTTATGGTTGTAGTTGTTGTTTATTTATTTTATTGTTGCATAGAAAAACCCCTCCAAAAACAAAAAAAGAAGACAATATTTTTAAACAAATTCTAATTGTTCTTTAAGTGATGGTGCTGTTGTACACACAATTTGACGTATTTGAGATGATGTTGAGCACATAAAATCAGGCTGGAAATTAATAGTCAGGCTAGGATAAACTGCAACCACACGACCTACTGCCCTGCTCTTAATCTGTATGGAGAATGCCTATATTATCTGTTTAAATTCTGTTGCCCTGACAATTTTCAAAATGCTGCTCGGTCTCAGCATGGCTAACAATCTGTCTAGTATTTCACACGCAACCAGGTGTTTACCGCCGCACTGGTTTTAATTATGTTTTCCAATGATTCAGCTTCTTACCCATCTTAAAGTTTTGATATTAGGCATGTGGTCACTCCTATTCCGGGTAGTCTGCAGTGCAAGGCTGATTATCCAATTAGGTAGGCCAATTTGTTCCTGAATATTCCAATACATGATTTAAAAATTTTACAATAAAACTCTAACTATTGACCGGCAACATTACCTTATGCTCTTTTAATATTTATTACCAGCCTGGTAACTTCGAGAACTTTTAGGCAATTATTTGTTGTTATGGTATTGTCATATGTCATACATGGTATTTTTATGCAGTTTTGTTGTTGTAATTTTTACTTTGCCTGTTCTAAATGTTTAATTATTGTTTGCTTGGCCTGTTCTTTTTCTTTGCCTAACTGTAAAGAGTCTAATATTTACCTTGCCTTTAGGGTAAAGCAAATATTTCATCAGAAATTCCGATTTTACTGATCGAAAAAATGTCCCAATTATTTTGCAATTTAAGTTCTATCATGTCATTAAGGAACACAATGCATTTTCTGTTGACCAATTCTGATCACCATCATCCCACCAGACATACTGCATTGCCTTTTTTGGTATCAATCCTCGTAATGCCTGCCAAGTTTAACATTAATTTGTCCATGAAAAATATTTTAGGTAAAGCTGCACAGACTTACTTATAAAGCGAGCAATTTCTTCAGCGATATCAGGAGAAGAGTCGCCAGTATTCTCGTTCACAATCGTGCTTGGACTGGGCAGTGTCACATTAAGTGGGCAAACGGTTATTTCCTTTTCCTTCGAATCGCAATTATTCAGAAATTACGCGTGAAAGTTTACCGAAATGTTTCTTGAGGACAGAAAACTGAAATATTTATTCACTCGGAGTGAAGATTGGGCCATCTTAACCTAGCGGTCAAGCAGGAATCCTCTCAAACTCAGAAAGCCTTAGTCAAAGAGTAAATTTTTTGCGAACTTCCAACATAATTGTGGCCAAAATTTCCGCTATGCACGAATGACAGTATTGTACCCATTCGGGTACGTTAGGTATCTAAATAAGGGAAAATATTTCGCCGTTTCCCAGAGAAATAAGCACATTCAAGGACATGTCTAGAGGTAGGTATCATGCACGGGAAGGATTTTTCTGCAGTCAGACTATCCAGGTAAGTTATATCATAGAATCTTCCGCTGTTAAGCAGAAATTCAAATGCCATGAGGATGGCCATGTAGTCCTCCTAAAAGACACTACAGTGATCTAGCAGTCCCGATAGCAAAGTCCTCTAAATGTATACAACATCTTGTTTTAACATCCAACATCGAATTGTGGGTGTATATTTTCTGAGAAATC
This sequence comes from Sarcophaga caerulescens, assembly GCA_927399465.1. Taxonomy (NCBI): domain Eukaryota; kingdom Metazoa; phylum Arthropoda; class Insecta; order Diptera; family Sarcophagidae; genus Sarcophaga; species Sarcophaga caerulescens. Next base: position 17,178,962 of record OV656872.1, read on the forward strand.
ATAACAGGATCTGGCTTTGTACATAAAAAATCTCTATTTTGGGATGGCGGTGCCTAAACACTTGTTCAGATAGTCGCAGTTGTTGTTATCAACCGACCAATACCGACCAATGTTTATGATACTACCACGTTCACAGATCTGTTTAGAGCAACAGTTTACCACGTTCAAGCTGATTGTCGTGAGAGTTGCCTGTTGCTTCAAGAGAAGATCGTTAGGAAGCCATATTGTATCGGCAAAACCATAGGGCACTGCCATGCATCCTCTATAGCCATCATGTGATGGGGGTTTTAGTTGCCATCTCTTACCAATGGCCTGCTTAAAGATGAATAGAGCCACATAAGGAAAGAATATTCTGACTCCACAAAAGTTTGAAATCGTGGGGATTTAAATGTAGAGAAAAAGCCGAATTTTAATCCCTTCAATCTTGGTATTACTTACTTACTTCATTGGTCATTACAACCCTTCAGTACAGATTACAACTTAGCTTCTCACATCACTTATGCTGTGTTTGTTAATTTTTTACATCAGTATCGGGGTCTACAGATTATAGTCGACTCTGAACGATAGGTTCTTTGGGAAACTTTTCATGGCAATTTTATTTATTTTCAGAGTATTTTCCAGTAATCTGCTGAGAGGAAGTCACCGAGGAAATATTGTTTCATATTGTTCTTATGTTCGGCATGTCTTAGTTGGGGTTTGAACCAAGGTCTCAAGTCTAATAAGCCAACACACTAGCTACTAGACTACGGAGACTACTAAAAGGCGATAAAGATGAATAGAGCCACATAAGGGGGAGAATAACCTGCCTACAGAAGAGTTTAAAATCGTAGTATTTGACTGTACAGAAGAAGCTGAATTCCTTCAGTGTTGGAATTACTTACTTACATACCGCATTGGCATTAAAGGATTACAACCTAGCTTCTCACACCATTCATGTTGTGTGTTTTAATTTCATCCGTGAGTGGTGAGACCTATTGTTTAATATCGATTTCGAATGACAGATTTTTGAGAAACTTTCTCAGAGTTTTTGTCATAATGCTGCTGAGAGGAAGACGCCGAAAGAATATTTTTTTAATTTTTCGCTTTGTTTGAGATGTTTGAGCTGGGATTTGATCCAACACACTACCTACTAGACTACACCAACAGTCTTAGAGTAGACTCCGCAAATTTCACGTTTCGTTTTAAAACGACGATATGTTTTCACAGAATAATGCGATTTTAATAGAGTGAAGGTTGGAACGTCACCTTTTAAACAGGGTATACTGTTGCTCGATGCAAGTAATATTACCGGGGATGTCATACTTTAGTGCCACCTACCGACAATTTGTGAGCAATTTCCCCCCTAGAACATAACTTTCTATCGGATCTGTTCTGTTTAAAACAATATTAAAATTGTATGCGAAAAAACACGAAACCATTAGACGGATACGCTTACATCCTAATTTTATAATCACACATGGTATATCGTTAATATCAAATAAAAGCAAATTTCTTTCAGATTTAAACCCTTTTTAGCTCAAGTTATTGAATACGTGTGTACCAACATGGAGCGGGTGGTAGAGTAAAACAAGTTTTTACGATTTTGTTGATGTTGATGCTGATGATGGTGTTGTAGGCATTTGGAATTTTTATGGATTTTCACACCTTATCTACAATCCACCAAAATAACACATACTCGTACTCACATAGTAGACCACCTTGTAAGTGTAATAAAATGGAAAATAATTTTTCCCTCATATGCAAATTTTATAGGCTTTTCACACACACACACACACACAGAGACAGGCAAACTGAAATCCTTTTTGCCATAAATACTCATATAAACGCCATAAAACTGACAATTTAAATTTCGGTTATGCCAAGAAAGAAATCGAATTGTATTGCGATTACGATTATAGAGGAAAAAGCTTCAAATGCGATATACAACCCTTGATGTTTGCTTTTCCATTTTGCTGTGGATGGCAGTGTGTCTTTCTTGGTAGATTTGTATTGAAAATCTTGTCTTGGTATCGTTGAGTATAAATCTGCTTAGCTGCTTCCTTTTTAATGGCTTTGTAGTGAAAAGTTTTGTCAACACATTTAAATTCAAGGAAAAAAACAAGGAATTCTAAATAAAATCAAATAAAATCCTTTTTTTACAACAAAACAAGTGTTGTTGTTGTTGCTTTTCATTCTACCAACACAACTGATTTTATTTTATTTTTCCTACGTTTCGTTATGTAAATATTTCACTGTGTTCTCGGTTGTTTTTTTTTTCTATTTTTTTCCCATTTTTTGTTGTGTCAGTTAAATTTGTTTGCGATTTAAAATTCGATTTTTATCCGTATTTATCCTTTAAATTTGTTGCAATTGAAAGGATTTTGTTACACACCGATATGCCATGAACGCATATCCATATTTGCCTGTTATGTCTGTCTCTATTTCCAGTGTATTTACGTTGATTTTTGAGGGGTTGTCGCTTCACATGTCACATTGTCGCTTCTCTTTACTTGTTTTTTTCCTGTCTTTCATCCGATGTTTTAGTATTATTGCCTATTGATATCCGTTTATTTTGGAACGGGGAGGTAAAATTCGGTGTCAAAAGTAGCTGTGGATACACAGATGTGCTGCTGAGTTTATGGTTTTGTTTTGATTTCCATGTGACACGTTTGATTTGATTTTAAAATTACCTCCATGTCAGCAATGTAATGTAAAACGGAAGTAGTTCTCTTCACATATGTATGTGTGTATGTAAACATGTATGTGGCCATGTAAATGTGTTTGTAGGTGTTTATATTGGTTTTGTTTTCTTCGGAGCGGCTGTTATATTGACACATACTGACTGTATCGCTGACATGTAAGCGGAACTAATTTGTTGACATTGCATGAATCGATTATTTAAACTTTTTTGGTTTTCGTTGTAATACCTTTTAAAACAAATTAAATTAAACGAAAATTGTTTTAAATAATGCTGACAAATTGAAATTAAATCTGAAGGATACACATACATACATACATAATTGGTCATTACAACCCTTCAGTCAGGATTACGACCTAGCTTCTCACGCCACTTATATTGTGTGTTAATTTTCTACATGAGTTGGCGGGACCCATAGTTTAATGTAGACTCCGAAGGGTAGATTTTTGAGAAACTTTTCCAAGGCAATTTTTACTTAGTCTCAGAGTTTTTGCCAGAAATCTGCTGGAGGCAGTCGCCGAAGAAATATTTGTTTCATATTTCGTTTTGATCGCGATATTCGACCTGGGGTTTGAACTGTAGCTTTATGTCTAATAAGCCAACGCACTACTTACTAGACTACGGTGACTTCACCAAAAAAAAGGAATAAAAATGAATAATAAAACCGCAGTTCTTGCTTCGGAAGTTTAGCATAATTCAAGTGTAAATAAAATCATAATAACGTTTTAGCCAGGATTACAACCTAGCTTCTCACACCACCTATGTTGTGTGTGTTAATTTTATATATGAGTGGCGGTACCTTCAATTTAAACCAGTTGTGTTCGATTAATAAGCAGATAATTGTATTAATTTTCCGCCTCTTAAGTGCAATGTCCATCAGTGCTCTTATCAACAGGTATCCATCGGTTAACTTCTTTCAGAATTTGAACAAGTTACACCATTTACTTTGGCGTTTGATAGTCATTGATAGCAGACTACATAGCCTAAGATGCTACACTTTGGAGGCAATTGTTATGTTGACGGGGGACAAGTTAAATATGAAATTCATTAAGGAGATTTAGTGAGCTAAGGAATCGAATGGCTGACATCTCCCTCCTTAGCTATCCGCTGGACAGAACACTGGACACTTTACGACTTTGGCAAGGGCTTCGCAAAGAGACTTAATAACAAAAATTAATAATGTAATATGGACACTCTCTATTAAAAGCGGGACTATTTTGTGGTACATAAAGAATAGAGCTTTAGACAGCAGCTAGAACAGAGCTTTGGACGGTAGCTGGTCTAAGCACCCATGGGGAAATTTGCGGGTATCTTCCAAGCGGAAGTTTATGGCATTGAAAGATGGACAGCAGCTGGACTCCGAACCCATGGGGAAATTTGCATGTACCTTCCAAGCACAAGTTTGTGTCATTAAAAGATGTGCTTAATTCAATTTGAATAGCAATTACAAAAGACAGGACATAGCGCTTCTATCTGGCAAACAAGCCGCCATTCGAGCACTCAGCTCTTATAAGATATAATCGAAGATAGTAGAAGACTGTCTGGAGAAACTGAATCAGCTAGGTAGGCTAAGAACTAAAATAGATGAAAAAGCAGAGAATCTTGCAAAGAGAATAGAGTCAGACTCTTCTGTGGAATGGAGATGGATGTTTGAAAAGGTACACTCATCGAAAGGGTATACAAAGGGAGGCAAAAGCTCGCCGTATTCTAGTAGGCAGTGTATTGGCTTATTAAACGTGAGACCATGGTTCAAACCCCTGGTCAGATATCTCCAACAAAACGAAATATGAAACAAATATTTCTTCGGCGACTTCCTCTATGCAGATTTCTGGAAAAAAAAACTCTGAGAGTAAATAAAAAAATTGCCATGAAAATTTTCTCAAGAAAATCTGTCGTTCGTAGTCGACTTTAAACTGTAGGTCCCGCCACTCATGTATAAAATTAACACACATAACATAATTGGTGTGAGAGTTTAGGTCATAATCCTGACTGAAGGATTGTAATGATCAATTATGTATGTATGTAAAGGCCTTTCTTAAATCAAATGACCTTAAGGCAAACAAAACTTTTGTTGCGAAATTACAATAAGAGGAGTTTTGAGTCTTGCATCAGACTAAAAAAAATAATCGGACTTTTGGCAGGGTACTCACAACACACGTATCAGAATGGGGCTTGTTTCGAGCCGAACATGTAGATTCTGTGTCGGAAACACCAGAGTGTAAATCAGGTAGAGAATTGAGGTTGTTGATACTAACCACCATGCTGAAGTTTGTCAGGACAATAGGTTTGAAGGAGAGATTATAGTATGCGGAAAGTACAATAGATCATATAGTCGTAGTACACAGTATTTATGATAATAATACGTTGCTAGGGGTATGTCACCTCAGGTTTAAATGTACCAGTTTTATTTAGTTTTTCGTCATCAAAGGTGTTGAAGAAATTGTGCGATAAACTGGCATCTTGTTTGAGAGCCTTTGCAATAGTGCTGGACTCAGAAATGCTACTTCCTATTCTACCAGAAGATTCAGTGTTACTCAGTGTTATTTACCAAAAGCCTTTAAAAATATTGTTGATGGCTTATATGTACACTATAAGGCCTCTGACGCAGCCTCTAAAACTTTAGTCTTTGGAACTATCAGGCATGTAAAGTGCTGCTATCAGACTCCATATTTCCCCTAATACTTTCATGTCATAATAACTATCATCGGTGGATAACAGTAGTAATAATCATAGTTTTCTGTAACTTTTTCAAATCAAATATATGAGCATATCCGGTCTAAGTTATTCGTATATTTTTATTGAATTATTCTGTATTTATTGTGTGGCATTTATGCGATTGTATTCTTTTCAAATATTTGTTTTAATTTTATAAAAAAAAAAACCAAAAAGCTACCGTTTATTATAATTTTTTTTTTCGACTTTAGTTGCCACAAAAAAGGAGATTATACGGAAATTATATTTTCAATTTCATTTATTTAAGTTTTCCTTATAACCACAACAGCACGTAGAAAAGTTTTGCTTTTTCCTCATCACAACTTCTTACAACACAGAATATAGTTTTTCCATTGGAGTGGCGGTAGTGTGTGAATGCATTCTCGGAGATAAATTATCAAATTTTACATACTCAAACAAATAAATATGAAATGAAAATGAATGCAAGTAAGAATTCATGGCACACACACCCACTTGCTTAGGAATTAAATTGCACAGTGGGGTTGAAAAGAAATTATTTAAGTCTTTAAATTCTCTACAGTCGGAAGACACTTTTCGATATTTTAAAATTAAAGTTTATCAGTGAGATTTAAAACTATTTTCCCCCTTTTTGTGCCACTGTTCACCTCCTTTGCGATTTAGCTTAAATTGAAACCTTTTACATCTGAATAACCATTCATATTCATATTCAATTTAGAAATACAAACCCGATAGCTTTTTTACTCTTTCGTTCGTTTTGTTTTTTTTTCTAATTTTTCCATGTAAAACCTATGAACTATACAAGCGTAAATTGTAACTACACTCTGAAATTATGTTTAACTAAGAAAATTGTAAGTGAATTCAAATCACAATCTATACGTATGAGTAACTCACTTGCAAATCTTATACTTGAGGCAACAAAAAAAAAAAAAAACGAAAAGAAACCCACATATGAATACACTACAAGGAGGAAAATGATAAAAAAAAAGGAAGAAACATTGGAAATTTGAAAAAGGCATGCATATTCAGATACAGTTAAAGAGTATTAAACTTAAAGGGAAGGATACACAATACACTTAAACGCATGATGACACAGCTTTTAATTAAAAATACCAAGTAAACATAGTATCAACATCGCTAACAGTACCAACTACAACTTACCAAAGCAATTAGAAGTCGTTTTCAATTAAACACATGTTCCCGATAATATGACACCGAACGTCTTCAGCAGTTTCTGCGTTATTTACTCAATTGATGTTATAACTTCTAACCTCGCTTTCCAAATTGTTTCAACAATGCTTGAAAATATTCTTATGAATATTGTGCACTGGTTTTAAGAAATACAGGGTGGGGCAAAAGTCACGAAGGGATTTGAAAAATTAATAACTTTTCTAATTTAATTTTTTTTTTTATTTTTCTTTTTAGGACTTGTAAAATAAATCTGGGAGATTAATTATGGAAGGTTACAACGTTATCCAGCGAACCAAAATCATAGAACTTTATTTTGAACATCATCGATCAATAATTCAAACTCAACGAGCCTATCGTCGTCATTTTAATGTGCGGAATTCACCATCCGAATCAATTAGTGACACGTTTTCAGGAACAAGGCTCAGTAAGGGATCTTCCACGAAGCGGAAGACCACATTCTGTAATTAATGAAGCAAATATTCAGCGCGTTCTGGAGAGTGTTGAGGAGAATCCTGAAAAATTAACTCGAAGGCGCTCTGCTGAGCTGCAAATGTCTCGGCGGTCTTTACGCAGAATATTAAAGGGAAATTTACATCTTTTCCCATACAAGCTGCAGTTAGTGCAAGAACTAAAGCCACGAGATTCCCAAGAACGATTAAACGATTAAACCCCTTCGTGACTTTTGGCCCACCCTGTATATTGAATTGTAAAAATTGTATAAATGTATTCCGTATTATCCTGTAGAGGTGCAAGAATACTGCAAACATACGATTTTTTGTACACCCCTCAATCTACAGGGTGGCTGATATATAATGCAACAAAGTAAAGCGCTATATTTTTTAAATTTTTTTTTTTTAATTTTATTTATTTCAAAAGCAAAAAATGTTGGAAATAACATCAAATTTTAGAATCAGTTTAGATTTGTTCGAATTCGCCACCTTTGGTACGAATTATGGCCTTCAAACGGCCGACAAAGCCATCACAGGCTGCACGAAAGTGGCTCTGCGGTATTTTGGCCCATTCCCAGCGAAGCGCCGTCTTGAGATAATCGACACTTTGGTATTTTTTAGTGAGAACTTTACTCTCCAAAATGCCCCAGGCGCAAAAGTCCAACGGATTGAGATCCGGATATTTTGGTGGCCATTTGCGGTTGAAATGAAGCGAGGAACCTCCTTTTTAAGCCATTCTTGGTTGACGCGTGCTGAGTGCGTTGGTGCTGAGTCCTGTTGGAATGTCCATGGTCTGCGGCCGAAATGTTTGTCTGCCCATGGCTTCAATACTGTCTTTAAGACATTTTCCCGATAATATTCGGCATTTATTTTGACCCCACGGTCGATGACTACGAGCGGGGAGCGACCATCGGCCGTTACGCCGGCCCACACCATTACCATCGGCGGCGCTTGAGTTCTGGTGGCCAATCGCAGGTGTAAATTTTCAGCTGACCTCTTTGGCAAGTAAACCCGATCATTTTGTTTGTTCACAAACTGCTCAATTTGGAATGGCTTCTCATCGGAGAAAACCAAATTCGGTAACTGGCCACTTTCGTGCAAGTGAAGTAACTCCTTGGCTCTTTCCAGTCTAACTCTTGCACTTTTGGAACTTCAATGGCTTTAGTCCAAGCTCATTTTTCAATATGTGTTGCATCCGTTCTCGCGATATGTTCAGCTCAAGAGCAATTTTTCTACCACTGCGGCGTGGATTTCGATCAAATCTGGCCTTCACTTTTCGGATCATTTCTGGTGTTGTTATCGTTTTTTTTCGTCCACTTTTTGGAAGCGATGCAACACTGCCAGTATCACGGTAACGAGCAATGGTAAAGAAAACAAAAGATTTACTCACATTTAAATGCAGGAGGGCTCTAACAATAGCCACCTGTCGTTTTCCAGCCAAATATAAAGCAATCACACTATCACGCTTGTATTCCATCACGAATAACTTTTTTTCTGAATGCAATAGATCAAAATGCTTTTGTAAGCTTGTAACTAATAAAATGAACTGTCACTGGAATAAATCTGTCAGCTGTCAGACGAGCGGTTTACAAATGATAACAACCTGAAGTTGGTTGCAATACATATCAGCCACCCTGTACAAAGCGTATTCCTATAATGCCACCCACATTCTGTTGTCTTGACAAACCTCATGATGCTGTTCAATGTAAGTAACTCCTTGTTTAGAACTTTGTACACAGCTGTGGTGTATTAATTCCGTGCAAGTTTTAAGTGTATGCCATAATAATTCATGACTTTTATCACACAATCTACATGTTGGGCTTGAGGTAATCCCAATACTGAACAAATGCCTTGGAATTGCCCACAGTGCCCGATTAAAAAACCAGTTGCTCTCCCCACCTATTTCCTACTTACTAAATTGATCATTACAACTCTTTAGTCTCACATCACCCATCTTGTGTGTGTGGTATTTTTATACATGAGGGCCAGGACCATTAGGTTAACGTCAACTGCGAATGATAGGCTTGAAAAAAATTTCACGGCAATTTTATTTACTCCCAGAGTTTTTGACAGAAAATTACTGAGAAATATTTCGTTTTTTCAAGATGTCTAAGCTGGGGTTTGAACCACGTGCTCATTTAAATCTAAAAATCCAACACAGTATAGACTAGACTATGGAGACTTCAACTATTTCTAAATAGTTTAATTCATAACTCACATCTCTTCTTATTGCTATAACCATACTAAAATTGTTTCAAATCCAATCTCCATCCTCGCCGAGTATACGCTACCAACCCATGTATCTTCTCACTACGAAGAATAGTTCTGATCCTATTAGCGACATGGAAACTCCACTTGCCGCAAACTCTTATTCTTACTTATGGCCGTAAATACCCACACAATCGGAGATCTAAAAGGGTCCGCCAAATAACTTTTTTTTTGAAAATGCTTTAAAAAAAAACTACTGAATATTTTCTCAAATTTCTTTTTTTATTTGAAAGTACAATCCTTCCGGTTAATAATGGAAAATAATTTCATTCAAATGGCTGCCTCGACTGGCCATGCAGTAGCCTACACGATCGGTCCAATTTTAAAGCACATTATCGATTGTGTGCAGCTGTATTTCACCAATGGCTTCACGAATATTGTCCTTTAAAGCGTCAATTGTCTCTGGCTTGTCGGCGTAACACTTATCTTTGACGGCACCCCACAAAAAATAGTCCAACGGTGTCAAATCGCAGCTCCGAGGTGGCCCTATTTTCCTTTCCTAACTGTCGTCGCCATAATCTAGTAAGTAGTGCATCGGTTTATTAAACATGTGCCCGGAATCAAATCCCAGGTCAGACATCTCCAGCAAAACGAAACATGAAAAAATATTTCTTTAGCGACTGCCTCTTAGCAGATTTGTGGCAAAAATTCTGAGAGTAAACTAAAATAGCCATGAAAAGTTTCTCTAAAAATCTATTTTTTAAATAGTCCCAGACAATCAGATATTATTGCTTTGTACAGTCCTTTTAACTTTCTGTCCAATTGGAATTCAGGATATATTTCGAAAGCTTGTCATTAAAAGACGCAATCGCAGATCGAATATCACCACTCCGTTTCCACTCTATCTCCCCGACTCTTCTGCATACCACAGGTTGGTATTCTCTCTTAAAGAGAATAAGGCTTCCAAATGCCCTATTCAGAATTGCTCTATTCAGTCTTGTTGGAAGCATTTTCCAAAACCATAGACTATGCAAATATTGTCAGTATTTTTTCATATTTCGTTTTGTTGGAGATGTCTGAGCTGGGGTTAGAAACACGGGCTTACGTCTAATAAACCAAAGACTGTATAATCTCGTCGCAACAACTACACCACTTTTCTTTCGAACAGAACGCTTACTTGTGAGTTATTTGTATACTTAGTTTGAAAAAGACGAAAATGGAGACAAAATTTGTTATACAGTATAGCAATCGATGAAGAAGTAGGATTCCTTGTCTTTACACTTGCATACAATCCCTGTAAGGAAAGGAGTAAAATTACGTGTAAATTCAAAATATTTTCTAAATTTGAATGTTTTTCTTAGAGATGCTGGTAAGATGTGAAACTAAAATAAAATGTTTTTGTAAAAAGTTAAACCAACACACATCCACCACCGTCACACTTACTCATACTTACGCCCACTCTAAGAACCAAGGCAGTAGTTTTCGAATTATACAAGAAAAACAATATTAATTTCAACGTCGTCAGACTCATCATCATGATGATGATGATGATCATCATAAGGAGTGGAATGGTTATGGAAAATAAAAGTTTTTCTACTAAAAAACCCGAAAATTATATTTTGAATACATATTAGAATTATTTGCTTTGCTTTGTATGGCTTTCTAACGTATAAAAATCCTTAAGGAAGTGGTTAGAAGGACTTCTTTTCTCTTCCATTTTTTAAGGTTTTTATCGTACTCTTGTACTCTCGTACTCGTATGGTGTGTTGGTTATTTAGAAGGAAATAAAATTTATAGTTTTTTAATTTACTATCCTCACTATGCGTGTATAAATGTAAAATCTATTAAGAAAGTCAAGAGGAAGAGAGCACAAAAGGCTGTACCGTACATGTTTGGCTTACATTTGCATTGGAAACTATAATTTTTGCCTGCCATGATTTCTATTTCGTTTTGTAACTTTTTTTTTTTTTTGTGGGTAGAAAAACAAAATTATGTAGTCATTCGAGTGCAAAACTAAATGATAATGTTGTTTGAGTATGAAAGAGAAAAAAAAAAGAAAGAAAAATGTATAAGAAATGTAGACAAATGGCATTTTGTTTTATAAAAATATCCACGACATTTTCAATTTCAATTAAAATTTACCTTGTGCCGCATGTCGTCGTTAAAGTAAACGTACACGTTTGTTAAAATAAAATTAAAAAAAAGCACCGCCACCACCTCTTTTCCTTCAAATCATCTGTCATCGCCTATAAAATGTTAAACATCGAAATATTTTAAATTAATACGTGCGAAAATGTAAATAAAATTAAATGAAATGAAATGAACTGCCATTATATGGCACTTTTCTCCATTGCAGACGAATGTAAATTACCCTATACATACATACGTATGTACATATATACCCTGCAGTCAGGGTTAAGACCTAGCTTCTCGCACCACTTATATTGTGTGTGTTAATTTTTATACATGAGCGGTAGGATCTACAGTTTTAAAGTCGACTCCGCATGACAGATTTTTGAGAGTTTTTTGTTAGATATCTGCTGAGCGGAAGTCGCCGATGAAATATTTTTTTATATTTTGTTTTATTGGAGATATCTGACCTCGGGTTTTAATCGAGGCCTCATGTCTAATGAGCCACTACCTACTAGACTCCGGCAACTTCTTTTCCTTATTCCACTCAATGCTACTCAATATTTAATACGAGTTTAAGTACTAGTCACTGAATCGATTAAGTCTAAGGGGACTTTGAGATATTTAATAGTAAAGAAAAACTAGTAACATCCATTACCGTCATGATTTTACCGACCGATATTTCTGTCCTCCTATTTACAACTTTTTTAAAGGCTAAATCACGGTGCCATATCACGAACTTAATCTACTTTTAGTAGCATATGATTTTCCCAAAGTACCTTCATTTTACTCACATTGCTGCTGCTGAAAATTTTTTAATTATTGCATACATAATCGCTCTATCCTCGCTGTTGAAGTCTTGTATTTCTCTCGGAGTCCTTGGACCAAATACGATATCTTGAGTCTTAAGAATTTTCCTCTAGTGCCTCTACTAACTAATTTCGAATGCTGCCACTATATACAATAGCACTGTCCTAGAACGTAGCAGTCATACCTCTTACAGAGTTATATTGTCAATCCCGTTTCCTTAAGTCTTATGAATTCCATTCTAGAGCCATCTGTATGAAACTATTAAATTCTTATTAATGTTGGCGTTGCTCTGCTATATGCTGCATATGTTTCTGAGAGGCTTGCTACCGAAAACTTACAGTTTTTGCATAATTGCAGTTCTATTCTATCCAACAAGATAGACTCAATATGTGATTTGAGTAAGTTTTAGAAGTCTAGTAGGTTATGTGTTGACTTATTATTCATGAGACCACGGTTCAAAACCCATGTCAAACATCTTCAACAAAACGAAATACGAAAAATATTTTTTCGGCGACTTTCTCTCAGCAGATATCTGGCAAAATCTTCATGAAAAGTTCCTCAAAAATCTGTTGTTCGGAGGCGACTTTTAACTGCAGGTCCCGCCACTCAAGTATAAAATTAACATACACAACGTAGGTGGTGTGAGAAACTAGGTTGTACTCCTGGCTGCAGGGTTGTAATAACCAATTATGTATGTATGCATATTGGGGATGATTGCAGTGTCACTAATGCCGTTATCACTCTGTTGAACTTGCTGTTAGCATCTGTTACATTCACATTCGTTGCGACTATCTGCTTAGATAATTAAATATATATACATGTATATATAGACTGAGAATGCCTTACAACGATGTCTGTTGTAGAAACAAGATGTAGAAAAACGGTAAACCACAAAACCTATTCTTTGTTATTAGCCCGGTACTTAGGAATGCGAGAGAAAGGATGCAGAGAATAAAATTTATTCCTTCAAAAGAATATCAGGATGGTTCAGGAATGACAACGGAATAGGTATTTTCGGTATTACCTTAGAAACCAGGATTCTTTTGAGGGGCCTGCATACTTAGCTGAACATGTCGACTATGAAGTCGCTGTAGTCTAGTCGATATTAGGAGTGAAGCCACAGTTCAAACCGCAGGTTAGACATCTACAACGAAACGAAATATGAACAGATTTCTGGCATAAACTCTGAGACTAAATAAAAGTGCCATAAAAGTTTCTCGAAAATCTGTCTTTCGGAGTCGACTTTAAACTGTAGATCCCGCCACTTATGGATAAAGTTAACACACACAACATAAGTAGTATGAGAAGCTAGGTCGTAATCCTGACTGAAAGGTTGTTATGACCAATTATATATGTATGTGTTGTTTATTTTATGTTTTTGATTATCTTGATATTTACCTCAAGTTCAATATAACACGTTAATAATTATAATTTTTGCTTGCTTGTCTTGCTTGCATGTTGAATATGCTATGCGAGAATAGATAATTCCTATTACCCCTAAAAAGACTACGATTATCATATCACCCAACATGATAATTGACAATTGAAGTGATAGATGGCATCCTTGGTTTACTTTTGCATTTGATAAATGGTGCTATTGTGAAGAACTTGGAGTTCTATTTTATAGATAATCGATCTGATAATTCGAATAATTTCTTCGGTTCTTCCATTTCCGTTTTCATATAATAGCTTAGTGGAAATAAATGAACATTACGTGCAATAGAGTAGTGCTCTACTACAATTTTATATTAAATACGACGCGGGCTTAAAACAATTCTTCAATTTGGCCTGATCCTGGCCGCCGCAATTGTACTGGAAGTAGCAAAGTCGCTCTCCTCAGTGTTCCTTAGTATTTCCTTTCTGCGTTCTGTAAGTACACAGAACGACTAATAAGCCATCTCAGTACTCTAACGCTGAAGCATATGTGCAATATACGAAACTTTACAGGAGAAACAAAAACAAATTGTAGTTCATTAAACAATTTGGCAAAAATTTTCGTTAAAATTAAAATTTATTATAGCCACACAGGTGTATAATAAAAAATCCCATGGACATGCATTTAATTTTCAATTACCGGCTAAACAATTTGGTAAAATTCTATTTTATTATGCTCGTATATTCATTAGAGTGGAATAAAACTGGTGCGATAGATAATGTAGGGGTTTGAAGCAAAACCAATGACAGAGTTAAACATCAGGTGGTGTTTAAAGCAAAATTAAATTCCAATAAATTGCTAGAAAAAGTTAAACTATTTAAATTAAAATCATTATCAGACTTTCTATTTACAATGACATCTCCTCTTGCGCCACCCTTTCATTTTGCTTGTCATTTAAATAATTTACCAAATAAAAAAAAAAAAAAAAGAAGAAGCAGCGAAACACTTTAAAATAAAACCACGAGTCTAAATAAATAAACATTTTTTGTTGTGTATTTTTGAAATGCCTGATGTCTATTTGCTCAAATGGCAGAAGAAACATTCTCTTCGAATTTTTGTTTTTCGAATTTTTTGGTCATCGCATGCATTTCGCCTCAAATACATTTTAAATGCCGTGAAAAACACCTTTCAGGTGCTGTACAATGAAATGGATGTGTCAACGTGATACGTTCAGAAATATTTCATCTCAAGCGTTTGCAAATGCTGCTGCATTGCATCGCTGTCGTGTACCATGTTGCCCCACCAGCCAGCCAGACATTCATTTTAACATTTTAAAAGCATTTTTGCACTCTTTGCCAAGAAAATCAGATCAGAAAATCAGCAACAACAAAAACAACAAAAAATAACGATTGTTTTTTTCTCCTTCTAGTTCTATTTCATTCTTTTATTTTCTTTACGTATTTGTTTCTTGAATTATTTTATTTTACTTTCAGGTTTATTTTACGTTTAAAAACATATTCATTCTCTAGTGATTTTAGTCGTTTTAGTTTGAGTTTAGTTTTGGTTGTTATTGTTGTAAATCAGAAATTTTGAAATGTGCTTACATTGTATGCATTTGCTTTTAATGAATTATTTTAATAATGTACAGTGGCCTGTAAAATAAGGCGAACGATAGGTGTTAATGGGGGTTAAAAATAATTAAAAAATGTCCACAAAAGAAATAAAATGACTTTATATTGCAGAGTTCAGTCAAGAATAGAAAGTTAAAGGTTAAAAACCTCCATCCCTTCAACGCAAGACTTCAACCCACAACTCCTGCAGAAGTCATCTGATGCAATGGAAAACCTATTGGCATGCTTTTCAATAAGACATCGGTACGTGAGAATAGCTATTGTGCGATGATTGGCTATGAGATTTAAGAATAAAAGTAAAACAGTTTTCTTCTTATCCATATAACACCAGCATATTCTAGCAAGTGTTTCCTTCCCGATGCCAACGAATTTGATTCTTCCTGTAAAACGAACGAAGCATAGCCAACAAACGCAATCGAAATCGTTATGCCCTGTAACATGTCGGAGATTGTTAGCTGCGTACCGGCCCAACAATTGTCGACTATATCCCATGTAAAAGTTACCTTTGAAGGATACGAAATTACGTACGTACATTGTAATTGCTCATTACAACCCTTCAGTCAGGAAGACGACCTAGCTTCTCACACCAATTATGTTGGTGTGTTAGTTTTATACATGAAACGCGGGACCTACAGTTTAAAGTAGACTCCGTAGCCTCACGCCTAATATGTCAACACACTACCTACTAGACTATGGCGACTTTTTTTTGAAACGAAATTGCTCTCGTAAATTCTCGGTTATAGGTAAGGACAGACATCGAAGAAGTGTTGGTTAAGGTCTTAATTGCAATCTGCCATAGGAACAGCATACCACATTTCCATATACATAATTGGTCATTACAACCCTTTAGTCAGGATTACGAATCTAGCTTCTCACACCACTTATGTTGTGTGTCGTAATTTTATCCATAAGTGGCGCAACCTACAGTTTAAAGTCGACTTCAAACATTAGAGAGAGAAACCTTTCATGGCAATTTTTATTTAGTCTCAGAATTTTTGCCGGAAATCTGCTGAGAGGAAATCGCAAAGAAATACATATTTCTTTTTACATTTCGTTTTGATCGAGATAACTCATGTCTTATAAGCCAACACCCTTCCTACTAGACTACTGCGACAACATATCATAGAAGTTAAAAGCGTATCATTGCCCTTTGTCCAACAACTCCTCTGCATTGATATTCCGTAGCAAGAGAGAAGAACTTCATCTTGCGGTGTGGCTCTGTTCACCTCCCTTAAATGTTTGAAAACAACTCGGATTATGGCCTTAGCTAGTTCGAAGTGCTAATTAAAGTTCGTTCATTAATTTCTTTAAAGGACAACGCGACAGGCTTGGTTTAAGATAAAATTATAGTCAGCGAAATAAGTAAAACATTTCATCACAGTTTCAAATTCACAGGTTAATGGTTTTGGATTAAAGTAGATTTAGGTCAAAACAATTTTCTCTCATTGTAGAAAAACTAATAAATATGCTTGAAATATTTCATAAAATATGAATGAAGGACAACAGGTAAACCCATCCTATTTATTTATGCTTAACAGAATTCCTTAATGTCTGAAAACTTTTACGTTAAACTATAAATAAGAAAAAAAAAAAACAACAACAAACTATTAAAGAAGTGTACATACTCGTACATACTTTATTTAATACACGATGTTGTTTATTTAAATATTTGAACTTTTTTTTTTTTTGCCTATTAATCACTATTTGAGTTGCCAGTCAAGTCAGTCAGTCATTCAGTCAGTCAGTGAACCAGTCAACCAAATCACCAAACAGTCACCAGGCATCTTCACTCTAAAGGCTACGCAATGCCATCGAAAACATGTGTCATTAAATTTTTTCTTGTGGATTTTGATTTTGTCTTTGCATTCGCCAGAAGGTGTTGTGATGTGTCTTACTCTCTCTACATATCTCTGTGTATCTACAGTTCCATTTTCTTACTTTAACCTTTGCAACAATGTTGCAACGTTTTATTTGTCGCCAATTTCTTTGTTGGTGATGTTGTTGTCGACGTTGTTCCTGTTGTAGTCTCATTGACATGATTATTTGAATAATTTGATGCCTCTCCGATGTTTTCGAGTTGTAGTTAAAAAAAGAAAAGAAGGGAAAGGGTTTTCGACAGTTTTCAGCAATATGGGAAGAATTTTTATTAAGAAGAGAAAGATTATAAATTAAAAACTTAACCATTTAAAAAAAGAAAATATTGATTAAATCAACCCCTGCGCTTAATTTCATATTTTATGAAGTCCCTGTTTAAAGCCCATTTTAAAGCACTCTTCTCTACAAACTACGGCCGTTTTCAAACCCCCAAAAAATCTTGTTCTCTCTCTGCAGCACTAGAACACATTCAATTTGTAGGTAAATCTTCATACGATAATAAAATAAATTTTTTTCAAAATAATTTTAAACAATTTCAAATCAAAGTTACAACTTAAACACCTGATTCCACAAATTCAAATAGGAATTCGGGCACAAAAGAAAAGGGACGCAAAGCAAATGACACATGTAGACAGCAGAGGACTCTCTTTTTATTTCCATATCAGGGACACATACAAGCTTATATTGTTTTGCAAAGATACGTAAATTTAATGTGACTTCTTTTTTTTTTTTTTGGTTTTTGTTCTTGAATTTTTTGTGTCTTTTGTGGCATGCGGTTCGATTGGTGGCTTTATTGGTTTGATTGCTGCAATGCATATGTCAAGCAGCGTTGGTGGTGGCGATGATTGTAGACGTTTATGTTGCTATTGTTGCACGTTTTTGGAGGTAGAAGAGCAGGAGCGACGTGTGTCTCAATAAAAACAATTTCATTGTTTGCAAAATAATTGCACAGATTTTTGCAGCTGATGTCTGTCTCTCCATAACAATATCATACAGCAACTGGAAAGACAATAAAATTATTCCACAAAAAAAAAAAAAAAACGAAATAAAATTTAAACAAATAAAAAACACATGCAAACAAACAAAGAGAACAGGGATAAACCATAAAATCGAAACAAAATTTCAACGCTCAAGATATTGCAAAGGTAAGCTAAAGGGGCTAAAAGGACTTTCGAACTTCAAATTCAATTTGAAATTTTTGAAAATTGCAAACCTTCTTTGAGAGCACTAGGTATTGCAAAAATAGTGTTTTAAGATAAATTGGAAACTAAAAGGTCTTTTTAAGGGCCTTTTATCTTTCAATTAAAATAAAAAAGTAAGTGTGTGATATCATCGAAATTTGTAATTCGTTTGAAATTCTAATTGATGCCATTATGTGTTGAATATAACATCGTTCAACTGTCCACCATTTATTCTCTGGGTAGGGCATTATCAGAAATGTTCAATTTTCTATGACTACATACATATATATTGTTACGAAAACAAAAAATCTAAATACTGGTGTTTTGCTTTTACATTGCTTAACATTAAAATTATAAACAAAAGCTACAAAACCAAAACAATGCAGTAAACAAACCTGTTTACAAATTATCTAACAACAAACACCAGCATAAAAAAAAATGGTAAACAAGTAAACAAAAATACACAAACAACATTACAATAATAATTTATAGAGATTTCAAAAAGACGAAGTCATGAACATTCGCCTTCAAGAACATTCATCAGACTGTTCACTTTGCCATACAAAAGGCAAAGCAAAGCAGGCGACTGAGTGAGTGATGTTCAGTCAGTCTTGTGTGTAGACGCGGAGCGTTTGAAGAGAGTAATCGTTGTTTGAAGATTTCCGTTACAAAGATCAGTTGAACAATTTTCTAGTAATTATCATTGTTTATGCAAAGGGTATAAACAGAGGAAGAAAAGCAATTGTTGTTGTTTACATCAAGTTATGAACAATGGCACACAGAATTGTGCGAATTTTAATTAAAACTAAACACAAATTTAGCTTTATTTTATTAGCAATCTACGAGTTCATATTTTAAACGTTTTTAAAAGGTAAAGACGTAAAAATATATAATTGGTGATTAAAACCCTCCAGCCAGGATTACAACTTAGCTTCTCACGCCACTTTTGTGTGTGTAAAAATTATATGTGAGTATAAAATTTTTTTATAAACTTTTTCATGGCAATTTTTATTTACTTTCAGAGTTTTTGCCAGAAATCTACTGAGGGGAAGTCGCCGAAGAAATATTTTCATATTTTCGATTTGATGTCTGACCTGTGGTTTGAACCATGGCCTTACGTCTAATAAGCCGACACACTGCCTGCTAGACTACGGCGGCTTCTTCTATCATTCTATTTCCTTTTATTATCATCATACATTTTTCCACCCATTAACATAACATGGATATTATGCTTGAAATCTAGTTTAGTAGATAGTAAGTTGGCTTATTGGACGTGAGGCCGTGGTTCAAACCACACGTCGGACAATTCTAACAAAACGAAGTACATATTAAAAAATATTTCTTCAGCGACTTCCTCTCAGCAGATTTCTGGCAAAAACCCTGTGAGTAAAATAAAATTGCCATGAAAATTTTCTCGAAAATCTATCGTTCGAAGTCGACTTAAAACTATAAGTTCCGCAACTCCTGAATTAAAACACACAACACAAGTGGTGTGAGAAACTGGATTGTAATCCTGACTAAAGGGTTGTAATGAGCAATTATGTTTGTAAAGAAAATCTTTCAAACTAAAAAATATTCTCTTTATAGAATGAAACGTTTATCGATGATGGCTTTAAAACGTAAACATTTCTTTGTAAAACATTCTCATACTAACTGCCTTGATAAAATTCATACCTAAACACCCCACCTTAGGTTGGTATACGTACATACATATGTATACACACATCTTGTATATATAATCACTTTCATTCACTGTGTATTCATTTTGTTCAATGTAATCGTCATCTATTATTAAAAGTAAAAAACTATCAAACAATGGTAGAAATATTGCCAATAAAGCAGATTCTTTGTAATTCATAAAGTGCTTAACAAAAGCATTCAACCACACAGAAAAAAGAAGAAGAAAAACCTATGAAACGTGTAACAAACCCCCCTACAATAAACACACATACAGATACACTTGCTTAAACTGTTTTTATGAAGCCTCACATTGTGTGTCAAGGAATAAAGCCGTAAAGTATAATACCGAAGTTGATACTCGTAAACATATAAAGGATATGAATAGCTGATGCTGATGCCGATGCTGATGCCGATGCTGACGCTGTGTGAATAGGTAAAAACTTAAATTGCTTGATTTGCAAAAAATAAAACGCTTTAAAGGTTCTTTTGATTTCTTTTTTCTACGTTTTTTTCAGACATTGTTGAGCTATTGCTGCTGCTGCTAGCATCTACGTCAAATGCTTATTATGAGAACGAAATGGCACTTAATGTGTTGCTGCTACCATTATGTGAGGCTTACTTTACAATCATGAACCTCCATATAAACGTGCATCATCTCAGTGTAGCTACAGGGTGGTTAAAGCTATAGTTTCTTTATTGAATTCGAATTTGGAAAGGAATGAAAAGAAATACACTTAACGTGTTGATGCCACAAATATATGAGGCTTACTTTACAATCATAAACCTCCATATAAACGTGCATCATTGTCCAACGTCGCTTTTTTCCAAATATAGTCAGAAGCACTCTCCCTAGGGACAACGAGGATTAAATTGTCCTCTGTGTATTGCATAAGTGCGCTTAGACAGATAAGTGGTTTCAGGACAGTGTTTGATAAAACGGTACTGTATTGGCGATTTTCCGGGACATACAGCGGCTATAAAAGCGGAGGAACGTAAGACAGATGGCAGTCACGATGGAAGAACAGTTTAAAGGCCAGATGTACATTTCGCCTTGTCCCTAATATAACCTCTTGGATGGTGACCATACATTGTGACCTGAATTTCTACTTGACCCAGTTCCTAACTGGTCATGGTTGCTTGAGGAACTACCTGCACAGATTTGGACATTATATCCCCCTATTGGCCCAAACTGTGTATATGAGGAAGAAGATGCAGAGCATTTTCTAATATTCTGCCTCAGATTTAGATGGCGCAGGGAAAACGAGTTTTGGAACAAACCGCCGTATGGGAGAGTTGTTGAATTCTATGATTCTATGCAGACAATACAGCCAAAGAATAGCTGAAGTTATGCTGGTACTCCGAAGGTTGGCGGTACTAAGGCGAAATTTCATTAAATGTGATAGAGTTTTAAGGATAACCAGCCCTCCGCAAAGTAATACCTTTCGGCAGTCCCGTAGGGGGAGAGTGGTTGTCGAATATAGGGGGTGGGTTTAGTACGTAAGCACCAGTGTTGGTGAATCGTAAACGCTTTTGGAACAAAAGTGTCTTTCGAAGATTTCCACCTCCGGCTCAAGGCAAAAAAAAAAAAGAATGAACGTGCATCATCTCAGTGGAGATACAGGGTCGTGCAAACTATTGTTTCTTTATTGAATTCGAATTTGGAAAGGAAACAAAATTTTGAAAAATTTCAAAAACTCGTCCCATCAAACTGAACACATCACCCTGTATTTAATCAAACAATACAATTATGCTACACCTCATTGGTTTTATTTTATTTCGCCAATAAGTGTATGAAAATTCAGACAGTAAGAGAAGCTCTATCCACCGTGCCGTCATTATCACCACAACGAGGTAATGCAAGGAGGCCTTTGCTGCTAACACACAACAAAATTTCCTGTGCTCGTAAAACCAATATTATTGCTACAAGGTGAGATAGCAATACTGCTGCTATTGCTGATGCGGCTGGCCATGCTGCTGAGAATAAACGTGAACAAAAGAATATTATGTTCATGCAACAAAAGCTCTATTATTTGCGCTGCTATTGTTGGCAATACAAAAATGGTTTGAGGCATAAGTATGATGCACGAATAAATAACATTTCAGATTGAACAAAACGAGATACATGTGATGGTCAATTTAGTTACACATACACCCACCACACACATTGGCAGTAACTCATAAAATTGTTGCAGAACTTAATTTCCTGCAAAACTCTTTTAATGCCCCATAAAAGGAACTGAGGCCAACACACACCTTCTT
Organism: Sarcophaga caerulescens; assembly: GCA_927399465.1. Classification (NCBI taxonomy): domain Eukaryota; kingdom Metazoa; phylum Arthropoda; class Insecta; order Diptera; family Sarcophagidae; genus Sarcophaga; species Sarcophaga caerulescens. Next base: position 17,201,119 of record OV656872.1, read on the forward strand.
TTCGGTTCTTTTTCTTTCAATTCAGGTTTGTTATTAAAAATTCCTTCGAAAATCCTTGTGGCACGAAGCATATAAACGATTAAGTTGCTCTACATTAAAATCCATTTCTCTAGGGACTTTCGTTTGGGGAAGGGTGAGCAGAAATTTGTTAGTGATTAAAACCAATGTGGCAAAGGAGAACACATAATATTGGAAGACAATATCGGGGAGACTAAAAATAAAACGAAAAAAGAATTTTACGTGTGTACGTGTGCAATACATTGTATTAAGTGGTTATTCCCTATGAAATAGACACCAGATTTCATGTATTTCGCTTCTTTTTTTCCTCCTCCATTAGCATTTAAAGGTTGTCTGTTAAAGTCAGGCAAATATTTAAACAGGTACACTTACTTTGCAGCAGACAACATCTTCTTGCAGGCAATAATTTTAAATTTTTTTCATTTTTTTCGTTTATTTATAGAAGTACTTAATGTGTCTGTTGTGTTGCAAGTGCAGTGTATGTGTGTGGTGAGGCATGTGATTTTTACCTTATTTTTCGTAGTCATTTACTTTTGCCTTGGTTTGTTTAAACAAAAATTACTTCCATGGACACATTTTTGCTTTCATAATTCATGCAACATTTAAAATTATTATTATCATTACGCATAATGTTCGCGAATATTTACACACATTATTCTTGTTGCAGCATTGCGTTTTTTGCTTTTCTCTCCTATTTGCAAAGCAGAGGAGAAGGTATCCCAAATAAAAGATATTAATTTATTAAAAATATTAAACAACTAAGCAAATGAAAAAAAAGTTTACTTGTGGTCTAGGCTGACATTAATTATTACTTACTGGGTTAATTGGTCATGGCTACCACTTAGCTTCTCACACCACCTATGTTGTGCGTGTTAATTTTCTACATGAGTGGCGGAACTTACAGTTTAAGGAGGACTCCGAATGACAGATTTTTTGAAAAACTTTTCATTGCTATTTTATTTACTTTTAGAGTTTGTGCCAGAAAACTGCTACAATAGTCAAATCGGAATTTTTGTGGTCGTTAAAGTTTTGCAATATTTTTAATGAAGTTAGCAGGAAATAATCCCTCTACTATGAACAGATCTCCCGCAATCAAACTAATATGGTATTCTTATAACTGGGATAGCTCGGGTAAATGTGTAACTGGTGATGTCACCCTCCTTTCGCATACAAATTTAGCTCTGTTAATCTGTCCATCAGCAGAGGTATTTATTAACCCATTCTGTTAGACTCAGGAGTGTATCTCTGTCACCGTGTCTATTTGAAGTTCATTGCGCAATTGGTAGCCACACAGACTTCACTTACCTGCACATGACTTCTGCAGAAATTTTAGTTCGCTTGGCCTACCATTTCTCAGTCGTCTAACGAAGCTATCAATACTGAAAATCGGACCGAAACACTTCACTCCTAATTTCTGAACAAATTACAGAATATAGCCAGTAACGCCTTAAATAAATATTCACACTACTGGACGAATAAATATTTAATTGGATATTCGGATATTTGATAGACTGTTTGAAGTTTTGTCCTCACTCTTGAAGGATATAAAATATAAGAAGGGTGATAAAAAAAAATTCAGAAAAAAATCAACTGAGACTCACTGATACATACATATGTGCATAATTGATCATTACAACCGTTCAGTCAGGATTACGACCTAGATTCTCAAACCACTTATGTTGTGTGTGTTAATTTTATCCATAAGTGGCGGCACCTACAATTTAAGGTCGACTCCGAACGACAGATTTTTTTTGAGAAACTTTTCATGGCAATTTTTATTTACTCTCAGAGTGTTTGCCAGAACATTGCTGAGAAGACACACTGATAGTATCATTATTGACCACAGAGTGTCGAGAATTTTACGTCCTATACGAAGAATAAAAAATGTATAAAAACTTAATCACCGTAGTCAAATTGTTAATTTATTGAATTACCTGGCTAGAGCCGTATCTGCAAAGCTCTCGTCTCATATCTTTAAAAAATTAAAGAAAATATAAAAAAAAAATATTTCTTTCGGCGTCCTTATTATTTTTATTTAAATAAAATGTATGCACATATTTATTGAAAATTTACAAAAATAATCCTGGCCGGTATGTGGATGTGAGAAGTGTATAAAATATTCAACGAAAATATTTCATTATAATTTAAAGGTCGTACACAATCTGAAACAGTAAAAATAATAGCACAACGTTTGGTGGTCACCGCAAATTTTCTGAGAGTAACTAGGTTAGGCTAGCGCGTAGTTTGCCGTTCACAGGCAAGTTCACTCGGTGGCCCATATGACCCTTTAGCAGTCCTCCGGAAAAAGCTCTGAGAATACGACCTTCTCACACTACTTATGTTGTGTGTGTTACTTTTATATATAAGTGACAGGACTTAGAGTTTAAAGTTGAATCTGTACGACAGATTCTTGGGAAACTTTTCATAGCAATTTTATTTACTTTTAGAGTTTTTGCCAGGAATCTGCTCATTTTCTCATATTACGTTTTATTGGAGATGTCTGATCTGGGGTTTGAACCTAGGTCTCGAGTCTAATATGCAAACCCACTACCTACTAGACTACGGCAACTTCCAAAGAGAATAATTTACTGCGTGCGGTGTCCTGATTAAAGAATTTTTATGATCTCTTTTAAATCTGATTGACATACTATTTGTAGTTTTATTTCTAAATTTATCTTTTAAAAAATTTTCCACAAATTATACATATATGCTATTAGGTTACCTTCCCCTACTTCCCACAAAACATTTGTTTTTCTTTCTGCATCAGTTGTATCGGTAGTAGTGGTGGCTGGTTGGTAGTCGTGGTAGTTGTAAGAGTAGCATTTATTTACTATTCGAAATACTTTAATGGGTTACCCCATTAAAATGACTTATGGTCTCATAGTCGTAATAAAAAAAAAAAATTCGACAATATATTGGCTGTTTTATACGACAAAAAAAGGAGAAAAAGAATCACACAGTTTCTCTCACAGTCTTATATGCAAACGTGCATATATATATAAACACACTCTAGAACATTGTAAAATGCATACATGCTTATAAACAATATTCGAAAATATGCACGAATATTTCAACATTATTAAAATACAAACATACTCACTGTGGCACTCATATACATACTTAATGCATATGCTGCATAAATAAGTAAGTAAGTATTGTAGTAGAACGAGCAGCCACTTGTTTTATTTTGTTTTGTTTGCTATTGCACAGAAAAGTTTTCATGTGTTGCATTAAGTGCACATAATTTTATATACAAATACAGTGTAACAGCATAAGAAAACCTGATAAAATACTCAAATGAAATAAATTCATGATGATTTTATATGTAAGACTTATGAATAAAAAAAAAAGAAGAATTGTTGTCGTTAAAAATACTGAAATACAATTGCTGCTGCTACAGCTTGCTGTCGCTTTAATAAGGTGTTTTATTTCACTCTTAAAGAGAATTATTCTCTTAAATACTGTTAAGTTTTATGGCATAATTAATATCTTTCATATCCTTCTCCTCTTTTTTTACTTGTTTTTGTTTAGTAATTCTTATAATTTATCATGCGGCGTAGTTAGTAGTTGATGGCTGCAGGGAAATAATCATTTCAGACACATGTTTGGCTTACTATGCTATGGAGTCTTGAGTTGACTGTTGTTCTCACTTCGTTTTTTTTTTTTTGAGTTGTAATAGCTTGAATTTGAATATTTTCTGCAGCTCCAAATAATATCATTGACGCCTGTATCAGACAGACATTAGACTCATTAAAGAACACACACACAAATTATTTCTCTTGTTTTTCTGGCACTTTTTTCACTCCTTAATTCATTATTTCAGTCGAATTTGATGGCTCATGATGGCTGTAGTATTAGTTGCTGGTGTTACTTTTCGCGTCATTAAAAACAAACATCAAAATGCTTCGTTTCTTTTATTTTCCTCCAATCTCCAGTGTTAATTTAATTTAAATTTTATTTTTTATTTTTTTTTAATGTGGTTTCATAATTAGCATAATACATTTGTCAAGCATCTTGCCATACGGGGTTGCAAGTGTCATTCACTTTAAGTTTCGTTTTTAGTTTAAATCACAGTTTTCGACTTTGAAAATATGTTTCTGGTTTCTGTCGCATTCAGGCATGGTTTTCGAAAAATATGAAACTTTAGAAAACCATTAGAAAATATATTTGCAGTACCCTGACAATAATTTCCAATGGTTTGACTACATATGTACTACCATACATACATAATTGATCATTACAACCCTTCAGTCAGGATTACGACCTAGTTTCTCACACCACTTATGTTGCGTGACATAATTTTATACATGAGTGGCGGAATCTACAGTTTAAAAACGTAGATTCCGTAGATTAGTCTGAACGACAAATTTTTTTGAGAAACTTTTCATGTCATTTTTATTTCACTCTCAGAGTTTTTGCCAGAAATCTGCTGAGTGTAAGTAGCCAAAGAAATATATTTTTCATATGTTTTTTTGATGTCTGAGCTGGGCTTTAAATCACAGCCTTGCGTTAAATAAGCCAACACACTACCTACTGGACTACGGCGATTACAGACAAGACAAGTCTGACTACAACAATTTTAATTTGATGCACTAGTTAAACGGCTTTGAAAGGCTTTAATGGCCTCAACACAACATGCATCTCATGAAGATGTGTTGATCAGTTTTAACTAAAATGGCAAGGTAATCGTCTAAGTAATACATGCACAAATAGGTGGGGTATTAAAAGCATTCTAATCGCTGTTGAACTCGCCATAGTCTAGAAGGTAGTGGGTTGGCTTATTGAACGTGAGGCCACGGTTCAAACCCCAAGTCAGACATCTCCAACAAAATGAAATTAAAGAAAAATAATATTTCTTCGATGACTGCCTCTCAACAGATTTCTGGGAAAAACTCTACGAATGAAAAAAATGGCATGAAAAATTTCTCAAAAATCTGTCGTTCGGAATCAATTTTAAACTGTAGGTCCCACCATTCATCGATAAACATTAACACACACAGCATAAGTGGTGTGAGAAGCTAAGTCGTAAGCCAATTGAAGGATTGTAACAAGGGAGTTACCTTCCTACATACGGCATATCTTCGGTACTCCACTACAGTGACTTAAACTTAATGTTGATTATGCTTTAAGCACGATATTGCCGGCCAAAAGACAAACTGCTTATGTAAGAATATGAAAGATTTGACCTATTATGATAACAAAAGATATTCGATGTGAAAAAATCTTCACACAAACGATTTATGCACATGGTAATTGAGATGGTTTACTCTAGAAGTAGGAATGTATGCAAAAAAACTGTGTCTAGCGTAAGTAGAATTGATCAAGACTTCCTCAGACATAACCTTGTATTAACCAGAAATAAGAAAAGTTATCATTAAAAGAACTTTTTTAAGTGATTGACTGATCTGATGCTAATGGACATCAGAACGTTTATTATTATTGGCTTGTGGAGGTGTTAAAAGTACTACGACCATCGATAAATTGCTTTCAATCTCTATAGCGTATCTCTGTAATGTGCCCTGTTGAAATTCAGGAGACTTTTCGGCATCAGAAAGTACTTTCTTTTGAGAAGCATTAACGCTGTTCAGTTTTCAAATCATAAAATCCAATTCAAGTGTTCTCTGAGTCTGCAGTAACCATTCAGTAAGCCGTTTACTATTGTAGAACTACTTCTGGATATTATTCTTTCTTTACTCCACAGAAAACTTCTAGCCTCGTCCACCCTCTTAAGATCGTCTATATGCTTATTGCCGTAAATTTCTACATGAAATTCTAATCCCTCTAATTTCCTAATTCAATTCCCAGTCGATTCAGATCACTCACAGTGTTCAATACTATTTTCGATGCAACTACATACGAACCAATTACTCACTACTGTATTCGATACTTCGTACTTCCTATACAAATTGAATTGAGAAAATTTTTCGTGGGCACGCAGCCTTTGCGGTGACCAACTTCTTCGAGTTTGGAGGAATTCGTTCAGCACAGGGACTGTGCTTACCTGTAACATTACAAGGAGCCACTATACGTGCTGAAGTGAGCTTTGATACCCATCGACCTACCTTCATCGGCGTAGGATTCCATTCGGAAAATACCCGAGAGTTTCCCGGTGAGGTGTAAATGTCTCACTCTGAGATTACCATCCATCTGAATACCACTGAATGATTCTTCACTTAGAAGAGTATGGAGTTTTTTAAATTTTTTATTTTCGCTACATTACTCAGACTCATTACGAAGCAGATGCCGGAATCATACGTTCTACAGGAGACAGCTTGCGGGCAGATGTTAAGTACCACTAAATAATATTCCTGTTAGACTTGTCTTCCATTATCCTAACCTAAATGTCCGTTAGCCCTGCCTCATTACCATATGCAATTGACTAAAATCCAACACAGACTCCAGCGCCGCTCTAAAACAGATTCTGATTTCCCCGGCTACATCAACTTTATCTTAACATAAATCGGTCTGGCCGGTCGGTGTTCAAATTGCTTAATAACTATCAAATAACCTTCCACCGCAGAATCTCTTATGATGACTCTGCTGAGCGCTGAAAACTTGTTCAACTTCGTAAATCCTGATTCTGCCAAGAAAAAGACATTACAACCCTTTAGTCAGGATTACAACCTAGCTTCGCACGCCAGTGATGTTGTGTGTGTTAATATTATACATGAGTGCTGGGACCTACAGTTTAAAGTCGACTTCGAACAACAGATTTTTGAGAAGCATTTCATGGCAATTTTATTTTTTCTCAGAATATTTGCCAGAAATCTGCTAAGAGGAAGGCGACGAAGAAATATTTTTATCATATTTCGTTTTGTTCGAGATATCTGACCAGATGGTTTGCCTCACGTGGCCTCACGTCTAATAAGCCAACACACTACCCACTAGACTACGGCAACTTATTAAAGATTATTTACCTTTAAAACCATATGTTATCATTAAAAATATTTGAACACTTTTTATCATACAAATTGCAAAATAAATTAGCAAAGTATTGATCGAATACCTTTATTAAACTGCACTTCGTATTGTATTACCAGCGACATCAGGCCTGTAATAATACCGGAATTCGTAAAATAATTTATATTTCCCTGACGTTTTATGTGTTTTAATAAATTCTAAATAAAAATAGACACGGGGCTGTAACCATCACATGATGGGCTGCTGTAAGCCTTCATTTATTATCGCGTAAAATGTGTGATGGCATGCAGTCTGGCAGTCAATAGGAGGAGTTAGGCAATCAAACTTTATTGTTTTCACTTCCTGCTTCTGTTTCACCAAAAAATATTTCAAATCAAATACATCATCATTGTTATAGTCATACGTGTTTTGTTGTTGTTTATTACGTTGTTCCTTGTACCTTTAGGCCATAAAAACAAATACAAGTTTCATTAGACTCATGCTCTTGAGCCAAGTAGTACCATTTCAAGCCTAACTACTTGCCTTCATGCCTGCATACGAATAGAAATAAAATTTTATCTTTCTAAAGCTCCGGTAAATGCCTATCATTTTAATGAATTGTTGCTGCTGTTGCTGTTGTTTCTATTAAACAATCTTTTCGATACTTTGAAAAGAAGAAGCAACAAAATGTTGTTGGAACTGTGATGTAATCTCACACTCTCTGCTTAGATATAAACCTGAAGTATACAGGCTTTAGTGTGTAACAACCAATTTGCCTTGAGGTATTGCAAACAAGCGAAAATATTGATGTTATAAGCCTACGCACTGCCACCTCAGCCACTGCCATGGCTTGTTCTCTTAGCTTCTTAGTTTATGAATACGAAGAACGTACGATAGGTGGGTTGTTTTATTTATATTTTCTTTGTTCAGTCATCTCCATATTTAAGACTATGATGTGTAGTTAAACCGCTTATTTTGATTGTTTTTTACGCTTTTATTCCTGTAGAACGTGATGAGGCGGACAGAAGGAAAGGAAGTAGGAGGAGGATATATGATAAATTACAGGAGATGAAAACCTAGTAAAATTTATGGCAATTTAAGTGGAAAATATTGAAAGTCATCAATTTGGATTACATATTTAAGACTGCTATTGTTGTTGTTGTTCAATATTACAATATAAATAAAATTTAATTAATATTACATCTAAGCCTTGATTGTCTAGGCGAAAAATTTTTATTGTTGTGTTCCTTCGCTAGAATAATACGAGATATTTTAAAATGAAGCGTGGGCAATTGAAAAGTTTAAATTTAAAAATGCAATTAAATAAAAACGCTTTGAAATGTTCTGAAATTTATTTTTTTATTGTAAAGTAGAATTGTTGCTGATAAAAAAGGAATCATTCATATCGGACCAATTTTCATCCACTTTCTCGAGCGTATGGGTTCATATCTCGGCAATGATGATCTCCTAATGCTTAATTGTCTCTGGTTTGTCTGCATAACACTTTTCTTTAACGGCACCCCGCACAGAAAATAGTCCAATTGTATTAAATTGCAGCTTCCTGGCGGCCAATTGACGTCACCACATCGGCTAATTAAACGGCCATGAAATAATCGACGCATTAAATCGATTGTGGCATGAGATGTGTGGCAAGTTGCATCAGCCTGTTCAAGGTTGCATCCACTCCACGAAGAGTGGATACAAAAAAATCGCTTATAATGGTGCGATAATTGTCTCTATTAACCGTAATGGTTGCACCGTGCTCATTTTCAAAGAAATATGGACCAATAATGCCAAGTTCCGCAAGCCGCACCAAACAGTCATTCGTAATGCAGTCATTAGCTTCTGTAAGACCATGTGTAGGTTTTCCGAGCCCCAAATACGACAATTTTGCTTATTAATGTACCCACCAAGATAAAAATGAGCCTCTTGCAAAAAAAAAGATTTTTTTGGCAAAATAACCTTAATAGTGCAGTTTCTCGTGGGCCCATCTAGCGAAGCGGAAAGAAGCGGAAGGGGGTGCAGCTTCAACTTTTGAACCAATTGAACTTTGTAAGACGTCATACCAAGATCTTTTCGTAAAATTCAACGTAAACCGATGAGTGAAATGTTCAATCCTTAAGAACGATGATAAGTTGATGTTGATGGATTCTCCCTCACCCACACTCTCGGGCACAGCATCGATATTTTCAAGTGTACGCACTGCACGAGCATGCTCACGTCTTGACGTATCAACAAAGAAACCAATTTCACGAACTTTAGCAATTAAGTTGCGTATACCGGGCACTATTTGTCCTTCTCTGCAATTAAATTTTGTACGACATTTTCAAGCAATTTCCGAGCAATTTTCTTTGTTTTGGAAATAAATTTTCAATAAATCCCAACGTTGCTCAAGCGTAAATCGATTCATTACGTTCAGTGGAGATAATATACTGAATTCTGTGATAGAATAGAATGGCATAACTATTGCCAGATTCGAAATAACCGATGGTTCAACTTTAAACCGATAGATCGCCTACCCTATATTTGAAGGAGATATTTATAAACATAATAATATGCCTGGTCATCGATTGCAATTTCTTTTTTATTTGCTTTCTGTATGATTCCAATTTCAACTATTTATAGCCACTGCATTCTACAAGTCTACGACCTCCCACCCATTCCGTATTTGTTCGAATGCCTATTTTCTGAAACACTTTAATCTCTTAAGGATTGCCAGAGAAATAAATCTTAAAACTTTAATCGCAGGCATTCAAGTAAAATGTCTATTAAATGTTAAATAATCTCTTTAAAAAAAAACTGTACAAATTCATTGCAAATTCTGTTTTAATTATAATTTAAACACTTTAATAGGCCCAAAATCTATAAATTACGGAGCGGCTAATTCACAATTTGCCACATAATAATTCAAACATTAATTTGTCGCCACCCTTAAATTGCTTTAACACCAACTGAACAACAAAATTATCAAATAGAAAACCAACAACATTAACAGCAAAAACAAGTTAAAAAAAATATTTTTTTCTGTTCATTTTTATTTTTAATATTCGACCGAAAAAAAAAACACGCGTAATAATATTTAGAAGCGATAAAATGAGAAGGTAACTGAGAAGGTATGTTTAGTTTATTAAAAGGTTTGTAACTGAAAGAAATTCTTAATCTTTAGAAGATATCTCGGCAGGCATCCAATACATAAAAACGGGAGTTTAGTAGGTACTATGTCGGCTTATCAGACATAAGGCCACGGTTCAAACCGCAGGTCAAACATCAAAACGAACTATGAAAAAAATATTTCTTCGGCGACTTTCTCTCAGCAAATTTCTGGTAAAAACTCTGAGAGCAAATAAAATTGCCATGAAAAGCTTTCCAAAAAATCTGTCATTCGGAATCGAATATAAACTGTAGGTCCCGCCACTCATGTATGAAATTAACGCACACAACATAAGTGGTATGAGAAGCTAGGTCGTAATCCTGACTGAAGCGTTGTAATGACCAATTATGTATGTATATGTATGGGTGTGCAGCCCCTGTGCTGTCAAACTTCTTCAATGAATTTCGGTCAGTACTGGGACAGCGCTTACCTGTGCATGCTCCAGTGAACTTTGATATCAAAGCAACCACTTCAACCTAACCTAACCTAATTAAAATGGCAGACTTTTAATTTCCTTTTCTAATTCCATTGGTTTGTCTCAACTTGCCTGTGTACAGCCCTTACAATTCGTTTTAAATCTCATACAAATTATTTCACTTGTTTCGTATTTGTTTTTTTAAGGAGGCATTAAAATGCTTTCCTGTAATACTCTCACCGTAAATATAATCACGGATATTTTATAATGCGTCTGCTGGTCGGCTGTTTACGAGTTTAACTATAAAGCAGCGTTCGTGCGTGCCATGTTTGTTGCATGTGAATTTATTTTATGGTTGCGTACATTTTCATAAACCAAACGATGTTTATAAGTTCGTTCTCTCTCTCTCTCTCTCTCTCTCTCTATTCAGTATTTATATTTCCAATAACAGGTACTACCGCATAGCATAGAAGAGGTCTTTAGGAAGGTCGTGCTGTAAGTTGTAAAGCCTTTTGGTTTATTGGTGAATGCAAGAGCAGGAAAACCCAATTAAGGCTATATCACCTCTACATACATAATTGGTCATTACAATACTTCAGTATGGATTACGACCTAACTTCTCACTCCACTTATGTTGTGTGTGACAATTTTACATATGAGTGGTGGAAGCTACACTTTAAAGTCAACTCCGAAAGACAGATTTTTTTTGAGAAGTTTTCATGGCAATTTTATTTACTCTCAGAGTTTTTGCCAGAAATCTGCTGAGAGAAAGTCGCCGAAGAAATATTTGTTCATATTTCGTTTTGTTGGAGATGTCTGACCTGGGGTTTGAACCGTAGCTTCACATCTATTAAGTCAGTACACTACCACTAGACTATGACGACTAGGAACTACTATGCTTCAGGCATATTTTTTGATACAACTCTTGGTGATTAATCACAGACACACTTATCACTGACTGACTATTCATGACTCAGTGAACTTCACGGTCTTTCTACATTGTTGTTTTTGTTTTGTTCCTATTCTTGTAATTCCAGAGTACCGTACGATATGTGTATTTTTTTTATTACAGAATAGAGTCATGAACGAAATGTAAGAAATGAGGGAAGAAGAATTTCATGGATTGTCTTTCACCAACTTGAGGATTTAGATTTACTATCGAATATGTTTGCCAACATGTCACATGAACTGAAATAATTGGCATGTAATGGTGGATAAAACCAGGGCTATGAGAATGAACAAGGTTGACTCTGAATATAAATCAGGCTTAACATCGAACATATAGAGTGCTTCTGCTATCTACATATTATAAGGATGATGGTACAGAAAAGGTTTGATGCAACTGGCGCAAGAAAACAAGAGCGGCATTGTTACGACTACAACAGTATAGAGAAGCTTCTAAATATAGACAATCCAAGCTTAGAATAATCAAATGAGAGATGAAGTATACTTTCTTCTAGCGAAGAGAAATCACACAAAACCAACAAACATCCACCAACTAGTGCAAACGTCGGAGTCATATGCAGAATATTCTGGCGCAATACCAAGAGCACCACGAAACATAAGGAATGAGAATTCCATGCTGAAGCAAATTAAATTTAGAAAATGAAATTGAATCGACAATATGATCAGCAGAAAGTTCTAAAAAGGGCGCAACAGAGGAAACCACAGTCATGGTTTAGGCCATAGACTACCTAAAAACTCATGATATTCCAGACAGAAGACATTGTCAGCAACAGAAATTCTTTGTGGCAACCTTAAAATCTCATGTTAATCCATTAATGTAATAATGTATCCTTTTTGTATCTGAATAGATTTCATTCATGACTCTATCCTGTAATAAAAAAATACACACATCGTACGGTACTCAGGAATTACTAGAATAGGAACAAAACAACAATGTAGAAAGATCGTGAAGCTCACTAAGTCATGAGTAGTCAGTCAGTGATAAGTGTGTCTGTGATTAATTACCAAGAGTTGTATTAAAAACTATGCGTGAAGTATAGTAGTTCGTAGTCGCCGTAGTCTACTAGGTAGTGTGTTGGCTTATTGGACATGAGACCACGGTTCCAGCCCTAGTTCAAATATCTCGAATATAACGCAATTTAGGAAAATATTCCACGACTTCCTCTCAGCAAATTTCTGACAAAAATTCGGAAGGTGAATAATTTTGCCATGAAAAGTTCCTAAAAAAAAAAAACCAGTCGACTTTAAACTGAAGGTGCCGCCACTTATGGATAAAACTAACATACACAACATAAGACGTGTGAAAAGCTAGGTCGTAATTCTGACTGAAGGTTTGTAATAACCAATTACGTACAATTTACTAGGACAATATCGGCAGCAAGAATTCTTTGCGACGACATTATGCTTCCAAGAAAGGTAATGAAATCAAGAAATTCATAAAATTGTAATAGATTTCCTTCCTAAAGCTGCCACGTAGCACTTGTCACACAACCCTCCTTGAATTCAGGCAAAAAGTTGCATTCCTAAAAGAAAATTTAAAACGAAGAAAAATAAATCTTTGAAAAGAAATCTTCACCGACTCATTATAATTATGATTATCGAGCGTATCGTGTTTTATGCCACACACATTATATGACATTATTATAATTACATGAAGCGCAGCGCAAATACGTGCAACAAATGTGGCAACTAAAACCAAAAACCAATCACATATTATTACAACGGCAAGAAGTGCAAGTATTTTAGCTGGTGTGTGTATGTATGTTTGTTTGTCTCATTTTCAAACGATGAATTATAAAAATAAACAATTTTTGCTAATTTGCTTTAATTTAAAAATCCTCGTTTTTGTGCTCCTTTAAGCAAATACGAAAACAACAACAACAATACCAACAACTAAATGAACACCAATATGATTACAGGGAACAAAATGTTTATAATTTTCCATGGGTTTTTCATTGCTAATGATGCATTTCATGTTTTAGCCTTGTATTGCTGCTGCAAATGCTGCTCTTGCTACTGCTGTTGCTGGTCGGTTTGTCTATTCACTTGCCACTACCCTGCCGCTGTAATAGGTAAGCGTGCAGGGTATACGGGATTCTTATTTCGTTGTTGGCAAATTTATTGGCTTTCAGCCAGTTTTTCTACACAAACGACACAAACACCTCAAATAAACAAATTTATTCGTTTAGATGTCCAATTTAAAGTTAAACATGAACGCTTCCAACAATTAATAACCAAGTCAACGCAAAAAGCAACCAAAAACAAACACAAGATGCAAGGCAAGAAGCAGAAGCAGATGAACCTGAAGAAGAAAGAGAAGAGAAGAAATTGAAAAATATTTGAAAATTTATTGTTATTTTATTAAATTGCCATAGATTTGCCACATATACCGTATCCTCCATCATTTCTTCCTCCAATGCTTTGATGCTATCATCTTTGGTTGCATCTTCATCATCAGATTTGAATTTGTATTCACAAAATTTATTACATTTTAAAAGTCGGCACTTTTTTAAAGGCATTATGCTGTATGTGGCAAGTAAGAGTAGGTCTATACTTTTACCAGATATTTTCATTTTGTTGCAAGTAAGAGTAGGTAAAAATTGTAAGACAGTTATACGGCAGTAAGTAGGGATATAAGGCTGTACGAAGCTTGGTTTAGTCGTTCAGTAGTAACTGACAAACGTGAACACGTTCCCGTTATGTAGACAATTATGAAAAGGACTCAGAGCATTAAGCTGCAGGTTAGAACCTGCATACTCTGTTAGAACCTACAGACTCCGTTCAAACCAGCATACATACGTAGTTAGAACCAATGTACATACGTGGTTAGAACATGCATACGTTGTTAGAACCTACATACGTGGTTAGAACCTGTATAAGTAGTTAGAACCAATGCACATACGTGGCTAGAACCAGCATACGTGTCTAGAACCTGCATACATGATTAGAACCTACATACGTAGTTAGAACCAGCATACTTAGTGAGAACCTACATACGTTGTTAGAACCTACATACGTGCTTAGAACCTGTATAAGTAGTTAGAACCAACGCACATACGTGGCTAGAACCAGCATACGTGGTTAGAACCTGCATAAGTGGTTAGAACCTGCATACGTTGTTAGAACCTACATACATTGTTAGAACCTACATACGTGTTTAGAACCTGCATAAGTGGTTAGAACCTGCATACGTTGTTAGAACCTACATACATTGTTAGAACCTACATACGTGGTTAGAACCTGCATAAGTGGTTAGAACCTGCATACGTGGTTAGAACCTGCATACGTTGTCAGATCCTACATACGTGGTTAGAACCTGTATAAGTAGTTAGAACCAACGCACATACGTGGCTAGAACCAGCATACGTGTCTAGAACCTGCATACTTGATTAGAACCTACATACGTAGTTAGAACCTGCATACATTGTTAGAACCTGCATACATGGTTAGAACCTGCATACGCTGTCAGATCCTACATACGTGGTTAGAACCTGCATACGTAGTTAGAACCTGCTTATGTGGTTAGAACCTGAGAATGACGTTTGGGGAGGACAACAATTCGATGATAATCAAGTTCTTTTGACCTGAATGAGATGATATGACCTCCAATGACATGTGGATTCAACACAAGGACACTACGAGCTTCAAATCTCATGCGAAATTCAGTTTTCTGCACGAGTGATTTAAGGTCAAGGCCATCTCATGTGTAGATAATGTGAACTGGTCACCGAAAGTGTGCGATTTGATCTCGTTAAACTTTTTCTCAATCCAGTATTCTTTGAGAAGGAAGTTGCCGTGCACTAGTGGGCGATGATTACCAAATTCTTTTGGATTGAATTAGATAATTTGCATACAAACTACATGTAGATTCAACAAGATAAGGCTACGAGCTTCAAAGCTAATGTCAAATTGGATGTTCTGCACAAGCGATTTGAGGGCAAGGCCATCTCATGTGGAGCTGATGTAAACTGGTCACCGAAATCGTGCGATTTGATTTCGTTAAAATCTTTCTTGTGCAGTTTTCTTAAGTCTCAGGTGTACATAAATAAGCTTCCAACCACAGCAGTCTATATAGCCACATAATTGGTCATTACAACCCTTTCGTCAGTATTACGACCTAGCTTCTCACATCACTTATGTTGTATGCGTTAATTTTATACATGAGTGGCGGGACCTACAGTTTAAAGTTGACTCCGAACGATAGGTTTTTTGAGAAACTTTTCGTGGCAATTTTTATTTACTCTTAGAGAGTTTGTGCTAGAAATCTCCTGAGGAAGACGCTGAAGAAATGTTTCTTTTATATTTCGTTTTGATTGAGATGACTGATTTGGATTTAGAACCTTGGTCTCACGTCTAATAAGCCAACACGCTATCTAGTAGAGCGACTAAGCGACTTCATAACATATATACGGTAATAAAAAAAATTCACTCCAGCGTCCATTTTGTCTGCTGTTATAACAATTCACTTTAAATAAAGTCACTTAAAATAAAATCACTTAAAATAAAATTTCAAAGTCTTTTAAATATTTTTTTTAACTAAAAGGCTTAAATGTTCCCAATCAATATTTCATGATATGGCTTATAAACTATAAATCAGTTTACTGTCTACATTAAACCTGTAATAAGAAATTCTTTTTCCCATCAAATTATTATAATTTTTTCTAAACTAGAAAATAAACAAAAACTGGCTTGTAAAATTAAATTTTCCAGACAATATCACTTATAGTCACACAACTCTTATGTACATATGTACATACCCTTACACATACAAATAATAATAAAATAAGTCGTATATATTGTGTATAATATTTATATTACGAGTTTATATGTATGTATGCATGGATAATGCTCTTAAATAAACAAGACACCTAGTCTAGTAGACTGGTATAGCAGCAGCAGCATCATGCAACATTATGTTGCAACATCTTTGCTTCTTTATTATATTTGTTGTTGTTCTTACAGAGCATCGACTTAAACACTTAATGCAAAAAGCAAAATCTTGTAAACACTTTGCTGTTGTTGTTGCTGTTGTTTTTTACAGTGTTTTAAAAAAGTTTTCAATTCAACACGCAAATATTTCTTTTTCTTTAGAATGCTTATGTAAAATTAAAAGAACGAAAATTTTTGAAAATTCTTTTCAGTTTAGAAAGAAGGAAACAAATCAAGACGGTAAAATCGACTGTTAAATCAGCTACAACTGAAGCTGAATTTATTTTAATTCGCATGCGAATAAATCGAAAACTATGTGATGTTGTTTGGAGATGGTGTATATGTACGGTGACCATTATTTCCAAGAGAAAAAAGCGGACAAATATATAAAATTGAAAAAAAAACAAAACAAAAAAATTCATTCATTATAATTAATATTTTATATCAAGACTTTTAAAATACAGGTACAAATAATATACACAAACTTAAATTTATACATATACATACATATGGATATACTTATGTTATAAATTTACTTCTGGTCGTTCTCTACAGAATGTGTTTTTTTAAAGTATTGAGCCTGTTAGATAAAAATGTTTTAAATTCCGAACAGTCCATTTCAAAATTGCATTCTATGGTCAAAAGAGATTCTAAAGTTTCTAGTCCCAATTGGGATTTTTCGGAAGACCAAATATTGTTAAATGTAGAAAAAACTCTTTCTGTTGGTGCGTTAGACGCTGGCAAAGCAAATGAAAAATCTACTAATTTCAGGATGTTTTTATAAGGAATATTTTTCGTTTTATCAGGATTTAATGCTGAATGATTCCATATTTATATTTTTTCAGCATTTGCATAATTTTTTACATAAGTGAATTCATCAAAAATTACGTTATTATTTATATTAAAATCTGTTCTGATTTCTGTTACCTTTATTAACGACTTTTGAAATGAATACCAAAATGGAATTGCATCTAACAATATCCCAGCAATGCCTTCAATTTCTTTAAAAGATTCATCTCATTGGTTCAGGTAATTAATACAAGTTCTATAAAAGTTTTTAACTTTTTCCTTAAACAATTTTATATCAAGTCCCTTTGAGTGAAGAACTGAAATAGAATTTTGTACGTTAAGTGGTAAAAATACATCATTGTGACCAGAGTTGCCACGAAAAAAAAAATATTGTAACCAATATTTGTGAAAAAAATCACCAAATAACAAAAAATATAACCAAAATTAAATTCGCAGTTTTTTTATTTTATTTTTTTCAAATTTAAATTACATTTAATACAACAGAGTAAGAAAAGAGACAAAAAATAACAAAATAAAATTTTAGTTTTACTAATTAATACATTTCTACAAACAAAACAAAAGCTCTTTTTATAAGAAAAATAAATAACCAAAACCGGAAAAATCTATACATCTACACATTGAACAAAAAAATAACTAATTTTGGTTAGAAATAACCAAAAACGGCAACACTGATTGTGACGTTCTATTATGTTTGATTTAAATTCTTTTAATATTATAGACGCTTCAGGCATTGAAATATGTTGACTTTCTAAATGCAGTATATATTTATGGAAGACACTAGCTTGACTGTGTATAAATAATAACCAAGACATAGCAAAAGGATAATTAAAAAAAATTAAACAGTATTGTTGGGCATTTTTCTTGTTTAAGAATGTACTCTTTCAAGGGTAAAAACAATTCCATTATTCGCCCTAAGGCTAGCATTAAAATTAACCAACGAGTTTATATTTTATTTTATTTTTATTTCCTAATAATTTTTTATGCTCTACATCAACGTTATCACAAATTTGTTTAAATTTTTCCACTCTAACTGTATAAATGTAAAAATATGAATATAGTTTACCAACTACTAAGCCTTTTTATCGAATTAGTGAAAAAGTGGACAAAAGCGGACATTTTGGAAAATAAATATTTTTAGAAGTTACGTGTGGTAAAATAGTGGACAAATAGCGGACGCAAAAAAATAGCGGACAGGAGGTTAAAATAGCGGACTGTCCGCTATAATAGTGGACGGATGGTCACCGTATGTATATGTGAAGATCTTCCATACAAACGGGCTGTATATCAGCTCTTTTATAAAGAGCTTCCTATTTTTAAATTTAATTAAAACAAAGTTAAAGTTAAAAGCCTCAAGAGATATCAGACAAATGTCTTATACGTACATATATTAATGGTCACTACAACCCTTCCGCCTGAATCTAACTATCCGAACCGAACTATCTTTCTCACACCACTTATGTTGTGTGTGTTAATTTTGTACATGAGTGGCGGTTCCTATTGCTTAAGGTCGACAGATTTTTTAGAAACTTTTTCATAGCAATTTTATCCTCAGAGATTTTGCCAGAAATCTGCTGAGAAGAAGTCAACGAAGAAATATTCGTTCATATTTCATTTTGCTGGAGATGTCTGAGCTGTGTTTTGAACCGTGGCCTCACGTCTAATAAGCCAACAAACTACGTACTAGACTACGGCGACTACAATGAATTAGCTCCTCAAAAAATACACCTTCATTCAGACAGTTTGTGAAAAGCTGAACATTGTTTTCGGGTATGCCATATAATACTTGTGTCCAAGGCAAGAGCAGGAATGATTTTCTAATGATGGGATAGAGTTATGGAATTTCGTAAAATGTGGTGCTAAGTTGGTATATCTTATCGTCACCGATATTTTCAACAATTGGAAAAATAAAGCATCAATAAATCACGTTACTTCCTTAATTTTTATTCCTATTAAAGGAAATTATGTTTATGAAGACCGTCATGAAGTCGTCGTAGTCTAATAGGTATTGTGTTGGTAGGGTATTGTAAGGCCACGGTTTAATCCCCCAGGTCAGACATCTCGAACAAAACGAAATATAAAAAAATATTACTTCGGTGACTTCCTCTCAGCAAAATTTCTGGCAAAAACTCTGAGTGTAAATAAAATTGCCATGAAAAAGTTTCCCAAAAATCTGTTGCTCGGAGACGACTTTAAACAGTAGTAGGTTCCACCACTCATGTTAAAAATTAAAAGACGAAACATAAGTGGTGTGAGAAGCCGGATTGTAATACTGACTGAAGGGTTGTATGAATGTATTAAAGGAAATGTTATCATTTCGAAAGCCCACAGTGATATACCACTAGAGAACTGAAGAGTTTAAGTTGATCATTATTTTGCTGAAGGCTTTAAACATATTAAAAATATGAAGAGGACTTGTGTTTGGCGTAAATTATTGCAGGGAATTGGACCGTAAGCCATCATGTGTAGAAAGATTCCTAGTATCTAGGCCTTAATAGGCCTTTTTTTAATAAAAAATTGTCGCAGAATTGTGAACTAGTGCCGGGTAAAATTGAAATGTTTAGATTTCTATCCTTTTCTACCTTTCATCACCTGCATTCAATTAATCCTCCGAAATCAAATCAAATATTTTTTAATCTCTTTTGTAAATTATGCCAAAAATTTTGAGAATTAAATTCAGGATATGCCTTGTAGTTTTGAAAATTTTTGAAACTTTCCTTATGAGGGACTAATTCTATCAATTTTTTTATATTTTACGTGACCACTAAAAGGACATCACCAACTACATGTAAGCATCATCAACCTTGACCAAAATTTGTTTAAGATTTTAAAGAAAATGAGAAAAAGGAATTTCAATTCATCTTAAAAACAATTTGTTTAGAGTCCTGTTTCCTTACGAGGGCTGCCTTTCTTAAGGACACAACATAATGTTGACAATTTGTTTATTACGAAACGTGTTTGGCATACGAAGAAGGTCTACCAAAACTTTAACAAAAAAAGAGAGAAAAAAATGTGCAGCAACAAATAAGAAAGAAAGCAAAATTCACATACGAGTCCCCCCTGTTAGTTTAAAGATAAATTATGGCAATTTTCAAGAAAATAAAATTGAAATTATTTATGAGACAAAGCAAACGTACGACACTGAACATAAGAAAACAAGCGGAAAATGTTGAATTAGAAGTAACAAATTCATTAAAATTTCTTTCCTTTTTTTATTTTCTTTTTAAAATTTTTCATTGTTTTTTTTCCTATGGATTGTTGCTTATACTTATGAGTGTGGTGGCATGTTACACACCAAAATAAAGAAAAATAAGAGGAGATTTTTCTAAAATCATAGCATGATTGCATCGTGTCTCCACAATCGAGGAAAACAATTTTTTTTTCTTTTGATTTCAAATCTAAACAAGTTTAGAAATCTTAGGAGAAAAATAATTCCCAGAAGAAGTTTATTTTCGTTGTCTAAATACTCCTTTAATGAGATACAAAATGAAATACCTTTGGCATGTGAAAATTCATTATAATTTTTCATTTTTTGTCACAACAATAACAACACCAGCAACAACAATAACAATCACTGAAGTCTGCCAAAATGTTACAGAATTATTGTGTGTTCACTTTGTCAACCCAATTGTAACAATGCACAATGGGCTGGAAATTATTTGACGGAGGGAACATCACAATATCATGATATAGCACAACATCGTCTTTGTTGACTGGATTTGGCTGTCAATTTGTCAAGTAAAATAAGGCGTAGAGACCAAATAACATGGTTTCCTCATTGCAACAGCTCACCATGTACGTTTTCCTTTTAATTCCATTAAAAATTCAACGAAACCATTATTCCTGGCAATCTGAACTTTTAAATTCTTTGTGGAGAGCCTTTGAACTTGTCATTCTTGGGCGCCTAAAAACAACGCGTTCAGCGAACATAAACTGAGTTGTTGCACGGGATCTTTTGGTGAGGAATTTACTCATAGAGTCCTACTTTTTCTCAACAGGTGGTATGACTACAGTCCTTGTTCATGTTCCCTTTTTTTCTTGGCTTTAGGCGTATTTGTAGATAAATTATTTAAAAAATTCGAAATTTGATTCCTTTGGTTTTTAGTCTTGGGACACTAGATGCAGCAGTTCAAAGAGTACTGTGCAATTTTACTGAATGAAAGCTCCTAGATCAAGCCTCAGCTTTAACGTCTTGAAAATATGAAGGAAAATTTCACCATCATAGCTGTGATCTATCGCAATATCTGCATTTAGAATTTGAGACACACACAAAACAGAACTGGTCAGGATTACAACCTAACTTCTCACACCACTTATGTTGTGTTTGTTAATTTGTTACATGAGTTGCGGGACTTACAGTTTAAAGTCGACTCCAAACAACAGATTTTTGAGAAACTTTTCATGGCAATTTTTTATTTACTCTCAGAGTTTTTGCCAGAAATCTGTTGAAAGGAAGTCCGCGATAAAATATTTTTTCTTATTATTAATAAGCCAACATACTACCTACTAGACTATGGGGACTTCATTGCCGCATTGCTTCAGTTTACATTCAAGGATTTTAATCATTAGATGCCGTGGTCCAAAGAGTTATTCGTCCCTTACTAGACGGGAGCTACGAGTTCAAGCTTCAGCTCTGGCATCTTAAAAATATGAAAAAAAATTTCCTCATCACAGCTGTTTTCGGTCGCAATATTTGCATTTCGAATTTGCATTAAAAACCACCATTAATCTGCATTCCTTGATGCACTTACCATATACAAAGTGGATGCCATGAGAACCTGACTATAATGAACTGACATACATATATTCACCACTACCATACTCCACTGAGAATCTGTTCGATGATTGACTTTCTTTGTCTCCGCAAAATTCAAAAATTTTCATTCGAATCATTAAGAAACAGAAGGAAATTTAATAAAAAAAAAAACTGACCCATAGTGCGGAAAAACAAAACAATAAAAATATTTTTGATTTTCATTCCCGATAATGCTATGCATGGACACACCGGAGTATATGAATACACGGATCTTAAATTATACTCGTAGTACAACTGCGACTAGACTTCTTTCTTTTGTTTCTATTTATTATTGCCACAAATACTTGTTCTTGTTGTTTTTGTGTCTGAGGTGTGAGACACTCATTACTTTGTAGAAAAAAAAGGAAGGATAAACCAACAGCCACTGTGACATACAATGGAAACAACAAGTGAGTGGTAGAGTTGAGTCTTATTATTCATCGAAATACAATTTCAGTTTTTTGCACTTTTTTTTAAATTTTTGTCTTTTTTTTATTTAAAAGATAGTTCTTGTCTGACTGACTGACTGAGGGTTTGCCGAATCTATTTTTTCTTTTTTTTTCTGTTGTGATTATAATTTATGAGTTATTCTTTGCAGACAGATCAGACACAAACGAACAACAGACAGTCTAACACGACAGTTGATGTCAGGCGAATAATATTTTTTTTCCTGTAATTTTAAGCATTTTTGTTAAAAAAAGAATTGATCGTTTGATTAAATCAGTAGGCAAAAGGCCCGTCCGATTTTAAATCAATCAAGTTCAGTGTCCGATTTCAATTAGAATTAACACACATCATCAGTAAATGCTTCTTTTAGTCTATTGCGAAAGCAGCCAACGTAAGAGCGCTTGCATTACAAATTTTAAAAAAAATAGTTTCAGAAACCTCAATGTTTGATGTTTATTCCATTAAAAGCATTGGAGATTGTCATGAATTTTCATAGTTGGTTCAGTTAGGTCAATTAGTCAGCACCAGAGTGCAGTTTTGAAACCAACTCAAGGCCACAGGTGATGATTGACGTAATTAAGAAGAAGGGAAGACACCGCAGTAGAAGACCAAAAGATCAAAGTCTACTACATAAGTTAAGCCATTGAACCAAATCTGAATATTTACAGACAAATTGAAGGACTGAATCATTCCTTTCAGAGCACCGCATATCGTCAGGTTTACAAATAGAGTGGCCAGGTATGTTTACAAGTTTCAGTGTCTGCCGCTATCATACGGAAGCCGGAGTGCACTAAAAATGGCAAATGTTTGTAACAGCTTAACTCTTAATTTTCCTTCATATTTTCAAATAACCACTTAAACTCGTAGCTCCCGTCTAGTAAGAGTGTGAATTACCCTATGCACCACAGCTTCTAATAGTTAAAATTCTTGACTACAAACTGAAGCAATGCCTGTTCGAATTTTAAAAATAATCCATCCGCGAATTGTGCCCCCTTTCGACTTTCAGTAAAAATTTTTGTTTCAAGTATAACACCGATATATTCATACGGGATCATTTAGAGGTTCGGAGTTTTCCTAGCCAACCCTGAATTTTCTTGAATGCTTGAAAATTTCAACACATCCATGATTGCTAGCGTCATGGGAATATGGGCTAAGATGCAATGAATAAAACGGCAAATGGCTTGGAAAAGTTGACAGAAACGAGTGATATCATCATCTGTTGTGCAGTGTAAAATATTAATTTTTGGCATTACAGTTCTAGGGGACAGAAAATTATTAATCTATAATACCCTCTTATAATATATATAATACCCTCTGTAAGACGGATAGAATACTAATGGCAGCTGAACTAAAAAAATACAAACAGACAATGACAAAATACACCAATCGTACGGTACAATTACGTCAATTGGAACAAGACAAAAACAATAATTTCGTAAATAGATCGAGAAGTTCAGTGAGTCATGTGAGTGTGGTCAGTCAGTGATAAATGAGTCTGTGATTAATAACCAAGTGTTGTATTAAAAACTATGCGTGAAGTATAGTACTTTGTAGTCGCCATAGTCTAGTAGGTAGTGCGTTGGCTTATTAGACGTGAGGCCATGGTTTTAACCCCATATCACACATCTCCAACAAAATAACAAATGAAAAAATATTTTTCGGCGTCTGCCTCTCAACAGATGAAATTGCCATTAAAAGTTACTCACAAATCTGTCGTTCGAAGTCGACTTTAAACCGTAGGTCCCGCCACAAATTAACACACACAACAGAAGATAGGTCGTCAGGACTGACTGAAGGGTTGTAATGATCAATTGTGTATGTATGTGAGAATTAATAATACATAGAAGTAATAAGTAATAGAATAGAATACTAACCGCAGCTAAACTAAACATAAATAATCAAAAAAAAATCAATACCAAATTACACACATCGTACGGTATACAGAATTACAAATTAAAAAAGGAATAGGAATAGTAGGAACAACACAAAAACAATAAATCCGTATAAAGATCATGAAGTACAATGCGTCATGATTGTATTGAAAACTGTGCACTAGGCATAGTAGTTTTGAACATCGAAAGTTTAATGTTTGATAAAAAGGATCGTGAGTGAAATTGATAACGCAGTGTTATCAGTAGAAGTATGTTGTTATTCAAAAAATAAACAATTTATTGTAATAATATCTTTTATGGGAATTTCAATCATCATATCCACGATAAAGAAACGTTTTAACAAAACATTAAAAACATAACAATACAGTAGAACCTTGATTATCCGTGATTCGATTATCCGCCAACATCAATTATCCGGGATGGAAAAAGAAAATATTTTGCATCGACTTAATTTTATTTTGGATCGACTTAAATTTTTCTGCATCGTTTAACTGTGATTACCTACATTATCCGTGATTATAAGCAAGCGAAAAAGGGGAATTTCCTCTTTAGTACATGAAATCTTTATCTACTGTTCACTGTTTTCTGACAAAATTATTTTCTTTTATATTTTTGAAACATGTATGTATTTATATAAAATCCTTGAATTATTGAGTTTCTATATAAATATATATATATTCATTTATTAATTAATAAAAATATCTATTAATAAACTTGCCAAAATTGGTACTCAATTACAGAATGCTTCCGGTCCCGACCATCACGGAAAATCGAGGTCCCACTGTATTAAGTTTCCTACTACCCTAGACGACATTTTATTTTTACGGCTGAAGATGACTACCAAATGCCTGATATTTTAATGGCATTCAATGGTTTATGCTGAGTCTCAATTAACGATAAATATTTTGTTGTGATTTACATTTTAGAAGTCCATTCTTAATTTCTTTTCCTTTTTACCCTAAGGAAACGTTTCAAAACTATATGTATTTCGCTTACATACTTTCGTTCTATCATTTCAATCATCGGCGTCTCAATGTACATATATACTTACATTGTGTGGATTTAATTGAATTATAAAAGAAAATGAACAGATTTAAATGCTTATATCTCCATCATTATATCTGCTACATATAAACATTTTTTAAGCAATTTAGAAAGTCTAAACGCAACAATTCTAATTGCATGTCTAAATATTTACAAATTTTTTCTGGTTTTTTTTTCTTGTTTTTCTAAACATTTTAATTTAATTTGTTGCATAAATTGCTAAAAAATAATGAAAAAGATGAAGCAAAAATCGACAACAATTGTAGGTCAAAGTGAGGTGAAAACTTTTGTTTAAAACAATTGTGAAGCATTGTTAGTTCTATGCGAGTGCAACTGTCAAATTAAGATAGAAATTTTTTTGAAAATAAAAACGAAATTAATTTAAATATTGTAACGGAAAGGAAAGCAAAACGCCAACGAAAGCAAATGCATTAAATGAAATAAAAAAACAAACAACAACAATAATAAAAATATGCCAAATCAGAAACAGAAAACTTAAAGAGATAAATTACAATTCGCTATGCGCCATAAACTATTTGCACTTTATTAATTTGTCAGTCTCCTTACAACAACCCGCCACCACCAACACCGCAGACGACAAGAATCATACTGCAGACAGACAATATTGAATAAACCATACATACATACATACACATAAGAAGCGACCAGCAGCCGAGCGACCGACCGACCAAGCAACCCACTAACCAGACAACAGACAACAAGCGGTTCAGCTTGACTAGTTAGTGAAAGCAAAACGATAAAAGCAGAACAAAAACACAGAAAACAGAAAGAAAACGAATTCAAAAAGAAATTGAAAGGAACAGTGCCAGTTTTAAAAATTTGCTGAAGAATTTCTACTCGAGATAGTGAATCGATTTTTAGGCAAAATTTTATGAAATTTAAAAAGCTTTCACTGTTCCACTGCATAAGTTTAACGAAAATAAGCACAATTTAATACAATTAAAGCATGGCCAATAAATTTATTAACAAATAATACAATTAAGTTTAACAGGAATTTAATCTCATGCAACATTTTAAAGCAACAGAATGAGAAACATTTCGAAACAATTTTTTAATTTGAAATCCCTTGGGGTGTATAGCCTTCTACAGGTTATACTATGTTCTTGGTTAAGTGATAGGCCGTACTAATTTCATATTAAAACATTAGATTATTTGTTAAGAGATTTCAAATCCATCAATATGACAATATAGATCGTATAATAACCGAAGAATAAAAAAAATAAAATTATTTGAAATTCACCACAAAAGTGGTGATTTAAAGGTGGCTACTTTTCACACATTACGGTGTAATTACGGTCGTCATAATCGACTTACTATGACCTAAATTACCTCAAAATAAGCAACTGCTGCAAGTATTATAATCTTATCCAATGTGGCATGAACTATTTAGTAGATAATGCTGTCTTTCTTAAACCACATCTCATTGTAGTACAGATGATCCAATTCATAAAAAAATAAGTTGTTAATCATCGGTCTACAATGCTCACTGTCAACACTGATAGCTTAGCCCACGTCGTCTTTAAAGGATATGGAGCGGCGGGCCAAAATCCAAACTAAACAATAACATTATCGGGATGCATAGGATCATAAGAAGTTGATAATCATTGGCCTACAGTGCTCGCCGCGATAGCGTCGGCAACCCAAAATCCACACCAAACAGTGCCTTTTTCGGAATGCAAAGGACGTTCTTATTTGTTGGTGTCAAAATCGAAGTTGGTAATCATTTGCCTACAGTGCTCGCCGCTAACATTGATGGTCGTTCTTAAAAAATATGAACCTATGACGTCAGCAGCGCAAAATCCACACCAAACATTGATTTTTTCGGGATGCATTGTACGTTCTTGGACCTCCTGTATATTGGCATCATGCCAACTTCCACAGTTTTGTGTGTGCACGTACCCATTCATCCTGAAATGGGAGACATAGCTGGAGATGACTTTCCAATGATAATTAGGAACAGTTACTAACTGCTGCAGAGACTATTCAGCAAACACACATGGGTCAGTTGAGTTTTGTACGGATGCAAGCCCTAGCCACGACGATAAAAGGTTGCCAATTTGTGGTCTGTGAAAGACTGAGTTCCTGTGAGCAATCCGAAATCGACTGCCACGGATTTTCCTGCCCACACACTACCTATTAGACTAGGACAACTACATTATTCGCAATGTGGTGGACAAATCTACAGGTTGAGTAAACAATAGAGCAACTCCCACACTTCAACAAAGCGCAAGATGTGTCCGTGTGAGAAGCTGGACCGTAATATTGACTAAAGTGCTGTAATAAGCAATGCATGATGGTTTCACTAGATCACCTTAGTGTCCTCAACAGCTGCAAAGGTTTGTTACTGGTATATATTAATGAATTCGTTGTATTATATTGGGTTATTAGACGTAAGGCCTTGATTCAAACCCCAGGTCAGATATCTCCAACAAAACGAAATACGAACAAATATTTCTTCGGTGACTTCTTCTCAGCAGATTTCTGGCAAAAACTTTGATTGTAAAAATAAAATTGCCATGAAAAGTTTTTCAAAAATCTGTTATTCGGAGTCTACTTTAAGCTGTATGTTCCGCCCCTTATGGATAAAATTAACACACACAACATACTTAGGTGGCGTAAGAAGCTAGATTGTAATCCAGACTGCAGGATTGTATATCTGCATATATTAGTGCAGTCTATCACTTGAGGAGAGTATGTATCAAAAGTACTTTAACGTTTGATAAAACTCAGAAATATGTATATTGAGGGCTTTGTATCGATAAATAAAAAGAAAATTAAGAAAACGAATTTAAATCAATTTTGTTTTGTTATAAAATGAGTATTAAAACATTTTAAATTATAAAATTTAAAATTTTAATTTTTAATGGCCTTTTAGTATTTCGTCGTTTCTATTTTTTTTTTTTTTTTGCCATTTTTCGGTAAGTTTATGTCAAGTTAATTTAGTGGAAAATTACGAAATTGTTGTTGACCCTTTTTAAGCAGAACAGAACAGAAAAAAAAAACAAACGTAGTTCTGTTGTATTTACAAATAATATTTATAAAGGAGAGTGATGTAAACTTTACGTGACATTTACTTTAGAAAACAAACATGCACTCACACACACAAAAATTTTATTTCCTTCCTTCCTCAAATAAAATGAAGCAAAAAAAAAAAAAAAAAACAGAGAACTGGAGTATAAAGTTCTCTTCCGTAAAATGTTGTACGAAACACGAAAATTTCACAAAATCAACACACATCTGTTGAAAACGTGTATGTTTGCGTCAAGTCCTTTACAAATACAGAAGAAACTGCATTTGACTTGCGACAAATTTTCTTTCCACTTGAAAACAATAACAAAAAAAAAAGCATTTCTTACCTCCGTCTTAACCGTCTAAAGAGGCGGACAAAAAAGAGGACAGGTCCACTTGTGTACGTACACACATGACAAATTTCCTTCTGCTTACATTTCATAGACTCAGTCATGAGTGAAAATAAACTTCTTTTGGCCACTTCCTTCCCTTACGCTGAAAATTTTAAAAAGCTTTGGTCGTACATACCTTTCCTTTACACACACACACATACAAATCGCAATGGACCGTTGATAAATGCTTTTGAAAAAAAAAAAAAATAAATCGTTTCAGAATGTGCAGCAAGTTGCCGACAAATCATGTGTATTTTACAGAATGTTTTTCGAGATCCTTTACATGTGTGAATTTGTTTGTCTGCCACAAACAAGTCCTATTCCTAAAGACTCGTCTCGTTTGTGCAACGGGCAAAGAGCAATAAGAAAACAGTTCTTCTTGTTCTTTTTTTTTTTCTTTTTTGGGGGATATTTGTTGAGGTAATGGAGTGAATTTTATTTTTATTATTATTGTAATTGTAGTTGTAGTTGTTGTCATTATTTGCCCAAAAACGACTCGGTAATAACAATGTCATGAATAAACTTTTTAAACTGAAGGTGATGTGTGAATGTAAAATACCATGAGACAATGGAATGGTGCAAGACTTTTAAGAAGAAAATTATTGAAGAAAATAAAAAAAAAATATTGGAGTGGAATCCTTATTAGTTAACCCTCTAGAGCCCAAACCGCTTGGAACGTTGACAAAAGCAAAAGTTGTCATCGTTTTCTGATGAAGAAATTGGGAAAATTTTGGATTTGATTAATTTCGAGAGCGATACTGACATAGAAGAAGATATGGAAGACGACTTGGATGATGATGCATGTGAGACCAACATGGGCCGTATCAACGTTGGATTTGACGAGGCGATAAACAGAGCGGTGAATATGTCAGAATTAATTCTGATATTAGAGATTTGCGCTACGCCAAACGGAAGTCCCTCGTCATTGGCAAAACTATTCGATTAATTTAATTACTCCTCGGTCACAGAAACGCAAAACGCAATGTGCCTGCAGAGCAGAATATCAATTCAGCCTGAAGATAGTATTGAATGTAAAACAAGATAGTTTATTGGATCTATTTCGGATATACACAGAGCGCCATAAGTGAGTCAACACCCACTATAATTTTAAATTTTCTATTATAAAAAATATACTTGTAGCTCAACAATAATTTTTGCGATTTTTTTGTTTTAACATTTTATAAGTAATAAATAAACGTTTTTAATTTATGGAAATTTATTCGACTATTCTCATTTACTTTTCTCGCTATCCTAAGAAAATGAATTATTTCAGCGGTGTTTACTCACTTTTGACGCTCACTGTAGATCCCAAATCCTAATCCAATTTCAAGAAAATCTTGTGGCGCCAAAAGAAGTTAATACTTGATAACTCTGCGATTGCAATTTCTGACCCCGAACTTCCTAGGACAAGGCCTCAAATGGCTCGAGTACTTTGCTAAATAATAGTATTTATATGCCACTCAAAAAGGTATAAGAACTTCCTTCTTTACAATCAGTTCAGAACAGAAAAGTTTGTTGACGTCTATTGCCATGAATACAATAGCCATATGGGTGGTGTCGGGCTCATTGATGGTATTATTGGTCGATATAAAAATCCAGTGAAGAGAAACAAGTATACAAATCGATTGTTCTTACATTTACTCGACTTAGCCATGGTAAACGCCTACATTTCAATTAAAAGAATTAACAAGCCTAACGCTAATGAAACGAGATACCAGCTACCAAACTTGCGAGAAGAGATTGCATCCGTACTTTGCACGTAGAGTCCTTCGTTGCCCACGTCAAGCTCAAAAAAGAACTCTACAGGAAAAAAAATTTTTTCTACCACCTACAGACGTCCCTTACGATGAAGTCGGTTATTTTCTGCAGTTTTTATTACGCGCTGACAAAAAACCTATAAATTTGCTGGTTGCAATGCCGAAACTTTTAATTCAGAAAAAAATTTGGGCTCCAGAGGGTTAAGTTATCACGACTAAAGTTTAATTTTTAACACATTGTTTACAGGTTGTATCAGCTAAGTTTTCCTTTTTCATTTGTAAACCATAAAAATTCTTATCTTTTCTTAGGTAACAAAAAAATGTTTAACAAATCCTTTAACATCCTTTAAAACAACAACAATAATAATCGTTATTATTTCCTTTCTATATTCTTAGTTAAGTTGAGTTATCAAGGTAATAATGCTTGGTTTTACATACTTTTACTTCGCCTTTCTTTATCTGATGGTTTGTTTCTCAATGTCTCATCATAATCTCAAGTACTTTCCAAAAAGATACAAAAAAAAAACTCTCCTTACATTACTTACCATCATAATGGTGTGTCATAAGATTTAAAATGAAATCTTCTTTCTTGGCTTTAACTCAAGTGGCTGTATAAAGAAGTAGCATGTCATGCAAATTCCACATACAAAGAGAATAATTTCCAGTGAAGGTAAAACGTTCTACAAAGCCAAAAAAAAAAACGAACGAAACTTGTTAAGTGTACTTACTTAAGGACATAAACGTTGCTTAAGAAACACTTGCAAAGTATCGCCACACCACCGTTAAGACAAGATTGTATTAGAGGACTAGTACAGGGTCTTTTAATCGTAAGCTTTTTATTCAAATGTAAATGAAAGACTTTTTTCGAAGGGAAATATATCATGTTAACTACTCAATACAACAGAAGTTCCACAATTTTTTAAAGGTAAAGTATCGCGGTTAAATGTTCTTCAAATGCAAGTTCACTCATGTTCCTCTTTTAATGAAGTTTTCGATAATCGTTGCTTATAGAGGTAGTCCCCGACGACCGTTCGACTTACGACTATTCGCACTTACAACCATTTTTTTCATAGAAAATACTTACAAATATGTAGTTGCGGGGAATTCCTAAAATATAAATTTTATAAATAAGGGGTGATTTTTTAAGAGCTATAGGAAAAATTTTCAAAATAAAACACATAAAATTCAGAAAAATGCATGAAATCTTTATTTGAATCGATAGTACGGTCCATATAATTTAATGTTTGAAGATTATTTCATGCAAATGTTGACCACGACTGCGCCTCAAATGGTCCATCCGCTTTGTCCAATTTTGCCATACTCTTTCCAACATTTCGGGCGGTATCTCACGAATAAATGCTTCAATGTTGTCTTCCAATGCGTCAATTGAAGCGGGCTAGTCTGTACAGATATGAGCTTTAACATAGCCCCACAAAAAACAGTCTAAAGGCGTTAAATCGCACGATCTAGGCGGCCAATTGACTGGTCCCGAACGTGAAATAAAATGTTCACCGAACTCGCCTCTCAATTAGTCCATTGTTACGAGTGCTGTGCTGCGTGTGGCAACACACATGTCATGTTGAAACCACATGTCATGCAAGTCAAGCTCTTGCATTTTGGGCAAAAAAAAGTTGGATATCATCTCACGGTAGCGCTTACCATTCACAGTTACGTTACGAATCGCAGCATCTTTGAAGAAGTACGGTGATGCCAAATTCAATGATTTGTTCGTTTGTAAGACGATTCATGGTTAAATTATAGACCAAATTGAAGATGTTTGACAGTGAAACAAAACACGAACAAGAGGCATTATTTTAGGACCAACTACAGTATCTTATAGCCGTAGTATAGTAGGTAGTGTGTTGGCTTATTAGACGTGAGGCTACGGTTAAAACCCCAGGTCAGATGTCTCCAACAACATCGAAGTATGAAAAAATATTTTTTCGGCGTCTTCCTCTCAACAGATTTCTGGCAAAAACTCTGAGAGTCGTTCGGAGTCAACTTTAAACTGCAGGTCCCGCAACTCATGTATAAAATTAATACTCACAACATCACTTACATCAGTGATGTTGAAGCTAGGTCGTAATCCTGACTGAAGAGTTGTAATAACCAATTATGTATGTACATATGTAAGTGCTTGACTACAAACCTAATCAACACAGGTTGGAATTCGGGAGAAGGCAAGAAAAATCTTCGTCTTGATCATTTAATTTGAACAAAATCGAATAATATCTCAGATTTCCCCGCAAAGTATTCGTAGGAAGTTCAGGCAAGGCAAGGTCTTGAGAGGAAATATAAGTTAACGAGCCAAGTTGCGAAAGTTGGCAACCCTATCATTCTAGCACTCGCTATAGTGTACCTCAGCTAGAAAATTTTGCTTCATAAGACTTAAATAAGGTGAAGAAAAAAGAGATGTTGAAGATGTCTTCTTATAGACATAGGTCTTATGTTCTTTAAAGAAACAAAAAGATAAAACAACTTCATTGGCAATCACTATACGAGGTTGTTTTAACAGAGACATACATGATCCAGAACATTGGTTTAGTGTGTCATAACCTTGGTAATACCGAGCAAGATTATGGAAGTTTAAACAGAAGTTCTTGTTGTTCTGAATAGAAATATCAAATAAAAATATTTGATGTCTTAAGCATAATTGCTTGAAAATTATGATGGAAGTCTTGAAGTCGTCGTAGTCTAATAGGTAATGCTGTGGCTTATTAGACGTGAGCACGTATTTCAAATATTTGTAACTTCAACACTGCCATGTGGCGCCAAACAAAAGTAAAAATAGATGAACTAAAGTAATGAAACACGTTTCAAAAAGAAATTCAAACTTGAAACACCGTTTAAGTTCTGTTACAATAAATGATTCAAAACAAAAATTTTCCAACTTGCCAATTACTTGTGGTTGTTTTTGTCTCTCTGTGCCACCACCACAAAGTATTTTTATCTCGTCTACAATTAACTCGAGGATTTAAAGTAAAAGTATCACGACGCAACAGAAAAAAAAATAAAAGATTCACATAAAAAGCGGTAAAACAAACTTTTGCGATATTCCTGTTGGTCCCTGTATAAAAATTAAAAGCCGGATTCCTTAACGCACTCATACGTCTATTCATTCAGTCATTCATTCATTCATTTATGCTCGTTTTCTTAAGACATAACAATCTTAAGGTAAATTTCCCTAGATACGTTTTAAGTATTAAAAACATTAAGCTTTTGTCGTTCCCTTAACTCCCCACACTCCTTAGACTCTTATAAATGAAAACGAAGGAAGACAGGAAGAAGTTTATTCCCCTTACCTTTTAAACATTTTCGGCTTTTGTAATTGTTTTAACGCGTTTTTTTTTTTTTTTTGGCTAAGGAACAACCACCACCATCCGCTTCACAGAGATAGAGACACAAGCCAATTTTGTATTATAGAAACGGGGTTTCCTCTTAAGCCAGCCAGCCAACCAACCAACCAGTAGTTATACTTGAGGTTACAGTGTGTGATCACACAAGATTTTTAATGTTTTTAATTATCGCATTATGGTTTCGTTGTCTATTTTTTCTTTTCTGTTTTTTTTATCGTCGTCCTTCTGATGAACGCCAAAAACTTCTTAAAGAATTTCTAAAATAAACATTAAAATCGCACGGCAAGTATGAAAGAGAAGGAAGTGAACTGTGGAGTGGAGTTGGCTGCAGTTAATTTAAATGTTGATTTTAAATACTTCGTCTATGAGTTTGGCTTTTTCATTTGAAATGATAATTTCATTGGCGATAAACATAAAATGTTCACGAAAGTTTTTTTGTCAAACGCATTTCAAGCTTTTTTTGTATTCGAGTTCTATAAAGGATTTTTTTTGAGAAAGTTTTTGAGAAAAACAAATTAAATTTTTAAATAAAAATCATAGAATGTTTGCTTATGAAAATGTTGAAAATAATTTCATTTGTTGTTATGGAATCAAATGAAAGTTCGGAAATGGAGTGCTTTGGCTTTAAGAACCAAGGAACTAAAATATTTTAAATTTTTTAATCAATAATAACAAGCATAAATATGCTACAAAATCTATTTTAATCACTTAAATACTTTCCTTGTCGTTCTGAAAGAATTGCTTTTTTTATTGAAAATGCTTTAAAGTTATAAGAGTAAAGACTTGGGTAAGTTATTGACTCCTTTGAAAAATTTTTAATAATTTTTGCATAAATTTAGTGTAAGAGGGTGTCCTGGTAGTGTAGTGGGTAGTCCTATACCACATTTCCTCACGCGCATAACATAACATAACAACATAACGACATAACATGTAATAGGTTGAATGCTAAACTTAGGGCCATTATTACAACTTGCCGTTAACTAAAGGGAGGATTTTAACGGACAGATAAATTGGTTTTCATTATTATAAGTGGACAATATGGTAGAAGTGAGCGTTAAGCTAAACGTAGGATCATCCTACCTCTAACTTTAAAGTTAAGTTTATGTTTGAACTTGCCATATCATATACTATTTTCAATATGGCAACTTCAAATATAAACAAAATGAGTATATACAACAAAAAAACGAAGCCCATCGTTGCCACTGCGTTTAAAAAAAATTATTTATTTGAGCAGTGTTATCGACATTGCTCCGGCATTGCCATATTTTTGAAAAAGTTTTATCTGTAAGTTGTAATAACGAAAATAAGTTAAAGGTAACTTTACAGTTCCCTTTAGCTAAAGGTATCTTTAACTAAACCCAAATTTAACGGCAAGTTGTAATAATGGCCCTTAGACAAATAAGCTGTGAGAACAATGAAATGAGTATCAAACATCATATAAGCGTAAATGCAATTTTAAATTAAAACTTTAAAAGGAGCCATTTAGGCGAGTACTTAATACGAATGTAGATGTTTGTCATGGGTATATGATATGTTAGTGTGGCCAATACTTTTGGATGAAGCGTTTGTTAACAAAACTGTCTTAGACAACATACCAAGTGGTATAGTCTACCACCAGGAAACTCATATGATTGTCTTAAACTAATAATCTATTGACCTAGTTAACAAAAAGGTAGATTCAAATACGGCTTTTAGGCTGTTAGGTCGGAGTGGTAGCTCTGATACCACAAAGCTCACTTGAGCACGCATAGCGGCCCGTTGTGATGTCACGGGTGAACACAGTCCCTGTACTGACCAAGTTCTACCAAAATCAGGGAAGAGGAAGAAGTTGGTCAGCGCAAGGCCTGCACGGCTTATAGGCTTAGCATTACGTGAATTTGTTCCGGTAGAGCATACGGTTACGCCAGCGTATTCAATTTGTTTGCCAATATATGAAGCAAATTTTAAAATCCGGAAATTTTAGAAATCCGGATGACTGTCTAGTGTAGCGGGTTATACATTTAGTGGTTTCAATTTTAGTATTTAAAAATTACTATCAAAGTGGTGATCCAAACAAGATCACGTTTCTAGCATTTTTATTTGATTGTGGATGTCATAATGCAAGAAATTGGTAAAAATTATCTTAAAATTAGAAAAGATTTTAAGCATTGTACATGTACTCAGAGGTAATAATTTTACACTTTGGCGACATAAATTGTAAGATTATGCGATATGACGCCGTTTGTCAAAGCAATGTTTATGTGGATAATTCCATAAAGTATGAGTACTTGAAATCGCCGAGATAACAGCCAAAATTTAGAAAAAAAATGGGGAAAATTAATTTAGAAAATCGATTTCTGCAACCAATTTAGGGGGTGGTCATTTAAATGAAATCTTATTGGAATTATAGCTTTATGGACACATTATTATCTTTACTCTTGAGATCGAAAAAAGATAACCTCGTATATTATTTACTCATTTTCCTTTCAAGAAAGTAGGTGATTGGTCTACAGTAACTGGCCCTATGATCGTAGCAAAACCGTTCGGCCTTGCGAAGTGATTAATTTTTGCTGATCGAACCAGACGGTGGGACCGCCTGACTTTTCAATTTTCATTTTTTCCTTTAAGGCAATACCAGAAAAGTAGTGTGCGACAATTTAAATTATTGTAGTTTACTAGGTCACCCGGCGAACTTCGTCCCGCCCAAAATTGATTTTTTTTATTGCCCAAAACATATTTATTGCAATACGCTGCATAAAACAGTTATATAAAAATAACTAACTTACTATAAGTGTGTGGATCTATCTATCTAGTTCAAAATTTAATCGAAGTCGGTACGTTATTTAGGTGAGGCATACAAAGAATAACAATAAGAGGTCCGAATCATGGGTAGCTCTGACGAAGTTATAGTTGTTGTACTCGCTCCAAAACAAAAACTAACAGACTTACATTTAATATATGTACATATGTAGTTATAAACCATCGAATTAGCCGACTTATAGGTATATTTTAAAGGGGGAGGGTTGTCACTCCCATTTTTGGCGAGTTTGTCGATATGGGCTCCACGAACTTACCCACCAAATTGCATTCGTCTACGATCACTATGTCCCTAAATATTCAATTTTAAAGGCTTGCCACGCCTACTTTTTGCTATATCGAAATTTTTATTCAAACCATCTAAACCTGATAAGCTTTCGAACAAAAAAAGAATGGTTAAAATCGGTTCAGTAGTTTAAGGGTTATAGGTATCACTTGAAGGGGGAGGATGGTCACGACCATTTTTGGTGGGATTGTCGATATCGGCTCTACGAATTTACCCACCAAATTTAATTCGTCTACGATTA
This sequence comes from Sarcophaga caerulescens, assembly GCA_927399465.1. Taxonomy (NCBI): domain Eukaryota; kingdom Metazoa; phylum Arthropoda; class Insecta; order Diptera; family Sarcophagidae; genus Sarcophaga; species Sarcophaga caerulescens. Next base: position 17,238,341 of record OV656872.1, read on the forward strand.
ATATGTACGTAAATATTCAATTTTAACGATTTGCCATGCCCTCTTAATATATAGGGATATGAAAAATAGATGTTGTCCGATTCTCAGACCTACCCGATATGCACACAAAATTTCATGAAAATCGGTCGATCCATTTCGGAGGAGTTTAACCACTAACACCGTGACACGAGAATTTTATATATTAGATTACATCATATTTACCAAAATTAGTTAATTGTGGGCTTCCTAGATGATAGAAGGCGTTTTAAGGAAAAAACGTTAATAAAAATTGTTTGCCTTTTCCAGAGTTTTCATAGCCGGGTAGTCCAGGTTTTCAAGTCAAGCGCTTTAAGCACTATAATACACTACTTCCTTGGGATGAGTCTAAGTTTTATGTCACAATAAAAAAATTCTAACAAATGTATCATCTACTGTTTGCTGCGTAGGAGATTCCCTTATGGTATGAGACTTCACAGCAGTAATTGACGTTGGCAATTTAGTATCGTATGTATGTATGTAATGCTGAACTGAACCTACTAAGTTCTTAAACTATGCTCTGAAAGAAGAATAGATTTTACGAGGCTGAAATTGAACTCAAACAGTAGAAATATATTAGCGGTTAAGGATAATTTTAATACATCAATTTCGTCTGGCTACAGTAGGCTAACGATATTATAACAGAACCTCATGAACTAAGCAAAAGAACAGAAAACGTCTAGTATCGAAATATTAACGAAAATTTATTTAAAAGAATCAGTAACACCAGCCTTAACTTGCTAGACTCTTTAATTGTTTTACCTTTATAAGCCTACTAGCTGAACCGGCCCGCGTTGCTGCGCCACCAACTAAAATAAATTTGAAGGAAAGACACTACACGAATGTCCAATTAATTTTGAAACATTTTATTGATTTTGTTTCCCGTTGTCCTTATGATTCAGATGAACGGGCTTGAGTAGTACGCATTCGATCAGTTTCTAATCTCACTTTTCGTTGTTCAAGTGGTTCAAGCGAACGGGTCTCAGCGTCATACATTAGAAGATTTTCCAGTCTCAATGCTCGTCTGATTCTGAGGCTCATAATGCTCTTTTCTTCCGTTGCTTGTCATTCATTTTGAATAATTTTCAGTGACGCCATCCATTGGAAATTAATCGCACCAACCTCCGTCGACTCATACGCAACAACTTTGTTGAAGAATGCACAGTTTACGATTTAATTCATTTCGAGTAATTTTCAGAGGCGCCACCTATCGGATATTGGTCATACCAAATTAGAAACCTTCTTCGGCTTATGCGCAACAACTTTGCTAAAGATCATAACATGATCAAATGCACAGTTTACGATTTAATTCATTTTGAGTAATTTTCAATGGTGCCACCAGTCGGAAATTGGTCATATTCACTTAGAAACCTTCTTCGGCTCATGCGCAACAACTTTGCTAAAGATCATAACATGATCAAATGCACAGTTTACGGTATAATTCATTTTAAGTAATTTTCAGTGGCGCCACCTATCGGATATTGGTCATACCAACTTAGAAGCCTTCTTCGGCTCATGCGCAATAACTTTGCTAAAGATCATAACATGATCAAATGATCAAATGCACAGTTTACGATTTAATTGATTTTAAGTAATTTTCAGTGGCGCCCCCTGTTGGAAATTAGTAATAACAACTTAGAAACCTTCCCCGGCTCATGCGCAACAACTTTGCTAAAGATCATTACATGATCAAATTCATAGTTTACGATTCTATAAGGTACATATAAATAAACAAATTGGATTTTGCCACGCCCCTCCGCCCACAGACCGGAAATAAAAAATCAGACTTCACAGTGTTACCCGCCTGAATATTCTGAAGATTCCCTGAAAATTTTATCAAAATCGGCCCAGCCGTTTTGGAGTCCATACGTTACATACATACACACATCCACTTTTATATATATAGATAGATAGATGTACAGAAATTTTCTCATATTGAATCTGTACACCATTGGATTGGAATCAACAGACCAAAATTTAAAATGTGAAAGGCCATGACATTTGTCACTAAGTAACTCAGCTCTATTCATTATATAAAGTTGGATTAAATGGTAAAGTTTTTTAAAATATTAACGTGTTCCTTTTGATATGGTTTTAATGGTTTTGATGTGGTTCTAAAGGTTCCAAATTTTATTACAAAACCCTACCAAAAGTTTTTCGGATTTTATGATTTAAAGCACCGCAATTTTCACAAATAATGGCAGCAAACGACAACCTGTCTCTAAAGAATTTATCATACAATACATAATAAATATATTGTGTTCAAATATACTTACATATATATGTATACATGAACATTTTATTTCATCTTTTATCATATTTTGACGATCAACATCAACAACAACTAAAAAATAAAGAAAGAAGAATATGAATAATAACTTCAACGGCAATGACAACAACAAAAGGGGAAAAATATTATAAACACACACAGTAAATTCTGAAAAATTTTTTTTTTTTTGGAACAATGAAAGTCTTCCTGGCAGGCAATTGCAAAAGCATTGATTTATTTGTCTATACAGGCAATCGCAAGCAATGGAAAAAAGGGCATCATCAGCAGCAGTATTAAGAGCCAAAAAGTAGTTGTAGTTGCACTTTCAACAGCAGCTGTAGCAGTAGGGTTTACACTCATAATGCACTTGTGTTGTAACTCCTGTGACTTCTTTTAAAATGACTCCGCCTGGTTGGAACACCGTTTCGTACGTTGTATACAAACGCACCTAAAATGAACTTCAGTTTCAATAAAATTGCATTTTATTTCGCTTTTGAAAATGGAAAGAAAAAAAAATTCAAAAAAATTTGTGCAAAAGAATATGAATTTTTAACACTCAACACACAATAATTCATTTCCGCTCATTGTCAACACGAAATATTTTTATTCATATTTTGTGATATCGCATATACAGGCATACATGCATATATACATATGTATGTACGTTGCAGGACAGACAGTTAATAACAAAATAAAATCTCACTTCATATTTCAATAGATTTGCCACCAAAAAAAAGCTCTTTCTTTACAACAATAAAAACCATTCATTTTTTTTTTTTTTGGATTGCATGCAACTTGCATGAAAAGTGTTTTGTAGAGAAAAACTTGGTTTTTTTGTTGTTGAAAAAAAAATATTGGGGAATGGAATGCTTTACAACAATGCAGGTAAATGACTGGAATAAGTCTGTTTTTATTTCAAGTGTTAATACGACTTGAGAGTTGCACTACTTTTGCAATCATCCCACACAGACAAAAAAAAAACTGTATAGCCAACCTTTGTGTTATGTAATCTCGAGTATTCTACTAATGGGACTCCCTAGCATATCAAACGAGGTTTGAAAAAATACTTTCAGCATGTGGCAGCAGTTTTAGAGACTAAACTAAAGGAACATTGACACAAATTGCCGTGTTAAAGTTGCCGTGGTCTAGTAGGCAGTGTGCTGGCTTATTAGACGTGAGGCCATGATTCAAACCAAATGTCAGACATCTCAAACAAAGCGAAATTTGAATGAATATTTCTTCGGCGACTTCCTCTCAACAGATTTCTGGCAAAGACTCTGTGAGTGAAATAAAATTGACAATAATAGTTCCTCAAAAATCTGTCGTTCGGAGTGGATTTTAAATTGTAGGTCCCGCTACTCATGTATAAAATTAACACACACAAAATAATTGGTGTGAGGAGCTAAGTTGTAATCCTGACTAAAGGGTTGTAATGACCAATTATGTATGTATGAGACGAAGTGATGCCCGAATTAGATAGAATAACTCGTTTAGACTGGGAATTCGAGTTCACCGGTTTAACATCAAGACTAGGAACTCACTCATAAACTAGGAACTAAAATAATTACCTATGAACTTCTAAGGCCTATACTACTACATAAATACGTAAATTGCTCGTGCTCATGTCAGAATCATAGTGCCTCAACAATTGATCTCCATCACCTTCTATCCGCAACAAATGGCTTCAGACCATTCATATATATTCACTGCCACTATTTCCAGTTGCGGGTGTTAGTGGAAGCTGAACATAGTCTCCGTCTTCGTCTTTGAATACTTCAGTTAATCGCAGCCCTGATTGTATGTACTTAACAGTGTTGTGTACGAAACAAACCCGACCCATCAATACTTCCGTGATCATACATAAATACATAATTGGTCTTTTTAGTCCTTCAGTCAGGATTACAACCCAGCTTCTCACACCATTTATGCTGTGTTAATTTTATACATGAGTGGCGGTATCTACAATTCAAAGTCGACTCGGAACTACAAATTTTTACGAAACTTTTCATTGCAATTTTTTATTTACTCTCAGAGTTTTTGCCAGAGATCTGCTGAGAGCAAGCTGCCGAAAAAATATTCATTCATATTTAGATTTGCTGGAGATGCCTGACCTGGCGTTTGAATCGTGTCCACACATCTAAAAAGCCAACATACTACCTACTACAGTGACTGTTAACATCTTAGAAGATCATTGGAGATCTGAAAAATACTATCCGAACGAGCTACTAGGAAATCTATCAGGTTTCTGTCAAGTTATTGATTAGAGTTTGACCATAAAATCGTTTGTATTCGTCTTAGGCATCGGATGACTCAGGCATCAGTTGACAGAGATCGAGATTGTTCTGAAATCCCAATTTGCTGTGCTCTGTAATCCACATGCGTACAATTCATTTTACTTCATTCAGCTATTAAATGTATTCATTTTAATGCATTGCGAAATGTATCGTGAGCACCATACTGCATGTAGTTGGCCGTAGGCTCGTCTGGCAGTGTTAATGCAACCTTCTGTACTAATGTGGTATTGAAATGAACAATCATGCAAGGATATGCAATGCTTTTACTACTATTCTGGCTTGAGAAATCCCAAAATTCTCTTCATAATCTTATATGTAGCACTAGCATGGTGGCAATCTCTTTTTAAAGGTTTCGTTCTTATAAGAAACGTATTGATACAAACCGTTGTCCACATACATATGTACATAACATACATAATTGGTCATTACAAGCCTTCAATCAGGATTACGACCTAGCTTCTCACACCACTTATGTTGTGTGCGTTAATTTTAAATATGAATGGCGTTCGACTCCGAATGAGAGAGAAGCTTTTCATGACAATTTTATTTACGCTCAGAGTTGTTGCCAGAAATGTGCTGAGAGAAAGTCGCTGAAGAAATATTTTTTCATATTTTGTTTTGATGTCTGATCTGGTGTTTGAGCCGTGGCCTTACGTCAAATAAACTAACACACTACCTACTATTACATACATATTCTTATTAACCTTCCTTTGCTTGGTTTCCGTTTCGTTAAGTTTTTCCTACTAAGCAGATATTAAGTAAACTGTAGCAGTAGGTTCTACATTAAAGATTTTATAGAAACCACGTCATCGGTAAAAGTACTGTTACATTTTTACCTTTTAAAAACGTTTAAAATACGTGCTCGTAGATTGCAAATAAAATACAAATAAATCTGTGTTTACTTTTAAATAAAATTCTTTATTATTCGCATAATTCTGTGTGCCACTGTTCACAACTTGATGTAAACAACAACAATTGCTTTTCTTTGTTATTCCCCTGTTTACACCCTTTGCATAAACAATAACAATTACTGGACAATTATTCAACAGATTTTTGTAACGGAGATCTTCAAACCACTATTATTCTCTTCAAACGTACCGCGTCTTCACACAAGACTGACTGAACTTCACTAACTCTGTCGCCAGCTTTGCTTTGGCTTTTATATGGCAAAGTAAACAGTCTGCTGAAGGTTCTTGAAGGCGAATGTTCATGACTTCGCCTTCTCGAAATCTGTATTATTGTAGTGTTGTTGTTATATTTTTGTTTTCTTTTTTACCATTTTTTATGCTGGTGTTAGTTTTTTTTTTTTTATGAAACCAGCGCTCAGGGGATGGCCCATACTCATGCAGTGCATTGTGCAGGTTTTTTAGGAAAGGTGGAAAGGTGGAAAGGGGGAAGATGCGAACGGCAAGGAAACGAGTTGCTGCTAGGTGACTATAAAATGGCCAGTGCTATACCTTCACCATTAGACAGTCTACAGGCAATCGTCCCCAAGAAGCCCGCAGTTTCTCACACCACTTATGTTGTGTTTGTTAATTTTATACATAAGTGGCGGGACCTACATTTTAAAGTCGGCTCCGAACGACAGATTTTTTGAGAAACAAAAGCAATACGATTATTTGTAAACAGGTTTGTTTACTGCATTGTTTTGTTTTTGTAGCTTTTGTTTATAATTTTAATGTTAAGCGATGTAAAAGGAAAACACCAGTATCTAAATTTTTCATTTTCGTAACAGTATGTTGATTGTGATGATTAGGAAATTTTCTGATAGAAAGATGGATGTAGATTTGTTACAATGAACTCTCTTGACAGTATGACTTAGCTAGAGTGAACTTACAGCGTATTTGGGGTTCATTATACATTCCTAAAGAGCAGTCTTGACAGAGTTTTTTTTTTTTTTTTTTTTTTTTTTTGTTGAAACTAGCACTCAGGGGATGGCCCCTACTCATGCAGTGCATTGTGCAGGTTTTTATAAAAATGGGTTATAGGAAGGTGGAAGAGAAGGAGTAGTGTTTGTGGACATCTCAAGATGCGAACGGCAAGGAAACGAGCTGCTGCTAGGTGACTATAAAATGGCCAGTGCTATACCTTCACCATTAGATAGTCTACAGCAATCGTCCCCAAGAAGCCCGCACCCTTCAGTCCCAGCTTCTCACACCACTCATGTTGTATGTGTTAATTTTATACATGAGTGGCGGGACCTACAGTTTAAAGTCGACTCCGAACGACAAATTTTATTGAGAAGCTTTTCATGGCAATTTTATGTACTCTCAGAGTTTTTTTTTTTTTGCCAGAAATCTGCTGAGAGGAAGTCGCCGAAGAAATATTTTCGTTTTGATGTCTGACCTGGGATTCGAACTCGGGCCTCCAGTCTAATAAGCCAACGCACTACCTACTAGACCACGGCTACTTCACACTTGATGCACAGTTAGCTTGGTACAGTAAAAAGACCATCAAGTTCATAAAATAAACTTGTTTTTGGTTTGAAAAAGAATATTCGTTCACTGTGTGTAGGGCATTAAAAGTGAAATTGAAATGAATTTAAATGTATTAACGTAAACGTAACTAAAAAAAAGAACAGAGAGCTGGAATGCAACAAAAATCCATTTCAAAAAGGTGCAAAAGAAGGAGAAGAGAAAACAGAAATAAAACGAAGTTACAAACAAATTGACGTCAATTGAAAATAAAATTCACAATTCATTGAGCATTGATGGGCTACGAAACAAACCACTTTATAGGCTGGCTTTACAACACACAATCCACACACATACCGTTTGCCATTTGTGTGCCCCATTTGCCACATTTGCGATTATTGCAGGCAATTTTTTTCTTTGCTCTTGTAGCACTGACTTGATTGTTTGTTTTTCTGGTAGAGTGTGAATGTTTTTTCACTTTTTTATTGTGTGGAATATTTTGTTTTCTATGAAACAACACAACCTTTGGGGAATTTTATGCTGTAAAGGAAAGAAAACAAAATTTTTCTATCCAAAAAAAACCAGGCATATTGTTATGTGACTTGTTTCGTTTGTTTTAAATTCTTTTTTTGCAGGCTTTTAAACTCACTTTTGTGTTTAAAACAAAATTTTCTCGTGTCTTTTTTTGTATTTTTTCAAGTCTACATTGGGATTTTGCATGGGCTTTGCTTTGCTGTTTGCGGTAAATAAACCAACAACTGATAATAAAATTGAGCACAGCATTGTTTTTTGTACAAAACAAAATGCTCATCATTTGATTTCCCAATAAAAATCAAAAGAGAAAAAAGAGCAGAACAGGGTTAAAAAATATTCTCCCCTTTTTTGATTGCAATTGTTGTTGTTACTCACACTCAATTATAAATACTCCTGCTCTGCGCTTACCGTTTACCGGAAACTTTTGAAGTAGTTTTTTTAAACATGAGTGCTCGAACGTATCTATGTATATATGTATGTATGTATGTGTGTATGTATGTATGTGTGTATGTTTTAGCTTTTAAATTCCGCAACGTTTTACACGGCATTTTTTTCGATTTCATTCTCTTCGTTTCTTTTTTTTTCAATATTTTATTGGCTTTTGTTTCATCACACAGTCCTTCATTCAATTCTCCTGTTTTTTTTTTGCATTGCAGTAGTTCGTTATTTTATTTGTTGTAAAATCAAAATCAAATATAATGGCAACAATAATAACTACAACAACATTTGCTACTACTACCACTACCCTACTACAAAACATAAGCTGCATAAGGGAACATTATTTTACATTGTATAGCAGGAGCAGAGCCGCATGCCACTTATCCGTTTTTTTTTCGCAGATAATCGTGTGCATTTCCGTTTTTTGGGTAAAAATGCACTTTTGGACAACCATTGGTTACCGTTTTCGATTGGTTGGCAGCATAGAAGTGATGTGTCTCTATTTATAAGGCCTCTAAAGGAGTGAAATCTTTGTTGAGACACAAACAAATGGATATATGAGGCCAATGTTTTTCTATATCCTTCAGAAATATGCAGCATTCATGTGCAATCTTAAAAATTTTCTACAAACTCTCTTAGGGCCTAATGACCGCTTTACTGTAGATATGCAGAGTGAGCCATCTATTGGTTTAAATTTGAACCATCGGTTATTTCAAATCTGGCAATATTTATGTCATTCCATTCTGTCACAAAATTCAGTATATTATCTCCACTCAACGTAATGAATCGATTTACACTTAAGCATCGTTGGGATTTATTCGAAATTTATTTCTAAATTGACCGGAAGTTGCATAAAAATGTGGCACAAAATTTGGTCGCAGAAAAGGACCAACAGTGCCCGGTATTTGCAAAGTTATTGCTAAAGTTCGTGAAACTGGTTTCATTGTCGATGCGCCACGACGTGAGCGTGCTTGTACAGTACACTCGAAAATATCGGAGCTGTGACTGAGAGTAAACGTGAGAATCCATCAACATTCCATTCGTCATCGTTCTCAAGAATTGAACATTTCACGCGACAGTTTACATCGAATTTTGCAAAAAAGATCTCGGTATGACGCCTTACGTTTTGGCTTCGCTAGATAAGCCAACGAGAACTTGCACGATGATATCAATTTTGCCATAAAAAATAGTCATCTTTTCGAATGAAGCTCATTTTCATCTTGGTGGGTACGTTAATAAGCAAAATTGCCGTATTTGGGAGTCAGAAAACCCACATGTGGTCTTACAGAAGCCAATGCCTGCATTACGAGTGACTGTTTGGTGCGGATTAAGGAGCAGAGGCATCATTGGTCCATATTTCTTTGAAAATGAGGACGGCGCAACCATTACGGTCAATAGACCATGATAACCCTTTTCTTTGTACGTGCTCTTCATGGTACTAATGGGAACGATGTCTGATTTCAACAGGATAATGCAACTTGCCACACATCTCATACTACAATCGCCTTAAGTCGTTAAACTTTTGATGGCGGTTTAACTAGCCGAAATGATGATGTCAACTGGCTGCCAAGAAACTGTGATTTGATACCGTTGGACAATTTTCTGTGGGGCGCTGTTAAAGAAAAGTGTTATGACGACAAACCAGAGACAATTGAGCATTTAAAGGCCAACAATCATGATGCCATTGCCGAGATACGACATCATACACTGGAGAAAGTGCACGAATATTTGTCCGATCGAATGAGGTACTGTGAGGCCAGCCGAGGTAGCCATATGAATGAAATAATATTCCATTTCTAACCGAAACGATTGTGCTTCAGAACAAAAAAATAATTTTGGAAAAATTTCAAACCGTTTTTGTTTCATTGCATTTTGAAATTTAAACTTTTAAATGACCCACTCTTTTTATCTGTTTGCTATGACAACCGAATTAACGAACGCATTCCTTCAATTCCCTTTTACTACCGCTATTCTTTTTTCTGCTTTGATTACATATGTATGCGTTTTTGAATGCGCGTATGTTGCAACATTATAAATACGTATGTATGTATGTACATATATGTATAGAATCTTTATATAAGTAACGTATTGACGTTTCAATGAAGTATAATTTATGTTTGTGTAATAATCCATTTTTAGTTTCCATCATTCCAATACATTATTGGGTCTTATTGTTTTCCCTCTGCTAATTGTTTGGCTTTTGACCAATTTTATCCCTTCGTGCAAAAAAAAAACCTCCTCTCTTGATCAAAAAAATCTAGATTGAAATCTTTGTTGTTCGAAAAAATGCATAGGACAACCAAAACGGATGTGCACTTAGTGGAGTGCGTGTCATCATCATCCTCATCGACAGCAACAGCGACATACACATCATCAGTAACAGCAATGCCCGCTACACCAGAGTATTTATTGTATTTTCTATGATTTATGGCTGAAGTAGCCAGATAGAGAATGAAAGAAAAAAACAAAAACTAGAAATAAAAAATAAATGGGCATATTTATAGGCAGGAAACATTTATACAATTTTTTGTAGTATATTTTAGGGCTTAACAAAAAAGGTAAATTTAAAAGCATACAATTTGGCATGTTTTCGATGAATTTAAAGTGATGGAATTTAGGAAAAAAGCCCTTTGTTGGGGAGTTAAAGTATTAACACGATCAAACGTTTTCTGTGCCTCTGTAAATGGAATCAATCACAACAGATTATCGAATAGCTTTCACTGAAGACCGTGCTGTAAATTTTCTTGAACGTTTTTTTCAAAATTGTTTTGATAAGCTGACGATTTATAAAACGTCCAGAGGTGATAATCTCTTGATATTCGCTGGTTATTTTGTTTCTGTAACATTCAAGTAAATTGTCAAACTATTGACAAATACGTAAATATCGTTGATTTGGAGCTTAAAAAACAGTCGATAAACTTCTATTCCAAAGACCATAAAATCAATGCGAATTTCATTGAAGATCAAATACGATTTTGTTAAAAGAAAAACTAAATTTCAATTTGTCTTGGTCGATAAAATAATTGAAAATTTGTCCAAGTCTCTGGGGCTTAGTGTGGATCTCTAAAATTCTATGGAAGGATAATAAGAGTGACCTGATCAAACGTAGACTATAATTGGCTCTCTAACAAGTAAAATGAGTATGAAAATAATAATGGAAGACGAGTGGGAAAAATAATGTTAGTGAACTTCTATTTGATTGTAACCAATAGTCACCACAACTGCCAGATGTTGGTCGCTTCTGTAATTACCATGGGTCATAGTATCAGATGCTCTTAAACTTACTCCATTTATCGGTAACTTTCTTGGTTACCACAAGCTATGTTGGCGAAACAAGCACCTGATAGCACAGCACTGTACTCAATATTAACATGCCATCTCCTTTAACGTAGTTGCCGTAGGCTAGTAGCTAGTGTGTTGGTTTATAAGACATGAGGCCTTGGTTCAGACCCTACGACAGACTTCTCCAATAAAACGAAAAATTGAAAAGTTTTTCTCCGCCGGCTTCCTTTCAGCAGATTTCTGGCAAAAATTCTGATAGTAAATAAAAAATAGCCATGAAAAGTTTTCTCAAAAACCTGTTGTTCGGAGTCGACTTTAAACTTTGGGTCCCACCACTCATGTATAAAATTAGCACACAGAACATGGATGGTGTAAGTAGCTAGGTCGTAACCCTGACTGAAGGGTTGTAATCACCAAATATGTATGTATGTACATATGACTGTATGTATCTCCTTTAATGACGTGTCTGGATGTAAAACAATTTGAATAGCCTTGCCATCCTCTAGTATAGAAGTTTCACTCAAATCTAGTCATAAACTTAGAATCATCTGCGTAGGAACGTACATACATACATACATAATTGGTCATTACAACCTTCAGTCAGGATTATTGACCTAGTTTCTCACACCACTTATGTTGTGTGTGTTAATTTTATACATAAGTGGCGGGACCTACAGTTTAAAGTCGACTCCGAACGACAGATTTTTTGAGAAACTTTTCATGGCAATTTTATTTTACTCTCAGAGTTTTTGCCAGAAATCTGCTGAGAAGAAATCGCCGAAGAAATACTTTTTGTATTTTGTTTTGATGTCTGGCCTGGGGCTCGAACCCTGGCTTTACGTTTAATAAGCCAACACACTACCTACTAGACTAGGGCGACTTCTCTGCGTAGGTACGTATAAAATTCAAATGGCTCTGATGTGTCCATGGGGATGAGATAACTTTAAGGATCTGGAGAGAATAACCACTATCAATTGAGGGAGTAGGAGGCTAAAGGCTATACTGCTTGAAAAAATCTTGGTCTGGTATCTTTAATAAGACTCACACCAGTTTGGCAGTCCACTTTAGCAATTTTTATTACTCTTCGGACTACACCTGCCAAAAAAGAAAAACGAAACTTAAACTTGTGAGACCCTATGAAAGCCAATAAACAAAAAATCGCGAAGCATTTTGAAAAAAAAAGAAACTGTCAACATATCTTTAGATTTCCAAGTTTGTCACCGGTTTTTTTGTTGAAAACAAAACACTGCTGTCGTTTATTTAAACGCAACGGAAAAGGAAGTCAATACAACACGAACACGTTTGTAACACACACACGCACACCAGGCTACATAACTTCACACATTAAAAGACAACAAATGTGTCTCCTTATGACTTCCTGCATACAAAACATGGTTTTCCTAAACCTCTGACTTTACCTCTAACGTGGCTGATATTTTTTTTTTTGTTGTCTTAAGGTTGTAGGATTTTTGCGTTCTTCTTCTGCTGAGCCTTTCAAACATCAGCAACAGCAGCAGCAGTAGTAAAAACTCCATCAGATTTAAAACGAAACGAAGACAAGAAGAAAAAAAAGAACGAAGTCTATTGAATTGCGATAAAAATCGCAACTGTTTTATAATATGAATGTGTTTTGTTGTTATTGTTGTTGTTTGTTATACGTTTTAACTGTTGTATTGTGTTGCTGTTCTTCCTACACACTCACACACGTACAATTTTGTTTTGTGGCCATGTTTACCAGGAGATGCAAAAAGATTTACAGATTTTCTTGCGTTGTGTGTGATGGTGTTGCCTCATCATGACTCCTCTCATGTACGTTTTCTTTGAACAACTTAGACAAGCGTTGGTGGTTTGAAGGCAACATTTGTTAACAGCTGCCGTCTGTTGCTGGTTTGTTTACTGCCAACGTGTTCGTAAATATAAATAAGTGTGCGCGTGTATGTGTATGTGTGTATGCGTTTGTAGATCCTGTAAAGCCCTCCATATATTGATTGAACTTTTAATAGATTGTTTCCGTTTACAAGTTTAGCTCCTCTTTGCAAGGAATTCACGAAAAAACGAAGAAAATTTCCCCCTGTTTTGTTAAGGTTTTTCTTTCATTCATGCCAGTTCAAGGCAAAAGTGAATGAATGGAGTGCATTTTAATGACAAAAACTCGCTTTTATCGTTGGGAATAAAAGAAAAAAAAAAGAAACAAGAAAGGAAAGGATAAGAAGTAGAAGCAGAAGTGGCAGTAGAAGGTGTTTAAAGTTTTATTGAATATAAATTTTTATTAAATTGTCTTGACATTGTATTGAAATTGGTTTTTATATGCAAATTGGATATTTAAATTGGAAATTATTAAAGGAAGAAAAAAGAGAAGGAAAATAATGAAGAGAAACTGCACAATGGGTGTGAATATAAGTGAGGCATATTTACCATTATTAGTTCAATGTGATAACAATTGATTTCGGTTTTCTGTTCAACTCTTAAAAAGCACCAAATAACTGCACGATTCTCCCAAAACAAAATAATGGTTCCACTGTGTCACCCGAACTCGCTGAAACCAAGAACGGTTTTTTTTTCGAAGCTTTATAAAGATATTTAGAACAGACGTACCAGTTGTTACTAGATTTTCCAAAGGCCGTGAAGCATAATAATAAACCCCTAACAAATGAGTTTTCTTTTGAAAGCCCTGCATATGCAAGATAAACGAACAAGCGTGAGTACTTAGTTTCAACACACAAAGTATCAAAGATCAAACTAGTATGAGCTTTTTATAACACGGATATGCTGGGTAATTATTAGGTTAGGTTAGATTAAAGGACGTGTACTTGGCAACTGTGACAAGTACAGTACCCGGAGGTCGAATTGACCCATTGTACAACGTCCTAGCTTTTCACGCCACTCGTGTTGTGTGCGTTCATTTTATACATGAGTGGCGGGACCTACAGTTTAAAGTCGACTCCGAACGACAAATTTTTTTGAGAAGTTTTTTTATGGCAATTTTATTTACTCTCAGAGTTTTTTGCCAGAAATCTGCTGAGAGGAAGTCGCCGAAGAAATATTTTCATATTTTCGTTTTGATGTCTGACCTGGGATTCGAACTCGTGCCTTCCGTCTAATAAGCCAACACACTACCTACTAGACCACGGCGACTTCAAGCTTCTCAGTTTGTCATCAATCATTAATCTTTCTATGCCCACGTGATTCGGCATTCAGACAGATATCATTGCTGAAGGTCTCACCATTTTGTTTAGATCTTTAAAAATCTATGGATCTGAGCAGTTTTATTAGAGCGTCTGGTCGTTTGGGCTTTTATAAAATATTCGCGCTTTTTTTATGAATATTTATGAAATTAAATTGTCTTCTAGGACCCAAGTAAACTATGAGCTTTAGGCCATTTATTTCAGGCGTGTATACGTATAACGTGCGAAATCACACCAATGGAACGTGCGAAATCACACCGTGGAACGTGCGAAATCACACCAATGGAACGTGCGAAATCACACCGTGGAACGTGCGAAATCACACCAATGGAACGTGCGAAATCACACCAATGGAACGTGCGAAATCACACCGTGGAACGTGCGAAATCACACCCATGGAACGTGCGAAATCACACCAATGGAACGCGCGCAATCACACCGTGGAACGTGCGAAATCACACCCATGGAACGTGCGAAATCACACCGTGGAACGTGCGAAATCACACCCATGGAACGTGCGAAATCACACCAATGGAACGTGCGAAATCACACCCGTGGAACGTGCGAAATCACTCCAATGGAACGTGCGAAATCACACCAATGGAACGTGCGAAATCACACCATGGAACGTGCGAAATCACACCCATGGAACGTGCGAAATCACACCGTGGAACGTGCGAAATCACACCCATGGAACGTGCAAATTCACACCCATGGAACGTGCAAATTCACACCCATGGAACGTGCGAAATCACACCAATGGAACGTGCGAAATCACACCGTGGAACGTGCGAAATCACACCCATGGAACGTGCGAAATCACACCAATGGAACGTGCGAAATCACACCATGGAACGTGCGAAATCACACCCATGGAACGTGCGAAATCACACCGTGGAACGTGCGAAATCACACCCATGGAACGTGCAAATTCACACCCATGGAACGTGCAAATTTACACCCATGGAACGTGCGAAATCACACCAATGGAACGTGCGAAATCACACCGTGGAACGTGCGAAATCACACCCATGGAACGTGCGAAATCACACCAATGGAACGTGCGAATTCACACCCATGGAACGTGCAAATTCACACCCATGGAACGTGCAAATTCACACAACGTGCAAAATCACACCGTGGAACGTGCGAAATCACACCCATGGAACGTGCGAAATCACACCGTGGAACGTGCGAAACCACACCAATGGAACGTGCGAAATCACACCATGGAACGTGCGAAATCACACCGTGGAACGTGCGAAATCACACTGTGGAACGTGCGAAATCACACCCGTGGAACGTGCAAATTCACACCCATGGAACGTGCAAATTCACACCCATGGAACGTGCAAATTCACACCCATGGAACGTGCAAATTCACACCCGTGGAACGTGCGAATTCACACCGTGGAACGTGCGAAGTCACACCCATGGAACGTGCGAAATCACACCAATGGAACGTGCGAAATCACACCAATGGAACGTGCGAAATCACGCCGTGGAACGTGCGAAATCACACCGTGGAACGTGCGAAATCACACCCGTGGAACGTGCAAATTCACACCCATGGAACGTGCAAATTCACACCCATGGAACGTGCAAATTGACACCCATGGAACGTGCAAATTCACACCCGTGGAACGTGCAAAATCACACCGTGGAACGTGCGAAATCACACCCATGGAACGTGCGAAATCACACCGTGGAACGTGCGAAATCACACCCATGGAACGTGCGAAATCACACCAATGGAACGTGCAAATTCACAAACATGGAACGTGCAAATTCACACCCGTGGAACGTGCGAAATCACACCAATGGAACGTGCGAAATCACACCGTGGAACGTGCAAAATCACACCATTGGAACGTGCGAAATCACACCCGTGGAACGTGCAAATTCACACCCATGGAACGTGCAAATTCACACCCATGGAACGTGCAAATTCACACCCATGGAACGTGCAAATTCACACCCGTGGAACGTGCGAATTCACACCGTGGAACGTGCGAAATCACACCGTGGAACGTGCAAATTCACACCCATGGAACGTGCAAATTCACACCCATGGAACGTGCAAATTCACACCCATGGAACGTGCAAATTCACACCCGTGGAACGTGCGAATTCACACCGTGGAACG
The DNA here is from genome assembly GCA_927399465.1 of Sarcophaga caerulescens. Classification (NCBI taxonomy): domain Eukaryota; kingdom Metazoa; phylum Arthropoda; class Insecta; order Diptera; family Sarcophagidae; genus Sarcophaga; species Sarcophaga caerulescens. Next base: position 17,254,918 of record OV656872.1, read on the forward strand.
TGCGAAATCACACCGTGGAACGTGCGAAGTCACACCCATGGAACGTGCGAAATCACACCCGTGGAACGTGCAAATTCACACCCATGGAACGTGCAAATTCACACCCATGGAACGTGCAAATTCACACCCATGGAACGTGCAAATTCACACCCATGGAACGTGCAAATTCACACCCGTGGAACGTGCGAATTCACACCGTGGAACGTGCGAAATCACACCGTTAAACGTGCGAAATCACACCAATGGAACGTGCGAAATCACGCCGTGGAACGTGCGAAATCACACCCATGGAACGTGCGAAATCACACCGTGGAACGTGCGAAATCACACCCGTGGAACGTGCAAATTCACACCCATGGAACGTGCAAATTCACACCCATGGAACGTGCGAAATCACACCCGTGGAACGTGCAAATTCACACCCATGGAACGTGCAAATTCACACCCGTGGAACGTGCGAATTCACACCCATGGAACGTGCAAATTCACACCCATGGAACGTGCGAAATCACACCCATGGAACGTGCGAAATCACACCAATGGAACGTGCGAAATCACACCGTGGAACGTGCGAAATCACACCCATGGAACGTGCAAATTCACACCCGTGGAACGTGCGAAATCACACCGTGGAACGTGCGAAATCACACCCGTGGAACGTGCGAAATCACACCCTTGGAACGTGCGAAATCACACCCATGTAACGTGCGAAATCACACCAATGGAACGTGCGAAATCACACCGTGGAACGTGCGAAATCACACCCATGGAACGTGCAAATTCACACCCGTGGAACGTGCGAATTCACACCCATGGAACGTGCAAATTCACACCCATGGAACGTGCAAATTCACACCCATGGAACGTGCGAAATCACACCCATAGAACGTGCAAATTCACACCCGTGGAACGTGCGAATTCACACCCATGGAACGTGTAAATTCACACCCATGGAACGTGCAAATTCACACCCATGGAACGTGCAAATTCACACCCATGGAACGTGCAAATTCACACCCATGAAACGTGCGAAATCACACCGTGGAACGTGCGATATCACACCCATGGAACGTGCGAAATCACACCCGTGGAACGTGCAAATTCACACCCATGGAACGTGCAAATTCACACCCATGGAACGTGCAAATTCACACTCATGGAACGTGCCAATTCACACCCATGGAACGTGCAAATTCACACCCGTGGAACGTGCGAATTCACACCGTGGAACGTGCGAAATCACACCGTGGAACGTGCGAAATCACACCCATGGAACGTGCGAAATCACACCAATGGAACGTGCGAATTCACACCCATGGAACGTGCAAATTCACACCCATGGAACTTGCAAATTCACACCCATGGAACGTGCAAATTCACACCCATGGAACGTGCAAATTCACACCCATGGAACGTGCGAAATCACACCGTTAAACGTGCGAAATCACACCAATGGAACGTGCGAAATCACACCGTGGATCGTGCGAAATCACACCCATGGAACGTGCGAAATCACACCGTGGAACGTGCGAAATCACACCCGTGGAACGTGCGAAATCACACCAATGGAACGTGCGAAATCACACCGTGGAACGTGCGAAATCACACCCGTGGAACGTGCAAATTCACACCCATGGAACGTGCGAAATCACACCCATGGAACGTGCGAAATCACACCGTGGAACGTGCGAAATCACACCAATGGAACGTGCGAAATCACACCATGGAACGTGCGAAATCACACCGTGGAACGTGCAAATTGACACCCATGGAACGTACAAATTCACACCCGTGGAACGTGCGAAATCACACCGTGGAACGTGCGAAATCACACCCATGGAACGTGCGAAATCACACCCATGGAACGTGCGAAATCACACCCATGGAACGTGCGAAATCACACCAATGGAACGTGCGAAATCACACCGTGGAACGTGCAAAATCACACCGTGGAACGTGCGAATTCACACCCATGGAACGTGCGAAATCACACCGTGGAACGTGCGAAATCACACCAATGGAACGTGCGAAATCACACCATGGAACGTGCGAATTCACACCGTGGAACGTGCGAAATCACACCGTGGAACGTGCGAAATCACACCCATGGAACGTGCGAAATCACACCCATGGAACGTGCGAAATCACACCAATGGAACGTGCGAAATCACACCGTGGAACGTGCAAAATCACACCGTGGAACGTGCGAATTCACACCCATGGAACGTGCGAAATCACACCGTGGAACGTGCGAAATCACACCAATGGAACGTGCGAAATCACACCCGTGTAACGTGCACATTCACACCAATGGAACGTGCGAATTCACACCGTGGAACGTGCGAAATCACACCGTGGAACGTGCGAAATCACACCCATGGAACGTGCGAAATCACACCAATGGAACGTGCGAAATCACACCGTGGAACGTGCGAAATCACACCAATGGAACGTGCAAATTCACACCCATGGAACGTGCAAATTCACACCCATGGAACGTGCAAATTCACACCCGTGGAACGTGCGAAATCACACCAATGGAACGTGCGAAATCACACCGTGGAACGTGCAAAATCACACCAATGGAACGTGCGAAATCACACCGTGGAACGTGCGAAATCACACCCGTGGAACGTGCAAATTCACACCCATGGAACGTTCGAAATCACACCAATGGAACGTGCAAAATCACACCGTGGAACGTGCGAAATCACACCCATGGAACGTGCGAAATCACACCGTGGAACGTGCGAAATCACACCCATGGAACGTGCGAAATCACACCAATGGAACGTGCAAATTCACACCCATGGAACGTGCAAATTCACACCCGTGGAACGTGCGAAATCACACCAATGGAACGTGCGAAATCACACCGTGGAACGTGCGAAATCACACCAATGGAACGTGCGAAATCACACCCGTGTAACGTGCACATTCACACCAATGGAACGTGCAAATTCACACCCATGGAACGTGCAAATTCACACCCGTGGAACGTGCGAAATCACACCGTGGAACGTGCGAAATCACACCCATGGAACGTGCGAAATCACACCGTGGAACGTGCGAAATCACACCCATGGAACGTGCAAATTCACACCCATGGAACGTGCAAATTCACACCCATGGAACGTGCAAATTCACACCCGTGGAACGTGCGAAATCACACCGTGGAACGTGCGAAATCACACCGATGGAACGTGCGAAATCACACCCATGGAACGTGCGAAATCACACCCATGGAACGTGCGAAACCACACCGTGGAACGTGCGAAATCACACCCATGGAACGTGCGAAATCACACCAATGGAACGTGCGAAATCACACCATGGAACGTGCGAAATCACACCCATGGAACGTGCAAATTCACACCCGTGGAACGTGCGAAATCACACCGTGGAACGTGCGAAATCACACCCGTGGAACGTGCGAAATCACACCGTGGAACGTGCGAAATCACACCCATGGAACGTGCAAATTCACACCCATGGAACGTGCAAATTCACACCCATGGAACGTGCAAATTCACACCCGTGGAACGTGCGAAATCACACCGTGGAACGTGCGAAATCACACCGTGGAACGTGCGAAATCACACCGTGGAACGTGCGAAATCACACCCATGGAACGTGCAAATTCACACCGTGGAACGTGCGAAATCACACCCATGGAACGTGCGAAATCACACCCGTGGAACGTGCAAATTCACACCCATGGAACGTGCAAATTCACACCCGTGGAACGTGCGAAATCACACCGTGGAACGTGCGAAATCACACCCATGGAACGTGCAAATTCACACCGTGGAACGTGCGAAATCACACCCATGGAACGTGCGAAATCACACCGTGGAACGTGCGAAATCACACCAATGGAACGTGCAAATTCACACCCATGGAACGTGCAAATTCACACCCATGGAACGTGCAAATTCACACCCGTGGAACGTGCGAAATCACACCGTGGAACGTGCGAAATCACACCAATGGAACGTGCAAATTCACACCCATGGAACGTGCAAATTCACACCCATGGAACGTGCAAATTCACACCCGTGGAACGTGCGAAATCACACCGTGGAACGTGCGAAATCACACCCATGGAACGTGCAAATTCACACCCATGGAACGTGCAAATTCACACCCATGGAACGTGCAAATTCACACCCGTGGAACGTGCGAAATCACACCGTGGAACGTGCGAAATCACACCCATGGAACGTGCAAATTCACACCGTGGAACGTGCGAAATCACACCCATGGAACGTGCGAAATCACACCCGTGGAACGTGCGAAATCACACCGTGGAACGTGCGAAATCACACCCATGGAACGTGCAAATTCACACCGTGGAACGTGCGAAATCACACCCATGGAACGTGCGAAATCACACCGTGGAACGTGCGAAATCACACCAATGGAACGTGCAAATTCACACCCATGGAACGTGCAAATTCACACCCATGGAACGTGCAAATTCACACCCGTGGAACGTGCGAAATCACACCGTGGAACGTGCGAAATCACACCAATGGAACGTGCAAATTCACACCCATGGAACGTGCAAATTCACACCCATGGAACGTGCAAATTCACACCCGTGGAACGTGCGAAATCACACCGTGGAACGTGCGAAATCACACCGTCGAACGTGCGAAATCACACCCATGGAACGTGCAAATTCACACCCATGGAACGTGCAAATTCACACCCGTGGAACGTGCGAAATCACACCGTGGAACGTGCGAAATCACACCCATGGAACGTGCAAATTCACACCGTGGAACGTGCGAAATCACACCCATGGAACGTGCGAAATCACACCCGTGGAACGTGCAAATTCACACCCATGGAACGTGCAAATTCACACCCATGGAACGTGCAAATTCACACCCATGGAACGTGCAAATTCACACCCGTGGAACGTGCGAAATCACACCGTGGAACGTGCGAAATCACACCCATGGAACGTGCGAAATCACACCAATGGAACGTGCGAAATCACACCATGGAACGTGCAAATTCACACCCGTGGAACGTGCGAAATCACACCGTGGAACGTGCGAAATCACACCCATGGAACGTGCGAAATCACACCCATGGAACGTGCGAAATCACACCCATGGAACGTGCGAAATCACACCAATGGAACGTGCGAAATCACACCGTGGAACGTGCAAAATCACACCGTGGAACGTGCGAATTCACACCCATGGAACGTGCGAAATCACACCGTGGAACGTGCGAAATCACACCAATGGAACGTGCGAAATCACACCCGTGTAACGTGCACATTCACACCAATGGAACGTGCGAATTCACACCGTGGAACGTGCGAAATCACACCGTGGAACGTGCGAAATCACACCCATGGAACGTGCGAAATCACACCCATGGAACGTGCGAAATCACACCAATGGAACGTGCGAAATCACACCCGTGGAACGTGCGAAATCACACCAATGGAACGTGCAAATTCACACCCATGGAACGTGCAAATTCACACCCGTGGAACGTGCGAAATCACACCGTGGAACGTGCGAAATCACACCCATGGAACGTGCGAAATCACACCAATGGAACGTGCAAATTCACACCCATGGAACGTGCAAATTCACACCCGTGGAACGTGCGAAATCACACCAATGGAACGTGCGAAATCACACCGTGGAACGTGCGAAATCACACCAATGGAACGTGCGAAATCACACCCGTGTAACGTGCACATTCACACCAATGGAACGTGCAAATTCACACCCATGGAACGTGCAAATTCACACCCGTGGAACGTGCGAAATCACACCGTGGAACGTGCGAAATCACACCCATGGAACGTGCGAAATCACACCGTGGAACGTGCGAAATCACACCCATGGAACGTGCAAATTCACACCCATGGAACGTGCAAATTCACACCCATGGAACGTGCAAATTCACACCCGTGGAACGTGCGAAATCACACCGTGGAACGTGCGAAATCACACCCATGGAACGTGCGAAATCACACCCATGGAACGTGCGAAATCACACCGTGGAACGTGCGAAATCACACCCATGGAACGTGCGAAATCACACCAATGGAATGTGCGAAATCACACCATGGAACGTGCGAAATCACACCCATGGAACGTGCAAATTCACACCCGTGGAACGTGCGAAATCACACCGTGGAACGTGCGAAATCACACCCGTGGAACGTGCGAAATCACACCGTGGAACGTGCGAAATCACACCCATGGAACGTGCAAATTCACACCCATGGAACGTGCAAATTCACACCCATGGAACGTGCAAATTCACACCCGTGGAACGTGCGAAATCACACCGTGGAACGTGCGAAATCACACCGTGGAACGTGCGAAATCACACCCATGGAACGTGCAAATTCACACCGTGGAACGTGCGAAATCACACCCATGGAACATGCGAAATCACACCCGTGGAACGTGCAAATTCACACCCATGGAACGTGCAAATTCACACCCATGGAACGTGCAAATTCACACCCATGGAACGTGCAAATTCACACCCGTGGAACGTGCGAAATCACACCGTGGAACGTGCGAAATCACACCCATGGAACGTGCAAATTCACACCGTGGAACGTGCGAAATCACACCCATGGAACGTGCGAAATCACACCGTGGAACGTGCGAAATCACACCAATGGAACGTGCAAATTCACACCCATGGAACGTGCAAATTCACACCCATGGAACGTGCAAATACACACCCGTGGAACGTGCGAAATCACACCGTGGAACGTGCGAAATCACACCCATGGAACGTGCAAATTCACACCCATGGAACGTGCAAATTCACACCCATGGAACGTGCAAATTCACACCCGTGGAACGTGCGAAATCACACCGTGGAACGTGCGAAATCACACCGTGGAACGTGCGAAATCACACCCATGGAACGTGCAAATTCACACCGTGGAACGTGCGAAATCACACCCATGGAACGTGCTAAATCACACCCGTGGAACGTGCAAATTCACACCCATGGAACGTGCAAATTCACACCCATGGAACGTGCAAATTCACACCCATGGAACGTGCAAATTCACACCCATGGAACGTGCAAATTCACACCCGTGGAACGTGCGAAATCACACCGTGGAACGTGCGAAATCACACCCATGGAACGTGCGAAATCACACCATGGAACGTGCGATATCACACCGTGGAACGTGCGAAATCACACCCGTGGAACGTGCAAATTCACACCCATGGAACGTGCAAATTCACACCCATGGAACGTGCAAATTCACACCCATGGAACGTGCAAATTCACACCCATGTAACGTGCAAATTCACACCCATGGAACGTGCAAATTCACACCCGTGGAACGTGCGAAATCACACCGTGGAACGTGCGAAATCACACCCATGGAACGTGCGAAATCACACCCATGGAACGTGCGAAATCACACCAATGGAACGTGCGAAATCACACCGTGGAACATGCAAAATCACACCGTGGAACGTGCGAATTCACACCCATGGAACGTGCGAAATCACACCGTGGAACGTGCGAAATCACACCAATGGAACGTGCGAAATCACACCAATGGAACGTGCGAAATCACACCGTGGAACGTGCGAAATCACACCAATGGAACGTGCAAATTCACACCCATGGAACGTGCAAATTCACACCCATGGAACGTGCAAATTCACACCCGTGGAACGTGCAAATTCACACCCGTGGAACGTGCGAAATCACACCGTGGAACGTGCGAAATCACACCCATGGAACGTGCAAATTCACACCCATGGAACGTGCAAATTCACACCCATGGAACGTGCAAATTCACACCCGTGGAACGTGCGAAATCACACAGTGGAACGTGCGAAATCACACCGTGGAACGTGCGAAATCACACCCATGGAACGTGCAAATTCACACCGTGGAACGTGCGAAATCACACCCATGGAACGTGCGAAATCACACCCGTGGAACGTGCAAATTCACACCTATGGAACGTGCAAATTCACACCCATGGAACGTGCAAATTCACACCCGTGGAACGTGCGAAATCACACCGTGGAACGTGCGAAATCACACCCGTGGAACGTGCGAAATCACACCGTGGAACGTGCGAAATCACACCCATGGAACGTGCGAAATCACACCGTGGAACGTGCGAAATCACACCGTGGAACGTGCGAAATCACACCCATGGAACGTGCAAATTCACACCGTGGAACGTGCGAAATCACACCCATGGAACGTGCGAAATCACACCCGTGGAACGTGCAAATTCACACCCATGGAACGTGCAAATTCACACCCATGGAACGTGCAAATTCACACCCATGGAACGTGCAAATTCACACCCGTGGAACGTGCGAAAACACACCGTGGAACGTGCGAAATCACACCCATGGAACGTGCGAAATCACACCAATGGAACGTGCGAAATCACACCATGGAACGTGCAAAATCACACCGTGGAACGTGCGAAATCACACCCGTGGAACGTGCAAATTCACACCCATGGAACGTGCAAATTCACACCCATGGAACGTGCGAAATCACACCCGTGGAACGTGCGAAATCACACCATGGAACGTGCGAAATCACACCCATGGAACGTGTGAAATCACACCATGGAACGTGCAAATTCACACCCATGGAACGTGCGAAATCACACCAATGGAACGTGCAAAATCACACCGTGGAACGTGCGAAATCACACCCATGGAACGTGCGAAATCACACCGTGGAACGTGCGAAATCACACCCATGGAACGTGCGAAATCACACCAATGGAACGTGCGAAATCACACCATGGAACGTGCGAAATCACACCGTGGAACGTGCGAAATCACACCGTGGAACGTGCGAAATCACACCGTGGAACGTGCGAAATCACACCCATGGAACGTGCGAAATCACACCAATGGAACGTGCGAAATCACACCGTGGAACGTGCGAAATCACACCCGTGGAACGTGCAAATTCACACCCATGGAACGTGCGAAATCACACCCATGGAACGTGCGAAATCACACCGTGGAACGTGCGAAATCACACCCGTGGAACGTGCAAATTCACACCCATGGAACGTGCGAAATCACACCCATGGAACGTGCGAAATCACACCGTGGAACGTGCGAAATCACACCGTGGAACGTGCGAAATCACACCAATGGAACGTGCGAAATCACACCCATGGAACGTACGAATTCACACCATGGAACGTGCGAAATCACACCCGTGGAACGTGCAAATTCACACCCATGGAACGTGCAAATTCACACCCATGGAACGTGCAAATTCACACCCATGGAACGTGCAAATTCATACCCGTGGAACGTGCGAATTCACACCCGTGGAACGTGCGAAATCACACCATGGAACGTGCGATATCACACCCATGGAACGTGTGAAATCACACCATGGAACGTGCGAAATCACACCCATGGAACGTGCGTAATCACACCGTGGAACGTACAAAATCACACCAATGGAATGTGCGAAATCACACCCATGGAACGTGCGAAATCACACCAATGGAACGTGCGAAATCACACCGTGGAACGTGCGAAATCACACCCATGGAACGTGTGAAATCACACCATGGAACGTGCGAAATCACACCCATGGAACGTGCGAAATCACACCGTGGAACGTGCGAAATCACACCAATGGAACGTGCGAAATCACACCGTGGAACGTGCGAAATCACACCCATAGAACGTGCGAAATCACACCATGGAACGTGCGAAATCACACCCATGGAACGTGTGAAATCACACCATGGAACGTGCGAAATCACACCCATGGAACGTGCGAAATCACACCAGTGGAACGTGCGAAATCACACCGTGGGACGTGCGAAATCACACCCGTGGAACGTGCAAATTCACACCCATGGAACGTGCAAATTCACACCCATGGAACGTGCAAATTCACACCCATGGAACGTGCTAATTCACACCCATGGAACGTGCGAAATCACACCGTGGAACGTGCGAAATCACACCCATGGAACGTGCGAAATCACACCGTGGAACGTGCGAAATCACACCCATGGAACGTGCGAAATCACACCAATGGAACGTGCGAAATCACACCGTGGAACGTGCGAAATCACACCCGTGGGACGTGCAAATTCACACCCATGGAACGTGCGAAATCACACCAATGGAACGTGCAAAATCACACCGTGGAACGTGCAAAATCACACCAATGGAACGTGCGAAATCACACCGTGGAACGTGCGAAATCACACCCATAGAACGTGCGAAATCACACCTATGGAACGTGCGAAATCACACCAATGGAACGTGCGAAATCACACCGTGGAACGTGCGAAATCACACCCATGGAACGTGCGAATTCACACCATGGAACGTGCGAAATCACAACCATGGAACGTGCGAAATCACACCAATGGAACGTGCGAATTCACACCCATGGAACGTGCGAAATTACACCCATGGAACGTGCGAAATCACACCGTAGAACGTGCGAAATCACACCAATGGAACGTGCGAAATCACACCGTGGAACGTGCGAAATCACACCGTGGAACGTGCGAAATCACACCCATGGAACGTGCGAAATCACACCAATGGAACGTGCGAAATCACACCGTGGAACGTGCGAAATCACACCCATGGAACGTGCGAATTCACACCCGTGGAACGTGCGAATTCACACCGTGGAACGTGCGAAATCACACCGTGGAACGTGCGAAATCACACCCATGGAACGTGCGAAATCACACCAATGGAACGTGCGAAATCACACCGTAGAACGTGCGAAATCACACCAATGGAACGTGCGAAATCACACCGTGGAACGTGCGAAATCACACCGTGGAACGTGCGAAATCACACCCATGGAACGTGCGAAATCACACCAATGGAACGTGCGAAATCACACCGTAGAACGTGCAAATTCACACCCATGGAACGTGTAAATTCACACCCGTGGAACGTGCGAATTCACACCGTGGAACGTGCGAAATCACACCCATGGAACGTGCTAATTCACACCCATGGAACGTGCGAAATCACACCAATGGAACGTGCGAAATCACACCGTGGAACGTGCGAAATCACACCGTGGAACGTGCGAAATCACACCCATGGAACGTGCGAAATCACACCAATGGAACGTGCGAAATCACACCGTGGAACGTGCGAAATCACACCCATGGAACGTGCAAATTCACACCCGTGGAACGTGCGAATTCACACCCATGGAACGTGCAAATTCACACCCATGGAACGTGCAAATTCACACCCATGGAACGTGCAAATTCACACCCATGGAACGTGCTAATTCACACCCATGGAACGTGCGAAATCACACCAATGGAACGTGCGAAATCACACCGTGGAACGTGCGAATTCACACCCATGGAACGTGCAAATTCACACCCATGGAACGTGCAAATTCACACCCATGGAACGTGCAAATTCACACCCATGGAACGTGCTAATTCACACCCATGGAACGTGCGAAATCACACCAATGGAACGTGCGAAATCACACCGTGGAACGTGCGAAATCACACCCGTGGAACGTGCAAATTCACACCCATGGAACGTGCGAAATCACACCGTGGAACGTGCGAAATCACACCCGTGGAACGTACAAATTCACACCCATGGAACGTGCAAATTCACACCCATGGAACGTGCGAAATCACACCCGTGGAACGTGCGAAATCACACCATGGAACGTGCGAAATCACACCCATGGAACGTGTGAAATCACACCATGGAACGTGCAAATTCACACCCATGGAACGTGCGAAATCACACCAAAGGAACGTGCAAAATCACACCGTGGAACGTGCGAAATCACACCCATGGAACGTGCGAAATCACACCGTGGAACGTGCGAAATCACACCCATGGAACGTGCGAAATCACACCAATGGAACGTGCGAAATCACACCATGGAACGTGCGAAATCACACCGTGGAACGTGCGAAATCACACCGTGGAACGTGCGAAATCACACCCGTGGAACGTGCGAAATCACACCGTGGAACGTGCGAAATCACACCCATGGAACGTACGAATTCACACCCATGGAACGTGCAAATTCACACTCATGGAACGTACGAATTCACACTCATGGAACGTACGAAATCACACCCATGGAACGTGCGAATGCACACCCATGGAACGTACGAATTCACACCCGTGGAACGCACGAATTCACACCCATGGAATGCACAAATTCACACCGAAATATTCAAAGCGAAATATTTTTATTTCATATACTAAACGGAGAATCGCCGAATTGCAATTTGAATGAACTCTTTTGTGTACAGAGTTCAAGTGTCAATGCGTTGGCATATAATCATGAAACAAATTTCAAGAGATACCTTTGCGAGATTCTCCAAATCCTCACTTTGAGTATAATAAAATTTTGAATGAAAAAATATTAGTTGAAAGCGATTTTATTGATTATTTGACTGAAAGTATTATTGATCGATGATTCTGAATGGTAAACTTGTAATATCGCATGTTGGGTCATATTGACCCAAAGGATATTAAATGTGTGTAAATCGTGTTTTGAAATGTGGAGGGGGAAGAAAAAATTTAAATTTTATTGTTTTCTTTTTAAAAGCATAGTTTTTGTGTCTGTGATGGATAAATTAAAGTTTCACGATCATATCTTATAATTAAAGGGAAAAATTTTGCGTTTGAAAATCAAAATTGGGTCAAATTGACCCAAGGAGTGCAGAAAGGTTAAAAGCTTATCCTAGCTCAGCCAAAAATAAAGACGCGATTTTAAGAATTCCGTTTATAATTTTCTAATCAAATCTCATTATGGCAGAGAGAAGAGTATCTTTTTAATTGAAGCTTTTAATTTTTGCCTCGAAATCCTTCTTAATTGTATGCAGAATAAGGCAATAACAACAGCAACAGAAAAGAAATTTTTAATTACAGAAAACAAACATTTGCCTTAAGACAGCAGACAAGAAAAGCCAAACGAAGGCAAGCCATAGACGTACAGTCACAGGAAACAAAAAAAAAATAAAAAGAAAATAAAAAGTGAAGAAAAGGAAAAAAGAAAGAATATTAATGCATAAATTAACCTTCTTAAAGACAAATCAAACAAACAGATGAACAAAAACAAAGAAAAAACAACAAAAAAAACAAAACTTTATACAGGAGATAAAACTCTTTCGAAAAAATATTAACTTTTGCTTGCAATCGCAGGAAAACTTGAACGTTTGACAGGCTTTTTCAACGGGAAAAACAAATAACAGTCAAGTGACTTTGGTGCAGAAGTGGAACAACAACTCAAATACAGTTCAAATGGTTGTCAAAAAACGAAAAACGTTTGTGTGAAACCTATGCATGTATGAGTACGTCTTCCGTTAAGTCAGAGTGGCATGAGAGATGAGATAGATTGCTGGTGGTGATGGAAATAAAAGTTCCTTGATAAAGTTCTTAACTTAATTATAAAATTGTAAATGGCAACCACATGCAACAAAGACAACAAAAACAAATAGAAAAACAAACAGATTTTTTTTTTTACTTAAGGACGAATAAGGAAGAATTTTTTTTTGATTGCTTTTAACTGAAGGGTTTGTTAAACTCTTTCTATTTGTTTTTCTTCATTTTTTGTGCCATCGGTTTTCCTCTACCGTGCTCTTACATTGACGCAAATATTCTGACAATATTTTCTTTTCTTTTCTTTTGGAAGTTAAGTCGATAAAAAGCTACGCAGAAAACGGTATTAATAAGACAAATAATCCTGAAAGTCTTACAAATTGAATTTGCATTCATTAGAGACTGAAACGTATTTATCATTCATAAAAGCATGCCACAAATGAAAACATAATTCCACAAATAATTCCACCTGTAAATAAAACATGCCAAAGACAATGTATTTGGAAGGGGGCTGCTGTTTATTTTACATATGTATGTACAGAACAACATATTAACAATTTATGTTACGAGTTGGATTGATAAAGGAATTATTTTGGTTCTGGATCAACTAAATGGGATCTGGGATTATGTAAACTGGGTTGGTTAATGTATCAATAGCGTCAAAAGCATTCAAAGCTACAAAGTCTGTAGCCAGCAAGTCGTGACAAGTCTAGTTAACAAGTTAGAGAATCACAGGAGGTTAATTCTTGTAATCGTCATAGTCTAGTCGGTAGTGTTGGCTTATTAGACGTTGTGGCTTCAAGGTCAGACATCTCCAACAAAACGAAATATGAAGATTTCTCAGCATATTTCTGGCAAAAAATCTGAGAGAAAATACAAATTGCCAAGAAAAGTTTCTCGAAAATCGTGATCTACTTTAAACTGTATGTTTAGCCACTCATGTATAAAATTAACACCCACAACATAAGTGTGGTGTGAGAAACTAGGTTGTAATCCTAACTGAAGTGTTGCAAAGATTTACAATTATGTATGTAGAAGCTGTTGAGACTATACTGTCGTAAACCATTAAGCAAAAATAAATTTGATACAATATCTGTAGAATGATAAATTTGCGTGGGATAACAGCGAATGTAAAGCTTGTAGAAAAAAACATCGAAACAATTGACTACTAGAAATTTTATGCGCGGACATTATTCACCTAATAAAGGGTCCGCCAAATAACTTTTTTTTTTTGAAAATTCTTTAAAAAAAACTACTGAATATTTTCTCAAATTACTTTTTTTATTTGAAAGTACAATCCTTTCGGTTAATAATGGAAAATAATTTCATTTAAATGGCTGCCTCGGCTGGCCATGCAGTAGCCTACACGATCGGTCCAATTTTTAAGCACATTATCGATTGTGTGCAGCTGTATTTCACCAATGGCTTTACGAATATTGTCCTTTAAAGCGTCAATTGTCTCTAGCTTGGCGGCGTAACAATTATCTTTGACGGCACCCCACAAATAATAGTTCAACGGTGTCAAATCGCAGCTCCGAGGTGACCAAACGACATCAGCTCTGCGGCTGATAATGCGATATTCAAAAACAGGGCGCAAAACATCGAGTGTAGTTTCGGCTGTGTGGCACGTAGCGCCGTCCTGTTGAAACGAAATGTTGCCAATATCCTCCTCTTCAATTTTTGTGAACAAAAATTCGTTCAACATGGCGCGATAACGATCGCCATTGACTGTAACGGCCACTCCTTGCTCATTTTCGAAGAAAAATGGCCCAATTATGCCTCTGGACCAAAATCCGCACCAAACAGTGACTCGTTTTGGGTGCGTCGGCTTTTCAATGTATGCGTGCGGGTTTTCTGTGCCCCAAATGCGACAGTTTTGCTTGTTTACATACCCGCCAAGATCGAAATGAGCTTCATCTGAAAAGATGATCTTTTTTGTCAAAATCGGCATCTTCTGTAAGTCGATCGCAGGCCCACTTAGCGAAGCGAAAACGCATTGGACACAACCATATTCGTTCAGCGGAAGGATAAAACTAATTATCTGTCAAATCAGACATGAGCTAAGTGTTACCATTCACGAAAAAATAAGCACTAGTTGAAAAAAAAACGTTAAATGGCGGACCGGATAGTTGAGGATGAGAAGAAATTTAGGAAATACTCGTACTTATGCTATACAGATTTCATATGAGATATGATAATGATGAATGATTAAAATCCGAACTGAATGAATCGAAAATAGAAGAGGGTAATGTACAATAACAGAAATAAATGACAGTTGCCATAATTTTATTGGCCATTCAATTCGATGCAATTCGCTCCAAGAAACATAGTGTTTGAAGTGATGGTTGGTGTCTGGTCTGTTCTGATGGATCCAGGTTTTGTTCAAAAATTACGAAACAAAAAAAAGCTCGTCTATATTGACGTTAAACGACGCCAAACTTTTCTGCAAAGTTGTCATACGATTGTGTATGTGATCAGTTGAAAACTATTGCGGCACTCATCTTGCGGAAACCTTTCTCAGACCTATGTGATCTTTTTAAATTGAAATCACTGTAGTATATCAGATGACTATGACTTCGGTCATCTGCCGAACTTCCAATATCCTCTTGGACAGTGTTATAGTGTGAATTTTTTCGATTCAGACTTTAAATTGTCTTTAGTTCAGCACTTTTCGGGCATGAAGGACCTAAATGAAATTCGGTAAAACACTTCACTTATTTACTATAGAAATCGGCCGTTCTAAGTTCCCTTACGTAAGCTTTACTACGTTAGCTTCGGCTTGAATGATGTCTTTTTTCACAAAACCTACTGTTCAATAAATATATTGTTCCGTTTTTACCTTTTAAAAACGTTAAAAATATGAGTTCTTAGATTGCAAATAAAATAAAAATAAATCTGTGTTTATTTTTCAATCAATTCTTTATCATCTGCACAACTTTTGTGCCACTGTTCGAACTTATTCCACGTATACAATGATAACTTTCACAATATGTGCTTGTTCGTGATATTTCTCTGCTTATAACCTTTTTTATAAGCAACAACACTTGTTAGTTATTCTTCTTTGCTCACAACCTTTTTTTGTAAGCACCACACTAACAACTGTTTTCTTCACGCAACTTGTCTGCACACAAGTCTGACTGAATTATAACTCGATCTCGTATCTTCACACATCACTGGTTGAATTCTCACTCAATTCAACGCGACGTCGTCACACGACTAACTTAACTCGAACTCCGAGAATAACGTGTCTTCATACACGGCTGACTGAATTCTAACTGAATCATCGTTGCTCGGTTTATCTTGCCTTTTATATCACTGGATCAACAGTGTGATAAATGCACTTGAAGGATGATGACGACCTTCGGGAACAATCCAAAAATGTAAACAACTTGTTTCCATTTTTGTTTTTCGTGTATCTTGTTTACTTTCGTCCGGGCAGAGTTGTTTTTGTTTTGTTTGTTTGTCTTTCTGCTATATTTTTTATACACAGACGTTGTTGCTATATTTTTGTTTATTCATCGATCTTGTAAACAAGCCCTGTTGTTTTTGTTGCTATATGTTTACTCATTCGTTGATCACGTGAACAACTGCATTGTTTTGTTTTTGGAGCTTTTGTTTTTATGCGTGATCAAGTCCATTGTGTTGTTTTTGAAGCTTTTGCTTATTATTTTAACAACACCATTTCAATTTTCGTAACAATATGTATGAACTAGATTTTATAAAATTTTTTTTTTTCTCAAATTAAACTGTAGAAATTTTACCCTCGTAGGATCTATTTAACAGCCATTTAGTATCTGAGATTTAAGAGTTTTATGACCTTATTCTCGAGCAGCTTTGTCCTTATAAATGATATAATAAAGAAATTCCTCGTGGTGCTTTTTATGTAATATTGGCATACAATTTTTGTTCGAGAACATTGGCATCAAAAGGAATCTCTACTTTTCACAATTTCACACATTAAAATCGATTTGTTTCTATAAAATTTAGAGGTTTCTCTAATGAACTATGGGGACTTAAATTCTAAAGTTTAAACTGTCTTCACTGTCATATTGTTATTCTCATAATATTAATTTCCTTTTTGAATTCTTTTCTCCTTTTTTTTAAGTGAAATATTCACAATTAAGATTCCAAAGTAATGCATGCAACAAATTTATTTGTAAAACTAAGTAAATAGACGACCTTGTGTCTGTATAACTTGAACTTACAAAAAAAAAAAAAACTTGGAGGCCTTTTTGGTGGTTGCAACAAATAAAAACAAAACTTATTTGGAATTTGCAACATAAGGCGTCTGCCAGTTTTACGTTTTTTTTTTGCCGTATGCCATACAAATAAAACCAAAAATGCATTCTTATTTAAAGCAGACATTTGTTGCACGGCACTCGAACACAGTAAAAAAAATCGAATCTAAAAGGACATACGTAAAGAATGCCGACTTGAGAAGGAGAGTAAAAACGTTACACATTTACGAAATTAAATTAAAATGCAAATTAAGTAGAAAGGCAAAAGGAAAAGAAAACGAAAAAAAAACAACAGAAAACCTAACAGATACTTGCAACAAAATCAATGTCACACACAAACACAAATGTGGCAAGAGTTGAGGCTTTTTCTGGGTCTGCTGTGGAAAAGGCAAGAAAATCATCTTGTCTTATTACGAGCACAACAACAACAACAAATAAACAGGCAACCGCAATTTTCCAAAAGTCTACTCCATAGATTTGATCTTAAACTTAAGATAAAATGGTTGTGGTTATGGTTGTTGTTGTTGTTATTGTTTCAAACTCCTTTAAAAAGGTGCTTAAAAAGTGACAAATTCTGTTACTTACATTGCAACGTTATTTATGGAGAGTCTTCTTGTATTCTCTGGTGGTAATGGAGGCAAACAAACTGTCACTGTCATTCTTAAGGGATTTTTATTCTTCTTTTCTTTTTTCTTTTCTTTTTTTTCTCACAAAACTGTAGACGTTTACCTATTCTACTGTCTCATTTTTTTTTGTGGCATTCATGAACTTCTTGGCAAAACATGTAATTTCTTTGGAGGCTTTTGTTTAATGCAGAGATGATAGGGAACCCCCTTATCACCTCTTGACTTTGCAATGGTTATCGTCTTAATTTTTTCTCTTATTTCTTATGTTTCTCTATGTATTACTCCAAGGAAATTGTAAATTATGCAAAATAGTTGTTATTACTGCTACTGCTGCTGTTGCTACTTCTACTGCTTAATTCTGTTGTAACCTTTAATTTAATCTTGTAATCTGTCTCTGCTCCTGTTTCTGTTTACTTCAGCGGTTTACGTTTATAAATAATTCATTCGCAAGTACATTTGTTAACAGAAAACATTAAAATTGTCTTCCAGTTCTCTTGTCTTAAGAAAGTTAAAGAAAAAATATTTTTATTTACTTTCCAAGGAGGCTTTTCTTAAAGCAGAGGCGACACCAGTATTTGGGTGTAAAAAAACTTTAATGCGAAGCATATTTCATTACCGAATATCTAGCAGCTTTGCACAGATTGTGTATGTTTGAAAGGCAATGACAATCAAAAGTCATTCATCATACGTGGGGACTTCCATTTCAAGGAAGCAATTAAGTGGACGACAGTTTGATGAAGCTATGAACGAACGCTAGTTGTGTAAATTGGTTAATGGCGTCCTATGAAGGCCCGGGAGTTGTACTAAAGACAACTGGACATTTGTTAATAATATCTGGTGGGCCATCTATCGGCTTAAATTTGAATCATCGGTTATTTCGAATCTGACAACACTTATATCATTCTATTCTATCACAGAATTCAGTAGGCTATCTTCACTGAACGTAATGAATCGATTTATGTTTAAACAACGTTGGGATTTATTGGAAATTTATTTCCAAAACAAAGACAATTGGTCGGAAATTGCACGAAAATATCGTATAAAATTTGATCACAGAGAAGGACCAACAGTGCCCGGTATACGCAAGTTTATTGCTAAAGTTCATGAAACGGGTTTCATTGTTGATGTGCCAAGACGTGAGCGTGCTCGTGCTTGTACAGAGAGTACACGCGAAAATATCGAAGCTGTGGCTGAGAGTAAGCGCGAGAATCCATCAACATTTCACTTCTCATCGTTCTCAAGAATTGAACATTTCACGCATCAGTTTACGTGGAATTTTGTGAAAAAATCTCGGTATGACACTTTGCTAGATGGGAACTGCACGATGACGATTTTCGGTTGAAGCTCATTTTCATCCTGGTGTGTACGTTAATAAGCAAAATCGCCGTATTTGGGGCTCAGAAAAGTACACAGATTGGCTTACAGAAGCCAATGCACCCATTACCAGTGACTGTTTGGTACGGCTTGTATAAAGGAGTCATCATTGGCCCATATTCCTTTGAAAACGAGGCCGACGCAACCATTACGGTCAATGGAGACATCTATCGCATCATGATAATCGATTTTCTTGCACCCGCTCTTCATGGTATTGATGTGAACGATATTTGGTTTCAACTTTGGTTTGGTTGCAACTTGCCACACATCTCATGCCATCTCGATTTACTGCGTCAAATGTTTGATGGCCGTTCAATTAGTCGAAATGGTGGTGTCAATTGGCCGCCAAGAAGCTGCGATTTAACACCGTTGGACTATCTTCTGTGGGGCACCATTAAAGAAAAATGTTATGCCGACAAACCCGAGACAATTGAGCATTTGAAGGCCAATATTTGTGATGCCATTGCTCGGCGAAATGCTCCAAAATTAGTCGAATCGAATGATGTACTTTGAGGCCAGCCGCGGCAGCCATATGAATGAAATAGTATTCCATTTCTAACGGGAACAATGGTACTCCATATAATAAAATAAATTATTTGCAAAATAACAAATCATTTTTATTACATTTTTAAGTTTTTAATCTTAAAAGGCCAACCCTATATAAGAATCAATTCTTGTGAGCATAGAAACATCTGGTTAAGGGTTTGACTATACTCGACAGCAATGCTTAAATGCAACAGGAGAAAACAACCTGAACTCTTGAAGAATTAAGTGGCTTCTTGTTCTTACCAAATAATCCATCTCAAAGCCTGTCTCTGGCCATCCATAGATCAATGTAAATCATTAGAAAAGAGTTGGACTCACTGATCAAAGTTCCTAATTTATAAGTAACGACGTATGCCAACCCTATCACCCTAGAATTTGCTAAAATAAACCCACTTAGCTGTAGACACTTGATTAATGAAACTGTAATAAACAATGAAAAAACAGAAGCCGAATAAGTCTTATAGGCTTTCAATGAAAAAATCCTACAACAAATGATGGAATCTTGTTTAATGACTACCGACATACTGTATATAGTAGTCTACACTCCGATAGATTAGTTGACGATCAATTCCTTAAGGTTCTCTTTTAGAACTCCTGCTTTGGAACGTACTATACAAAAGTGTCGCCGTGGTCTAGCAGGTAGAGTGTTGACTTATTAGACTTGTGAACATAGTTCAAACCCCAGCTCAGACATACATATTCAACAAAACAAAGTAACAGATATCTGGCAAAAATTCTGAGAGTGAATAACATTGTCATGAATATGTTTCCCAAAAATCTGTCATAAGGAGTCGACTTGAAACTGTAGGTTAGGCCAATCATGTATAAACATTAATACGCACAACATAAATGGAGTGAGAAGCTAGGTCGTTATCCTGACTAAAGGTTTGTGCTGACCATTTATGTATGTATGTATGTGTTGAAATTCAGAGAACATGAAATAGAAAGACAATCCTTGACCAGGCAGATCATAACAATCGAAATGCAACAAAAGGGATGCTATTGTTAGAGAACAACTTGGACGTGATTAACAAATCTTTTAGGGGCGGTAATACATTGAAAACACAAAAATAAATTCCAAAGACTTAATGCATATTCAAAATCCATATAAGAAAACGTGAGCTATGAAGGAACAGTCAGAAAGCACACCACTTGTCAAAGTACACAACACGTATGCCAATGCCATGAGTGGACTAGTCAGCACTATAAAGATTATTTCAGTTGTAAGTGTGCGACATATCAATAACCATCCGGAAACTGTTCAATGGTCCTTACAGCCTAGTCCAAGTGTTTACAATAAAAATACGGAAAATCCATGTTAATCGAAAAAAGGGACTCTTGACAGCAAAAGCCATGCATTTTGATAAAAGGATACAATGCCACTATGTTGTGTTTTTTAGAGTTGCTGACCGTGATTTTTAGATTCATGATCTTTCAAGTTTCGCTTTCGCCTAGTGAAGAACAGTTCTTAAATTGGGGCTTAGGTACAACCAAAATAACTTGTTTATCTTAATATTCATACGAAACTTTTTAACGATTTCATTACCTAGTTTTTCGCTTAGTATACCTTGGTTTATGTATCAATGCAACAATACTTTTTGAATGTTCATTTGGAATCTTTGTCATGATTCCTACTAAAGTCTTTAAAGTCCTAAAATGTTTTGTTCAGTTACAACGTGCTTTTTTTATTGCCTTAAAAACAACAGAAAAAATGATAAAAAAAAGAACCAAAAAAAAAAAGAATAGAAATTATGATGTTCTAATAATTTTATAACGACACTAAGCACCATTTAACAAAAATTGTAGCCACCAACAAAAGAAAACACTAGCATCCGTTTTAGTGTCCACATAAAATGACAGTGGCAGTGACTACACAAAAATTTCACCTTGTGGTTTATGCTACACAGCTGCTGCAACTACTACTACTGCTACGAGTAAAATGCTGTTGTTGGATGCTGGTGAAAATATTTGCCAAAAAAAAAAAAGTGAAAAATAAACGAACGAATGAACATTAATGGCCAACGAGACAACCAGGATGAGACCTGTAATAGTCCAACGACATTTTATGGATACAGTTCATAAATTTTAAAAATTATTATCCGTAACCTGTCGGAATATTACGGCACATTAGTATTGTTGTTGTTGTCGCTATTGTACAGCTGGTGCTTGCTAGTGCTACTAGTGGTGTTACTGCCATAGAATGATTACGATGATGATGATGACAATGAAAATGATGCAGCAAATGTTGTGGCTTATAATGCAGAGAAGGTGAATATATGCGAAACATTTCAATTTTGTTGGCTGCTGGAACAGGCACAGTCAGGCGCTTGTAATGTCCACCCTAGAGGTGTTGGTAATTTATTTTGTTGCCTTTTGGTGTCGCTTATATTTAGTCACTGTGTTGTTTTTATTGTGTCTTTCTTGTTTTCCTTTTGATTTTTAATTTAGTAAAGGAGACATGGTCATTTGACAGGTAATAAAAGTTTATTTACTTTGCCAGAACCGAATAATTTATTATGATATTATGAATACAACAATTTTTTTAAATGTTTCTTGTTTTGAAAAGAATTTAATTGAATATCAACAATAAGCTTCTAAGGTGTTAAGGAAGTCTTTGAATAATTTCTTGCAATTCCTACACTGTCAACAAATGATTGATGCCAAAGAAATTTGCTAGAGTTTCGTTATGTATTTGGAAAATAGAAATCAAATTCACCTACTAAAACCTGAGAGTAGTACGTCCACTTGGCGGTTATTATAATTGTAGTCAGCGGCATACTTCCCAGTAGATGTTCGCAGTCTTATAACATTCACTGTCTCGCATCTGTAATCTACATTATCGTGGTATCGTAGACTACGCTGCTCTAGTATCGCCGATGAAAACATATTTCCTGCCATTCATGTGGTAAACACACTCTCATACTACAATTTCTCGGTCACCTCACCGAACGGAGACTAGTGGATGTCAGCACTTACCCCTTAGTCCTACCATGAAATAATCGACCTTTCCGCAGCTAAAACGTTTTCCTTAAGTCGTTTACTAATTTCCGCGTAGAATCTGTGTTACTGCCTTTTTACGTCATTCACACATAATTAGTCGTTACCACACACACATAATTAGCCTCAACACCACGTATGCTATGTGTGTTAATTTTATACATGAGCAGCGGGACTTACAATTTAAAGTCGACCTCGAACGACAGATTTTTTAGTAACTTTTCATAGCAATCTTTCATTTGCTCTCAGAGTTTTTGCCAATGATCTGCTGAGAGCAAACTGCCGAACTGCTGGATATGCCTGACCTGCGGTTTGAATCGAGGCCTCACGTCCAATAAGCCGCCTACGACAGTTGTCGTAGACTTTTATGATTTATTATCGCTGATGAGAACGTATTTTCCTCCATTCATTTTAGCACACACACTCAGACGACAACTTTTTTGCTGCATCACCGATGTGGAGACTGGTGGGAGCTACCCATCAGGTGCGGATTACCCCTCAGTCCTAGCACATTCTACTTTAACGATAAATCTGGCGGCGCTTTACAGTTCTCCTAATAATAACCGCTATTTATGCAAGTAAAATATTACTTTTTTATGTCATTGCATACATGCATACATAATTGGCCTTTACAACCCTTCATTCAGTATTACGACCTAGCTTCTCATGCCACTTATGTTGTGTGTGTTAATTTTGTACATGAGCGGCGGGACCTACAGTTTGAAGTCGATTCCGAATGACAGATTTTATGAGAAACATTTTTATGGTAATTTTTTTTTTTACTCTCAGAGTTTTTGCCAGGAATCTGTTGAGAGGAAGTCACCAACGGAATATTTTTCATATTTCGTTTAACTGGAGATGTCTGACCTGGATTTTGAACCGTGCCCCCACATCTAAGAAGCCAACACACTACCTACTAGACTAGGACGACTATCCTGATTAAACAGACCGTAAACTAGCTTTACTAGCCTCAAATCTACAACTCTTACGGCCATTATTACAACTTGCCGTTAACTAAAGAGAGGATTTTAACAGGCATATAAATTGATTTTCATTATTATAAGTGGACAATATGGAAGAAGTGAGCGTTAAGCTAAAGGGAGGATCATCCTACCGGTAACTTTTAAAGTTAATTTTATGTCTGAACTTGCCATATTATACTGGGTCCGCCATCTAACGTTTTTTTTTTTTCAACTAGTGCTTATTTCGTGAATGGTAACACTTAGCTCATGTCTGATTTGACAGATAATTAGTTCTATCCTTCCGCTGAACGAATATGGTTGTGTATACGCTTGAACAACGCTGCGAAATATTGCCGATTTTGGCAAAAAAAAATCATATTTTCAGATGAAGCTCATTTTGATCTTGGTGGGTATGTAAACAAGCAAAATTGTCGCATTTGAGGCACAGGAAACCCGCACGCATACATTGAAAAGCCGACGCACCCAAAACGAGTCACTGTTTGGTGCGGATTGGGCCATTTTTCTTCGAAAATTAGCAAGGAGTGGCCGTTACAGTCAATGGCGATCGTTATCGGGCCATGTTGAACGAATTTTTGTTTACAAAAATTGAAGAGGAGGATATTGGCAACATTTGGTTTTAACAGGACGGCGGTACGTGCCACACAGCCGAAGCTACACTCGATGTTTTGCGCCCTATTTTTGAAGATCGCATTATCAGCCGCAAAGCTGATGTCGTTTGGCCACCTCGGAGCTGCGATTTGACACCGTTGGACTATTATTTGAAGTCGCCGTGGTCTAGTAGGTAGTGTGTTGGCTTATTAGACTGAAGGCCCGAGTTCGAATCCCAGGTCAGACATCAAAACGAAAAATATTTCTTCGGCGACTTAATCTCAGCAGATTTCTGGCAAAAACTCTGAGAGTAAATAAAATTGCCATGAAAAGCTTCTCAATAAAATTTGTCGTTCGGAGTCGACTTTAAACTGTAGGTGCCGCCACTCATGTATAAAATTAACACACACAACATGAGAAGTGTGAGAAGCTAGGACTGAATGGTGCGGACTTCTTAGGGACGATTGCTGTAGACTGTCTAATGGTGAGGGTATAGCACTGGCCATTTTATAGTCACCTTGCAGCAACTCGTTTCCTTGCCGTTCGCATCTTGAGATGTCTACTAATCCCTCTCTTCCACCTTCCTATAACCCATTTTCCTAAAAACCTGCACAATGCACTGCATGAGTAGGGGCCATCCCCTGAGTGCTGGTTTCACCAAAAAAAAAAAAAATTATTAGTGGGGTGCCGTCAAAGATAAGTGTTACGCTGACAAGCCAGAGACAATTGACGCTTTAAAGGACAATATTCGTGAAGCCATTGGTGAAATACAGCTGCACACAATCGATAATGTGCTTAAAAATTGGACCGATCGTGTAGGCTACTGCATGGCCAGCAGAGGCAGCCATTTGAATGAAATTATTTTCCATTATTAACCGGAAGGATTGTACTTTCAAATAAAAAAAAGAAATTTGAGAAAATATTCAGTAGTTTTTTTTAAAGCATTTAAAAAAAAAAAGTTATTTGGCGGACCCTATATATTATTTTCAATATGGCAACTTCAAATATAAACAAAATGATCAAAGGCAAGAAAAAAACAGAAGCCCGTCGATGCCACTGCGTTCAACAAAAACTTGTTTAATTAAGCAGTGTTATCGACATTGCTTTGGCACTGCCATATTTTTTAAAAAGTTAACTTTATTTTATCATTAGGTTATAATAACGAAAATAAGTTAAAGGTGACTTTAAAGTTCACTTTAGCTAAAGTTATCTTTAACTAAATCCAACTTTAGCGGCAAGTTGTAATAATGGCCTTTTGAGTCTTGGCAAGATGACCTTCAAACAACTACAAATATCGGGTACGCCATCTAACGTTTTTTTTTTCAACTAGTGCTTATTTCGTGAATGGTAACACTTAGCTCATGTCTGATTTGACAGATAATTAGTTTTATCCTTTCGCTAAACGAATATGGTTGTGTCCAATGCATTTTCGCTTCGCTAAGTGGGCCTATTTTTTCAAAAAAAAAAAGTTATTTGGCGGACCCTTTAGTTCCTTGCTGGCAGAATCTTACCAACTACCTCTAGGTAGGAAGGAAGAAAGTTTCGTAAAGTTTGGATATTTCTCTGTAGGATCTTAATAATAACCGCAGTTGAATTGAATTGAATTGTTTTAAACAAGAATTTTTTAAAATAAATTTCCATGTTTTCTTTTGTTTTGGTTGATTTAATAATTCAAAATTTTATTGATTGTCTCACAATCATTTCAAAAACTTTATTCATTACAATCATAAAACGTCTGAATGGCAAATAACCGGAAGCTATATTTGAGACAATCTCTTTACATTGTGGTTTAATTTATGAAAATTTGAAACTGAAAGCAAAAAGGAACACAGAGAAAGAAGGTGCAAAACAAATCGAGCAGATGCTTATACGTAAAGCTCATAACATTGACAACAGCAACAGGGAAGAGAAGACAATGAACCAAAATCAAAGCCAATAAATATAATAAACGAGTCTCTTTCATTTTGTCTCTCTCTCGAAGACAAGACTGGTTTCATAATAATCGTAAATAAGGAAGCCATTAGAAAACGATAAATAAAAATCTTTGGAAAGATTTCATCCAAGTAAGAGGAAAGAATGAAAAGAAAAAAATCAGGATCATAAAAATATTGACAAAAACAAAGCAAAATAAGGAAGATGCTGAACACGGTTACGTGAAGGTTACGTTTTGCAACAGGATATTAAGAAAATATTACCAATTGAGCGGAAATATGGCGGAGGGGTAAGGGATATGCATTGTTAATAAGGCTGAGCGACTGACTGACATGTTGTTGAGCCAAAACAATTTATTTATTAAAGCCTGGAGGTGAAATTATATGAAAATTATGCTTCAAGAATGCAGAAACAAAAAAAAAAAAACAAACAAAGAAATAAAGGAAAATCATTATGTTTAAGGCCATAAACTTAAGGAAAATCTTTTCGTTTAGAGCAACAGCAAGAAGGATATGATACAGGAATTTCTAAAGGTATTCTGATGAAGCAAATTGCCAGCCTAATTCAAATGAACAAATTTATATTGATTGAATCATAAAGTTTAACAAATTTCGTTAGGATTACTTTAGCAATCTTTTATCAATACTGCTTTTATCAATATTGCCTTTCAGATTTAATTTCGTATACATCCTGTTGAAATGGATTTTTAAATCGAAAAGTTACGTTCAAACATTTCAAAAAAATATTTTAACAAAAATTTAAGGTTTGTTCAAAAAAATTATTGGAAAATATGTATGAATTTGTATTTCTCCTTGTGTTTTTAAGGGGTGATTTTTTAAGAGCTATAGGAAAATTTAAAAAAAAAAACACATAAAATTCAGAAAAATGCATGAAATCTTTATTTGAATCGATAGTACGGTCCATATAATTTAATGTTTGAAGATTTTTTCATGCAAATGTTGACCGCGACTGCGCCTCAAATGGTCCATCCGTTTAGTCCAATTTTGGCATACTCTTTCCAACATTTCGGCCGATATCTCACGAATAAATGATTCAATGTTGTCTTCTAATGCGTCAATTGAAGCGGGCTTGTCTGTATAGACATGAGCTTTAACATAGCCCCACAAAAAATAGTCTAAAGGCGTTAAATCGCACGATCTAGGCGGCCAATTGACCGGCCCCGAACGTGAAATAAAATGTTCATCGAACTCGCCTCTCAATAAGTCCATTGTTACGCGTGCTGTGTGGCATGTGGCACCGTCTTGTTGCAACCACATGTCATGCAAGTCAAGCTCTTGCATTTTGGGCAAAAAAAAGTTGGATATCATCTCACAGTAGCGCTCACCATTCACAGTTACGTTACGATTCGCAGCATCTTTGAAGAAGTACGGTCCAATGATGGCAAATTCAATGATTTGCAAGCGTTGTTCGTTTGTAAGACGATTCATGGTTAAATTATAGACCAAACTGAAGATGTTTGACAGTGAAACAAAACACGAAACGTGCGTGAGCTGTTTAAACCAGTGTTGCCAAAAAGATAATTGCTAAAAAATCACCCTTTATAAAAGCATATGCAAACATTTCTTGAGCATATTTGAACAAGAAACAAGCAATGATGGCAAAGCAGCTCCAAAAAAACTTACTTAAAGATGCCTTATCCCACGCCATGTACTGAGTGGCAAAAGGTTTACAAAATGTTTTCCTTCACAGTTTTTCCGTTAATTTTTTTTTTTCAAACTGTATCAATACAAGTACTTGATGTCCTTTTTACATTCACATTCAAATTTTTATGGACTCTTGAGCATACATTCCTTAAAACAAGGGTTTTCACAACAACCATCGTCTTCGTTCTTATGACATGGAGTTCGATTTGTTTTTTTTTTTTCTATAAATTTTATTCATCACATGTGTAAACTTTGCATTTTAAGATGAGGATATGTTCTTTGGTTTCGTTTTTTTTTTTCTGATCCTTCTTCAATGATTTTACTTTGGCTCAAACCCACTCTCTCTTCCTACTTAAGTGTATAAATTTTATGCATTTTTCTTAGCGGCGATTTTTATGCTGAAACACGTTTTCTATTAAATCTGCAAAAAAAAAAAACGATTTTCAAAAGTTTCATAAGACTTGTGAACATTTGCATAAATGCCCATCATAGATAAGTTTTTTTGTTTTTTGATTTTTATTGGACTTCTTTTTTTAAAATGTATTGTAAAGTATCGCATTAAATTCATTTAAAACAATTCAAATACCTGAGGATATTAGAAAACAATTTTTAATTTCATTGCTTCCATCGAAAGATACTCTCTTGTATCAATTTTACGGTCATTGTACTCATTTATTTAACTAATTGGCCATAATAACCCTTTAGTCAGGATTACAACCCAGCTTCTCATACCACTCATGTTGTGTGTGTTAATTTTATTCATGAGTGGTTGGGACATAGCATTTAAATCAGCTATCTATTTCGATAATCAGGCTGTCTAACCTGAGTTTGGACTCAATTTGCAGAAAAACCCACACAGGGCTCTCTTGTACAAGTACTTGATGCGGTAGTTTCGGGTACAGTGTTCGAGGCATTGCAATGTAAGTGTCATTGAGATTGGAGAAGGAGTTGGCATGAAATGATACGGTGAAATGAACAGACTGGATGAAGCAAGCTGATCGATCTACAAATCAGAGGAAGAGTAAACTCGTCATAGCAGAATAGAACACATTGTAAAGTCTCCAGGCTTCTAGTTCCGAGACGGATACCAATTCTGGAATTTATTAGAATATTTATTGAATATTAAAATCATAAGCCGCCTTTCTATCTGTAGAGTTTGTGGTAATGTGGGGAAGCTTGAATCTATCGAACACATACTGTAATTTTGCCTGGTGTGTGGGTCTCAATCTCAAGTTTTTTGGCAGCAATTTCTTTAAGGGCCTTGAAGAATAAGGCTCTGTTAGGTTTTCTCACTTGAGTATTTAATCTCTGGCACTAATTGGCTGCTGAGTTGACAGTTTTTTTTCTCTTATCATTTACTACTCATACCCACCTTTTAAGTCCCGGCACTCATGAATAAAGTTAACATACATAATATAAATGGTGCAGAAGCTAAGTTGTAATCCTAAGAAAAGGATTGTTGTGACCAATTAAGTAAGTAATTAAGTAAGACAGTAATATTTGATAGATTGAGGTACGATGAGGTTACCTCGAATGTAATTTTTTTTGTTTTGGTCTCTATAGTCACTTTTTTTAATCTACCTTAGGCTTTTTCAGCAATCACATTATAAGGGTTATTGATGAAAATTCCCATGAGTCGTTTTCATCATCAAATATTCAAGCAGCTTGAACATTTTTTGCTATAACCAGTACATTTCTTAGGCTTTGAAAGCCGTTATTAAGTGACAGAATTGCTTAGAACGGCTAGAGAAACTTTTCACTTCAGGTGACAGTATTTTTATATGAGAAAGAGGCGGGAGCTCAAAGTCTTTTGAGAGGGATCTTAACTGATTTGTGATGGGTTTTTGAACTCCATCGCTTGTTCAGAACGGATTCGTGATATGAATACAACAACTGAATATTCTCTAATAATATAAAAGCCTTGTACTCTAAGGCATAGACACTATTAAGCACTGATGCAGCAGCTCTGATGGTATTTGAGAGAAAAGTTCTACGTAAGATCGTCGGTCCAATGTGAGTTGGCAATAATTTCCGCATCCGATTCAACAGAGAGCTGTTTGAGCTCTTCAACAACATGGACTTTGCGCGGCGTATCAATGTCCAGCGGCTGCGCTGTCTTGTATTTGATGCGGAGATCTGCGGAAGTCGGCGAAGAGGACGACCTTGTTTGCGTTGGTCGATTGATGTGACCAACTGGCGTAGGCGCGTAAGACGCAGTCCCCCTGGAAGGATGTGTTAAGGCAGGCCGAAATCCGTTAATCGGCTTGTTAATGGCCAATTAAGTAAGTTGTACTCTAAAAAACATAGAACTAATGTTTCTCAAAGATCACTTATCTTTGTAATTAATTTTCCTATTAGCCGTGCAGTGCATTGCAGAGAAGGTTCCTTCATTTGTTGCTCTATTCGCATATTCAACAGTCTTCCTTTTGTAATCTGTACAACATGTTTAAAATACTCTGCAAAGAAAGTCTTTAAACTCTTCGGAATCTTTAAGTCATTGATTCATGTTTAACTAAAAAAAACTTTGCACATACTTTCAGCAGGCAAATGATTGGATCGCAATTATCACAGAAATGTAGTTTTATTTGTTAAAACCAGTAGACATTTTCTCTTTGCAATAACAACCTTCAGGTCACATAAATTTAATACAATCCTAACATTGAATATAAAGCTGGTGACATCATCACATTTCACAAAAAACCTGGCTAAACCACACTCGTAAAGTTACCGTAAAATATGTATGTTGTTGGCCTTGGCATTAGAAAGTTCTGTCTGTTATTCGAATGTTAAATACTCAGATTATAATCCTTGACCAATTTCATTTCATTTCAATTCATTTGTATTGTATAATGGCTGTAAATTAATTTTGTGGAAAATTTTTTGCAATTAATCTGAGATGAAAACATACGGAAGGAGTTGTTAAAAAAAAGGATGCCCTCGGTCCGTCTCCAAACCAAAAACATTTTTTTTTTAGACCATCAACGTATGAATTTGCTGGTGGTAAATATAATGAAAATTTTAACAAACACATGTAAATCGTATAAATTTTATATTCATGCAACAAACTTTTGTCACTAACACACACACACATACACATATGTATACATATGTACGTACATATGTAAATATTTATAGAGACTTACATACATAGAGGAATACGTTGTGAATTTCTAGTTTAAAACCTACAAAATGTTATAAAAGTTTATAGCGAAACCATTTAACACCTCATGCAACAATTTTGTGGTTGACAATAAGCAAAGCACCAGCTAACACACACACACACATTGAACATTAAAATGGTCTCATATATGTATGTGTGGCTTATACATTAACTCTGTATGTGTTAAAACGTACAAAAAAAAAATCGGGAAAAATTGAAAATCAAGTGAAAGATTGTTGAAACCAACCCTTTTAATGTTTTTCATTTCGTTTTCCATAAACATTCAAAAAAAAAAAAATGGTCAGAGCTGGTTATCGTATACCTTTAATAATGTAAAAAATGTTTATCATTTACTTCTACTAAGGATTTGTTTTTGAATTTCAATTCCTTGTCCTTTGTTCCTCCTTAGATACTCATGTAGTGAGTAACCTTTGGCTGTTGAGTGAAAAAATTCAAATAAATTTTGAAATAAAAATTTTTAATGCTGTTCGCATAGTAATCTTGTTCTTTTTCCTTTTCAGCTGTATTCAGGTTTGTTGCAAGAGCATTCACATTTTCCCTCTACATTAAACGGAATTATTTCATGTGATAATAAACCTTTCTACACTTAGAGGATAACTTGAAACTCCAGCAAGAAAGTGAATATCACTTGATATCAAATCTAATTTTTCATATTGCCACACTGCAGTTAGGTGGAGAAGAGGGTTGAAAAGGATTACAAAAGGAGAAATTGAACATACACCGGATTGTGCATGACGTGACCATTAGGTTTAGTGGGTAGTTATAACAGAGCAAAGTCCATAATTCGCTTAAAGAGTACTTCAGAAAGTTTTCGAAATACCAGCGGCTAATATGATTATTCAACCGCGGTTATATCGCACTACAGCTGTTATAGTATTTAAATTACAAACGTAGAGCGTAGCGTAACGTTATCCTCTGTAGAAGTACAATTATTTTTTTTTCTTCAGGAGATGGTCCCTATCCGTGCACGGCATGGTGTTAGAATACCGCAAAAGTAACTACGTGCGTACATAATTGGTACTTACAAACCTTTTAGTCTGGATTACGACCTAGCTTCTCACACCACTTACGTTGTATGTTTTAATTTTATAATTAAATTTAAAGTCGATTCCGAACGACAGATTTTTGAAAACATTTTCATGTTAATTAATTACAAAAAACCGAAAAGAGAGAATTGTGTGAAACAAGATAAGATGAACTCAAATTTCTTCAAATATGGTGAATACAAATACGGACAGACAGTCCACCGATAAAGTTTTTAGATTCCCGTTTCTGATATAAAGAAGTGCCCTCTACTATCCCTCGTCTCTTAAAAAGGTCTTGAAGTCTTATTATGCAATCTATGGACAGTATTTAACTATGGGAGTGAGAGTCAAACATTTATGGCATCATCTTGATATAGGATGCTCGTAGATGTAGAGAAGAAAAGTGATGAACTCGTATGTATATGGAAACTTGCACAACGTGTGGGCTTGGAATATTACAGCTACGGTTGTCGCTACAAAGATGATACAGCCCCATAACGGCTTGGAAGAAAGATCTGTTTGATGTGTCAGTTTAAAAACTGAACAGAATTTTTGCCTTTGTAAGCAGCACACAGTGATTCTAAGATGGGGACTCTGTTAGTTGCAGTCTTAAGATATACAAATTAACCTGACGATCTTAAATAACCTTGCCTTTCAACAGACTCATCAAAGTTTTCATTATAAAACGATTATGACTGTTGTAGAATAGATTTTTCTGGCCCCTATACATATGAATTCACTGTCCTCTATATTTTTCCCATTTCTCAGCAATTCAGAACAACGATAGAGGTCCCAGTATTGGTTCCACATGCTTCCGTATGAAAAATTAATTGTTTCCTATCATTTTATAATCGCTCCTACTACAAATCGTTTTAAACCTCCATGAATATAAATCACAGCACAATGGAGTAAAATCTGTATTATCATAGAATGTATGTAGTACATCTCTATACCATCTCAGCTCACAATCACTATTTATTTTAAGTAAGGATAGTCCATATATCCTCATCATACATCATTACAACCATTCAGTCAGGGTTACGACACCTAGCTTCTCACAGCACTGATGTTGAGTGCGTTAATTTTACTCATGAGTGGCCGGACCTACAGTATAAAGTTGACTCCGAACGAAAGATTTTTGTGAAGCTCTTCATGGCAATTTTAATTACTGACACCATAGCTGCCAGATAAATGAAGCTTCAAATCGTCAAATATTTGTGAAAAAATCGTCAAAATCGTCAAAGATGTTCATTGAAATCGTAAAAAAATCGTCAGAAAAAATAAATAAATAAATTGAAAGGTTTTAAAAACAAAAGCATATAAAGTCAATGTTAAGCAGCAATAATATTCCATCATCTATATCCATGTGTGGTGTCTGAAGTCAGAAGTCTTGACGTTATTGGCATGAAAATTCAGTGTGATGTTCGCTAGAACTGACACATTTTTCAGTGCTTTGATTTCTTAAGACGCTGCAATAAATACTTCACTTCATCTGTTCTACTTACCATTTACACCATTTATAACCGACCGAGAAAGGAATACAACTCTCATGTACAGGTTGCCCCTGAACGCCTATTTTGAGGCTTCTCAACCGTTTACAGGAGAGACCATAGTAGCTCTTTAGTCACGATAGTGTGTCCAACTCCATTGATTCATTGGAGCATCGTTGCAATGTGGCTTGTGTTACACTGTTCTATCGCTACTACAACGCATATTGCTCGAGCAAAATAAGGGAACTTGTTTATGAAAATCATGTATTCCTACGTAACACTCGTCTTTCTCAGCCAGCAAATGCGTATGCGGTCGATTGAAATTGAAATTCAACTACTCTGATTCATTCGTACTCGCTACAGCATTGATTGCAATGAGTATGAGTACAACGTTGACATCAAACTCACAACATTCGAAATGTGTTTGATTCATACGCCTACTCATTCTGATTCATAAATTTAGAAAAATACTTATAATACTTATAAGTGATTCGAGTGGCTCGAATCATTAATCAAAATTTACAGCCTTTGTTATTGTTGCATATACAAACAAAGAAGAAAGGAACGGCAAAGACAACAAGCAAAGCATGCACACAATCTTCTTGCGAGTATAGTAGTGTTCGTACGCGAATCATACTTATTTTGTGCTTCGTGTAAATGTTAAGTAGAGACGAGTCGAAGTCAATAACATCATGCGTATTGTTAAGTATGAATACGACGAGTACTTCCAACTTTGAGTATGAGTAGTATGAGTATCATATTAAAATAAGTATGAATGCATATAAGTATCAGAAATAATAAGTATGACTCGAATCTACTCATCGTTTTGAATACTCGTTGCTGATCTCTGTTGGCCAGTATATCGCACACTGCATTACAAAGTTCATTTGTTAGAGGGACTATTCGTATTGGAACTCCCTTCCTGCAGAGATCTTTCCTATTACTTATGGTATAAAAATATTCAAACCTAGTGTCCATAAACACTGCTCCCTCTTTCTTCCTTCCTATAATATATTTTCCTAGTTCCAAACACAATGTCATCAATGCCATTCTCTGAGTGTTGGTCATATGAAAATAATGGCACTTGCCTTTATTCTTCCGATGGAAATATTAGAAGCTATAATCGAATTTTTGAAATTGTCTGCATTGTTGTTAAAATTGTAACAACTTCAAAAAAATACAAAGCTTAAGGAGGCTTTTAATGTACTAAAGTAAAGAATATGATGTAAATTTTTAATTGCTAAAAATCGTCAAAATAAAGGCATAAATCGTCATATCGTCAATATGATATTTTTGGAGTACAAAATCGTCAAAATGACGATAAATCGTCAAATCTGGCAGCTATGACTGACACAGAGTTTTTGCCAGAAATCTACTGAGAGGAAGTTGCCGAAGAAATATTTTTTCATATTTCGTTTTGTTGAAGATATCCGACCTGAAGTTTTGAAGTAAGGGGATATTGGTACAAAGAATCTGAATACCTTACCTAACAACCAATATATCCCTTTAAAAGCCCTGCTGAGCAAATACTCCGAAAGGAATCAAAATAAAGTTTCAATGGACTGCTTTTGGTACAAGCTTTGAACATCTATCGATCTTTCAGCACAGATTTATCAATTACAAGAATTACATCATCATCATCGTTCCCGTACATCTCACTTGTCACCTGTAGTCATAGCATTATTTAGAGTGTACATTATGCACGAAAAGGATTATCAAACTTCATACAACTCCGTTTGTCCTGTGTGAGCATGTGGTGCGGAGACTGTTTGTTGTTTATCCAAAGGGACACATGTGCTGAAATGGGTCTCTTGAATTTGTCTACAAATGAAATATCCACACACAGAATGCCACTTCCACTCACTACACAATTGTAACTCAACACTCCTGGTATTTTTCAACTTTACATTAATAAATGTTTTCTGTTCCGTAAGCTTTGGCATCCTTTTATAATGATGATACTGCTACTGCTACTGCTACTGCTCCTGCTACTGTTGTCCTGTGTCCTTTAGGATTATCAAATGAACTTTCCTGCAATTAAATGTTAAGCCAAAAATTGTTGTTTTTTTTTGTTTTTTATTTTACTTCAGCACTTTTTTCTCTTTCGCTTTATCATGGTGGGTTTGCCTGTGTGTGTCCTGGCAGCAATTAAGGTACGAAAGTAGTTTTGTGAAAAATTAAATGTGAAAAGTGACCATTTTCCATTTCATTTTTTGTTTTTTTGTTTTTTTTTCTGCTTTTTTAATTTCATTTTTTATTTTAATTCTATGAGGTTTTCCTGTTGAGGTTCAGTTTACTTTCTGGTTTTTTTTTCTGCTCATTATGTTGGTTTGTGTATGAGAGTTTCTACTGTGTTATCATTGCTGTTGTTGCTGTAAATAGTTGGGGTCCATTTTTATGGAATTGAGAATTTAATTAGTGCCTGGATTTAATTATGTCATCCGTAAGCGGATTTAATGTTCGCCTTTATTTGAATTTTTTTTCATTTTTGTTTTTGTTTTTTTTTTTATGTTTAATAATGTGTTGAAAAATATTTTCACAAATGTGTGGAGAATTAAGTGTGGGTTTTAATTGTTATAAATATTTCACATATTTTTTTAATTTTTTTGTGTTTTTTTTTGGTAGGAAGGGAAATGAAAAAACGTACAAGAATATGTACATATGAACCACGGGGACTATACAGTGCCCTACGGAAAGAGCTGCTTTTCATTTTCAATTCAATTGCTTTCCTATTTGATGGATAAGACTGACAAGAATCTCTGTCAGACATCGCAAGGTTTATTTCGAAGTCATATGCGTTATTGACGTAGTCGCCGCAGTCTAATAGGTAGTGTATTGGCTTATTAGACGTGAGGACCTGGTTCAAACACCAGCCCAGACATCTCGTACAAAACGAAATACGAAAAAATATTTCTCCGGCGACTTCGCGTCAGCACAAAAAAAAAACAAAAAAAACTCTAAGAACGAAATAAAAAATGGGCATGAAAAGTTTCTCAGAAAAATTTGTCATTCGTAGTCGACTTTAAACTGTAGGTCCCACCACTCATGTATAAAATTATGACACCCAACATAAGTGGCATCAGAAACTAGGTCGTAATCCTGACTGAAGGGTTTTAATTAACAACTATGTATCTACAGTGAGCGTCAAAAGAAACTGTACACTATGGATAAAATTCTAAAAATCACCAAAACTCAACTTTTACCACTTAAGGAGAGTGCACGAAAAAATTTGACGATATTTCTAAATATTTTGTAATTTTTTCTTTCGTTTTAAGTTTAAAAACTGACAACGAAGCAATTTTAAAAGAAAAAGAGAAAGATAATTTATTAATGTATATTTTTCTTTAATGTATAGTTTCTTTTAACGCTCACTATACATACATACATAATTGGTCATTACAACCCTTCAGTCCGGATTATTGACCTAGTTTCTCACACCACTTATGTTGTGTGTGTTAATTTTATACATAAGTGGCGGGACCTACAGTTTAAAGTCGACTCCGAACGACAGATTTTTTGAGAAACTTTTAATGGCAATTTATTTACTCTCAGAGTTTTTGCCAGAAATCTGCTGAGAGGAAATCGACGAAGAAATACTTTTTGTATTTTTGTTTTGATGTCTACTAGACTACGGCGA
The DNA here is from genome assembly GCA_927399465.1 of Sarcophaga caerulescens. NCBI lineage: Eukaryota > Metazoa > Arthropoda > Insecta > Diptera > Sarcophagidae > Sarcophaga > Sarcophaga caerulescens. The sequence continues at coordinate 17,292,581 of OV656872.1, forward strand.
CTTCTAACGCTCACTATATGTATGCCTTATTGACATATCCCGCTAAAAGTCTCAATGAATAACTTCTTAACAAAGTCTACAAGAGCTTACATTTTTTAAATAAAATTCTTCAGCAGCGTGAAAGATTCACAGTTTCATTCTGGTCATGAGTCTTATAGAAGCTAGAACTGGTAAAATTATGTACTTCACTTCAATCAGTACAAACTAATAAATACTTCATTTCGGTTTAACAACAATACGCTCGTTTTAGCTGTTACCACACGGTAAAATACTGTTCGTCGATACTATCCATCTAAACATCGTGATATCAGCGAATCGACCAAATATTAGTCTTTCATTCAAGAATCCCGTGTGGAATTTGAAATTTCTGAACATCAACAAACAAATTTTTTCTGATGATGGTTATCGTTACAAGAATATTTATCGCCACCATCAATTCGAACGCCGTAAAGTTCGATACCAGCTGAAATAATTTCCTTCGAAGTTATTGCTTTATCTCATGTATATTTCGCTCCTGATTTTAAAGATTAACTTGCTTATCGCTTAGGAATCGTCTATCAAAGAAACCGACGAATATTTGGCTTTTGTTGCTGAGGAAAGCTGATAACAAAGATTGCAAAACTATTCATCAGCAGAAACCTCATGATTCCAAAAGTCATAAATTTAGATTGTCGGGATTACCCTGTTTCCGCTTTCCCTGGTCCTGAAACCGTCTCACGCATCTGGTGCATTTACTCAGATTCTCAATGTCCATCCTCTATAGATCAGTGGGATCGTCGGCCTAGTAGAAGAGTCCTGAAGAGGTGATGATTAATTTACTTCATTTTTTCTGTGTGCTATGCAGCATTACGCAATTACCATGCTTGTGCTATCAATTCTAAGTGTATAGGCTCTCAATGGAATTATTCCCCGCATAAATAACTCAATCGGAAATATGATTTTAGTGCCATAATCAGCCTGACATTCGCGTTAAATTTTACTGGAATGAATGTATATTTCAGTATTCATATGATGTGAAAATAATACGGCTTTGTCTCGTTATGTCTCGTTGAGATCTTCCTAAAAGTGGATACCTTGTACCTTGACAGCCGTCTGACTATGAGAAAACTTGATAATACCTTTTCCAGAGAAATTGTCACCTCTAATTATCACCGCAGGTCATACGGTTGAAAGACTGCATGAAAAACTTAACATGGATATGGGAAATTTTAAATAGTGGGTCATGAAGTCACCGTATAATAGTAGAAACTTTGTTGATCTATTAGACGCGAGACCGTGATTCAAACCCCAGCCTAAATATCTCGAACAATATGAAAAAAAATATTTCTTAGGCCACTTTCTCTCAACAGATTTCTGGCAAAAACTCTGGAGAGTGAATAAAATTGCCATGAAAAGTTTCTCAGAAAAATCTATCCTTCGGAGTCGACTTTAAACTGTAGGTCCCACCACTAATGGGTAAAAATTAACACACACAACATGGGTGGTGTGAGAAACTAAGTTGTAATCCTGACTGTAGGGTTGCAACGATCAATAAAGTAAGTAAACAAAGGTCATCGAGCAGTGTGAGGCTACACTTGACTTATGGCAAACATACACAAAACTGGTGTAGTGTATAAGTAATAAAATGAAGTTCATTTTGGGAATTTAAATTTGAATTTAAATTTTTGAAAGATGGTTTTCTAAATGCCTAAATTAAAGAAATTGGCAAAATTTTCTATTGTTTAAAATTTTCAATTGAATTTGTGTGTGTCTGTATCAAATAGAATTTAAAACATTCACCCAAAATTTTTACTAAAAAACCAGAAAAATTCCCAAAAGTATTTAAATATTTTGCGTCTCTAACAAAATGATAAATTATCTCTGTGTTTTGTTCACTTTTTTCTTTTTTTTTCTCAGTTTTTTGGCGAAATATCAGGCATATTTTGTGGTGAAAAGCAAAAAACTACTAACAAAGTATACCTTCTGTAGACAAACGTCAAGTAACATATTTGAATAGGGAAAAAATGTTTTTCCATTTCCCTACACTCGACACAAATACGACACCAGATAGTGACGACAATGACAACATGCCAGCTAAGCAATCCGAGCAGTTTCATCTAAGGTTCCTGTATTAACAAAACGAAATCAGTTGGGAAGCCTGAAAGGAACCTGGTTAGAGAGACGTATAACCAAATAAGATTTTCAACAAACATTTTATACAAACGTTTTTGCCGGAGAGAGATTTATTGTTGCATTGGTTAACCAGGAAAATAAGAAAACGGAGACGCATAATCGCACACAGACATTCTTGGCATTTACATCGTTGTTGAAGGTGTTATAAATTGAAAATGAAAATACGTTTGGAAAAACCAAGTGGATGTTGAGAGAGAAACAAAAAAACAGATATTTTCACTTGATTTGCTACCACTTTTTTTTGCATTTTGGCTTGATACACACAAACAGCCAGACAGACCGAGCACATAATAAATGTTAAAATGAATTTAAAGTTTAATATGGCGTATGAGTGATATTAATTTTATTTTTTATTGTCATTTTCTTACTGTGTTTAATTTTATTTAACGGGGAAGGGGAAAATAGATTTCATATTTAATGGAAATATTCATATAATATGGAGCTACAAAGCTCTGAGGAGGAGACACTTTATAAACACGATTTCAGGTAGACAAAAGGCTTTAAAGTCTACATTTTTAAAAATTGAATTTTTTTAAGAATTTACTTGAGAAGTTACTTGGCGAAGCAGGACAATTTTTTCTAGATTTTCTTATTCATATAAAAGAGCTAAGAATAAAAAAAAATATTAGTTGAAAAAAATATCAGTGCTGTTTCGTCTTCTGTGGTGATGAGATGTGGAGACTATATTTTCTCCTTGGCTATGCTCTATTCGACTATATTATTATGGTTGCAGGAATGATGATACTTGCTGTTGTTATTATTGAGGATATTTACGAGTTGGGATTATTTGGCCGGAATTAAATACATATTTATGTTCAAAAAGTGTTGTGACGTTTAAATATTGTGTCAACAGTTTTCCAGTAACCCAAAGAATTTATCATAATGTGCTCCATCAAATGAATACAAAGGTTACCGCATATACTTTTTTCTTAAGCCTATGAACAAATAATTAATTAAAATAATGGTCATATTTTGATTCCTATACCTTCAAGTTAAAGTAAAGTTGGCAACAAAATAAAATCATCTTGATTTAACTTAAAACAGCATGTTATTTTTTAATCTCGAATTCTAATATATTTCTTCAAATGTACGTAACTTGCTTACAATCCTTTAATCAGGATTACAACCTAGTTTTTCCCACCACTCGTGTTGTGTGTGTTAATTTTATCCATGAGCGGCGTGATCAACAGTTTAAAGTCAACTCAGAACGTCATATTTCTTGAGAAACTTTTCATGGCAATTTTAGTGCTTCTCAGAGTTTCAGTCAAAACACTGCGGGAAAAAGTCAAAGGAGAATATATTTTTTATACTTGGTTTTGTTCGATGCCTGAGCTGGGGTTTGAACCATTAACGTGCGTGCAAGAAGACAGCACACTACCTATTACACTACAATGAATACAACTGTAATTAACACTTGGCTATATAGTTTAGAATTGCCCTTCAACTGTATCCACTTTCTTTAGACAATTTGTTTGCATGTTTGAAATTTGCCCGTTTTTTTTGACCCCAGAGAACTTTATTAGAAGCAAAATTTAGCCGAACTACTTCTTTTTGCAATTAACAGTAAAATTTAGATGCAAGCAAGAAGAATGACGATGCAATAATTTTGAGTGATATATTGAGTTCTCCAATAACATCCTATCGGCTTAAAATCCCCTTTAGGTACTAGACCAGATTTAAGATCATTATGCGACAGATTTGCCTTCTCTGACACGTAGATTATTTCTGTGGTTATCACAGCAGCAATTTGGTCTGAATCCAGGTTTGGCATTTTAAAGATAGGGTATAAGTAAAGTTTGAAGTCGCCGTAGTCTAGTAGGTAGTGTGTTGGCTTATTAGACTGAAGGCCCGAGTTCGAATCCCAGGTCAGACATCAAAACGAAAATATTTCGTCGGCGACTTCCTCTCAGCAGATTTCTGGCAAAAACTCTGAGAGTAAATAAAATTGCCATGAAAAGCTTCTCAAAAAACTGTCGTTCGGAGTCGACTTTAAACTGTAGGTCCCGCCACTCATGTATAAAATTAACGCACACAACATAAGTGGTGTGAGAAGCTAGGTCGTAATCCTGACTGAAGGGTTGTAATGACCAATTATGTATGTATATGTATGTGTTGTTTATTTTTCCTTATTTTGTATGGTCTCAGCAAGGGATTCATTTTTTGTTGATTTTTTATATGCGATTTTGTTTGAATTTTAAGGGTTAAATTTGAATTTATGCGCTTTTTTATTTAAATCCCTATTAGTGGATTTTGTATGAAGCTAGTGTATCGTTTTATGCGAATTTGAATTATGCGATTTTTTGCGAAACGAATTAATCGCACAAAACGAGGTTTGAGTGTAGTTGAAGTTATGGTCATATTTTGATTCCTATACCTTCAAGTTAAAGTAAAGTTGGCAACAAAATAAAATCATCTTGATTTAACTTAAAACAGCATGTTATTTTCTAATCTCGAATTCTAATATATTTCTTCAAATGTACGTGACATGCTTACAATCCTTTAGTCAGGATTACAACCTAGTTTTTCCCACCACTCGTGTTGTGTGTGTTAATTTTATCCATGAGCGGCGTGATCAACAGTTTAAAGTCAACTCAGAACGTCATATTTCTTGAGAAACTTTTCATGGCAATTTTAGTGCTTCTCAGAGTTTCAGTCAAAACACTGCGGGAAAAAGTCACCGGAGAATATATTTTTTATACTTGGTTTTGTTCGATGCCTGACCTGGGGTTTGAACCATTAACGTGCGTGCAAGAAGACAACACACTACCTATTACACTACAATTTATACAACTGTAATTAACACTTGGCTATATAGTTTAGAAGTGCCCATAAACGGTATCCACTTTGTTTAGGCAATTTGGTTGCATGTTTGAAATTTGCCCGTTTTTTTTGACGCCAGAGAACTTTATTAGAAGCAAAATTTAGCCCAACTACTTCTTTTTGCAATTAACAGTAAAATTTAGATGCAAACAAGAAGAATGACGATGCATTAATTGAGTGATTTATTGAGTTCTCCACAACAGCCTATCGGCTTAAAATCCCCTTTAGGTACTAGACCAGATTTAAGATCATTATGCGACAGATTGGCCTTCTCTGATACGTAGATTAGTTATGTGGTTATCACAGCAGCAATTTTGTCTGAAGTCAAGTTTCGCGTTTTAAAGATAGGTTATAAGTTAACACAATACATACATACATAATTGGTCACTACAACCCTTCAGTCAGGATTATTGACCTAGTTTCTCACACCACTTATGTTGTGTGTGTTAATTTTATACATAAGTGGCGGGACCTACAGTCGAGCCAACACACTACCTACTAGACTACGGCGACTTCACAATAGCCTGTCATAAATTATAGTAGGTAACATCCTATTAATCGTAATCACCTCCTTTATTTCTTAATTCTGTGAGATTTTCCTTTAGCTGGAATTATCGATGGTCTTCAAAACTATGGGTTCGATTAATACAACGCTGTAAGTTGCGCTTACTTTTAGCAGATTTTCCTTAGAACAACATTACGAATTAATATTTCTTCAGATTACGGAGACAACCGATTTGACAAATTGCGACTTGCGAAAACTTTTATACACTTTGGACAATACACATAATATATCCAAAACCGCCTGACTGCCCACAATAAATAAAATCAACAACGTACAGCACAGAAGAGCCAGGTGTTACTACCCCTTTAAAAAGATGACGATTAAATAATGAATATATGGTAACTCTATTATCCTAGGAAATGCTACATTAAATCTGATTGGTATAGTTCTACTCCATTCTACTCCCCTAGAAGCACTTAATTGTTGAAGCTGAAGAAGAAAACAAGAAACCGCTTTTAGCGTAGCGTATGCTACACCCTACCCTAATCATAAGACATTAGTTTGAGGACTGAAACCTCTTAATTTTATAAAATTCTAAAATCATGATTGCTTTGACCAGGTCAGACTAAGAAATTATTTTAATGACTGAAGCTTCTTATTGTTATAAAATTCTAAAACTAGGATTACTTTTGCCGGGTGATTATCCTAAAATCACCACTAGTGTTGCCGTATTTAGATTTTGATTGATTCAACAGTTTGGATATGGACACTATTCGAGAGAATACATATGGAAATCGTGTTCACAAAACCCTGGATGACCAATACTGTGTTAATTTTGTGTTACCCCGCTGCCCACCATAGTTAATCTAACCTACATTTCTTATTATTGCTACCAACTATACTCATTATTTCATATGCAAAAAAAAAACAATTTAAAAAAAAAACCGTATGCGCTCCGCCTGCATTCAAGCATATATCTTTTAATCCAAATTGCATTTGTCGATATGATTTGCAGCTTAAAATCACAGTTTTTTCTACATGCTTCAATTGAATATTTATTTGCAATATTTTTTTATTATTTTACACCTACGCCCCCTGGCCTTATGGTTATTGTACACATACATACATATGTAGTCATATACAATAATTGTATGAATTTAACAAAAAAATTTTAATTTTCTTTTCTGTTTTTTGTTGTTGAAATTAAATTTTTATCAGAGAGTCAAAATATTGTGAATGTGCGAATGAACAAATGCGTATACATTTAAATGTGAATGTAACAGTGTAAACAAACACAACAATAACAATAAAAACGAATTAAATCTACTTATAAATTACTACAACAACAACTACTACCACTACTACATATAATAACAAATAAGCGAAAAAAACCGAAAGCCAACTACATTCATACGCCATGTGGAAAATCAGTTGAAAAAGAGACAGAGAGAGAGAGAGAGAATTAAATGAAAATAAAATGCAATTTTTTGGTATAATGATTACAACAACCATAATGCACACTAACAAATGAAAGGCTGGCAAAAACAACAACAACAATAACAACTACTACGATGATAATAATATGAAGTACTGGGAGAAAGAACAAAACAAAACAACAAAAGCATATGAGATGATGCATTAAAATAATAATAACCGACCGAACAGCGAACATTGCAAGTGCATTTGTCTTATCACAACCAACACACAAGCACATGCATGAGCTCATGCATAAGCTCTCATGCATTTGTGTTCGTCTGTTCCCTTTCACATGCATTTTTAATATACACAGGATACAAGGGAAAAGCAAACAGTTTATGAGTTTTTTTTCTCCTCTTTTTTGTTTTGCTGTTTAAGTGTTAATATGTAAGTAGGTGAACGTATGTATGTGTGCATATGTATGTGTGTGCCTTCACGTGTTTATCGATAATACCGTTACATATAATGAGTTGCAATTACATTAACATTATGGCATGTAATTTTGCATGAACAATTCCATCCATACGCATGCAAAAACAAAAAAACAAAAAGAATGAGCATCAGTAAAATGCCTACAACTACTTATTATGTGGCAGCATGTGAGTACATGTGCGTGGGTAAGAGATTGTATGTGTTTATTTTTTAAAGGATAGAGACTATAAACGCGTTTGGCGTTAAAAAAAAATGAGGAGAGAAAAAAATCATACACAGCCAAGTGTTGAAAGCGAGCGAGTGTGTGTCCATATTTGATTTTATTTTTGTTGCACTTCTTGCTGTTGTTTGTTTGAGTTTCAAGCGATGCAAGATGAAAATAATTGCACGAATATGTTGCAACAACAACAACAACAACTACAATAATAATAACAACATTATTTTTCTAGGTAGTCGCAAAAATAACATTAACTGGCCTTGTTTATGACTGAACGAATACGCACTGTTGAAAAATGTTGCATAACATTAGGCTGGTATATGTTCTCCATGGGCTACGTTAGCAAGGATAATTTTGAAATCAAAAATTTTGAAATACAAATAAACTTGAAAAGAATTTTTAAGTTGAAGCAAAAAATTTCAAGCCAAGAAACTATGAACAAAGCCAAGAACTCGTTAATTTCATTACAGAACAAGTGGATAGTTATTGTAAAAGAAAACAAAAGAATTGAATTTGAATATAATCTCAATTCGAAGCCTATCTATATGCCTCTGTCACCCACATAGAACAAAATATCGATAATAATGAACTGCTAAATGCAAATTCGAACTTAAGTGCCAAACTTAAACACTCTCTACAGATGGGTTTTTGAGCTAGAATCGCTTCTACGACGAATTATAAGAAAGACAATTGATGGACAAACGATTGACAGACTAGTTTAGGCAACAAGACTTTCGTTGTTCATTAATAACCTGGCAATAATGAACGAACAATTAATGGAACGGGTTTCAACCTTGTATCTGACTTTCATGGACTTCAAAAAGGCATTTTATACCCTACAAGTAATATGAAATTTATCTCACTGTAAAAGAATACCAAGGAAGCACGTATGTAGTACTGCGGCCCTGTACAGTACTGCTGTATGGAGCATATCACACAATTATACTAAAAGCAGCACTAAAAATTCTAACGAAGGAGTTCACAAGGATGTCCTTCATTATCTCAACTGCTTAATATGGTAACTGCCAACATCAATGCACCAGTAGCAGCAACAGCAAAAGGCATTGTATGGCATGTGAATGCGAATATGATTGTTATTGCAGATACACAGAGCGCCATAAGTGAGTCAATACCCACTATAATTTTAAATTTTCTATTATAAAAAATATACTTGTAGCACAACAATAATTTTTGCGATTTTTTTGTTTTAACATTTTATAAGTAATAAATAAATGTTTTTAATTTATGGAAATTTATTCGACTATTCTCATTTACTTTTCTCGCTATCCTAAGAAAATGAATTATTTCAGCGGTTTTTACTCAGTTTTGACGCTCACTGTATATGATGAAATTCGCTTAAAATATTGAATATTAAAGCAGCGTATTCAACCTTAAAATTAACATATCCAAAGGCGATGTTTGTTAATAGGTAGGTAGCTAGATAGGTAGGTAGAGGTGGCTACTCACCCAAGAAGTTGAGATACATCTTCTTAGGGCATATAGAACCCATTGTGATACCACAATGTGCTATAATACAGCAAAAATGAACAATTTCGCATTCCTATAATAAGAAATCGAACATCTTGCATGCATATTGACTTCTGGAGGCTGTAAAGAGGTAATTCATAAGACATAATTCATATAATTAAAGGCAGACAATCCTAAATTTTAAATTCAAAATGTTTATCAAGGTACTCTATCTATTCCAATCAGTACCAAAAAAATTCATCAAAAACCATCGGTTTCCTTCAATTTGGAGCCACCGGTGTAAATTTAAACGCAGTTTTTTACAAGTTACGCCGTACAATTTTAATAGACTTCCTTAGCCACAATAGATATCCTGAATCTCATTAGAAGTCTCATTGCAATATCGAGTAGACACTGCTCTCGACAGTGCAAAATTCTTTCAGTATCATTGCGTGACCAGTATTCCATTCATGCCACTGTGCAGTCGCCCAGAGACGCCTACCAATCTTAGCCTTACAACAAAGATCTGGCCCTTATAGCAAAGATCAAGCGGAGAGTTATTAAGGTAAAAAGTAGCAGAATTTGTTGATATTCTTGATTGTATTGTCGTTGGCCACAAAAGGCAGTATATGAGATGGTTTTTAAGTGCATGCTTGAATCACAGAGCCTTTGAGTAGTAGATTAGCTGCTGCTACATAAATCCTATATTTTGCTTGCTTAAAACGACTATAATTATATCGTAGGCACAATAAAGGCTTTTCAAGTATTGGTTCCTCTACTATATTATTTGTGGAAATGTCTGATTTCAAGACACAATTCCGAATGACTGTGAAAAGTGGGATCACGAGCATATATGATATCGTTTAATGCTGAAAGAAAGTTACTATCCCTACTGCTACTGGGAATCTCATGTTTTGTAGCACAACCATAATTAGTAGATTTAAGAAACAGGAACTATTCTATGTAGAGCTTATGTAACCACTTTCACACGTGATTAATTGAAGTCGCCGTAATCTAGTAGGTAGTGTGTTGAGTTATTTGACGTGTGTCCACGGTTCAAACATCTCCAAATATTGCTTTATTATTCGACTTAACCTCAGCACTCATCTGACAAAATCTCTTTGAGTAAAATCAAATTGCCTTGAAAAGTTAAAAGTTAAGCTGTAGGTCCCGCCACTCATGTTGTCTAAGTCGTAATCTTGACTGAAGGGTTGAAATGATCAATTATGTATATATGTACAGTGAGCGTCAAAGTAAACTGTACATTAAAAAAAAATATACAATAATAAATTACCGTTATTTTTATTTTAAAATTGTTTCATTGCGAGTTTTTAAAATTGAAACAAAAAAATGTCGAAATATTGTCAAATTTTTTCGGGCACTCTCCTTAAGTGGTAAAAGTTGAGTTTAGTGATTGTTAGAATTTTTTTCTTAGTGTACAGTTTTTTAGGACGCTCACTGTATGTATGAATCAATCACTTATAATATTTTCAAAAAGGATTACTGAGTACAAATTGTCTCACCTAACGGGCATTTATTAATCTCCAAATTAAAGGTACTCTGGCCATAACAAAAGTTAATGATTTCCTTTCAATTTTACGATTTAATTGATACGTGTTGTTTCAAAAATAGATACGATATAACGCAGTCTTTCATATACATATGTATGTACTACCTTACTATAGTCAGAGTCTACATACCGGTGGAGATAAATGAGCAACAAAACAACAAAAACTCAGCGTACAAATGGATTTTCATTTGCGGTTATTTTGGCATAAAAATACTCACAAGCAATTAATTTTACATTAATTTGTTTTAATAGGTTTATAAATACATTAAACAGTTATAAATTTTAACAGTAACAACAATAACAAACAAACATAAATAATTAATAAAAAAAAATAAAAAAAAAGAAAGGAGTAGAGAAGCAACAAAATCTATTAAATTGACCATAGATTTGCAGCCATACAAGGCAAATACGAGCATCGCAGTATTTATCTTGTGTTCTAATAATATACGCTCTTAGAAGATGCCATAAATCTGTATTTGGAAAACCATTAAATATTATTGTTAAACGCTTTTTAAATCGCACAAACACACACACACACACACGCACACACCAACAAATTATGGTTCAGAAAATAATTTCTATTTTTTTTTTCTTTCTCTTCCTATAAAGCATTCTTCACTGGGGGTATACTTATTTGTTAAGGGATTTAAATTTTAAATAAAATATACGAGAAGCAAAGGAGCTCCTTCTACTCCTTCAAACACAATAGGTATCCATGAAATGATAACCATGAACCCGGGGGCCAATAACAGCAATAGAAATAGCTGAAGCAAAAGCATGAGCAACAATAACAATATTATTGTTGTTATTGTACGTTTGATGCTCTATCAATATTAAAAGAAGAAGCAACAAAAATAATATTTATTTACTCAAATCCTAATGCATATAACGGTAGTAGTAGCGCTCTACTAAGTATTAAAACAAGTTACAAGCAAATCTACCAACAAAAACGGACAGTGCATTTATATGTCCTACTGAAAGTCTTTTTGTGTGTGTGTGTGTAAAAATGGTTTTCAACCATAATTTTCTTTAGCACACACACAAACCCGTTACCGTTTAAAATCCTTTTCCTGTTCGCTTCGATTCGCTTTCATTTTTAAGTCTTTTTAATGGCCAATAATAGAAAAATGTTGTCACTTTAGATCTTCCTTTTTCTGCTTCTGCTTCCGTGCAATATTTACGTGTGCTAGTATTGGTATTTACTTGTGTGTATGTGTGTATTATTCTCAATATTTATCAAATTGTTAAAGATAATCCCGTGCAAATGCTAAAATACTATCATAAAGGGGTTTCATTGCTTTCCCTCGGTATGCAAGTATGTACGTTTAAAAGTTTTTTCTCCTTTTAAACCGTTTTCTTGTTTATTTATTTGTTCGTTTGTGTGCATTTTTTATTCAATTTGCTTAAGGATTTTCTTTTATTGCAAAAAGCAACAAGAAAAAGCAAAAACTTTTAATACTTTTTAACTCCTTATTTTACGCCTTGTGGGTGGCGTGTGAATTCTGTTGAATTGTGAAAAATTGTTTGGCTGTTCCAGAGCTTTATTGAACGATTTAAATTTATTTCCAGAACTTATTGAATTTTAGGTGAAATAGGTAAGACTTCTAGTCTTACGAATTGCGGAAATAAAAACAGAGACAACACTTTGTCTCAATATACGAGTATTTTGCATAAATTTTAGTTTTTAATGAAAATACTGGGAGCGGAGCTCGAAGCATAATCATACTGCAACAGCAGGCTAAATTTTGAAGAAGCATATTTTTTTAGGTACATAATACATAATTTGGTCATTACAATCCTTAAGTCAGGATTACGACCGTTAATTTTATACATGAGTAGAGCGACCTACAGTTAGGTAGGTAGGTAGAGGTGGCTGCCCATCCTAGAAAAGAAATTTTAGACGGACTCACTTAGGCCGCAATGGGCCCATTGTGCTACCACAGTTATTCACTATCCCCTAGTCTCGAAACCACTCGGAGCTCCTGATGAAGCGATTCAGGCTGCCAATGTCAATCCTTGACAGTTCCTCCATATCATCCATGTAGTAAGTACCCAAGTACTTTCTTCTCCTTTGGCAAAGAGCCGGGCATGTACCCAGCAGGTAAGTGACTGTCTCCTCTTCTTCCTCATCTCTGCAGAAGTCGTTAGCAAGGTGTCCAAGACCAAGGCGCCTCGCATGCGTACACATAATGCAATGCCCCGTAATGACACCGACAACTACACTGAGCGCGCCTCTTTGGAGTTTGAGTAGACTTAATGTGCGCCCATCATCCAGCCTTGGCCAGATTTAACTAGCCGTTCTACCCGTGTTCGAGGCCGCCCACCTGTCGTTGACGGAATCGACGATCGCATTATCAATTATGAGCTTTCAGGTCCTCATAGGGATGCCCAAATTCGAGAACTCATCGGAGAGTTCGATGGTCGTGCCCCGCCTGGCAAGTTCATCAGCTTTGCAGTTACCAGGAATACCACTGTGGCCCGGTACCCATACGATATGGATATCATATTGTTCCGCTATTTTGTCGAGATATCTGCGACAGCCGTACACCGTCTTGGAGTTCATTACGTTAGAACTTAGAGCCTTGATAGCCGCCTGGCTATCCGAAAGTGTTGTCACGTTCCGCTTGGAGACCCTTCCGTCCCCAATAATTCTCGCCGCAGCCTGTATTGCCACCACCTCCGCCTGAAAGACACTACAGTGGTCTGGCAGTCTTATAGACTGGGCTATTCCAGCCGATTCCGAAAAAATTCCACTGCCAACAGCTCCATTCAGCTTCGAACCGTCAGTGTAGATTTGTACGGAGCCCCTTAACAGGTGGGTCACATCACCCTTCCAGACCCCGTTGTCCGGAACCGATGTCTTGAACCTCCTCGTGAAGTCGTACCGCTATGTCATGTAGTCACTACTTTCGACATCTCCAACTTCCCTCTGGATTTTTGCGTGGCCGATGTTCGAGTCATGCCACTGTCCAGTCGCCCAGAGACGTTTACTTATTTTAGCAGCCACTCCCCTACAGAAAAGGTCAAGTGGAAAGAGGCCCAAAATTATCTCCAGTGCCGACGTAGGTGTAGTGCGCAAGGCACCACTAATGATAATACAGGCTGTATTATTTTCGAGACCTACAGTTTAAACGAACGACAGATTTTTGAGAAACTTTTCATGGCAATTTGATTTATTCGCAGAGTTTTTGCTAGAAATCTGCTGAGAGGAAGTCGTCGAAGAAACATTTTTTCCATATTTTCGTCTGACCTGGGGTTTGAACCGTGGCCTTACGTCTAATAAGCCGACACACTGCCTACTAGACTATGGCGACTTTTTTATGTGTCATTCAAAAAGTTCTTCTGAATTAATTTTAAACACAATTATCGCAAGCAATGGATATATTCCTTCAGTTCTTTTAAGAAGCATTAGTATGTCGCAAAGCATTTCCCTCCGATTTCTAGTTCATAGAGTATACTGTACATAATCCATTGCACCTTGAGACTTAACGATTCAGTTCTAACGCCAAAATCCCTGCTCTCTCCTGGTAATATGTCCAACCCAGAAATCCGTTTTGCTAGTGATATAGGGCCAGAATATATTGTATACGGCTATGCGACAGGCTTTGTTAAAAAATCGTATGCCTGTCCTATTGCTCCATGGAATTATTTATTGAAAATATTGAAATAGGTAAGACTAGGAATACGAATTGTGAAGCTTAAATTAGCACTTCGAATTCTCCTGCCTATACTTGAGAGTAGTAACAAAACTTTATACTTTAGAATTCTTCTATTTAAAGTAACAGAAAGTTCAGAAAGTAATATATTATCATAATAAAGCTTCTCAAGTCTATTGTTCGAAGTCGAAATTAAACTGTAAATCCCATCAACCAGTAATAAAAATATCACATGGAAATTCGTTGTTGAAGAAGCTGACTAAAGGCTTATAATGACCAATAACACAGCCCTGCATGGGTTTTGCAAATAAGATGGCTTCAGGTGTTTCCGAAGGAATTTTGCGCGCTGAACACGAACACGAAAAACTTTCCATCACGTCAGGTTTTCGAGAAAAAGGGGGTTGATGTCCATAAAAATTGCGTTTTTGGCCATTTTTGAAAAATTGTAGAGCTAAACACTGACGTGCTAGAACCATCGCTATTGTCAGAAATTGACAATTGATTTTTGCTCTTTAAAATGAGCTTAAAGCCAAATTGATTGCTTGCACCCTTAAAGTAGGGTGGGTGGGTTTATGTCAAGGGGTGCAAGAGAAAAAGAAACACGTTACGGAGATCCTTAAAAATTAATCAGATTTATTTGAAAATTGTTACTGAGGGGTTTTTGGGGTCGCTGATTACAGGTCTTCATTCAGATTTTAAAAATTCAAAATGGCGGATCCAATATGGCGGTCGTATGGCGAATGGCGGTTTTCAAGTAAATCCGATTAATTTTTATAAACCTCGACTACCATATTGGATCCGCCATTTTGAATTTTTTAAATCTGAACTGTAATCAGCGACTCCAAAAACCCCTGAGTAACAATTTTCAAGTAAATCTGATTAATTTTTAAGGATTCGTGTTCAGCGCGCAAAATGGCTTCGGAAACACCTGGAGCCATCTTATTTGCACAAAAAAAGTCCAAATTTGCAGGGCTGTGTAATCTGTGTGTGTATATATGTGACTTTGGGACGATAAATAATTAATTTCTTCAAACATTAGACTTTCGTAAGGGCTGCCTGACCACCGCAGTGTTTTCTTGCAGAGCTCATAGCCATATTGACAGCGGCGCAATGCTTATTGAATAATGAGATTTTTACTGAAAATTTATTCATTTATTTGGACAGTTAGGCTGCGTTCAAGACCTTCACGAATTGCATTTTGATGCCTATTCACGTCTATGAATGTCAAGAATTCCGAACACTCAAAACCATCTCTTATATGGGTGCCGGGACATAGAGCTATTGTCGGATTTTTCATTTTCTAATAATCTCGCCGGGGTTGAGGTAGAGTTCACAATTTCCAACATATTACATGGCATAGGTAATCCGAATAACTCAGTTAAACTGGGTATTCACCGTTTGTGGACATGGTAGTGTAATAAGTAGTGTATTGGCTTTTAGATGTGAGGCGACGATTCACCCCAAGGTCAGACATCTGCAGAGAAACGAAATATGAAAAAATATTTCTTTGGCGACTGCCTCAGCAGATATCTAGCAAAAACTCTGTGAATAAATAGAAAATTGCCACGAAAAGCTTCTCAAAACTCAATCGTTCGGGGTCAACTTTAAACTTTAGTTCCTGCCACTCATGCATAAAATTAACACACACAACATAAGTGGTGTTGAGAAGCTAGGTCGTAATCCTGACTGAAGGGTTGTAATGACCAATTATGCGTATGTATTCTTCGATTGTTGGCAGCTTCAAGGCACTTGTGATATTGGTAGTCTCTGCTAAACTGTTAGGAATGGGAAAAGGATTGATTGTTTCTTTTCTTAAATCACATGGCCATCCATTTCGATTTTCACAGAACACTGCCCTGTCTAAACTTGTGCAAAAGCCGTGGATCTAAGACAAAAAAGAAACCATATATCATCTCATGTGGCAGTGCTAGCTAGCCTTTTGCTAAAAAGAAGCAAAGCCTCTTCACATCTCATTTTTTTTATCATCTTTGAATAAATTTCCAATAGAGTCGGAATGGTTTCCTGTAGGACCATTTCATACCCGAGTTAAATAATGATTTCTGCTATAACAATGGGCCGTACCTCTTCTGATCTAAGTAATCAGTGGCCAAGTGACCTAACCTAAGCCTGCAAAGTTTCGACAAAACAACGATAATAAGCAAAGATGTTAGCGTATTGTAACATATAAAAGAAGAAAAACTTACGATGCTATGCAGTAGTAGTTTCAAAATTCCTTCATTTAAATTTTGTGCTATATTGAGCCAAAAACCGTATCAGACTTTTAAACTGCAATTGTGAATAGAAAGTAAACACAGAATGAAAGTATCACTTACCTTAAGTAACCGAATTATTTACAATTCATTCTCCATTCATTGTAATTTAACACACAGTCTGGCTGTCTATCTAAAATTATAAAAAAACAAAAATTATACGGTTGTGCACGTATACATGTACGTACAAATCGACCAAAAAGGATTATCAACTAAGCATACAGCACGAAAGTATGAAATAAAAACTCTGACACATGTTAACAATTTGAATTGGATTTACAGAGAATATTGCAATATTTTTTAAGAAAACAAAAACATTATTAAAGTTAAGAGATACGTCTCAAGAAAACAGTTGCTTAAAGGAATGTAATCCTTAGAAAAACACGAAAGAAACTAACACAGAACGTCAGGAAATAAATTTGTTTCAACATACTCTTCTCTTCATGCCATTCCATTGTACGAATGTGTGTAAACCTGTGACTGTTTTTTGTACGTATGTCTTTATTTCAACAACAATAAAAATACAACAACAACGTATACAAATAAAATATCATTACACATGTTTTATTATGATAAATTTAATTAAAAATCTTTGTGCCACATCATATGGAGCAGAAAGAAACAAAAAAGACGCACTCTACAGAAGGGGAAACGGAAATGACTGCTACTGCTGAAACTTCTTAAAAGTCTTCGTACACCTCAATACAAAGACAAAAACAAAAAGAAGCAATCTGCAATGTATTTTAGGTTTAAGTTTATTTTTTAATGGAAAATTATGCTCACATTTTAAACGTAAATGTATTACGTTTATTAACATGGAATGTGTTCCTTATAACAGAAGTCTTCAGACAATATCCCCTATATTGAAAGCCCTTGAATTTGAAATTGTTTCACATATTTTACTTTAACAAAAAGTTCCATAAAAAGTTCGTGTAAAAAAGTTTTGGTGATATGATGTAGTGCAGGAATTAAAGGTATTGTAGTCCTGCTACCCTTGTCGAAGCACGTGATTAGCTAGAAGAAACTTAGTTAATGAAACTAAATCAAGATAATGAAACAATAAATTGTTATGCTTTGTAACAGCACTTTAATCCATTCTTTAATTCCAAAATAATAGTAAGAAAATACTCCTTCTTCACCAATAGATCAATTCAACTGATCCATTCCCTCTATATTAAGCAGTTGTAGTAAAGGCTGTCGAATATATTACTTAACGACATCCAATCCTTGGGTTCTGTTGTCAAATCTAGAGCCAAAGCCTAGAGTCATTTTTCAATACCAATTGTCCCACAACTATGGCCTTCACAACTATCTGAAAAGGAATTGAGACGCCGTGATCGCAAATAGACAAAACTGCATGTATTGTGTGTATAGAGGACTTGGATATCAGGAACTCCTGCAGGCTTCCAGATCACTGTAGTATCTTCCATGACGGAAATCAAAGCGTTCCTCATGGTGATTAAATCATGGCTCGATAACGAAACATTTCCTGAGTATACTCTGTGAAGTCGCCGTAGTCTAGTAGGTAATGTGTTGCCTTCTTATACGCGAAGCCAGGGTTCAAACCCCCAGTCAGACATCAAAAACGAAATATAAAAGAATATGAATATTTCTTCGACGACTTCCTCTCAGCAGATTTCTGGCAAAAATTCTGAGTGTAAATAAAATTGCCATGAAAAGTTTCTGAAAAATCTGTCGTTTGGAGTCGACTTTAAACTGTAGATACCGCCACTCATGTATCAAATTAACACACACAACATGAGTGGTGTTGATAAGCTAGGCCGTAATCCTGACTGAAGGGTTGTAATGGCCAATTATGTATGTATGTATGTATACTCTGTTATATTCGGATATTCAAGCTGATCTAAAATCGCTTGTCCATGAATGTCCCCTATTTCTCTGGGAAATGAAGAATTTTTCTAAGATCTCCTTATGTGAGTCTCTGGGCGAGGATCATACCCAGAAATTGTGTTATAGACGCACTAGCTTGAACGGATACCACATATTCGCAAAACACCTTATGTGATATGCGCGCAGGAGTCGTCTCAATTAGGTTATGCTTCCGGTTTAGAAAAGTGAACCTATTAGACCGCTAGGTTGCGCTTGCTTAACCTTAATTAAAGAAGGACAGAACAGTTCGTTTTTCTTTCCTGACTTGACATTTATTATGTGATTTCTATCATTACGGTATATTGCCTAATCGGTACGCATGTTTATTTACCGGGCGCCCCATAACCCATACATACATACATAGTTGGTCATTACAACCCTTCAGTCAGGATTACGACCTAGCTTCTCACACCACTTATGTTGTGTGCGTTAATTTTATACATGAGTGGCGGGACCTACAGTTTAAAGTCGACTCCAAACGACAGTTTTTTGAGAAGCTTTTCATGGCAATTTTATTTACTCTCAGAGTTTTTGCCAGAAATCTGCTGAGAGGAAGTCGCCGAAGAAATATTTTCATATTTTCGTTTTGATGTCTGACCTGGGATTCGAAGTCGGGCCTTCAGTCTAATAAGCCAACACACTGAAAAATTAATGCAGGGAGAACGCAAGTAATGAGAGCAAATAGTGATATACCCAGGACTGCCTACTAGACTACGGCGACTTCACAGAGTACCATAACCCATATTCTAAAGAAATAACAAATACTGAGGAGGAGCTGGAAATAGATTGCCGTTTAACATTTCTCTGCGAACCCCGTTCTCGACATCCCTCACAGGACTGTATAAATTTAGCATAAGGAACATTGCCTGGCACATACCTAAATGAGTCTATCTGACTAACTTTTCCTAATGGTGCGCATTTTATAATTTATTGTAATGGGGTAACACAACGAACCTAATATATTGGCCTTAGCGAATACCTAACGTGTTTTTATACGTGGTGATGCTACCTAACAACATATCCATAAAATCTCTCCCTATTAAAGAATTATTGGGACCATCGGTTTGTGCATATTTTTATTGAGCGGATTTGTTCACCAACAAAAGTGTTCTCCATTGACTTAGACTAGACTTAATTGGATGTATAAGCAGTTGCTCTAAAGCCTATTTTGGACAGCCCAATATCAATATCAATATGGTTTCAATTTAGAGTATAAATACACGTTAACAGCTTTTAGTATACGATTGTCTGAAAATCCTACTAAACAGAAAGCAAACCTTTAGAGGTTACCGATCCTGGCTTGCTTTTATTTTTGCTTTTGCGGAGTCTAGAAGTTCCATGCTTTTCTTTAAAATTGCAATGATTTTTGTTGAACTAATACATACTAAATTTTTAATATATGTGACGACCTAATCGGTATCGGATCAATACACTTCCATAATCCATTCTTAGTTCTGCAAATACAGGCACCAAAATATTCAAAATTTCGAAATATAATGCTCACTACCTACCAGAGAAATTTAATTAATTAAATCGAATTGAAAACACAATGTTAAGAAAAACATAAAAGAATGACGTATTGAAAAGAAATCTTAAACTTGCACTACCCTGTACTTACAATATCATAGGAATTAAAATTTTAAAGAAAACTTAAATGAAAATACTTTTCGGCAAAAAAAAACTTCCAAAAATTTCGGGTGCAAATAAAACCCAAAAGAAAAGAAAAAAAATGTACAAAAGTAAGACTCTTTCAGACTCTATAAGAAGAAGATTTTCTTCTTAAAGAAAACAAATGGACAGACAGAGAGACAGACGAAAGGACAGACAAACAACAAGAGAAAACGTAACAATTAAAATATGCACAACACGAGTAAATACGGAGTTTTTTTATTTTTTTTTTTTTTCTTGTTCTGCTACTTCTGCTTCTATAACTTACTCAAGTAGTAAATATCCTTAAGGACTTTAACAGCAACAACAACAATAATCACAACAGCAGCAACAACTGTTTGCAAATGTCTTAAAATGTATTTAAAAGTGAAGAAAAAAGGAATGAAATGAAATTTCACTGACTCTCTTACACGAGTAGCCATATCAAGTCAACATCTTCCAGTGGAAAGAAGAGTTTTACGTTTAAGAACGAGGAAACGATTGTCGAATGCGTTACGTTACGTTGAAACAGGAAAAGGAAGTGATGAGGTAAAATGTTTGCAAATGTAGTCTATCGAGTAGAAAATAGAAATGATGGCAAGTACTACTAGTAGACAATCAACGAATTAATACCGTTTCGAAAGTTGAAAAGTAACCGTGTAAACGAATTTAAATCACCGGCTTTTCAGGGGAACGGAGTCAACCAAAATTTTAGGATCATAAACTCTACCTGCATGGATTATTTTGTACATCTTTCAACACGAAATTTAAATGGCCTCATGGCAGTCAGGAATGTACCGCAGTCTACTTAGATCGATTTTCAAACACCTGCTACCTTATGGCTACGCTAACACCAGAGATGCTGTTGTTGCTGGCGTGTTTTTAAAGTCAAATCTAAACGATTTATCTCAGAAGCTTTTTCATAGCAATTAGCAAAGGCTTGTCGAAAGAAATTTATTCGATATTCGAACTGTTGTTTGAACTCTCACCATCAAAAGCACTAAACCAACGTACTTATTTAATTGGTCATTACAACCCTTTAAGTTAGACCACCCATGTTGTAATTATTTTATCCATGAGTGGTTGTAACCACAGTATAAAGTCGACTCCTAAGGATAAATTTTTTTAAAATTTTTTCGTGAATATTTTTTTACGCGGAGAGTTTTTGCCAGAAAACTTTTCGTCTTGTTCAGGAGTTTGAACATAGTCATCACATCTAATAAGCCAACATACTGCCTACTAGACTATGGCGACATGAACACCCATACATACATACATACTTACATACATAATTATTCATTACAACCCTTCAGTCAGTATCACGACCTATCTTATGACTCCATTTATGGTGTGTGTTTTAATTTTATACATGAGTGGTTGGACCTACTGTTTAAAATCGACTCCGAACGACAGATTTTTGAGACACTTTTTCATGGCAATTTTTTAACGCCCAGAGTTTTTTGCCAGAAATCCACCGAGAGGAAGCCGCCGAAAAAATATTTGTTCATATTTCGTTTAATTAGCGATGTCTGACCTGGGGTTTGAACCGAGGCTTCACGTCTAATAAGCCAACACACTGCCTATTAGACCACGGCGATTACAACTTTGCCTCACATCACCAATACTGTTTACTTTAATTAAATCCAATCTGAGTGGTAGAACCCACAGTTTTTAAGGTCGAGTCCGATAATCTGTAAAACTTTTATTTGGCAATTAGTTTGTTGTAAAGCCTTTGACAGAATGCTGCTGAGAAGGGGTTGCCGAAAAAAAATTCTTAGTTAAAACGTAGAATATGAAGGTGGATCACCATGCCATCAAAAGAAAGTACGATACTATCTATAAGGAGGACTTTGGAGAAAAATCTTTAAAATCGAATAAAACCAGACTGACAAAAAACAGCTGGAGATACACGATATTTTAGGAGATAGAAAACCTTATAGAGTAGACGACAAACTTAATTTGTATTAGCAGTCTTAATACTTTCACGCCGCCGCTTTAATTCATGCTTGTCGCCTACTGGCGGTTGCGTTTAATGCTTTTCGCTCTATCGTGACGTGACTCTCAAGTATTTTTTTTTACGGCAGTGTTTTCGAAGTGTTAAAGATCTAAATATTTTGGTATTACGTATCGTCTAATAGTCTGATCAATTACGTACCGCCGGTGGTACACGCCGCCCGATGAGACAGTTTAATGCGGTCCACCTGCGGTACACGCCGGCGTGAACGTGGTATTTCAGTATGGAAATACCGTCGCCTTGCGGAAAGTCGCCGTAGTCTAGTAGGTAGTGTGTTGGCTTATTAGACGTAAAGCCAGGGTTCGAGCTCCAGGCCAGACATCAAAAAAAATACAAAAAGTATTGCTTCGGCGACTTCCTCTCATCAGATTTCTGGCAAAAACTCTGAGAGTAAATAAAATTGCCATGAAAAGTTTCTCAAAAAAATCCATCGTTCGGAGTCGACTTTAAACTGTATGTCCCGCCACTTATGTATAAAATTAACGCACTCAACATGAGTGGTGTAAGCAACTAGGTCAATAATCCTGACTGAAGGGTTGTAATGACCAATTATGTTATGTAATACCGTCGCCTTATAAGTAAATGCTTTAAGCTTTTCATGTTAATAATGATATTGCCCCAACTGTATAGCTGCTGACCGTACTCTAGCCTTTTTTTCCACTTGATCCTGTAATAAATACCAAAAAAAAATTAGTTGACAAGCTAAGGCCTGTTTACTAAATGCAGAAACCGTCGTCTGTCATGATAGAATCTTAAGTGCATTTGGAAGTTTTTACAGCAAATTGACGCTATCGTCTGTCTATAGTATTACAAGGTAGTCAAAAAAATAAGAGTGACAGACTGCGAAAGATAGCGATGGTTTCGATGCTTTAAAGAGGATTCATGGAAAAAAATTTTTACCCAATCGCATACTTTTTAGTTTTAGTTTTAATATTCCTTAGAGACCCCATCCGTTCATAGCCGATTGGTCAATGGGTCGCACAATTGATTACAGAGAGAATTTGTTCACCAGTGCTACTAATCCTATTCCTCCTCAAAAGGAGCCTGTTCTCGGTCTTGCATTGTGAACAGCTGCACATCTAACGTCCATATAGTCTTCTGCCCTTTTAGACAGTACCAGAGCGCAGTTTTCTACTTCTAACGAAAGACTCTCCTTAAATTTATCCTCCCTCCTTAAATGTCCTTCCTATATGGAAATGGAATAAATAAAATAAATTTTATAAAATTGTTACAAAACGCTTTAGCAGTCGCCTATTAAGCCTGTAAACTGCATATCGAAAAAGTTGTTGAGTGGCATGATTGTTGCACGTATTTAAAGCAGGCAATACGGAAGTACTAAATATAACTGTATTTATTTACTTAAAGTACACACTCATATACTCTAAAGTTCAGTACAGTGAGCGTCAAAAGAAATTGTACACTAAGGATAAAATTCTAACGATTACCATACTCAAATTTTAGCACTTAAGGAGAGTGCCCGAAAAAATTTGTGAAAATTTCGAAATTTTTTGTAATTTTTTTTTGTAATTTTTTGTTTCAAATTTATAATGAAACAATTTTAAAATAAAGATAACGGTAATTTATGAATGTATATTTTTTTAATATACAGTATCTTTTGACGCTCACTGTACATACGTAGATTTTATATGATGAGTATCGTATTAAATGTATTCAAATAATTCACTTTAAATATTACAATGCCATGGAGGGTATTTGCGTATTTTTTGAAGGTAGAAGAACTGAAATTCGTTAGAGAACATGAATTGGTTCAATTGATGGTTATTCTAGCAACTAATTTGTACAAAATAGGGAACGAATTTGTATTACAAAATTAGAGGAGTTATTAAGTGTATTCGTAAATATTTATCCCGAATTTTTTTAAAATTATTCGTACCAAAATATGTTTCTCTTTACGTTCTATATTAGTCTAGCGCTACTGGCACCTCTAGTGTTACGTGAATCTGTTTTTACCGTTGGTAAGTATCTTTCCTTTTCTGTAAACATTTAAGCTACCTTTAGCTGTACCCCTGGATTAAACAGTCACTTTAAAAGTTAAATGCATTAAGCACAACTGATGGCAAAAGTAGCGTTTAAAATCCATTTACAAACGCTACACTGTGCTACACATTACAACGAACGGTGTTCGTCACAACAATTTGTTTTTTTATTTAAAATTCAGAGTTTTTCTTAAGAAGGTTTTCTTTTGTAAGACTTTCTTCTTCATTCTATTTGATTTTCCTTTTTGGTTTTTTTTTCTGTTCATTTCTTTTATTTAATTTTTGTGCTTTTGTGCATTTTTAAATGTTTGTTGATTTAGCGGAATGTAAATTTGGGAATTTTTTTTCGTTTCTTTTTTCATTCACTTCTTCTTTAGACAGGGTTTATGTTGAGAGAGGTAGGGTAGGTAGTATTTAAGTAGAATTCGTTTTAAATGGATTAAGTTATCAGTGGTTTAAGGCACGATTTAAGACATTTTAAAGGAAGTAATTGAAGGGAAGGGAAGTCGCATTATTTAAGATTTTCTAAGGCAAGCAATGCAAGGAAGCAAAGACACAATATTTTTGTATGAGAAGTTCAGGTTAAATTAATTGGTAGCAGGACTAGATAGACGGGATGGAAATCCGAACCGTTTCAAGTGGTGTAGCAAGAAGTAGCACAGAGAACTACTTTTAAAAAAGCTTTTATTGCCTACACAGGATTTATAAAGGATTTACCAACGAATATTTGTTGTTAAATTGTTCCTGCCAATACAAATCATTACGCTACCTTGCCTTTCTCATTCCTCAAGGATTTCTTTGGTTTCTATTAACAATCTTGCCTACAGTATCGGTATATATTATTCACTTAGTGGTTTCAAAATCCTCAAGCTGACAAGCAAGATGCACTTCATCTGAACTTACTTACATGCATACATACATACATAATTGCCCATTACAACCCTTTAATCAAGATCACGACCTAGTTTCTCATACCACTTATGTTGTTAATTTTTTTTTTATATATGTTTAAAATCGACTCCGAACGACAGATTTTTGAGAAACTTTTCATAGCAACTTTATTTTATTCTCAGAGTTTTCGCCAGAAATCTGCTGAGAGGAAGTCGCCGAAGAAATATTTTTTCATATTTCGTTTGTAACGACACGTTTCCGCTCGGGTGCTGGGGTAGTTCAGCGGCGTCCAGTGGTTACATAAAGAAAAGACATTTCCTTGTAGATTCTAAGCTATTTATTTACAATAACTTAAAATACCTTACTTACTACACTACGTTAGGGCTACATGGAAAGAAAAATTAAGTTTAATATTAGTTAATAAGCCCTAGGCCGGCCAAATAACGGTTCGTCAAGTAGCAGTGTCAGTCATGTCAAGTAACTATCGTTTGTCGAGTAACAGCGCCGAAGAGTGAAGGGGGGTTGAGTCAGAACATCAGTCAAGCAGTATACGCTCCGGATGGCTGTGGTTCTGCTGGTCCTTGCTATTAATCAAGGGGGGTTGAGTCAGAACGACAGTCAAACGGCATGCGCTCGAGATGACCGTGGTTTCTACTGGTCCTTGCTATTGCCCCGGCACTGTCAGTCAAATCAACCAAAGGGGAATGTCAGAAGAACAATCAAATGGCCTACGCACAGAATGATTGTGGTTCTGAAACCTCTGGTGTCTGTCCAGTCACAGGTTCGTCAAATTATCGTGTTAGTTGAGTCAACCAAAGGGGAGTGTCAGAAGAACAATCAAATGGCCTACGCACAGAATGATTGTGGTTCTGAAACCTCTGGTGTCTGTCCAGTCGCAGGTTCGTCAAATTATCGTATTAGTTGAGTCAACCAAAGGGGAGTGTCAGAAGAACAATCAAATGGCCTACGCACAGAATGATTGTGGTTCTGAAACCTCTGGTGTCGGTCCAGTCACAGTTGCCAACGTTTTACCGGCTGTAAACAAGTCACAAGTGTGGGAGAACCACACCACCCGTGACCTGCTTATGTTTATTAGCTCAGTCGATGTCACAAGATCGACCTGCCTTACCAGCAACTCGTCACCAACTGCCACGACCGCTGAAGACATGCTTGCTTTAATACACAAAAGAAATGAATAATGGATCGAACATGATCGAACCTCAAACAAGTTGTGTCCAACGTTACAACTCACCATTGTTGCCAATTTGAAGTTTTTCCCGTCAAATCTGACGTTTTTGCAATGCCAATTACGGGAAAAAATGCTTTTTAGCGGTTAACGTGAAATCTGGAGTTTTTTACAGCGCTTTAGCGTTTTTAGCGTTTTTTCCAACTTTTGGACTGAGGTTTATAACTACTAAGACTCTGCTGGGAATAACCCCTTCAAAGAATTAGCAGAATTCGCATTGGACGTTTTGTCACTTCCGTGGTCTAATGCAGACGTTGAAAGAGTGTTTAGCCAACTCAACCTAGTTAAAACCAAACTACGAAACAGGCTAAAAACCAGTACAGTCAATGATGTGCTTCGAGTAAAGTAAATTTACTTTTAATTTTTAATTTTTATAAATTTTTTTATTAAAATACATATTTTAAAAAGTCTCAAAAAGCTAAATTCTAAAAAATATATTTCTAAATCTTTCCAATGATGAAAGGAAAATGGAAAAACTAAATCAATTACTAATTACTTTAAAAGGTTGTAAAATGCAATTTATTGAATTTTGTGGTTTCTTATTTTTATTCAATTAAATTTTTGAATATTGATTTAAAACATTTTTGAAATGTAGTTTTTTGTAAACGAATTCAATTTTAGTTACAGATACGGTCTCAAACTTGATAACAAATGTTGCTTTGATTATGAATTTCCAAAATCTGTTATAAGAGAAGTAGGTACAATGATCACTTACAGTAGAAGCTCACAAATTAGAACCTCCAGTAATTAGAAATTCCAGAAATTAGAATCAGTGCTTGCAATGCATTATACGCTTTAAAATTCGAATTTAAAATTCTAATTTCTGAGCGTTTTTTTTTTTTTGCTATTTTAACACAAGAAATCCCCAAATTATTTTTATTCTGTAAAACTAAAAAGGGGAATCATCCATATTTGATGTTTTTTTGTCATATTTATGTACACTAGAGCCCCCACTTGCGTCGTTAATGGGGACCGGAGAATTGCGACGCAAATCGAATCAAATTTTTCTATACAAATGCATTGAAATTCATCAAAATGAAGCAAAAAAACTTAATATTTCGGATAAAACAGAATTATGAAAACATTTTTCATTATTTTATTAAGTTCAGTAAAGTTTTCTCTAATTATTATAAAGAAATAGCAAAAATATAAATTAACAAAAAAAACTTAACAAAAATCAATAAAATTGTGCTTTGTTTAGTTTATGTGGTGCTTTCTTCAGATAATAAATTCAAATCAACAACACTCCAGGTCCTACAGGTTTGTTAACAAAAAGTTTTGTTGAATTTTTAGAGATTTTTTTGCTGATATGTTTCCTTGTAACACCTAATGGCTTGGTCAGCAGATGCTGCTACGCCATCGCTACGATTTTCGTCAGGATCGTTTTCAGAAAATATATCCAATGCATGGGAAATTAATTGCATAGCTTTCAAAATATTGGAGATTGTTATTTTTTTTTTCCTCTAATGTATTATCAATTATCATAACATCATCTTCTAAAGCATGCTGAATATTAATGGATAATAAATTTTTATTATCAAGCTCCTCATCGTGAGACAGTAAAAGTTCATTAATGTCATCCTCTTCCATTCCTTCAAATTCGGCTAAATTTAATCGACGCAAGTTGAAATTGCAACAACGCAAGCTGAGTTTTGTCAATTTTTAAAAAGCGACGCAAATCGAAACGACGCATATCGGATCGACGCAAGTCGGGGCTCTAGTGTATTTTGTGGCTAGTTTATTTGTGAAATTTACTTATTTTATTTTTATCAAATAAAATTGAATCAAAAAAATTTAAATGTGTTTCATTTTAGTATTTGAAAGGAAACCTGTTTAATTCTTTATTTTTTATTCGAAAAAAAAACGTTCAGAAATTAGAATAACTCAGAAATTAGAATTGCCTCAAAAACAAAGCGGTTCTAATTTGTGAGCGACTTCTGTCTAAACAAAATGAAGAAGACTGGCACTATATTTTTTAAAATACCTAATTTTGTTTGTAATCACTAAACAATGTAATTATTTACATTTTATTTTATTTAACGTTAATTTAAAATTTTCAAACTATTTATTTGACGGGTTTCTGGCGGTTTAAAAATTTAATTTAGCGATTTCTGACGATTTTTAAAGCCCAATTTGGCGGGAAATTTTGAAAAAAATTTGGCAACACTGCAACTCACCAATGTGAGAGCAAGCAACAATTGAATTCAGCAGAGAGGTCTTGTATGTCAAATGAGGGTCGAACGTCAACCGTTATTACTAAAAAGAATATTTCTAAAAATAGAACATAAAACCTTAACAACATTAATAAATATTTCAAGCACAATGGGCTTGTTATTAACATATGCTGAAATAATTACAATAATTTTATAATAATAATAATTGCAGGTTAGGATTTAATATTCGTATAAATAATTATAAATATATAATATTAGTTATCAGTACATACTATACAATGATGATTTGGTTGAACCGGTGGACATATGTAAGTAGGTATGGTGTGGGCAAAAACGAGGTCTCCGACTTTTGTCGTCACACGTTTAGTTAGAGATGCCTGACCTGGAGTTTGAACCGTTACCTCATATCTAATAAACCAACACACTAGCTACTACAACACGGCGTCTTCTGAACTTACTTACTTAATTGGCCATTAAAAACCCGACTAACGGATTTCGATCTGCCTTAACACATCCTTCCAGTCAACTCTGCTTCTTGAGAGCCTAAGATAGTTGGTCATATCAATAGAAGACAAAGCTTCCTCGATTTAGTATTTCAAACGGAAACAAGGTCGCCGAGCATCAAATACCCGTCTGGCCGGAGCATCCTCCTCCATTCGAACGACATGGCCCAGACAGCGCATCCGCTAGATGTTAATAGGCTGCATAACGTTCATCTCACTGAGGAGCTCTTACAGCTCACTGTTGTATTGAAAGCGGAAATCATCGCCAACTCTCACTGGACCGATGATCTTACGTAGGACTTCTCTCTCGAATACTCTCAAGACTGCTGTATCAGTGCTTAATAGTGTCCATGCCTCTGCGCCTTGAAGAAGCACGGGGTGAATGAGCGTCTTGTACAGTATAAGTTTCTTTCAAAAGATAATAGAATTTCATGGAACATGCTTAACAAGCTTAGAAACTTCTTAAATAATTTGTGTATAAATTTCAACATTTAAAATTATTTTACCTGTTTTATACAAAAATTTTCTTTTTTTGTAACAACAATAAAAACAATTCAATTCCAATTCCATTTCATTGCTTTTAAAAAATCAAATAAATTTTACATTTAAATGTGACCACATCTGTTAAGAGTTCTGTTGACAGGATCACACGAATAGTTTGAGGTGAATAACAACATACTGTTCATGGCGAAAAGAAGAAAACATCACATACATCCTTCTTTTCAATTCAACACATAAGCAAACACATGTAGCAACAATAAAAATTAACACATGCCGTGTACTTACCTCTTCAAAATATATACACTAACAACAACAATAACAATAAAAACAAAAACTACAACAAAAACTACAACAACAACAACAACAACAAGAACATTTAAATTAAAATACAATAGAGATGCACAGTAAAAATAAAGACTATAAGAGACTTACCACTGAGAGTGTAGGTAAGAACATAAGCGTGCGTGTGTGTGAAGGAGGAGAGAGAGCAAGAGAGTGTGAGAGTGAGTGAGAATAGATGCCAATTTAATCTAGAGAACAACCACATGGGACACTTAAAAGCGCTATGAAAACTAAAATACGAAATGATGGACTTGAGGGACTGTTTTCTCATTATTGTTGTTGTTTTCATTATACGAGTAAATAAAATACAAAAAGGTTGGAAATGATACATACAAGCACACTTATGTGAACTAGAGAGTGTGTGTGTGTGTTTGTATTTGTTTATTACAAGTGTTGTTAAAACAACAGCAGGTAACTTCTGTTCAATACAATAGAGACGGAAATTAAAAGAAGAAATTAAAAAAAAAGGAAGGAAACAGAGAGAGAGGGAGAGTGAGAGGCATCAAGGCAGAAAGAGAGAGGTGGAGAGAGAGAACTTTTCAATTGTGGTTAAAGTGTAAAGTTGAATTGAGTTTCAGTTTATTTTACTTTTTAATTTAATTCCTCTTCTAGCTACGTATACTATTTTGCTCTTCCTCTCTATGGCTACCCAAAAAAAGCTATGAATTTATACCCAATGTGGGTGTAGGTACAGTCCAAAAGAAAACTCCTCATAAAGTGTGACAAATTAAATTAATGCTGTGTATGTGTGTTTCGTAAATTGTTTAGAGAGTCCAAAAATGAAGTCACAAAAATTAATGTTGAGACTTAAAGTTACAAGTGCTGTGTGTGTATGTTGTTTAGCCCAGCATAATTGTTTAATACCCTTAAGAGTCTTTTGTTTAACAGGAAAAAATTACAAAAAAAAAAAAAAAAAGAAAACACAAAGGACCTTAATTAAGGACACTTTTAAAGAGTTAATTTAGAAAGAGAAAACTTTTGTAATTTAAAAAAACTTGCCAAACACACATGCAATTATTGTTGAAAGTTGTCAATGTGACAATGTTGCTTTTCAGTGTAGTCAATATAAAAATATATTATTTATAAACACCAATAGGTGGCAACCCTCTCATTCTAGAACCTACTATCTAAGGCCTGTTTATCTAGATTTGTTTAATGAAATTATAATTACTATCAGTTTCAAATCTAAAGTTTAATAAAACTAAAAATGACGTTGTGATTTCAAAGAAAAATGTATTTCTAAGCAATGCAAAGACCTTGCCATTATGTTCGAATTATAATGTCATTTAAATGATCGTCTTTGGACTGGCGGCAGCTGTTCCTTTTTAGGCAATATTTCAGTGATAATTTGACAAATACTCCAACGTTTAAGATTTATCTGGGTAGTTTGGTCTTGATGACCAATTGATCAATCAGATGTAAAATACTTTTCAGGCATTAAAATCGTTAAATAAATCGGTTGGTGTTATGAGGCTTGTGGTATTTATCCGGCTTAAACCATAAACCGTCCAGTTCAGAGTTTTCATTTCTAGGCCAAAAAAGTCGTGTATCATACGACCATAGCGAAGGGAACAAGGTAAACAATTCGAAAAAATTACTTCTAAAGGACACATCCAGGCAATAATTTATTGAGGATTATTTTCAATTATTTTCTATGGAAACACATTCACATTTCCCGTATAAATACATAATGGGTCATTACAACCCTTTAGTGAGGATTACGACCGAGCTTCGCACATCACTTACGTTGTGTGTGTTAATTTTATACAAGAGTGGCGAGACATACGGTTTAAAATCAACTCTGAACGACAGATTTTTGAGAAATTTTTCAGGGCAATATTATTTTACTCTCAGAGTTTTTGCCGGAACTCTGCTGAGTTCATATTTCGTTTTGTTGGAGATGTCTGACCTGTGGTTTGAACAATGGCCTTACGTCTAATAAGTCAACACACTACCTACTAGACTACGGCGACTTCATAGCGAATGGACAACGTAAATAATTCGAAAAATTATTGCCAAAGGACACCTCCAAGCCATATTGTGTCCAAACAGCAATTTTTATGGACACCCAGTCACATTTTCCGAATGTATAGGTGTTTCCATAATCACTTCCGAGCTCTCCGAATCCCATATGCTTAAATTTTGCTTGTTGACGGTACGATCAGCGTATTAAAGGCGGTGTGAGTGGTTAGTCGGCTTTAATTGTTGCATGATTTCAGCTTTAGAAGTAAATGTAATTGGACAAACAGAATCGTGAGGTCCAATTGCTGAGAATATCTAGCAATATGCAAATTCGAACTGTTCGCCTTACTTTCTCGAACAGAAGTGGTATTTTCAACAGTGCGCACATTGCTATGATTTACAAACATGACCTGTAACAGTTCCTATCTCTTCAAATCCCCAATTCCTTATACATTCCTGGTCCATTACAACTATCATAAACTCACCAAGAATGACTGAAAAATAATCACGTTAGATTCACTACTTTTGTCGTCAATTTCTGCTAATTTTTTTTGCAATTCTCGGTTGTTAAATTGTCCACATTCGTAGATGACAATTGTTTCACTAAATAAATGATACTTCAGCTGAAGTAAACTAATAATCTACAAGACGCTCATCCTCTCCCTGCTTCTTTATAGTGCAGAGGCATGGACACTATTAAGCACTGATGCAGCAGCCTTCAGAGTATTCGAGAGAAAAGTCCTACGTAAGACCTTCCTTCCAGTGAGAGTTGGCGATGATTCCCGCTTTCGATCCAACAGTGAGCTGTAAGAGCTCATCAATGACATGAACGTTATGCAGCGTATTAACATCCAGCGGCTGCGCTGGCTGGGCCATGTCGTTCGAATGGAGGAGGATGCTCTGGCGAGAGGGGTATTTGATGCGGGATTCTGTGGAAGTCGGCGAAGAGAAGGACCTTGTTCGCGTTGGAAGGAGCAAATCGAAGAAGCCCTGTCATTGATTGGTGCGACCAACTGGCTTAGACGCGAAAGAAGCAGAGACGCCTGGAAGGATGTGTTAAGGCAGGCAGATCGAAATCCGTTAATCGTGGTTGTTAATGGCCAATTAAGTAAGGAAGTACTGCACGAAAAAGTGGTTGAAAACTATCTCCAATTGAGCGACTGCTGCAACCTATGCAAATAAGCTCCTTGAAATGATATTTCCAGATTACAAGCGCTATTAAGATATAGAAATTTCATGGAAAACGTTACCTTTAAAATCGTTAAGTATTGTTATCCCCTCGCCTTTAACACCCAGTTAGAGAATCTCAAATTACAAATTCAAAACAAAACTGTGCTTCAAATACCTTTAAAGGTTGAAGTTATAAAAGTAACATGAACTATAAAAACAATAACAACAATAATAAAATATTTTTAATAAGTTGTAGTAATAAAACACACACATACACTTTCATATATGCACAGCCATTAAAGCGTTTTGACCACTTAAACAAGATATTGTTGACATTGTTAGCAATGTCAAGTGGTGGTTCAAAATCCATATTGACCACAATGGCCGCACACATGCACATACATACACAGCATAGTGTCAGTAACACATGTATAAACAACATTGCATATGAATGTACAAGAATCTTTGTATGTGTGTATGTATTGTATGGCATGAAGACATATTTGAACAACTTAAAATGACTTGACTTGACTTGAGTTGAGTGGACAACGACGAATGACAAAAAAAAAAAAATTAAAAAAACGTGAAGAAAACCGCACAATATAAACGCCAGACTGACGCATTGTTATAATTTCTCCACAAACATAAAAAGTATTGTGGAAAATCTTAAAGATAAATAAGAAACGAACTTAAAAATCTGCCACAAGAGCCCAGGGAGAAACTGAACAAATAAAACCTTTCGCCAACAAAATTACTTGAAAAAAAAACCCAAAGTAACCTGCCATACCATCCGGTGTTTAAATGACCTTTTGAAAGTGTTTTCTATGCTACCACTGCTACTATCACTGCTGTTGCTACAAACATCCTAAGACACGCACTTCAAATTGAAGTCACCGCCGGCTATGACCCAAAGGAATCAACACAAACCCTAGCAAACCAAAACAGACCATAAAGCAACCAAGCGCAACTGATGATGGAAAACCATTTATTTGAAGGAGACACCGAAAGAGAATGAGAAAACAGAATAACAACAGCAACAAAAATATAAGTGGCCAAAACCATAAGGCAACAACAACAAACACAAAGCCCCGTCCAAAGTAAGTAATTTTTATGCGAAACGAAAGTGACTGCAAAAGGAGGGCATCACAATGCCAGAAGAAAAATTATTTTTGTGGAACTCATATTGTTTAAGACGACTTGGGGTCGTCTGTGCAAACAAACTGGACAATTCAAAATTATTGTAACGAGGTTGGTTTTAAAAATTTCAGAAAACATACATTTTTCAATGCAAGTGGACACCGAGAACAGGGTGGCAATGAATCTTAGCAACTTTAAAAGGAATTTTAAGATTCAATTTAAGTGATTTGTGAGGACCTAAAACTGTTTTCAAATGCAGTCGTCAATTTTCTTAAAAATCTCTTATGTCCACTTATCGATAAGTATTGCAACATATCGAAAAGTATTACAACATATCGATAAGTATATGCAACTTACTGGCAGTTATAAAGGACTAAAGGCTTCAAACTTCAATAGAACATAGTCAGTGTGGTGATTAACATGACATCGGACTCTACGGCTAATGACACAGCATCAGATGTGTGGGCTTTAACTACATCGAAAAACAAAAAGATATGTTCTCTCCATAAATGATAAGTAGAAGTCTAAAACTGTCATTTTTGGTGTTTGTTTTTTTTTTAATTTAATCTACCCTCGTATAATCTCACATTATCGTTATTAATCTCATTGTTACTGCTGCTGCTGTTTCTTTCTTCTTCTTGTTCTTTTAGTATTTGACCAGACCGGACATAACCAAATAAAAAAATGTTCGTCGTCTCTCTTAAAGCAAATGCAGGGATTTCCATCATCATCATCACGATTTTCAACTGAACATACATCGTTTGCCAATTCCATTGTCATTTTTCTCATCATCATAATCAACCATCAACCTCATCATAGTCGGTGTCACTGAAACTAAAAAAATTTACTTTGAATTCCATGAGATGATGATCAGGAAGGCCATTAGAAATCTGTATACGTGTGGTTTTGTTTTTTATTTTTCGTCTCATTTTTTCATTTTAAGAAGAAAAGTAAACATAGATATGAAAAGCAAAACAAAAAAGTGTAAGAATATGTTTCGAAATGTTTTATTTTGAATCCTTGTCTACGTGTACATATGCACCGAACATACATGGACACTTGGACTTACTTATTCACTATTTGGGTGATGGTAAAACTCTTATCATTGATGTTCCTTTCATATGTACAAAGGCAGTGAAAGATTATTTAATAAGTACACACATACACACATATACATATATAAACACTCATGCATATAAATACGTATGCAGACAAAATTGAAATTAAAAAAGAGACAGCTGAAGTGTGTGCTAAAAAAAGTTGCCCAACTTTAAGTGATTCTTTCAGTGTCGTTCACTAGTTCAACAATTACAGGGCAGTTCCTTTCATTACGTAAGGTACGCATGAAATAACATCGATTTCATATGGATTAATGTCGTTTATAAATCAAAAAGTGTTTAAAAACGGTATATAAAGCTCAAAGCTGGTTATACTCATCATACATATTATTATTATTGTCATGAAGAGGTGTCTCGGTATTCCGATTTTTACATGGAATCCCTGTAGTATCTCCTTCAAGCCTATTTCAAGACACTAGATGGCATCAATAATGACAATTCTCTGCCTGTTACCTGACATGCACTGAAATATTTCTTCCTGGTATGCATTAATGTTCCACAGGTTCTAAGAGTGTGTAGCTATCATTCATTCTCATCGCCGTATAACATACATATTGAGCATTAGACAACCCCAATTCTGAATAAGTGAGCCTGAATCTACAAAGTCCCATAAAAAGACCGGTTACTACCCTCAGATTACTCTTGGAAAGCATCTTTTTCTCGTTGTCCTACAAAAATTTTGATTGCCAGACATCCACTTTGTTTGCAAAGAGTCTTTGCTCTTCTTTATCTTCTTTTTCGTTGAGCATGCCTTTTCAAAAATCCGCTCCCACACCACATAAGAGTTCTGGTCAGATTGTGTGGAAAGACGCAAGGAGAATTCCCACATGACCAGAGATCAAGCAGGATTTCCCTGATTTCCCTTCCAAGCCGATTCAGCTTCACCAGACAGTCCCCCACTGTCTTCGATTTAACCTAATAAGATGCGAGTGCTCGAATAAAGAACTGATTCTCCTGTCTGTTGTACCATCAATCCAAGTTGAATGGAGCACATCTTTCGATGACTTTCGATGATTTCCGCATATAAGATACTCGCAAGTTTCTGAACCTGTTTCAAAACTTGTTGAAACCTGTTTCAAAACTTGTTCTTGAACCACCTCTATACCAGAAAGACACCCGTTTCTTTCTGAAATCTACTCCAAGACCTGTTTTTGTACCATCTGGATACCAGATAATAGTCCTTTTCTGAAAAGAGCCTCTAGCTTCTAGATTTCTGTATTCCTTTTAGGTACTAAGACATAAAGTCTACTGATTCTGTTCAGCGTACACTGAGGAAGGCAGCGGTCCGTCAAACGATTTTTTAAGTCACGAATTCTTAGATATTTAACCTCCATTTTCTGTGGTATTATCTAACACTGGAGTTGATTATTCTGCCATTAAAAATGCTTTTTCCTTGTCGAGTTTCCTTCTTCGAGTTCATCCTTAGAACTTTTGAATGATGTCGCTTAGAGTCTCTTCACATTTGCCTTCATCCCGATGACTAAAGTATAGATATCGGTGGACTATATCATCTGCACATCCTTGGTAATCGATACTTGCCTCAGTTAGTTCTGTTCCGCCACAATCAATTACTCTGTAAGCAAGGCGACTGTAATAACCTTTCAACGGAGATATAATTTTTGCGAAGTTAGACGACCATACTATCTGTATGTAATTCTAAACTTTCAGGAAAGCATACACTTTGTACTTCATAGTGTTGCGTTGAAAAACACCATGGGATTCTGGACATTTCATGGTACACATACATAGTTGGTAATCAAAACTCTTCAATCAAGATTACGACCAAGATTCCCACATCACTTATGTTGTGTGTGTTAATTTTATACTTGAGTGTCAAGTCCAAATGATTGATTTTTTGAGACTCTTTTCATGTCAATTTTATTGACTCTCAAAGTTTTTGCCAGAAATCTGCTGAGAGGAAGTTGCCGTACAAATATTTCTTTCATATTTCGTTTTGATGTCTGACCTGGTGTTTGAACCGTGGCCTCATGTCCAATAAGCCAACACACTACGGCGACTTCGTATTTCATTGTGCTCTGAAGAAATGATAAACAAAAATACATGAGCCTAAAGGAGTGCCTAAATTTTTGCCTGTCAACTTCTTATTTATCTAGATTTGTTATACAAAACAATCCCTTCGAGTAGATTTCAATTATCCAATTTCTTTTTTTTTTAATTTTATTTAAATTTGTTTGTAACCCACAAAAATATCCATTTCTTAACACTGACCTACATGACGTATGAATAATATTCAAATGATTTCGTCATATAAAGTATACGCCTATATGTACACTTATGGAATGGAAATGAAACACACAACAGCTGTTTAATTAATCACAACAAAAACAATAAGAAATCAAAGACTTGTTGCTTTAAAAACATAATTTTAAAGCCGACTGCAAATAAATAACAAAGCAAACAACAACAAATAAATAAAAAGCAGAAAAAATAACCGCAAAAAAATTGTTTAAGGCAAGAGAGCAGAGCAGAGCAAAGAAAAAAAAATGACCAAAAATTATGCCAACTTTAAAACTCACACAGGCAGACGACGATTTTAATAAATTCAACACAAAACAAGTGAATGAAAAGAAATTTTTTGAAAAAGAAACACAGAAAATAAAGAAAAAAAAAGAAACCAAAAACCACAATTGAAGAGAAATCAATACAAATATAGGGAGAGAGAGGAAAGGAATAAAGCATGCATTTATTTAAGAGAGCAAAATAGAGAGAGAGAGACATACACTAATAATAATAACAAAAGAATAAAGTTAATGGCTGAAGAACACATACAAAACAATATATTAACAATACATACTTAAATGTACACATACATACATACACACATGCATGACTTATAAATAATATTATTATAAAAAAAAATACAAGAAAACAAATACAAAAAAAAATAAGCCACGAAGGTCAAATTAAATTGCCATAAAAAATTATCGATTTTTTTATACAACAAGTTCGTTCAGTCGTTCGTTTGTTCATTCGTTCCTATTGTTGTTGCTTCGTTCATTGCGTTTTTCTTTTGCTTCTTCATTTTCTTCAAGCTCTTGCAACAAAAAGAAAGAAGGAAAAAGAGAAATAAAAGAAATGCCTTTACAAGAATACATACATATATAAAGAAGCATTATATACAATAAATTTAAACAATATGAGTACGACGATGTATAACAATAGCAAAAAAAGAATGTATATGAGGAAAAAACAACAAGAACAACAATAGAAAAGAAAAAAAAATAAAGACATTCTATTATTAACACATACAAACACAATCTTACATATACTTGTATATTATAAAGACACACAGCAATGAGGACACTGACACCATATGAATGAAACAGAAGTTTATCGACAGGGTATTTAAGGTGCAAGATTTTTGTTTTTTTTTTTTGAAGGCAACATCTTTTTTATTCTTCTTCTACTAGGAATCGCCAAATAGAACCTTGCTTGAGATTTTTTGAATTTCTGGTCTCTTAATTGAAAGGAAAACACCATGAACAGATCTCTGTTGACTGCTGTTAAAACTACAGTGAGCATCAAAAGAAACTGTATACTAAGGATTAAAACTTTAAAAATTACTACGATCAACGGGTGACGCGGGTGTAACCTCTCCCTCTCCTTATCAGATGAAGAGGATGCCGATGCGACAATGGTGGACTCTCGCGCCGATGCTGATAGTCACACAGATTAATCTGCAACATTCAAAAACTGCTTCCGCCGCTCTACTTCTCCGCCTAGCAATGAAGGACGTAGAGCTCGTACTGGTCCAAGAACCCTGGGTCGTAGACGGCAGGGTTTGTGGACTCAATGCTAGCGGCTATCGTACCGTGTACGTCCAAGATGCAGGTAGGCCTAGGGCTTGTATAATGGTAGAAACTAACATTAATGCTTTTCTTCTTCCTTGGTACAGCGACAGGGATACCGTCACAATTGTCATCGAGTCAAACTTGAGGGCCATCTCGATCTCGTCAACATATCTTGCGCACGACTATGGGCTCTCCCCTCCCCAGGAGCCCATTGGCCGACTGGTAGCAGATGCGCAACTACGTGGGATTCCGGTAATCATCGGAACAGACGCCAACGCTCACCATACAATATGGGGAAGCACCGATATCAATGATCGTGGTGAGTGCCTGCTTGACTTTATTTTTAGTAATAAGTTAGTTAGCTTGACGGAGCTATCGTCCATTGACGTCAAGGCCTCGTTTATCAAACTTTCTGGCTGGTTTTCCAGCGTGGGGTAGTCGTGCTTTAAATGTGCAGCCCTTGCGCTGACCAACTTCTCCCTCATTGGCTCGGAGGAACTTGGTCAGTACAGTGACTGCGTTCACCTGTAGCGCCACAACGGGCCGCTATGCGTGCTCAAGTGAGCTTTTGGTATAAAGCTACCACACTAACCTAACCTAACGATCAACTTTTACCACTTAAGGAGAGTGCCTGAAAAAATTTGACAATATTTTGAAATTTTTTGTAAATTATTTTTTTGTTTCAATTTTAAAAACTGCCAATGAAACAATTTGAAAATAAAAATAACGGTTATTTATTAATGTATACATATATATTTTTTTAAATTTCTTTTGATGCTCACTGTATGTATGCCATAGAATTGATAGCGGATTTCCATCTAAGGTTTGTCGTAGATTCACATCTGTCCGACTTTTCATTATTTTCATTGGGAAGGAAGAGAGATTTTGCCTAAAATTCACAATGTGGTTGCTTTAGAGAGGATCAATTATGTCCGAGCGACTTTATTTTCAATAAAACTACATTGTTTTGTATAATTAGTACATAGTCAGTCCACTCCCTTTCTTATTTGTCATTCCAAACGCTAAGCAATTTTAACGCTCAGAAATATTTCGAATAAAATGTGGATTTCCTTAGATACAACAGCTTTTTAAACACAAAATTTAAACCCGAAACACCCAGTCTAACGAACACCAACTTATTTTAACACTCTCTTTAACACACACAAGCAAAAGAAACGTAAATGCACTCACTTCTACAGACATATTTACACTGTAAACAATAGAATTGCTTAAAACAGTGATGCCAGATTAAAATTTTAAAACATCACAATAAGGTTTTCTTAGTAAACTAATTGAAATTAAATAGTAATTGAGGTTAATAGGCTACAGTTTAAATTATTTTGCAATTTTTCTTCTGATTTATTGAAATTTTATTTTTAATAATCTGGCAACCTAGTTTTCATTAAAACTAACACAATAATAAATATTTAACAATAAGGACAGAAAGAGATGGAAAATGATGGAAGAAGTATAATATTAGATAGAGAATACGGGTATAAGATAAGAAGACTGTGTTATAAACTAATAAAAAAGAAAAGAAAAGATTTTGAAGAGATTTTGAATACTGAAAAGAGAGAAGGATTTTAAAGAAATTTTCTACTTTTTTTTTGTTGCCATTAAAGAAATGAAAGAAAAACTATTAAAAATTTAAAGTAAAACTAATAAAAAAAAACGAAACACATTTAAAAGGAAAACACA
Organism: Sarcophaga caerulescens; assembly: GCA_927399465.1. Classification (NCBI taxonomy): domain Eukaryota; kingdom Metazoa; phylum Arthropoda; class Insecta; order Diptera; family Sarcophagidae; genus Sarcophaga; species Sarcophaga caerulescens. The sequence continues at coordinate 17,333,268 of OV656872.1, forward strand.
GAAAAAGCAAATGAAATGAAATTTACATGAGCCAACGAACGAATGAATGAATGAACGGATGAATGGCTGAATGGCTTTATAAAAAGACCATAAAATTTAATTTTAAGCAACAAAAAAACCTCAAAAATTAGCTTTTTTTTAAATATGTCTGTGTGTGTAAGCTTAGTTTTGTTGGCTTTACATGGAACCTAAAAAATAGAAAAACCTATTGAAACGCAAAATCAGAGGAAAAAAAAACAAAAAACTTCAGTAACTTTCTCTGGCAAATGAACTTCAACATAAAGCCAATGGCTAATTAGAAAAGTTTTTCTTCATTTTCATCTTTTTTTTTCATCTATTTTCCTCTGTCCTTCTCTGTATTAGAAAAGAGGAGGTTGTATTTCACATACAATATACATAAGTCTAGTATACATGGTTCAACTTCTTTATTTTTATGTGCTGTTAAGCTGGTGGTACTCGCTTTATAAATAAGCAAAATAAATAAGCAATAAAAACATTGTATGTATACGACTGATAAATTAAAAAACCAGGACTATGTTAAGATATGAATATTGTTACGTTTTTACCATTTAAAAAGGTTTAAAATATGAGCTCGTAGATTGCAAATGAAAATAAAAGTAAATTTATGTTCAGTTTTAATTAATATCTTTATTATTCGTACAATTCTGTGTGCCACTGTTCACAACTTGATGTAAACAACAACAATTGCTTTGTTTATTATTCTTCTTTACACTCTTTTGCATAAACAATAACAATTGTTCGACAGATCTTTATAAGGGAGATCTTCACACACCGCGCGTCTTCACACAAGACTTACTGAATTTTTACTCAACCCGTTGCCTCCTTTGCCTTGCTTTTTATATGCCAACGTAAACAGTCTGATGAGTGTTCTTGAAGTCGAATGTTCATGGCTTCGCCTTCTCGAGATCTCTATAAATGTAAGCATCGTTTTTCATTTATTGTTGTTTGTGTATTTTTGTTTACATTTATTCTAGCAGTGTTTGTTGTTGCATTTTTGTTTACTTGTTTATCCCTTTTTTATATTGTTTTGTTGGTATATTTTTGTTTACTTGTTTATCATGTTAACAAGTAAATTTTTGTGTGTTTTTTTTACTTTTGTTTTTTAATTTAAACGATGTGAAAACAAAACACCATTTCCATTTGCGTAACAATATTTTTAAACCATATGAAATCAGAAAGCTGGAAGCTTAGTTGTGAACCCTTTAAATTAGTACAATACTTACAATTCTGAATGAAATTACAAAAAGAAAATAAAGACGGATCCGCCGTATTTTGTGAAGTTCTCCGTACAACACATACTAAAATGACGACATATTGGAGCTATGTATGTAAGTAGAGCAAGTCGGGAAAAACCTGCCTTTACCTAGAAAAAAATATTCAAACTCGAAGCTGGTAAAATCAGATTAGCTTGAACTGAACAGATAGAGGTGGCTGTCTATCTAAGAGCATTAGATGGACACACTTTGGCCACATAAGGCCCATTTTGTTGAATTAAAACTGATGCAGATGAACGAATGGTCTTAAGATACCATTGATCTAAACTCAAAGGCATAAGAGTCCACATATAAATTTAAATAAAACACTCAGAAGGCTATGATATCGAAGAAATTTTTATTCCATTAGTAATGCTTGGAACATTGCCTGAAAGTGCGAAATACACATTTCTTTTGGCACATTTCAGACGGTACATACATATGTACATAATTGGCCATTACAACCCTTCTGTCAGGATTACGACCTACATAGCTTCTCGCACCACTTTATGTTGTGTGCGTTATTTTTACGCATGAGTGATGGGACCTACAGTTTAAAGTCGACTCCAAATGACAGATTTTTTCTTTGAGAATCTTTACTTGGCAAATTTTTTATTTACTATCAGACTTTATGCCAGAAATCTGCTGAGAGGCAAACGCCGAAGAAATATTTTTCGTATTTCGTTTTGTTGAAGATGTCTGACCTTAAGTTTAAACCGAAGCCTTATGTCTAATAAGCCAACACTCTACATACTACGACTACGGCGACTTAATCAGAATACACCTAAGCCTTTAAGTCGACTTATTTTGTGTTTATTTTTAACGTGTACTAAGAATATTTTCTGTAGGAAGCCTGTATCAAGTGCAAAATTCTTAGTTTTCTTCCAGTACACATCTCGGTAATGAGTTATGTCTGCTGTAATATTCACTAAAAAATTTGTGGAATCTCGAGTTTAGGAAGTCAATGACATTCAGATATGCATTAAAATCCGTCGTTCGACTTTTAACTGTAGGTTCCGCCTCTCACAGAAAAAATTAGCACAAACAATATGGGTGGTTAGAAGAAGTTAGGTTGTAATCCTGACCAAAGAGTTGCAATCAACAATTAAGTAAGTATGCTGCGAGACAAGATCAGTTACTCACCACTCTCGTAGGCCAAAACACTTATTGTAATACCATTCCCATGCTGCGAATTCATTCTGACTTGTTGCATTTTACTTTAAAAATTTCTGTAGTCCTTTGTAGTCCTTTTTAGTCCATGGGCCTATTGCTATGGCCATGGATAATAATTGCAAAATTGATTTTCAATAGAAAATTTCAAACTTCTGACTTTATTAAATGATTTCTGAATGTCTTCCCTTAATGTTCTATGAGGGGAAATAAAACCTGTTTTTCCACAAGGACAAATAAGATATTTTGAATCTCCATTATAAAATTCTTCTTCCAAATATCCTGACTTAAGTATACTTTTTTTTGTTTTAAATTTACTCTTAAAAAAAAGAAACAACTTCCCCTTTGTGTAGAATAGTGACCCAAAAAATGAATGAAGAAAGTATTCGTTACCATTTACTTCTTTCTGTCTGTACATGACAGTCAACTAAATCTGGCAATGTAAACCCGGGCGCACCATTCCCTAGACACACTGTCTGTATACAGTAGCAGGAGCAGTAGCAGCAGCAGAATGAGATGAGCTACTTTATGTATAACGGTTTACAAATTCAGTTAAGCACACACACACACACGTACACACTGCACACCGAGCAGTACACCTTTCTTCCTTTTAGCCAAATGTCACACCTCTTGGTAAATAAGGCAACCATTGGCTGATGTGGTATTAAATCAAAAAGTGTATTAATGTAGCGCACATACACACATACACACACACAGAGCACACAACAACAACATTTACAAAAAAAAAAAAAAAATAGAAAGAAGAAGAAGAAGCATAAAAGTATAATAATAATGATGACGATACAAAAAGTAGAAGAAAAAAACCAACAAATTAAAGCAAAATAAATTGCACACTATGCACACAGAATGTGTAAAATATGAGAATAAAAAACAAAAGGTGGCCTTAAGGAGAATGAACCCTCCATATAATGAAAGAAAAAACACAGTAAAAACAAAAACATGAATACTTAAGACGAGGTAGAAATATAAAAACCAATACACATACATCTACATCACACAAGGCCCCTGACAGAGTATGAGTGTAACCATTAGTCGTACAACGTACTCGTAAAGGTGGAGTCTAAAAAAGCTCATTTGTATTTACCTTCACTGACAACAACAACAACAACAGCAACAACGACACCAAACTACAACATTAACGTGTAGATGTATACATACGTACGTTGTTGGTTGCATTCGTCTACTCCGATTGCTCCCTAACAAAGCACACGAAATGTATGTACGAGTCGCTCGTTCGTTAGACTGACTACCTTACACAAAAAAAAAAAACCAAAAAAAATTTCTCTAAAACATATTCTTCTAACCACCTTTCTCTCTCTCTCTCTCTTTTGCTCTCACTCGTTCACCCACTTTTTTTAACTCGTGCCAAACACCTCTATGAGTATATTTACCTTCTCTTCGTGTTCTCTGCTTATTCTTCTTTACATTATTTGCTGCTGTTGTTGTGATTTTTCTCAATTTTTTTTATTTTTTTTTTTTCTATTTCTTCGTTAACCAAAGAGTCTGAGAAAAGCTGTTACGTGTGTTTATGTATGTGTGAAGAAAACTGTGTTGATTTCTTTTTTTACAACCCAGCTGTGTAACACACACATACATTCATATTATTTTCACTTTATTAGGGCACTACTCTACTAATACAACTGCAGTTAGCAGCAATGACTGCTACTGGCACTTGTTACAAGCGCACACACACAGAAGGAACCTTTAACACTTACACACGGCACAGTGGTGTGAAGAGCAAAAAGTTCTCAAAAATACTTTTAAAATAAAAAATGTACACAGAAGAAATGGTGATAATCAAATGAAGTTTAATTCGTGATCTTCCATTGCTTTCTAAGAAACACAAGTGAAAGTCTAAGCCTAAGGGTAAGTGCAATTACTTACATAACTGATCACTTCAAACTTTCAGTCAGGATTACAACCTAGTTTCTCACACCACTTATGTCGTGTGTGTGTTATTTTTATAGAGGAGTGTACCGGGACATACAGTTTAAAGTCGACTCCGAACGACAGATTTTTGAGAAACTTTTCATGGCTAAATTTTTTTACTCTCAATTCAGTTCTGTTAAGAGGAAGTCACTGAAGAAATATTTCGTTTTGTTGGATATGTCTGAGCTGGTTTTGTAACCATAGCTGCCAGATTTGACGATTTATCGTCATTATGACGATTTTGTGCTCCAAAAATATCATATTGACGATATGACGATTTATGCCCATATTTTGCATAATATATTTAAATCATATTCTTTACTTTTGTACATTAAAAGCCTCCTTAAGATTTATATTTGCTTTGCAGTTGTTATAAATTTGTGTTTCGTTTTAATTAAAATTCTTTAGGTAGGCGGTAGGTAGAAGTGGCTGTCCACCCGATGGTGTCATGAGCGGACACACTTAGGCCCCATACGGGGCCCATTGTGACACCACAGTTTCATCTTCTCCCCTATTTCAGGAACCACTTGGAGCATCCGATGAAGCTACTCAGACTGCCAATATCCATGCATGACAGTTCATCTAGGCCTTCCATGTAGTAGGCACCCAGGTGTCTCTTTCTCCTCTGACCAAGTGCCGGGCATGTGCACAGTAGGTGAAGAATAGTTTCATCCTCTTCCTCATCTCCACAGCTTCTGCAGAAATCATTCGCGAGGTGTCCAAGATTAATACGCCTCGCATGTGTTCCTATAATACAATGCCCCGTGATAACCCCGATAACAGCACTGAGCCTGCTTCTTTGGAGCTTAAGCAGAGTCGACGTGCGCTTCCTATCCAGCCTTGGCCAGATTTTATGCGCCGCTCTGCCTTTATCCGAAGCTGCCCACCTACTGTTGACAAGGTTCACGATTGCATTGTCAATTATAAGCCCACAGGTACTCAATGTAGAGAATTCGTTAGAGAGCTCGATGGTCGTGCCCCTTCTGGCCAGATCATCCGCTCTACAGTTGCCGGGAATGTCTTTATGTCCCGGTACCCATGTGATACAAACATCACATCGGTTCGCCATCTCATTGAGATATCTGCGACAGTCGTACACTGTCTTGCAGTTTATCACACTAGAATCTAGTGCCCTGATGGCCGCTTGGCTATCGGAAAGTATAGTGATCCTTCGCTTGCGAACATTTTTGACCACAATAATTTTCACCGCAGCTTGAATTGCCGACACTTCCGCCTGAAAGACGCTGCAGTGATCTGGTAGCCTCATAGACTTGGATATTCCGATTGATTTCGAATAGATACCAATACCAACGGCTCCTTCCAATTTGGAGCCATCAGTGTAGATTTGTGCGGCATTACCCGCGAGGTGCGCCACACCCTTTCTCCAGTCCTCCCTTTTCGGAATGGATGTCCTAAAATTCATTGAGAAGTCATATCGCGGTGTCATAGAGTCTATGCCTAAAATTCTTTATTATTCGCACAATTCTGCGTGCCACTGTTTACAACTTGATGTAAACAACAACATTTATTTTTCTTTGTTATTCCTCTGATTATACCCGTTGTATAAACAATAACAATTACAGAACAATTATTCAATAGATCTTTGTAACGGAGATCTTCAAATCACGTTTACTCTCTTCAAACCCAGCGTCTTCACACAAGACTGGCTGAACTTCACCAACTCGGTCGCCTGCTTTGCCTTGCCTTTTATAAGGCTGTGTAAACAGTCTGATGAATGTTCTTGAAGGCGTATGTTCATGACTTCGCTTTCTCAAAATCTCTATAAATGTAAACACAACGATGTTGTAGTGTTGTTTGTGTATTTTGTTTACATTTACATTTATTCTTGTAGTGTTGTTGTTATAATTTTGTTTACTTGTTTACCCTTTTTTATGCTGGTGTTTGTTGTTATATTAAGCAGTATGATAAATTGTAAACAAGTTTGTTTACTGCATTGTTTTGTTTTTGTAGCTTTTGTTTATAATTTTATTGTTAAGCGATGTAAAAACAAAACACCAGCATCTAGATTTTTATTTTCGTAACAATATGTTTTATTTTTGAACTAGAATATGTATATTAAATTAACTTTATATGTTTTACTACAATAAAAATAATTACGTTTTATTTTTGAACTAGAATATGGTACATTAAATTAACTTTATATATTTTACTACAATAAAAATAAGTTTTTTTAAAAAAAAAACCTTTCAATTTATTTATTTATTTTTTCTGACGATTTTGAAGATTTTCTTTATAATGTTTGACGATTTAATGCTTTATCTATCTGGCAGCTATGGTTGTAACCCTGGCCTCACGTCTAATAGGTCATCACACTACCTACTAGACTGCGATGACTTCCAGAGCAGTTTACAAACACGAATTTTATTATACGATCACATTTACTTTAGCCATACTTACTTATTTACTTAATTGACCATTACAAGCCCTTAGTAAGGATTACAACCTAGTTTCTCCCACTAACACCATGTTGTGTGTGTTAATTTTACTCATGACTGATAGAACCTACAGTTTAACGTTGCCTCTAAACGGCAAATTTGAAAAACTTTTCTAAATTTCTACCTACAAACACACTGTGCCTCGCTTAGACACACACATACACACACACAGACATAAAATTAGAGGTGAAGTAATTGTATGTGTATTAGTAATAGCAAAACTAGAGTAGCAAAATAAAAATAAGAAACCAACAACAATAATAACTACTAAAAAACAGACACACACACAAGCACTCTTACTCTCACATTTATTGTCGTTTCAAAATTTTTTAGCAGCATAAGAAGAGCATACTTCTCCAGAATGAATGAACAACATATGCGCATAACGAGTTTGCTACCATCAACACCGCCCCTACTCTTATACTCACTCCTTAATGCATTGCCTTACCTTAGTTAGTTTGAACATGGTTGTTGAATGGGTGTTTGTGCATAAGCTTGTGTGTGTGTGTGTGCGTCTGTGAGTAGGTAACTTTTTGTCATTCTTTACGTTAAGGTTCTTGATTCACACACACTCTACAGCAACATGATTATCATCTTCACTGCTGTTGGCATCATTATTAGCATTACGCGGATAACATGATTATGTTTCTACTCTGTTTACTATATTGTCGGAGAGAGTAAGAGTATATTTGTGAGTGTTGGTGTTTATATTTTATCCTTAGGTGCTGTTTCTCTTGTTTGCTCTCTCTCTCTGTTTTTCGTTGTATCTATCGGTGTATGTAGTGTCAGTTGTCATTCATTCATTCATCTTCTCTAGCTATGCTGGCTCTGTTATTATTCTCTTCTTTTATATTGGAATTTCAGTGTATGTGTGCGTGTGTATGTGCAATATATTGCTTGTTGAGCTGTAAGAGCAGCTCTGTTGTTGTTTTATTTTTGTTGAAATTTTAAGGAAATTTTTTTTTTATTTTCATTGTTCGGTGTGTTCAGTGTTCGTAGTTAAAATTTGTGTCTTTAAGACTGAAATTTTCTTTCCTTTTCATGTTGTTGTTTCTTCTATTGTTTTTTTGGCTGATGTTAGTGTTTCTTCTTGTGATGGTAATAAAATATGATGGTTTATTAATTTTTATTACGATACTTTGTTTTATTTTTTCCCCATTTTTTTCAATTTTTCTTTCTTTTTGTAATATTTTGTCGTAGGCTTCTCGTAAAGGTTTCTCATTATCATCACCGTCATTATTATTATCATGTTTTACTAGTATTTTGTTGTTGTTATTGATTATTTTGTTGTCTGAGTATGCGAATATGTGTAGTGAGAATATTTAAAGATCAGAATTTGTTTTAAATAAATTCCTTTAAATTCATTTATAATGAACGTATTGTTGGAATACAGTGTTGTACTATGCGTATACGTAATATTATATTAATTATACGTCACATTGTTTTCTAAGAAGAACGGAATTTTTAATATACGCATCCGAAATAATTCTATTTACAGTAGCGAGAAAAAAAATGCAACGCTATGTTGTATGATATTTAATCGAGGCTCGAAACTTATAACGTTATCCAATTCCACTCCACTTTTGTTTTTTTATTCATTGATTTCTAAATTTTAATAAAAGGTATCATTAAGCGTAGTTTGCTTCTCTTTCTACTTAATTTTTTTCGATTTATAAAAAAAGTGAAAAAATTTAGCGAGAAAAAATGCAACGCAATGTGGTAAAGGTAAAAGGAGATCAACTAGAGGAATTAAAATAAAAGTTTAATGAAAACTTTGCAAATTGTGAATTTTAAAATAGAAACAGCTGTCAGCAGATAGCAAATTTGCCATTGTAAGGTCTTTGGCAAAAAGAGGCAAATCAATGAATGAAGTTGCTCATCAATTTAAGATCAACAAATCAATGGTTTGTCCGATTTCATCGCGATATTGTCAAACAAATATCGTGGAAAGAAAGAGGAAGTGGTCGACTTCGTAAATCTACCGCCAAGACCATCAAATGGTAAAAATAGTAAAAGTTGACCATCGGAAAACGGTAGTAGATGTCACTAATTATGCAAACGCATTTTTTCTCGCTAAATTTTTTCACTTTTTTTATAAATCGAAAAAAATTAAGTAGAAAGAGAAGCAGACAACGCTTAATGATACCTTTTATTAAAATTTAGAAATCAATGAATAAAAAAAACAAAAGTGGAGTGGAATTGGATAACATTTTAATTTTTGAGCCTCGATTGAATATCATACAACATAGCGTTGCATTTTTTTTCTCGCTACTGTATAAGTAGTGAAGTAGGCCCTGTTTTGTTCCATAGCTTGTGTTTTACTTTAAAAGTATTTAAATTATGCCTCTACCGTTAAATCCTGGAACCTATTGGCTGTAAAGTACAGAAGAATCAGTATTCACAAGCATTAATTGAGGAAAATTTTTATTATGTGATTTCCTGGTCTTCGCTGATCCTGATAATTCAACTACAGTACAGCGTAGGCAATAGCATCGTTTATACTTCTGGGTATGTGATCAATTTTCTTTCATTTACGGTTCATAATTTTCTTCTTTACTGCTCTACTGTTTGTGAAGATACCACTCATATTATACGCATTAATTTTATACATGAATGGCGGAACCTACAGTTTGAAGTTGATTCCGAACGACAAATTTTTGTGAAACTTTTCTTTTTCTCTTAACTTTTTTGCAAAAGATAGCTGAAAGGCAGACATTGAACCAAATATATATTTTTTCATTTTCCATTTTGTTCATAACGTCTAAGTTGGGGCTCCTGTCCACTAAGTCAACACACTACCTAGTAGACTATTGCGACTTCAGGCTAAACTTTACATACAACTCTAGCGGACATGGCTTCCACAGCCCTTGTAAAGTTCAGGGAGGATGACTATGATCTTGTCGCAAATATCTTTTTCAACATCTATGGATGTTGCGGTACTACAACAAAAGTTCTTTAGAATTGGATAAACAACCGTTAGAAATGTATGTTAAAGTCCTTAGACTGCTAATTATAATTCGTAACTATAAGTCAACTTCTAAGGCATCTCTAGTATTGGTGGCATCCTGATAACTGTTTTATTAGCCAAAACTAACCGCTTACAGGTGGCAGATTCTATTCAGACTATTGAACTGCTAGTAGCATAGGTCCAAAGTGACTAAAATGGAAATTCTAAATTGTCATTCATTTACATACGTTGTAGTTAGAGCCCCCATTTGTTTTTAATCCAAAATTCAAATTCAAATCAAATCAAAAATTGATATATTTTGGTGCGATTCTGCATAATTTGAAAATTCTTCAATTTTTTCATTTCTACTAATTAGTAAAGGCTTCATAAACCGTGCCCGGTTTACAATTCTAGCTTTATTTGTATGATTTCCAACAATTTTTTATGTATTGTTTTATTATTTTATGTATTTTATATTATTTTTGGGGTCAAGCGGTTTCCGCAGGATAGGGATATGCGATCATAGCTCCCTCGGAGCCCCCAGCCTCTACCCTATCAAGACCGTTAGTGCGTGACATCGTCACATCCTGCTAGAGGTGGCCCTGCCCTTAACAAAACACTACGGATCTAGACTGGGGAGTCAATAAACACCTCCCTCTCAGCCGGGGTGACTATGGCTGACCCCTCCCCCCTTTTGGCACGACCCTTTTCTCTTCTTTCTGACCACTCCTACCCCCCCATTTCTGATTTTGATTGCTCTGAGCTGGTGGCTGCAGCTTTCTGGACCTAGTTGTGTACGCGGCTCCAGGCTAGGGCTACAGCTGCCCCCGTCCCGTTAAAACCCTGGCAGGCCTCAAAGTACGTTCCTTATCCATCGCCGTTATGTTGGCGGTGTAGGTTCGGTTGAGAAGACTCCCGATTAGTACCCGGTCTGGCTCTGAGCAACTGTCCCCATAAGGGCTGATGCCAACCCTCGCGTGGCCTCCCTGCATGCATAGATAACCACGGGACCATTTAAGGGTAACTACACTTTGCGGGCAAGGATAGCGGCTTTGAGTGGGGACCCACTAGCAATGAATACCAACTCTAACAGACCACACAAACCAGCGCTAACTCAAAAGAGTGAGCGCAAAGTATCCACTGGTACAGGTGGACGCACAACCCTCCCTGGACAGGCACTTGTCAAAAAGGCTGTCCCAACCTCTAAAACCAAGACCCAAGCTCCCACTTCGGTGAAACCCCGCTTGGCACACAAGGCTCCGGCTGTGAAGCCGTTCCCTAGTGTCGCCACACCTTCGACCCTGGCACCTTCTACCGAGGCACCGTCTACCTCTAAGGCTGCTGCGAACATGTCCACGCACTCTTCGGCTGCCGCCAAGGCATTGGCAGACAAGTCTGGCGAGCAAGCCCCTGACACCAATCCATCTTTGGGTGTCAAAAATACCGTGAGTGCTAGCGTTAGGGCATATAGAACTCGCAGATCAGCCATGCGGATCATTGCGAGATTTGGCTCGACCGACCCGGCTCTCCTCTCAGAGGACGAGAAGGGTAGCCTTGCCTGGGCTAAGGCCCATCAAAATGATCGCCCCCCCGGCTCTCCGATTACGGCAGAGACAGCCCCAAAGAGGCAAAGATCAATCGAGCTTAACGCTCCACTCCAGCCTCCCAAACGCCCAAAGGTGACCAACCCTAACATCCCCCCCCCTGCAAGACCCCGTCTGTCGACGCTACCCAGACGTCCCGACCCCAGCAAACCTCCAAAGCCTTTAAGTGAGGTATTAAAGGAAGGTTTGACCTGGGCAATCGTTGACCAGAGCCACCCTGATGGTTCCATTGCTCCCACCAAGTGGAAGCTGGTGGAACATGCGCTCTTGGACGTCTTCCTTGGAGTAATGGACTCCAACCCTGGCCCTTCACCCGGCTGTACTGATGCGGGGTGGTATCAAGGGCACATCAAGATGATAGCTTGCTCGGATCTCCGCTCTATGGAGCTCTACAAGGAGTCTATCAGTAGGATTGGTGAAGTCTGGCCAGGAGCTAAGCTTGCTGCCGTCCCTCCGGACCAGATTCCCAACCGCCCCCGATCCAAGGCGAGAATTCCGACCGGGCCATCAGACCCGGAAACCATGCTGAGGATCCTCAAGGCCAGCAACACGGACCTGCCCACCCATAACTGGAGGGTGGCTAAAGTTTCTGACCAGTGGGGTGATTACCGCGAAGCGGTGATCATTCTGAATGAGGAGTCACTTCCGCTTATCAATGCCCGAGGGGGCGTGATAAAATATGGTTTTAGCTCAATCGAGCTAAGGGTCTATAAGTCGGATTCCCGCGTTGCCGCACATCCCCCAACAGATTCCATCGCCGTAGATCCCGTCCCATCCCAACCCATCCCACAGAAACCCACCCCATCTGATCCTGCCCCACACGACCCTACCCCATCCGATCCTGCCCCATCCGACCCTACCCCCGGACCCCTCGAACCCGTCGAAGACGTCGAGTGTAGAAGCGTGTGTAGTCATTCTTCTCGACGCTCCTCATCCAGCAAGAAGTCCAACTCTGAGCTGGTGGGGGAATTCTTCGACGGCATTGACATTGACGCGGGTGCAACCTCACCGTTGTCGGACGAAGAGGACGCTGACGTGACAGTGGTTGATTCTCTGACCAATGCTGAGAATCATCCAAATTAATCTACAGCACTCTAAAACAGCCTCCGCCGCTCTGCTCCTCCGACTGACAACCGAGGAAGCAGAGCTCGTTCTGGTCCAAGAACCCTGGATTGTAGACGGTAAGGTTTGCGGACTCAACATCAAAGGATATCGCTTAGCGTATATCCAGAACTCAAGTAAGCCTAGGGCTTGTGTCATGGTTAAGAATAGTATTAACGCTCTTCTCCTTAACAGGTTCAGCGATAAAGACACCGTCACCATGGTCGTCGAGATGAACTCGATGACCATCTGGATCACGTCATCGTATCTGGCGCATGACTATGGGCTCTCTCCCCCTCAGGAGCCCATCGGTCGACTAGTGGCAGATGCGAGACTGCGCGGAGTTCCGGTCATCATCGGTGCGGATGCCAACTCCCACCACACGATGTGGGGCAGTTCCGGTACCAACGAACGGGGTGAGTGCCTCTTTGATTTTATTATGAGTAATAACCTAGTCATAGCAAATCGGGGCGATGAACCAACCTTCCTTACTTCAAACAGAAAGGAGGTGTTGGACGTTACTCTGGTCAGCTCCGATTTCTCTACTAACCTTAAGGACTGGTTTGTATCTCAGGAATGCTCCTTTTCGGACCATAGATACATTACCTTCACTATCGACACGAACGAGTCTCCCCCTGCCATGACCCCTCCGGTCAACAGGAGGAACACGAATTGGACCATTTTTAGAGAGAAACTGCGTAGCAGCCTTCCCTCTACCCCCCCGACTATAACGACCCGTTTCGACGTGGATAGGGCTGCGGACACACTGTCAACCGCGCTTAGGGCGGCAGCCACATCCTCCGTCAAACCCGCTGCCCATAGGGGCAAACGAAAACCGCCCTGGTGGAGCCAAGAGATCGATGATCTACACCGATCTTGTGGCAGGCTCTTTAATAGGGCGAAGGCGACAGGCGAATGGTCAATCTACAAGGCCAAAAAGAGGGAACTTAAATACGCTATAAGGCGAGCGAAGAGGGCCTCGTGGAGGAACTACTGCGCCAGAGTAGAATCCTCTGCCGAAACGGGCCGTCTCCGTAAAATTCTAAGTTCCACTCACAAATCCCTTGACTGTATCCGACGGACTGACGGATGCTGGACTACGTCCAGTTTGGAGACGCTTGAGCTTCTCCTTGACACTCACTTTCCAGGTAGTGCCACCCTGGGTGGTCAGGCCTTTTATCAGGTCAACGAACCACTGTCTGGAAACTGTTCCCCCCTGACTCTCACCCTTGGCCAAGTGCAGTGGGCTGTTAGGTCTTTCGAACCATTCAAGTCACCAGGACCGGATGGTATTATCCCGGGTGACATTCAACATGGGGAGGAGATAATCCTCCCTTGGTTGCTTGCCATCTACAATGCTAGTCTTAGGCTCCTTTATATCCCTTGGAGCTGGAGAATATCTAGGGTGATTTTCATTCCCAAAGCTGGGAAACCGTCCCATACTGGGGCGAATGACTATAGACCCATAAGTCTGTGTTCCTTTCTTTTGAAGACACTGGAAAGAGTCCTTGATGTTCATATTAGGGCCTCGATTGATCCAGCGCTTCTATCCGCTTCCCAACATGCGTATACGAGAGGTAAATCAGTGGAGACTGCACTTCACTCCCTTATCTCTCGGGTGGAAAAGTCCATGCACGTTAAGGAATACACTTTGGCCATTTTTCTGGATATTGAGGGTGCATTTAATAACGTCGACCCGGACGCTATCCTTAGGGCTCTTGGTTCTCTGAACTTGGGACAGAATCTGGTCAGGTTCATCGAGCTTCTCCTCAAGTCGAGGATAGTAACCTCCACAGTGGGGGCCACTAATTGTCAGAGAATGGTTCGTAGGGGCACACCGCAAGGCGGTGTTCTATCACCACTTCTCTGGAACCTTGCAGTCAACTCTCTCTTGAGAGGGCTGGAACACTCTGGCAACGAAGTCATAGCTTACGCTGACGACATTGCCATTGCTGCGTCGGGAATTTGTCCGCAGACACTGTCGGATAAGTTGAACTTGGCGCTGTCAATCGTACTGGACTGGTGTAGGGATTTTGGACTGTCTATCAACCCCTCTAAGACCGACACGATCCTTTTTACGAGGAAATATAAAGTTCCGACCTTCTCTCTTCCCATGATACGTGGGACCAGACTTACGTTGAGTCCCGAGGTTAAATATCTGGGCCTGATCCTCGATCCCAAACTCAACTGGAGGGCGAATCTGGCTGCTAGGGCACGCAAGGCGGCGTGTGCTGCTTACTCCTGCAGTAGAGCGGTCGGAACCAGATGGGGTCTTCGCCCAAGGATCATGCGTTGGATATATTCTACGGTCATCGAACCCAACCTCTTATACGGCGTTGCTTTCTGGTGGACTGCTCTGGACAGACAACACAACGTCAGACTCCTTGACAAGGTCAGAAGGTCTGCCGCCATTTACATAACTGGTGCTCTACGCACCACCCCCACGAAAGCCTTGTTCGCGATGCTCAACTGGCTTCCTACTGTGCTTCTCGCTAAGCAGGCGGCCAAGTTTACTGCGACTAGACTTAATGCTTTGTCTCGCTGGCACATTATACCTTCTGGACACTCCACTATTCTGGAGGTTGATCCGGTGGCCCCTGCGAACATGGACTATATCACTGCTGAATATTGTCTTGACAGATGTTTCCACTCTCTGATTCCGAATAGGAATGACTGGAATCCTAATACGGTCATCCCCCCGGAAGTCCTGGATATATATACCGACGGCTCTAAAATCGACAATGGTGTTGGAAGCGGTATCTACTCTGGGAAACTGAACCTGAATATTTCTCTCCGTCTGCCGGACTACTGCAGCGTGTTTCAGGCGGAGGTGATGGCGATCTACCGAGCCGCTCAATGGATCCTCGTCAACGATGCTCCTTTCACTCGCGTCTCGGTCTTCTCTGACAGTCAGGCCGCGATAAAGTCTCTATCGGGTTTCGTGATTAACTCTAGGATCGTTAGGGAATGTCGTCGCTGTCTAGACCTTCTTTCGGGGCGCTTCACCAGTGTCTCTTTGGTGTGGGTCCCCGGGCATAGTGAAATTCCGGGTAACTGCAGAGCCGACGAGCTCGCCAGAGCTGGTGCGCTCCTGCCGGAATCCTCTTCTGTTGAATTGGGTATACCACTTGCCTCGGTCAAACTGACCATTGCGCAGAAATTCTTTCGAGACGCCAACCTATCCTGGGTCAACGAGGAGTCCTGCTCCACCGCTAGGCTCACCTGGCCCTTGATGGATAAAAGGCGTACCAACCAATTACTTGGCCTTGGTCGTGACGTCATCTCGACTACGGTGGCCGTGCTTACGGGTCATTGCGTCATGGGCAGACACGCGGAAAGAATGAGGCTCCCTTTTAACGATTTCTGTCGTGGATGCAGGTCCTCTGAGGAGGAGGAGACTGTTATTCACTTTCTTTGTCAGTGCCCGTCTCTTGCTAGGTGTAGATATAGGTTATTTGGCTCCCCATTCCTTGTTAGCTTAACGGAGCTATCATCCATTGATATCAAGGATATAGCTTCGTTCATCAAACTTTCTGGCTGGTTTTCCAGTGCGGGGTAGTCGTGCTTCCGTTGTGCAGCCCTTGCGCTGACCAACTTCTTCCTTTTCCCTGATTGTGGAGGAACTTGGTCAGTACAGGGACTGCGTTCACCCGTGGCATCACAACGGGCCGCTATGCGTGCTCAAGTGAGCTTTTGTGACATCAGAGCTACCACTCCGACCTAACCTAACCTAACCTTATGTATTGTTTGACATCGGGGCAATTCAAAGTATACTTACTTTAATGTCAGGACACGCTGATTATCATTATTGAATCGAGGTTCCCTATGTTGGTCTTCCAGCACAGGGAAAGAATATTGCAAAATAAACTTGGGAAAGAAATTTACTTAATTGAAGGCAGTTTAGTTAAGTTATATAGAAAAACAGATGCTTACGATCTAAATCTCCAAGCCTCTATGTTGGTTAATCAATAAGTATTTTGAATAGGGCAAAATGAAAGCAAGCTAATATGGAAAAAAGTAATTGATCAGATTTGTATGGCCCGTGCCATACAATCTAGTTTCACAGCAAGTTTCTTGATAATAATCTTAAATTTGTAGGAAACTCATATTCATACACTGAATTTTTATTCAGGAAAACACTGATGGAAATGTAATCACAATGTGCGATTCACCCATTTGCATCATTCAACGGAAAATTCCACTAAAAAAATATACTGTCGCTTATTACCAACAGCCGAATAGTCCGCATTTTAAAGTGCATGGAGCATTTAGTTGGGTTATATAAAATCCCTGAGTAAACTTCAATTACACCCTATAAATATGAACTATGTGTCAACCATGACGTATGATTAATATTTAATAATTCAACACAAAGAAAATTCAACACTAAAGCAAACTTTAAATTGAAATTTTAAAAAATATTTTCCAAAATTTTCAACTTGAGTGCCATACGACAATAATAGCCATACGACAATAATGTGCGAAAAAATTATGGAATGTAAAGCTTTGCAGGCAAATCCAAGATTACCAAGAACAGCTATGTTGTTGTAGGATTGAAAGGGAGATGTTTATAACAAGCTTGTCAAACGATTGATTCTGATCTCTTACTTATTTAATTGAACATTACAACCCTTTAGTCAAGATTACGACATAGTTTCTCGCACCAATTATGTTGTGTGTGTGTTAATTTTTTTCATGAGTTGCGGAAGCTAAAGTTTAAAATCAACTCCGAAGGAGAGATAATTGAGAATGTTTTCATGGTAATTTTATTTATTGCTCAACAGTTTTCTGTGCAAAAAATCTGAGAAGTAGTTGCTGAAGGAAATATTTTTTAATGTTTCATTTATTTCGCGATGACTAAGCTGGAGTTTTGACCACACTACCTACTAGACTTCGGCGACTACAATCTACTGATCTACGATGTCTGATCTCTACTATCAGCAATTAATGAAATGTATGGAATGTGGCATACATAAATGGTCATTACAACTCTTCAGTCAGAATTACGACCAGCTTCTGACACCACTTATGGGGTGTGTGTTAATTTTATACATGAGTGGCGGGATCTACAGTTTAAAGTCGACTCTAAACGACAGATTTTTCGAGAAACTTTTCATGGCAATTTTTATTTATTCTCAGAGTTTTTCCCAGAAATCTTCTGAAAGGAAAACGCCGAAGAAAACTTTTTTCATGTTTTCGAGATCTCTGAGCTGGAGTTTGAGCCACGGGCTAATAAGCCAACGCACTACCTACTAGACTTCGACACCTACAATCTACTGATCTCCCATATCTGATCTCTACTATCAGCAATTAATGAAATGGATGCAAAATCACATCGCATACAGTAGTAAGTAAGATTCCTTAGGGCCATTATTACAACTTGCCGTTAAACTTGAGTTTAATTAAAGGTACATTTAGCTAAAGGGAACTGTAAAGTTACCTTTAACTGATTTTCGTTATTACGACTTACAGATAAAATAAAGTTAACTTTATTCAAAAATATGGCAGTGCCGGAGCAATGTCGATAACACTGCTCAATTAAACAAGTTTTTTTTAACGCAGTGGCAACAGCGGACTTCGTTTTTTTTTGTTGTATATGCTCATTTTGTTTAAATTTGAAGTTGCCATATCGAATACAGTATAAGTGACGTTTAAATGTTAAAGGTAGGATGATCTTCCCTTTAGCTTAACGATCACTTCTATCTTATTGGGTACTCATAATAATGAAAAACAATTTATCTGGCCGTTAAAATCCTCCCTTTAGTTAACGGCAAGTTGTAATAATGGCCCTTAGGGAACTAAATAAATAAGATCACTCAGGCAAGCTTCTGTATCCAAGCAGTCAGGATACATTCTCTGTTTACTGAGCTATTAAAAATTTGTGAAATTAATATCGTTTTAGTAAATTAAAGTCACTTAAGCTGATGCTTGCTTAAAGCAAAAATTAAGAAAAATCATTCAAACGAAGTAAAAAGTTTAGAAAAGAAACTGGAACTTAAAGATCCTATAATGTTTATATATTAAATTTATTATTCAGATTTATACAATTAAAGTTTATTAAAAAATTATAAACAATAAAAAAAATTGTAATGTTTTTAATAAAACATGTGTCTTAATCGAGTTAATTATCCTGTGTGTATACAATTAAGTGACACGTCTATGCTACAAAACAGTAATAAAATGACAAAGAGAAACAGAGTACAGAAATAGAAACAGAAAAATTAAAGACAACAAGTAAAACGAATTAAAAATATACAGAAAATAAGAATAAGAAAAGCGAAATGAAAGAAAAACTAACTTAATTAAGAGGCTCACAGACACACACTCACATACACACACAGAGAAATAGAAAATAAAAATCCATATTTCTTAAACAAAATACAAAACAAAGCTCCTAAAGTAACACTATGCAACGAAAACATATACATACACTCACTTGCTTTAATAGGGAATAATAAATGGACAAAGAGAAGGAAAAGGGAGAGAAAGAGAGAGAGAAAACGTAGAAAATTTTCAAGGTACCGACGGGAATTCAACATTTTATATGCAAAAGTAAAAGCGTATGAGAAACTAAAAGACAAAAAAACAAGAGGTGCTCTCCTCTTTAAACCAACAACAACAACATAAGAAAAGTAAAAAGAGAGTAAAAAAACCGAAAAACACACACAAAAATAAAATGAACGAACGAAATAAAATTCAGAGAGAAAAAAAAATCCGTTACTTTTGGTTGGTTGCCAAGTTTTCCCTGAGTGTGTAAAGCAGAGCACACCTTAACAATTTTATTACTAATACAATAACAACACTACAACAGCTACACACACACTCACCCATACAACCTTAAGAGAATGAGAGAAGGTATACTAAAGGTATGTACTGTACACCAGTAAGAATACCTTATAACACGTGTACATATATGTATGTGTGTGTGTGTATACAATACATAGAACATTATATACAGAGAGGTAAGAATATTGAAAATTTCGTAGAAATAACTGTTTGCCGTAACGAGTAACAATGTCTTGTGCTCTATATAATGCTGATGTTGTTGTCGTCGTTGCTATAAAGAAAGAGAAAAATCCATTGAAAGAGGACAGAAAGAGAGAAAGAGATTAAAAGAAAAAGAGAGAGAACATGAGTTAACAAAATTTAATACAACAACAACAACAAACTTTCATTGCTACTTGTGGTTTTTATAAAGAAAACCATCACACACTTAGACACATACACAAACACTTACATGCAAATACATACATACATAAAAAAGTAGAGAAAATATAGAAAACGTGTGTGCATGTGCATCTATGTATTCAAGCAAATCATCAGAATCCTTATCATCATCATCATTGGCATCATCATTGGCATCGTCATTGCCGTCGTAGTCATTACTGTGCTTATGCTACACAATAATGATACTTTGAAGGTGTATATACTTATGTCTTGGCTTCGTAGTAAGAGGTTCTATTATGATGTGTATAAGAGTGGGTGTGTAGGTGCATGTGAGTATTGGTTAAAAGAAGAAAACCTTGTACACTCTTGTGCACATGAACACCATTAAGTACACACAGCAGTTGTTTTATATTGGCAGCAGGTGCTGTATGCTGATTTTTCTCTGTATATACACACTGGTATTGTTATTGTTGTTGTACATATACAGCTGTATCCCTACTTGAAGAGCAGACACATACACACACATATAAATATATGTACACACGCATACCAACTTGAAATAAACGTGTTTCTTAAGAAACGAAAAATAGTTCTTTAGTTTCCAAACGTTAAAACCAGCACATCAGTTAAGTATAGTCGAACAAGAATGATCACGATGAACGTTTTCAAAGAGAATACTGTAGTAGAATAGAAAGTAATACTGTTTTGCAACAGTAAGGCTACAGTAGGGCACAAAGAGATGTCAACTTACTTACTTAATTGGTCGTGTAGATCGTTTTAGTTAGGACTACAACCTAGTCTTTCACACCACCCAGGTTGTGTGTGATATTTTTAGCCATGAGTGACACGATTTACAATTTAAAGTCAGCTCCGGCAGATTTTTGACAAACATTTCATGGCAGTTTTATTTTACTTTCGGAGTTTTTTCCAGAAGACTGCTAAGAGGGGAAGTCGCCGAGAGAATTATTTGTTTCGTATTTCGTTTAGTTTGAGATGTCTGGAGAGGTGTTGTACCACAGCCTGTCGTGGTAAAGCAACACACTATCTACCAGGCTATGCCAACTTCAATCGTCTAATATGGCGTTCAGAGACCATAGATGTGATTCGCGGAAAGTCATTAAATGCGGAAAAAGTGTCGTTTTTTCGAAAATTGCTCTGTAAACACCGGTACTGTCAATTCTAAGTGCTGTGGCAGTATGAAAACCAACTTACTTCTGCTGCAATCGATAATTATCAGCTAGACGTTACGTGTTTTCAGCAAAACGAAGCCATAAGCTACACTACATGACCGTTATCATCAAGTCTAAGTGCTGTGGCAGTATGATAACCGACTGCTTTGGGCTGCAATTGAAGATTATCAGTTGCTCGTTACGTGTTTTCAACAAAACGGAACACGAGTTATATAACACGATTGATTTTAGTTTTATTGCATGAGAAGATCACATTTTGGCAAATCATTGTCCCACCAATATCATGTGATTATATTTTTTCGTAGAGTTTCATAAAAGATCGTGTTTACGCGTATGATTTTGGGTGCCATATGGACAACACAAATTCAACAATGCAAGCTCATAGTTTTGGCAAAAGCCATCTAACGGACGCATGTCGACAGTAGAAGACTTACCCCTTTCGTGCTGTTGCGGCAAATAAATAGACTCAACCCCACATAAAGATATGGCTTCAACAGGACTATGTAATGTGTTACTTAGTCGTCCAAATAATAAATTTTGTCGAATACAATGCTACGACTAGAAGTCGCCATAGTCTCGTAGCTAGCGTGTTAGTTTATTAGACGTAAGGCCACGGTTCAAACCCTAGGTCAGGCATCAAAACAAAAATATGAAAACAAATATAATCCTTCGGCTACCTCCTCTCAGCAGATTTCTGGCAAAAACTCTGAGAGCCAAACAAAATGTGACATGAAGAGCTTCTCAAAAAAATCTGTAGTTCGGAGTCGACTTTAAACATTAGGTCCCGCCACTCATGTATAAAATTAACGCACACAACATAAGTAGTGTGAGAAACTAGGTTGTAATCCTGACTGAAGGGTTGTAATAAGCAATTATGTATGTACACTGAGCGCCATAAGTGAGTTAACACCCACTATAATTTTAAATTTTCTATTATAAAAAGTATATGTACTTGTAGCACAACAATAATTTTTAGAATTTTTTTGTTTTAACATTTTATAAGTAATAAATAAACGTTTTTATTTTTAGAAATTTATTCGACTATTCTCATTTACTTTTCTCGCTATCCTAAGAAAATGAATTATTTCAGTGGTGTTTACTCACTTTTGGCGCTCTGTGTATATATGTACAACGCTACGAATGCTTGAAAACATTTGCATTGTCTTTGTACTATTTTCCATGGGGCAGTCTTAAAACTGAAGTTGATTTAAATTAATCACGACCTATTGAAGCCGTAGACAACATATAGACAACATGCAACCAAAATAGAGTCACAACCATGGCGAAATGTCATGGAATATGTCACGATACGTATAGACAAGAGTAAGATCCTATGTTATGTATATTTGCCAGCTGTAATGTAGCATTTAAATAAATAAAAGACCCTTTAATTTTAATTTAAGACACTTGAACATAAAAGAAACTAAATTTTCTCTGTTATGGATACGCAACAGCTGCAAGTATATTTTTTTGATGCACTGTATTAGAATTTTCAATAAATTGTTCTCATTTTTCAAAGACTTTTTAACAAAATTTAAAAGTAGGGTTGTAATTATTTCGTTACGAACTTTAGACATGTTGTAGTGACACATACGCCTTTACAGAAGAATGCACACACACTCATAACATTTTATAAAATAACTGTTCACCAGAAAAATGAAAAAAGAATCAAAATAAAAACACACAAAAATTAAAAAAAAATAAAAAAAGAATAGGTTCCCTCTACGAATATTGTACATAAAACCCCACTGTCTTACCTAAACACACACACAGAAACACATTTTTATATATCCACGTAACGAACGGTACATTTTCTTATTTACAACAGATGCTTCATCAAATAAAGTAATTTGTTACGGCTTCTCAGCTCACCATACTCTCTCTCGCTCTGGCTCACCTCCTGCCTTTCACCTTACCACTATCATGGCACAGACACTTTTCTAATGTACACTTTACATTCGTATTATATACGTTGAATATGTATGTATTTACACCTTATATACACCTTTTAGGAGCAGGTATTACATATACACACACAAACACACACACTCTCTCTCTGTGTTATGGCAGACAACACCAATAACACAGTCTCACAGTCTCACTGTATACCACTACGAGAACGACTAGCACTACTACTACGGCTATTCAAGAATATTATGCAGTGTGTTGCCTTTTTTTTGTTCTTCTTTGAGAGCCACAAGTAAAGAAATAAAGACGTAAAATGATAAGAGAGAGAGAGAAAGAGAGAGAGAGAATATTTGTATGGCGCAAATTATTTTATTGTAGGAGGTTGAGTTTGAGTTTGTGTTTGAGTGTGTGTGAGTGTGT
Source organism: Sarcophaga caerulescens (assembly GCA_927399465.1). Classification (NCBI taxonomy): domain Eukaryota; kingdom Metazoa; phylum Arthropoda; class Insecta; order Diptera; family Sarcophagidae; genus Sarcophaga; species Sarcophaga caerulescens. The sequence continues at coordinate 17,356,455 of OV656872.1, forward strand.
AAGTGTTATTTTATATTTTTCTTATTGTGCAGGTAAGATTGGTGGATGCGTAAGGTATTGTACAAAAATTTTTTATTGTTGTTGTTGTTGTATATAATATAATACACGTGCCTCAGCAACAACAACACCACTAAGCAGACTAATTTGATTGCCATTAGCGCCAGTGGGCCCTCATCAAATTCTGTGAGAATTTCATTTTATAAAGACAGGTCTTGCTGACACACTCAAAAACTCTCACAAACTATACATGCGCACTACATTATTAGAAAGATAAGGTGAGAGAAAGAGAAAATAAAAAAAGAGAGTATGGTTGATGGGGATTACTAAAAGAAATTGTGTGTTTTTGTTTCTTTGTTTCTTCCCATGGCTCTCAAGTAATTTTCTTTTTTCTGTAAGAAAAATAAGAGAATTTTTCTTCGCAAAATAAAAAGGTTTTTTGAGATGTTTTGTGGTTTCTGTTAAACAGTTAACAGCACAACAAAAAGAGAGAAAGTCATGTGAAAGCATTGCAATAATGATGATGATGCTGTTGCTTTCTCTTACGCTATCCCATGACTTAACAGTGTTCTGTTATTGTTAATAACAATGCGAATGAAAATGTTATTATTCGGTGTAATGTTATGCATAACACAAGGGGTAATTACTGTTACAGACACACACACACACAGTTCATTCATTTCGTTTTTAGGGAAAAGCAACAGTTTTGTAATGTTAAACGAAAAAATATGAAAAGATAAAAGCATGTCTGCCTGCTGTCGTGTTGTTTGTCATTTTGTTGCGGTTACTGACCTGTAATTGGTAGCAAAAAAAAGTAAAAAATATATGGAAAAAGAAAAGAAATTATTTATCAACATGAGTTTAATTTACAATTTAAATTTAAGGAAAATATTCCATTTTTTTTTTTGTCAAAGAACGAATGAAATTTATTTGCATAATTTCTGTGTTTTTCTAAGCATGTTAGAAAGGAAAAAATGAAGTCTTCATTTGAATTTACCACAAGAGAGGTCAGTGTCACAGGCTTAATGGAAGAAAATTTTTAAAGGAACATTGATTTTTGTCAACTTTAATTATGAATTACATTAATTATGACATCTATTTTAGTAAATTTTACATGGATATTAAGGATAAATTTTTTTTTCATATTCTTTATTTACAATCTATCCCATTGGGGATAATAAGCAAATTTGATACAGTAATGTACAAGTAAATGTTGCACTCCATTGAGAACAACATCATTTTAACAATAAATTTTTATAGTATTGTAATTATTTTTTAAAGCTATCTTACATATAATTAAATGTATATATGTACATATTTACAAAAACAATAACAATTATCGAAATGGTAAATCAAGTATATGATAATTTTAAGTCTTCTCACTTCTTCAGTTTCGTCTAGTAGAGATATCGCTAGTGGGTTGCAGTGGTTGCTTAATCTGTTAAGATAGTTTTCGCTATATTTCTTTATTTCGTCTTTAATTGTTGGCATGTGTAAATCATTATGAATTGTTTTATTTGATATAAATTTAGGAGCATTAACAATTAGCCTCAATGTCTTATTTTGATACCGTTGAAGAATTTCTACATTGGAGTTACTGGCAGTTCCCCACAATTGTATGCCATAAGTCCACACCGGTTTAAGTATTGTTTTATAAATTATTAATTTTGTTTCAATGCTTACTTCAGATTTAGGCTGAAGAAGCCAATAAAGACGTCTGGTTTTTATATTAAGATGTTCTTTTTTTGCCTTAATGTGAGCCTTCCATGTAAGCCTTTTGTCAATATGAAGACCAAGATATTTCACACTGTCTCTTTTGGGAATTGTGTTGCCATTAAGGAATAATTGTGGGCAATTTCCTTTTCGTAACGTAAACGCAACATATGCAGATTTTTCGGTATTCACTTTGATATTCCGTTGAGATAACCAAAGCTCAACTCGGTTTAGTTCATTTTGAATTAGATTTGATGCATTTGTTGGACAAGATCTCGATGCTAAAATTGCAGTGTCATCGGCATAAGTTGCAAGTAAAACGTTATTTGTTAAAGGTATATCTGAAGTAAATATCGTATAGAGGGTTGGTCCCAGAACACTGCCTTGCGGAACACCTGCTTTTATATCGTATATGTTGGAGGATAAAAATGAAATGTTTTTAAAAACTGGACATTTAAGATTATAACACTGAAAGTCTCTTTATTTAATTACATATTGTTACGAAAATGAAAAATCTAGATACTAGTGTTTTGCTTTTACATTGCTTAACATTAAAATTATAAACAAAAGCTACAAAAACAAAATAATACTGTAAACAAACCTGTTTAGAAATTTTCGTACTGGTTATCGCCAGCATAAGAAAATGGTAAACAAGTAAACAAAAATATAACAACAAACACCAGCATAAAAACAACACGATGCTTACATTTATAGAGATTTCGAACAGGCGAAGTCACGAAAATTCGCCTTCAAGAACATTCATCAGACAGTTTACTCTGCCATATAAAAGGCATGACAAAGCAGGCGATTAAATGAGTGAAGTTCAGTCAGTCTTGTGAAGACGCGGTGTGTTTGAAGATCTCCGTTACAATGATCTGTTGAATAATTGTCTAGTAATTGTTATTGTTTATGCAAAGGGTATAAACAGACGGATAACAAAAAAAAGGCAATTGTTGTTGTTTTTATAAAGTTGCGAACACAGAATTGTGCAAATAATAAAGAATCTTAATTAAAATTAAACGCAAATTTATTTTTATTTTATTTGCAATCTACGAACTCTTATTAAGAACGTAACAATATGCAAGTTAACTGAAGCATTTGGAGTATCTATACCCCGTAACCGTACCGGCTCTGGCCAGTTCATCAGCAATGTAAATTCAAACGATACCTATGTCTCGGAGCACATATAAAAGTTACCATAGAATAATCCGAAATTTCCCTTAAAAAATACTTGACACTCATGAACAAGGACGAACGTTGAAACTACATTCATTAGGGTCTTAATCGCAGTCTGGCTGTTTAAGAAAATCAAAAGATTTTTTATAAGGAAAACTCTGACAACCAACAAATATTGCATTGCTTTCGAAATACCCATGACCTCTGCTTGAAAAGCACTGGAGTGGTCAGGCAGCCTATAAGAAAGTTTGATATCCAAACTCTTAAATATACTACAGCCCGCACTATCAGGCATTTTCGAAACATCAGTATAAACCTCAAGGAACCCATTGGGACCCTCCGGATTTTTAGACCACAAGCTCCTTGTTGGAATTCTAAAATCAAAAAATTTATTACGAAAGTTTTATTGACCCTGATGTGTATAGCCAGATGGATATTGGAAAAAACACCAAAGTCTACTAATGAAGAAATTTTTCTTTCTACAAAGGAAAAGAATATTGGATATTGGATATTGGAAAAAACACCAAAGCCTACTAATGAAGCAATTCTTTCTTTTCCTTTGTAGAAAGAAAAATTTCACAAAATTGTAAAAGTCGTCAGACTTAATGCCGAAAGAGTTTTTATTCCATTATCGAGGACCCGTGATTCAACCCCTGGCTCCGACATCTCGAACAAAGCGAAATATGAATTAATATTTCTCTCGCTGTAGCCTAGTAGTTAATGTGTAGGCTTATTAGACGTGAGGCTTCGGTTCAAACCCCAGGTTAGACGTCTCCAACAAATCGAAGCATAAAAAATATTTCTACGGCTACTGCCACTCAGCAGATTTCTGGCAAAAACTCTGGGAATAAATAAAATTTCCATGAAATGTTTCTTAAAAATCTGTTGTTTGGAATCGACTTTAAACTGTAGATCCCACCACTCTTGTATAAAATTAATACACACAACAGACATAGGTGATGTAAGAATGAAGGTTGTAATCCTGACTAAAGGGTTGTAATGTGCAATTACGTATGTATCAGAGATCAGCATTGAATCGTATTTTCGCTACTCATAGGTACTTATTAAATTTTGAGTATGAGTGAGTCAAGAGTATTAAAATTCAACTACTCTGATTCATTCGTACTCGCTACAACATTGATTTATAAGTATAGGTTGCAATGAGTATGAGTACAACGTTGACATCAAACTCACAACATTCGATTCATTGTTTGATTCATACGCCTACTCATTCAGATTCATAAATTTAGAAAAATACTTATAATACTTACGAATGATTCGAGTCACTCGAATCATTCATCAAAATTTACAGTAGTAGTTATTGTTTCATTTACAAAAGAAGAGAAAAGAAAAGACAAAGACTGCAAGCAAAGCACACACACAACCTTCTAGCGAGTATTGTGGTGTTCGTACTCGAATCATACTTATTTTGTGCTTCGTGTATACGTTGAGTCATGGAGAGTCGAAATCAAAAACATCGTGCGTATTGTTAAGTATGAGTACGATGAGTATTTCTAACTTTGAATATGAGTAGTATGAGTATGATATTAAAATAAGTATGAATGCGTAAAGTAGCTGAAATTATAAGTATGACTCGAATCTACTCATCGTTTTGAATACTCGTTGCTGATCTCTGGTATGTATGTTATGTATTTCTATCGTCGATTCCCTCTCAGCTGTTTTCTGGCAAAAAATCTCGAGAGTAAAATAAAACTTCCATGAAAAGTTTCTTAAAAATCTGTCGTTCAAAATCGATCCACCGCACATGGATAAACTTATCACACACAACTTCGGTGGTGTGAGAAGAAATGTTGTAATCCTAGCTAAATGGTTGTAATTTTGAGATCTAAAAATTGTTTTTCAAATTAAATAATTATATTTCTAAGAGAATTAATTGGAAATAATTTTTAAACTGTACCAAAAAAATGTTCAAAAACTGTTGTTCAAGGTTTTCCTTTCAACATAATTTATTAATTAATCCTAAACTTTACTCAACCATGCAATATCCCATCCGTTCTAAGGTAAAGGGATACCTCTAAAGGCCGTCTCTTAATTCTGTTTTAACCATCTATTCTCCACACTAAGTGAGACAAGGCTGTCATAAGATGTTTATGAAAAATTACTTCAATCCAACCAAGAACGAAAAAAAAGGGAATTGAAAGAAGAATAATTTCCAAATGAATAAATTCAACCACTTCCGTTAAGTGAGAAATTAAAAATGAAAAGAAAGGAAAATCAGCATAAGAAAAAATGAAAACAAAATATTATTAAAGATTAAATCCGAAAGAAAACAAGGAAAATAACAAAAGGTAACGAGCAAAAACAAAAAAAACTCCTGAAGAAAAACTTTTTAGTGGCTACACCAGGGCCAGTTGAACAGAAAAAACATGAGCAACACCATGTCCAGTCAAAAGGCATGAGGTACACGCATAAAGAAAAAAACGAAAAACATGACTCATACATCAAACTGTGGCCAAAAGGAATAAAAAGAAATTAAAAAAAAATAGAAGAAAATAAGAAAATAAGTGAACAAAAGGTGTCAGCCAGAAATGATGAAGAATGAAGAGAAGAAAAAAAATTGAAAAACTTTTTTAATGATTAAAATATGATCCTTAAATACAATGAGTGAGTGAGTGGCATGGAGAAAAAGAAAGTGGCAAGAAATTACAAGAGGTGGTGGAGGATTACATTGGGTAGGATACAAAGAAAACAACAACAGCAAGATTAACATTTTTATGATTCAACTTAAAATATTTTTACATCATTTACACTCTTAACACACACAATTTTTTTTCGTTTCAAGAAGAAAAAAATTCTTTGACCAAAGAAAAGTTGAAATATGACTCCAGGTTGTAGCACAAAGGGCAGCTGCAAAAAAAAAATTAATAAGAGCCTTGTGATCTCAAGTATTTTTTATCCAGTGGTCAAAACTTACATCGGCTTCCGTAATAAAATCTACCAGCCGTTGAAATTTTACTCAAAACCCAATAAACTTTTCAGTTCAGACAAAAACCTCGTACAAATCTATTGAATAATGATCTGTGCCGGTCATACAAGTCTGTCATGGCCAATGTGTAATAACCACCTGACTATTTACAGGCAGAAGAGAAACTGCCTTCAGGTCTCTGTCAAGAATTTTGGAAGTATGTTAGCACAAGCTTACCGTAAAGAAAAAATGAAAACTTTGGGAGTAAGAGAGTGAATTAATTAGGGCAGATTCGTTAGCACTATAGAGGCTATTTGTATACACAAACCCCAGGTCAGACATCTCGGCGACAACCTCTTTCAGCAGATTGCTGGGAAAAACTCTGACAGTAAATAAAATAAAATTGCCATGAAAAAGTTTCTAAAAAAAACTGCCGTTCGGAGTGGACTTTAAACTGTAGGTTCCGGCACTCATATATAAAATTAACACACTCAACATGACCAATGACCAATTATGCATGTATGTATGTAAGATACATAGAAACTAGCGTGTATTAGCATGATAGGAACGATGAGAATTTGTGTCACAACAGCGCTGTGGGCACTCTTGGATTTAAGACCGCTACATATGCTAATGAAGATCAAAGCTTTGAAATCTGTGATTAAGATGGTGGAAGACGAGTTTAACATGAAATTCATTAGGGAATTACGTGACCCAAGGACGATGACGATTGGCTGACAGCTCTTTTCTCAACTGTTTCTTGGTCAGTACCAATAGACTTTATAATATTGAAAAATGTTTTCCAATGAAACTTGGTGATGAAAATGAGTGTAATAATCTGGAAGTTAAATACACTCAGGTCTCGTTTTATGCGATAGATGCGTTCCAAAAAAAATCGCATAAATTGAATTCGCATAAAACGATAATCTAGCTTCATATAAAAATTAATGATTCGTTCCAAAATCCTGGAAAACCGCATAAATTCAAATTTTAATTGAAAAATCAAAGCAAAATCGCATAAAAAATTAACAAAAGTATATTTATTTCATTTTCTTAAACAATAAAAACAAAAACTTCTAAAAATAAATAAACAAAAATTAAATATTAATTCTATATTTACAAAAAAAAAACAAAATGATCCAGAAAATAATAAATAATAAACTGAAGTCTATAATTATGAATGTATGATCAATCATTCTGCATCGTATTGGAATTGGTTCGATGTCACTTTTATCATCATTATCACATTACATACCTATCAGGTAGTGCATACATATGTAGGGGATTAGATCAACTAATTTTTAAAAAGTTTAATTGTTTCTTTTATTGGAGGATATGTAGTCAGATATTAAATTTTGTGACTTTGAGTTTTTAAGTTGCCTATGTAACTCATGATATCCGGAAAACGGACCAGTCAATCCGGGTTGAATCTTCAGTGTTCTTCGGTATCAGGGTCCAAAATGTAAATCATTAACTTTTTTGAAGATATCACCAATTTGTTTTGAATTAATTGTACAGCACTTTCTTCAGAGTAACTCTCTTCATTATCCACGTTTTTCTCATTGTCGATGACTAAACTAATGACGTCTATATCGGTTAATGGTTCGTCAGCTAACAGTTCTTCTACATCATCCTGCTTCAGCGAGTCAAATCCATCTACTTCAATTTAATGAGCTAAATCAATTATTTCACTGGGCAGTGTCTACATTTCTTCGCAGGATGCAAAAGTTTAAAAAGTATCATAACATTTTATACTCTAGAAAAAATCAAAAAAAAATTTTTGATTTAAAATCGCACAAATTCGAATTCGCATAAAAAAATCCGCATAAAACGAGACCCGAGTGTACTCTTTAAAAAGAGAGACTATTTCGTGGTATACAGGTATTCCCCGACTTACGACCGAGATAGGTTCCTCTGTCATCGGTCGTAAGTCGATTAAGTCGTAAGTCGAATTTCATATAAAAAAAATTTAAGGAAAAAATTACATACTGTACTACTAACTTTGAGGGTCAAGAGAAGTGAAACTATCCAAAATTCATATAATTCTAACTTTATTTACTAGTTCCAGCCATTTTTTGGAGGATATAAAATTATTCACTTAAAAAAATTCCGACTTAGCTAATGTAATGTATTATTTGTACTGAAATATGTATGTAAATCGAATTTTTTTACTTTTTTTTTTTAATTTTTCTCATATATTTTAGGGATTCCCCGCAACTACATATTTTTCTTTAAGTATTTTCTACGAAAAAAAAAATGGAAAAAAATGGTCGTAAGTGCGAATAGTCGTAAGTCGAACGGTCGTAAGTCGGGGACTACATACTTGCCAGCCCAACATTTAGATTCCGTGACGATAAGAATGAATCATCGGTATACATTCTTGGAACCTGGAGGGCATTAGTGTATCCAAGTAAGTAACATCTTGGAGCATATGAAATACTAGGCAAGGAATTATCACTACCCCGAACACATTACACACTTACATAATTGCTCATCACAACCCTTCAGGCAGGACACTTAGATTCTTACACCACTTGTGTTGTGTGTGCTTAGTTTTTATACATGAATGCTGGGACCTACAGTTTAAAGTTGACTTCGAAGGACAGATTTATTTGAGAAACTTTTCATGGCAATTTTTATTTACTCTCAGAGTTTTTGCTAAAAATCTGCTGAGAGGAAGTCGCCGATGAAATATTCTTTCTTATTTTCTGAAGTGGGAAGATATTATGATGAAGAAATTATCGTGGTGTGTGCAACATGATTGGCATTCCGCAAATATTAAAAATTCTAAATAATTTTTTAAGTTCAGAGCCTCTTTATCGCGTGACTATGAGAATGAATCGTAATTATACATTCTTGGAACCTGTGGGGCATTCCTGCATTCCAGGAAGAAACATCTAGAGGCATATGAAGTGCTAGGGAAGGAATTAGCATGAAACCGAGCGCATTACAGCAGTGATATTCTCTTGATGATGAAATTATTATCGCGGTGTGTGTAATTTGATTAGCATCTCACAAGTATGAGTTGCAAGATATCAATAATGTTAAATAATTTTTTAAATTCAGAGCCTATTTAGCGCTTCACAAACATTAAATTTTAATCAAAAATATCCACAATAACTGCCACTGTCAATGAAAAAGGCGATTAAAACTGCTGATTCCTGTTGTTTTGTAACAATAACACAACGGAAGTGAGTGTGAAAATTTCGTTTTCAAAAGTTCTTGAGTTCAAGATGTTGTTGTTATTCCTGGTGTTGTTAAGATTTCCGTAACAAGTGTTTTGTAGGAAAATCTGGCCGTAAGCAAAACTAATTTTCAGTTTTTTGTTTTCAATTCCTTGCAACCAGCATTGTCCCAAACCCTGACACACATTGTAAATTGAGACTCATCAAGAAGGTATTCATGATTGTTGATTATACCGTGTTAGTTAAAGAGTTCAGCCATCATCATCATAATGGCGTAAAGGAAGTAAGAGACTTGACTAAAAGTAAAGTACCGTTAACGGAAATAATGCAAATTTTAAACCAACAGGACAGACTTTATAACTGTGAAGCATAAAGGACATAAAAAGCGAAAACGAACTAAAATAGACTTGAAATGCGCCTTACGAGGTATTGAGCAACTACAGGGAAAAAAGGTCATCAGTTGTTGTTGTTGTTTTTTTTATTTATTATTATTTTTTTTTTTATTTTTTGTTTGAAAATAATTTCCAAATGCTTTGATATTTGACTGGGGAAACTTAAAGGGAATAACACAACGCAACACAACACTTTAAAATATTTCAACTTTAACTTGAGTTTTGTTGCCAATTATTTTGCATATTTAAGAAACAAATAAACAAATTGTTTGTTATCAGCAACAAAAACAACAACAACAATAACAGCAACTACAAACTGAACTTTTAGTTTCTGTTGTTACACCCAAAAGGTTGCTAAGCCACCTTCTACTATTACTCAGCACCTTTTGAGAGCCATCACCACCAAATTGTTACAAAGAAGTTGCTTCAAGCAACATCTGTAAAATTATAATTTCTATTTATTGTTGCTGTTGTCCTTGTTTTCCTATAACCTTCATGGTGTGGCACTTCCATTTCTATCGACCAGCATCTCCTGCACACAAATGGCAACAGCCGCTAGGGTAGTATTGCAAGACCGAACGAAGCCAAAGATAAGGCAGATGTAGAGAGAGAGAGAGAGAGAGAGAGCGAGAGAAAGAAAAAAAGTGAAAAACTGTAATTAAAATTCAATTAAGGAATTACTTTTAGTTTGTTGATGGTATTAAATAAATAGCAACAGCAATAGCAAACTCCTGTCCTACAGACTGCAACAAATATTCGGTCCAGCAAATGTTGCACGGAGTGTAAGAGCAGTAAAGCAACAAAGCCAAACACCGTAAGGTCGAAAAGTTTTTCCACATCGATTGCTCTTTAATTTATGATTATTAGTTTTTGTTTGTTGTTTATGTTGTTCTTATTGCTGTTGTTGTTAATGTTTTTTGTTTTTAGACTACTTCGGTTTACAGTTTAGGTGAATAGTTTCTTATGGTCATTTGGCCATTTATTTTCATTACAAAGTTTCAAAAAAATTATCAATTATTTGAACTGAAATTAAATAAAATATGAATAAGAAATCAAGAGAATTTAAAGGAATTTGTTATATTTTGCTTGCAGATATTCGATAAATAGGCCTCCAATTAAGGTATCAATAATTGTTGTATTCTGTTGGATGACATAGTCAACCTAGAGTAACCGCACCTGAGGTATAAAAAACTCTTATCGAATAACAAACAACGATAAGATAATTGTGGCAAAGTACAAAACGTACATACAAACATATGTACATATATACATACACACTGTTACGTTTTTACCATTTTAAAAACGTTAAAAATATGAGTTCCTAGATTACAAATAAAATAAAAATAACTTTGTGTTTAGTTTTAAATCAATTCTTTATTGTTCGCACAATTCCGTGTGCCACCTTTAACGATTTGACTTAAACAACAACAATTTGCTTTAATTGTGATTATTCTTTACACTTCTTCCGCGTACACAACAACAATTGTTCAATAGATCTTTATAACAGAGATCTTCAAACCACAATTATTCTCTTCACACGCAACGTGTCTTCACACAAGACTGACTGAATTATTTCTGAACTCCACGTGTCTTCACACAAGACTGACCGAATTCTTACTGAATTCCCTTTGCTTGCTCTGTCTTGCCTTTTATATCGCAAGGTAAGCAGTCTAATGAATGCACTTGAAGGAGAATGTCTTTGCCTTCGCGAAATCTCTATAAGTGTAAACAAGTTGCTTGCAGTGTTGTTGTTGAATGTTTACTTGTTAATCCGCTTTTTTTACACTGCACTTTGTTGTTGCCTGTGTATTCGTCGGTCATGTAAACAAGTCCATTATTTTCATGGCAATTTTATTTACTCTCAGAGTTTTTGCCAGAAATCTGCTGAGAGGAAGTCGCCGAAGAAATATTTTCATATTTTCGTTTTGATGTCTGACCTGAGATTCGAACTCAGGCCATCAGTCTAATAAGCCAACACACTACCTACTAGACTACGGCGACTTCATCATTTTAAGAACACCATTTCCATTTTCGTAACAATACATACATACATAATTGGTCATTACAACCCTTTAGTCAGAATTACGTTCTAGCTTCTCATATAAATATAAAACACCTGCTAGAAACCTAAGGAGTATTCAATGCTATTTTTTCATTAGAAAAACCCTACAAATTAAGAAGAAAAAAAGCTAACCGATGAGTACAACTAAAACAATTGTAATCATGCTGGGCAAATAAGTTGTCAGCCACTAGACAGACAATTTAGAAAATCTTGCAAAATTATGCAACATTTTTAAGTTCTAATAAACGAGTCCAGTTCGTCAAAATGTATAGAATGGTAATGATCACGTTGGTAATAACCATCAAAACTCAAAGCAATCTTTTAGTGGAAGAAAAATTTTAACACTGCAAATAAAATTACTGAACGGTGGTTTCTTAGTTTAGCTTAAGTTAGATAAGATTGCAGATCCTCTTAGAGGATGCGATCCCATTTAGACCAGCATTTAAGACTCTTGTGATACCACTATCAATATTTAACACGCCAATTCGAAATACGAAATAAATCTTGTTTTTACAGCAATTTTTACATAGAGACCTTGGTCAAGGATTCGGAAAGTGAGAGGTCATAAATCTCCGTCTTTTTTTTATGACAAACCACAGTAGTTTAATTCAACTTAATTCAAATAGTTAAAGACTTATAAGCCGGAAGAGATAAATTATTTTATACTACATACTTCTAGAAGATCACTATTTTCGAACCGAGTAATATCACGTCAATTTACGTTAAATTGATAGTCATCTTAAGATCAGTTGGATTCTATTAAGGCCTCCATTGCAACACCACTGTGCTTATTTAAAGTATGTCCGTAATTCTACACTTTTGTTTGTCAGACATCATATTAGCTCTATTCAGACGTTGATTTTACTCAAGTCACTTAATTGTGAAGCTGAAACAGTTTTGTCTGAGATACCATACAGAAAAAGATTTAGTGGCCTATTCTTCTTCCTCATCATTAGCGTAAAGCATGTTCTCAATACAGCGATCTAATGGCTCATTACCTGAATACTTACTTACTAAATTAGTTAGTCTTTACAACCCTCTAGCCAGGTTTTCGAACTAGCTTTTCACACAACCCATATCGTGTGTGCTAATCTTATCCATGAGTGGCGGTGTTTCAAACGAAAGATTTTTTAGAATCTTTTTTGCATGGCAAATTTATTTACTCGCAGTGTTTTTGCCAGAAGATTATTGATAGGAAGTCGAATAGTTTCATATTTCGTTTTGTTTTAGATGTCAGGACTGCGGTTTAAATCACGGGTTTTCGTGTAATACGCCAACACAATACTAACTGGACTATGGCGACTTTAGGACCTGGATACTGAATTACAATAATCGAATAGTTTAAGAAACAATCTGAGATTCAACCGGTTAAAAAAAAACCTTTTACACCAGACCTTATCTTAAATGATGTTCTGTTGGAGGAGTAGGCCATTGTCATAATAGGATTTTTGCAGTATTTTTGTTATTCAACTAAGGTCGAATTAGGATTCTAGTATGTACAATGTACAGGAGTATAGTACATACATATGTATATACATAATTCGTCATTACAACCCTTCAGACAAGATTACGACCTAGCTTCTCACATCACTTATGTTGTGTTGATAATTTTATACATGAGTGACTGTACCTACAGTTTAAAATCGACTCCGAATGACAAATTTTTTTGAGGAACTTTTCGTGGCAATTTCATTTACTCTCAGAGTTTTTGTCAGAAATCTGCTGAGAGCAAGTCGTTGAAGAAATATTTTTCCATATTTTCGTTTTGATGTCTTACCTGGGGTTTGAACCGAGGTTTGAACCCCATGCCTAATAAGTCAACACACTACCTACTAGACTATGGCAACTTCATTACAATAAACAGCGGCAGCAAAACAATACATAGGCTAGATTTGGTGAGGCTTATAAGGCGCATAAATTCACAAAATTTAAGAATTTTAATTTGTATTGGAAACGTAAACAAACACAATATAAAAGGTTGTCTCAGGTCTGTTCTTAAAGTAAGTCCTGAGAGCCTTAAAATAGTTTCTCTAATTTTTCTAAACAGTTTTTTCATTTAAAGCGTGAAATCGTATTCATAACCATGGCCACAACCACTAAAAACGTTTCAATATTTATTTGTTTACAACGAAATAAGCAAATAACGCGTACACATTAATTTATTGATGAGTTTACGCTTCAACAACAAATAAATCTTGAATGAATTTACTAGAAACCTATTAACAGCTGTGCTTGCTCTTGCCACCATGCCAATGATGCCATTTCTTCCCTCCAAAAACAGCAAAAATTCCTTTTTTTCCGGTTGCAACGACTTCCAAATACGTTAAACGTTAAAAGCTGCTGATAAAAGTAGCAACAGCCATAACAAGCCATACGCATTCATAAATTCTTATACGCAAGGAATAACGCTAGTAAATGGTAACGAGAAGCAGGGGAAAAAGTAACTAAGCAGGAGAAATAACTAAAAATAAAAGCGTGTTAATGTAATGGAAGTAATTTACGTCAACTTAAGAAAATCTATGGCAAATCGAAAAGAAAAACAACAGAACAAACAACATACCGACACTAATACTGACAAAAAGATTGCAAGAAAAATTCATTTGTACCCCCTAAACAAGTGGAATAGCAAGTGAATACAAGAGAGAGTGTGTGTGAGTAAGTAGAGAAAACAGAGGTAAAACTTTAATGTAATTTAACTATAAGTAAAGCATACTTTAAGGGGGGAATGTGCAAGTGTGTGTTTGTTTGCTTCTGTACCAATTTATGATCTTTTTCTATTTTTAGTTTCTTTCTTCCTTTAGTTGCTACTATTCTAACGTAACTACGAAAAAATAATGAAGCAGAGGCAATAGTGCAGAGGAAGAAAGTATCATATTTCCTCTTTGGCCAAATAAAAAAAAACTTTATTTTTAGTTAAAGTAAAGCGTCATAAATTGTAATTTGTATGTGTATGTGTGAAGATGATGATGAAAAATAAGAAAAAAAAACACAACACACACTGAAGGATAAAAGAAAAACACTTTCACTAAAGAAAAGTAAACAAGAATATCAGGTTAATGGAAATGACATGAAGTGTATTACAAATACACACACACTTACATACTTTTATTTACCTCCACATTTACACACGTCTTTTACTACAACACCTACATAAAATTTCTGTTGTTAGTAAATTATATTGGATGGAGAGTGAAAGTGATTTCGTGGAAGTTATTTTACATTGTCTTTGGGAGGAAAGCAAAGACTGCTCCATTGTACCTCTGCCATTACTTACTTACTTACATAATTGTTCATTACATCCCTTCAGTCAGGATTACGACTTAGTTTCTCACACCAACCATGTTATGTGTGCAAAATTGTATCCAAGAGTGGCGGGACCTACAGTTTAAGGTCAACTTTCGAACGACAGATTTTTAAGAAACTTTTCATGTGACATTAGTTTGCCCAGAAGAGTTTTTGCAAGAAGATTGTTGAAAGGAAGTCGAAGAAGAAATATTTTTTCATATTTCGCTGTGTTAAATATGTTTAGGCTAGAGTTTGAACCGTGGCCTCACGTCTAATGAGCCAACACACTACCTACTAGACAACGGCAACTACACCCTGTCATTGCTGTACTTTATTAATGAAATATAAATAATCTTGTATAGGAACCAATCTGGATGATTTAACACTAACCCGCTTTTCTCATTCCTTAAGAAAATTTGACTGACAATAAGGATAATAAAAGAACCTACGCGTTCATACAAAAACACACGAGTCTGAGTGTAGTCCAGTAGTGTAGCAGTTACAGTTCAATGAGCTCTAAACGCCAACAGACCCTGAGACAAGATTGAACCAAAAAGGTTTAGGCATGAATACGAATATCTAGGGCGAGATCAAGTCATTTTTTTCCCCAATTATAATGCCTGGAGTGTTTGACACTTGGAAGTTGTAAGGGATTCATGTTATACGTTCCAACACCGTTTATAGGTCTGGTAGCTTGACTAAGTCTCATACGGATAGCACAATACACACATACATACATACAAAATTGGCCATTCAAACCCTTCAATCAGAATCACACCCCTTATGTTGTGTGTGTTAATTTTATACATGAGTGGCGCGACCTACAGTTTAAAGTCAACTTCGAACAACCAAGTTTTATGAGAAACTTTTCAGGGCAATTTTTATTTAAACTCAGAGCTTTGCAAGGAATCTGTTGAGAGGCAGTCGCCGAAGAAATATTCATTCATAATTCGTTTTGTTGGAGATTTTCGACCTGGGGTTTGAATCATGGCTTTACATCTGATAAGCCAATACACTACCTTCTAGACTAAGACGACTACATTGCATAGCAAAACGGATATCACAATGGTTTCATTAATATTTGACTTAAGGATAGTTTCCTTGTAAACTATCAACCCCCACAATGGCTTTTAAATCAGTTTAAGTTGTTAAACTGCAGGAAATTACTTTTACCTCAACCCAATATATTGTGTATGATGAAAACATATAATCACATACGAAACTAAGATTTTCTTAAGCAACCTTTTAAACGCTAGTTAACCTTGTACCCCCTTGTACAACCCCACTGTAACGGTATCAGTTACTTACGATTTTTACCAACATTACCCCGAAAACCTGAACAGCCAAGTGTGTGTGCGTCTAAGACAAGAAAAAAAAAGAGTGAATGTGTTGGTAGAAATCATTATATTTTCCACTCAATAACTTTGTGTAACAGTTTTTTTTCTTTTCTCTTGTATTTTATTTTCGTTTGTTGTTGTTATTATTGTGTTTAGCTGTGGGAAAATTTTCTTATGATAAGCAATTTTCTTTATTATGTTGCTTCTGCTGCTGTTGTTTTTTTTTTTTTTTTCTACTTCTATTACCTTTAACGATTACAACACATACGTCTACGTATACAGGGTATTGTTAATTGCTGTTAGTGTATATGAAATTCTTGGAAAGAATGTTAGAAGAGGCGCAAACAATTTTGTCCTTCAAGATTTCCAAATTAAAGCCCGACACTCTACTTTTCATTATGTTCCCTCAATAACAAAATTCTCTTAAATAAACTAACATGTCTTTAATAAAGGTCTATCCATTTCGTGGTTTCAAAAGTATGGGACTGGAATTCGACATCTGTCAAACTAAGTTGTGAAACCAATTTTTTTCTTTTCAGTTGAAAATCTGACATTGACGAAAATGGATCGCTTAACTATCACACAACGCATAAAAATTATCAAAACCTACTACAAAAATGGTGATTCTGCCACAGCCACGTATCGAACAAAATTTTCTTCAGCGATGAAGCACATTTCACACTCGGTGGGTATGTTAATAAACAAAATTGTCGTATTTGGGGTTCTGAGAATCCTCAAGTAATTGAAGAGAGGCCATTACATCCAGAAAAAGTCACTGTTTGGTGCGTTCTTTGGTCCGAAGGTGTGATTGGACCATACTTCTTCGAAAACGACGATGGAACGACGGTCACCGTCAATTCGGATCGTTATGGTCATATGATAACCGACTTTTTTTGCCTGCTATTGAAGAATACGACTTGGAGAATATGTGGTTTTAACAAGACGGTGCCACATGCCACACAACTCAAGCAAATATGGCTTTATTGCAAGAGACATTTCCTGGCCGCTTAATTTCTCGTCGTGGCGATATCAACTGGCCACCAAGATCATGTGATTTGACACCATTAGACTTTTTTTGTGGGGCTACGTGAAAGACCGTGTTTATGCAGATAAATCTTCAACTCTTGAGCACTTAAAAACCAACATTCGTCAAGTTATGGCTGAGATACCGCCCAATATATGTCAAAAATTGGTCGAAAATTACCTCAAAAGAATCAATGCTTGCAACACTTCGCGTGGAGGTCATTTATATGATGTAGTGTTTCACACATAATGTCAACGTTCAAACTTTACAATAAACAAGAAATATCATGAAAAAATATTTTATATGTGTTTTATTTACGTTTACTTTTATAACCACGAAATGGATAAAACTCACCTCAACAGTTAAAAAAAAGAAACTTGAATTTGAAAAACTCTGTGTATAAATCTGTATGAAAGAATGTGTTCTTATGGTGGCCGTAGTTGTTTACTTCATTTGGCAGGAATGTATGGCAGGCAGCAGTTTTGCTGCAATATTTAACCATACTTTCTATAATTTTCCTCATCCTTCCCTCTTCCTTCTTCCCTATATTTTCCTTCATTTACTTTTCTTACTTACGTTAACAAAAAAAAAAGAATAACAAAACACAGGAAAAAATTGTTAAAATTGCTTGAAAAATATTTACAACACCTTCTTCGTATGCCGTTGAGTTTGTTTGCCAAGCACTTGTATTTCAAAATTTCATTTCATTTGGCTGTTTTGTACTCCTAGCTCTCTTTAAGGAGCTGAATATGGTATGAAAAACCCATTTTCCTAAATAGAAAAAATTTCTAAAAATTGCAAAATTGTTTAATGTTTCATAAAACAACAACGTTAAAAGAACGAAAGAAAAAAATTGTTGATTTATCAAGTTTGTTATCAACACTTTCAAAATGCTTGCAATATGCTTCTCTTCTTTATTGATTGAAAATTATTGATTTATCTTGAAAATGTAAGCCTGTTGTAATATACGTATGCATTATTGCCTACTTATTTGGAAATGTTGCCTCACACTCCTACAGAATTTGTTTAATTGTTTAAAACAAATTTGATTATGGCATCCTTTTTGAAAAATATAACACGGCAGGGTGTTTAGAAATCTTTAAATATTTAAAGTAGAAAGGAAAGTTTCATCTTCGTCTAGGATTAGCAGTTCTTTAAAGGTAAAACGTACAATATGCACAGTAAAGTAATGAAATTAGAAAAAAAAATTCCGTTACTGCTCTTAAAACTAACAACGCATCCCGCACACCTGGGTGATAAGAATTAATAATAAAACAGTCAACTATTTTTTGAACTCAAAAGAGAATCGCCAACTATGCTTAGCATCTTATCTCAGGCTTAAGCATTTAAGATCGTCCATCCTTTCAACCAGATGGCATAACATCACTGAATCAGTGCTCTTATGCGTTACTCACATACATACTTATTGGCCATTACAATCCTTCAGTTAGAATAACGAAATTATATTAGGTAGAGAGTAGAAGTCATTTCGTAGGAATTATATTACGATGTCTTTTCTAGAAAATCAGGTCATCACAACGTTCGCAAAATCTCCAATGACTGCTTCACTGTACCCCTGCCATTACTTACTTACTTAATTGGTCATTACAATCCTTCAGTCAGAATTACGACCTAGCTTCTCATGCCACTCATGTTGTGTGTGTTAATTTTGTCGACTCTAAACGACAGATTTTTTGCCAAAAGGCTGATGAAAGGAATTCTACGAAAAAATATTTTTTCATTTCGATTCGTTTCGTTTGAGATATATGACCTGGGGTTTAAATCGTGAGCTCACGTCTAATAAGCCAACACACTACCAACTAGACTACGGTATAGGTCCTTCCAATAACTTACATTTTCAATGCCTCATGCCAAGTAGTTACTTTTTTTTCATGCTAGAGCACCAAGCTTCAAAAACTTGAATTTAGTGATTTCCATGTTCCGAACTTTTCAAGACTATAGAAATTTTTGGGTTTTTGAACTGCATCAATTCGTAAAGGATACTCTTAAAATGCATCTCCCAATCCAGTTGCCCAGTGTACAGTCAGGTGTATCATTCTAAGATGCATTAGCACTATAGGTATATAAAGGGTCCGCCAAATAATTATTTTTTTTTGAAAATGCTTTAAAAAAAAACTACTGAATATTTTCTCAAATTTCTTTTTTTATTTGAAAGTATAATCTTTCCGGTTAATAATGGAAAATAATCTCATTCAAATGGCTGCCTCGGCTGGCCATTCAGTAGCCTACACGACCGGTCCAATTTTTAAGCACATTATCGATTGTGTGCAGCTGTATTTCACCAATGGCTTCACGAATATTGTCCTTTAAAGCGTCAATTGTCTTTGGCTTGTCGGCGTAACACTTATCTTTGACGGAACCCCACAAATAATAGTCCAACGGTGTCAAATCGCAGCTTCGAGGTGGCCAAACGACATCAGCTCTGCGGCTGATAATGCGATCTTCTTCGATATTGGTGCAATATTCTCGGATGTACGCACTGTTTTTTTGCTTTTCACGCTTTGGTTTATCGATGAGGATGCCAGTTTCTTTCACTTTTTTCACAAGATAACGAACATACGGTGCTGACGGTGCTTCTCTTCTTCCAAAATCCGTACGCAATTTTCGCAAACATTCTGCAACATTACCATGATTTTCAAAGTAATGTCGCAATATTTCCCAGCGTTGTTCAAGCGTATACACAACCATATTCATTCAGCGGAAGGATAAAACTAATTATTTGTCAAATCAGACATGAGCTAAGTGTTACCATTCACGAAATAAGCACTAGTTGAAAAAAAAAACGGTAGATGGCGGACCCGATATGTTTTCTGATAATTCAATCTTCTCATAACAGATTCAACATACTGCTAAATAAATGCTCTTGCTTGTTTGTCCAAGGACTTGTTACTATTCTAAGGCTATTTCTGTATAGTCTGACTTAAATTTATTCTTTTTGTAATTACTTGGTGACTTACTCACTTACTTACATACCTACTTATTTAACACTTTAGTCAGGATTACGACCTAGCTTTTCACGCCACCTATAGATTGTATTAATTTTATTCTGAATAGAGGTACCTCTAGTTTAACATCAATTACGAACGACTAATTTTCATTGGCAATTTTATTTACTATCAGAGTTTTTTCCATAAGACTGCTGAGAAGAAATCGCCGAAGAAATATTTTCTCATATTTCGTTTTATTCGACTTGTCTGGACTGTGGTTTAAACTGTGGCCTCACGTCTAATAAACCAACACACTACCTACCAGACTACAGCAACTTCTTGAAAGATTCTAATTCTCTTTTAACTCTGCGGATGATAGCAACAGCCTATTTGTCATTTATGTTCCTGCAATCAGAAGGCAACTCCTTTAGAAATTGACACGGAGAGGCCAAATATGAATGACTTATAAATAACTTTTTTATGGCTACCCCATGGGCAAATGAACGCAAGATATTGTCAACTTTTTCACCTCTCAAATAAATTTTTCCAATTCCAACTGCGTTGGTAGCACTATAAAAGAACCTTAGAAAGGGGTTAACAAGCTAATGGCATAAATAGGAGCCAACAGTTGAAGTCATCGTAGTCTAGTAGGTAGTGTATTGACTTATTAGACGTAAGGCCACGGTTGAAACCCCAGGCCAGCCATCTCCAGCAAAATGAAATAAGAAAAAATATTTCTTCTTTGATTTCCTTTCAGCAGATTTCTGGCAAAAAAATTCTAAGGGCCATTATTACAACTTGCCTTTAAAGTTGGGTTTAGTTAAAGGTACCTTTAGCTAAAGGAAACTGTAAAGTTACCTTTAACTGATTTTCGTTATTACAACTTACAGATAAAATAAAATTAAAATATGGCAGTGCCCGGAGCAAAGTCGATAAAACTGCTCAATTAACAAGTTTTTTTTTTAACGCAGTGGCAACCGCGGACTTTGTTTTTTTGTTGTATATGCTCATTTTGTTTAAATTTGAAGTTGCCATATCGAAAATAGTATATGATATGGCAAGTTCAAACATAAAGTGACCTTTAAATTTTAAAGGTAGGATGATCTTCCCTTTAGCTTAACGATCACTTCTATCTTATTGGGTATTTATAATAATGAAAAACAATTTATCTGCCCGTTAAAATCCTCCTTTTAGTTAACGGCAAGTTGTAATAATGGCCCTAAGAGTATATAAAAAATTGTCATGAAAAGTTTCTCAAAAAAATCTGTTGTTCTGAGTCGACTTTAAACTGTAGGTTCCATCACTCATATATAAAAATTAACACACACAACATAAGTGGTGTGAGAAGCTAAATCGTAATCCTGGCTGAAGGGTTGTACTGAACAATTCTAATCTGTCTGTTTGTAACAGTGAACAAGTTCCGAAGCATTAGTGATCAATAGTGATCAATAGTTGGTCCATTTGCATCGCTTAAATCATTCTATCATTCCTGTACACACATAAAACATTTGCGAAACACTCATTCCATTCCATACTACCCCTCAGCTTATTAGAAATCATGTAACTTCATTCCTGATATAAATTACAACAACTACAAACTGAATATTAACAAATTTCTTCTCTCTCTCTTGTTTTTTTCTTTGTTTTGTTTATTTGGGGAGATAAAAATATTATTAAGTTATTGGAAGAAAATCCTTTTATGATTTATGACCAACAACTGGAAATGGTAACACAACTAAATGAACAAAAAATGCACACACAGTAAAAGTCTAACAAAAAAAAAGAGAGAAACACGTTAAAAGAAGACTTAAGGCCTGTTAGCACTAGTATTACCTCAAATGTAGTAAAAAAAGTACTACAAACAACAACAATAACAAACGCAAATAACAATACATATATGATGTGTGACTTATGACTTTGCCACGTAACAAAACCAAAAACAACACACACACTGCGAATGTGGAAAACAGTCTGAGGAAAAAAATTTCATTTTTTTTCTACAATTCGTTGGTGTATGTGGTATGTGGAAATCATAACGAAATCACGCAACAGGATATTGAAATATAACACAGAAGTTTTGGCCTTAGCAACTCACACCTCACTTCACTCTATATCAGGGGTTACCAAAAAATTTTTGGTTATGTATTAGTGAGTAAGAGAGAGAAAATAAGTGAGAGAATTTATTTATTTACAGCCATAGAAAAGTGTTAGTAATATACACTATTTTGATTTTCATTTCATCAACATACATAAAACTATCTATGTTCGGCTTAATAATTTTAGATAAATAAAAATAAAAAACCCATTTTTTATATATTAACATACAAAATGTCTTTTAAGAACATATTCCCTACATTCTTTAAATTTTTTATAACATACTCGTACATATAAGGCATTGAATATTAGCATCTTTCAACATAAAATATTTTTTGAGTGTCATTCCGAAATAAAATGCTAATGCATCCGCCGCACATGTGTTCTTGTCGCAGTCTGATCGACAACTAAATCATAAAGCACAAGAATGCGTGTGAGTTCTCTCCGCACAATTGTGCTATGAAATGGTAAACACTGCTCTATATACAGATACCTACACTTGCATAGTGTATGTACGTACATATGTTGGTATGGAACATACATACATACGTGAAATGAAAGTATGTTGCAGGAAGAAGCCTTAAAAAAATTTCAACAAAATCATAAAAGTTTTTATACTCTTCGCATACATACACACACACACGCATTCTACAATGTTTAGAAAAAAAGCAAACGAAAGAAAGAAAAAATTAAAACGCCGAACTTTAAAGGACCCTGGAGTAGAGAAAATGAAATGAAAGTTGCATTTCATGTTCCTTTCGATCTCGTACGCTTGGTATTAAAAATGTCAGACGTGTTACGACATGCCAAAATGCTGCATAAAAGTAACACCTTCACACATGATTTATTTTCGTTAAATCAACCTCAGAAGCAACAACAAAAACAGACAAAAAAATCCCCAAAAAAAAGGTGGGAATAACGAAATAACTGTGAGTATAATAACAACAGGAAGCAACTGTTTTGCCTTCAGGACATATGCGTTGCGGTAAAATGCAACAAGACAAACAAACATACCAGAACACACACACACAAACCAAAAAAAAAAAAAAAACTCACGATAACCGATACCCTGCCACAGTTACAGAGTTTTACACACACCAACACAATTGAAACGGAAAAAATAAAATCAAACGAAAATATTTATTTTCAATAGAGACGAGAAAAAATTTACTTTTGCATTGGAAAAAAAATGTTTGAAAGTGGCTTTTAGTTAAAGAAACCAAAAAAGAAAAAAAAAACTTTTTTTTGAAAAACACAAGACGGTGATCCAGTGTGGCACGTATAGACAGTCTACTTAGTATATAACCGTGAGCTCAATGTCTGTTTGTCTGATGGCGTATTAAAAACGAACATCGTTGATGATAAAGATGAAGACGATGATGATGTTGTTATGCCAGCACACGAACCATATTTTGTGGTACCCTGAAGGCCAATTGGAGCATATGTTGCCTAGTCTGTCTAACAGAATAGAAAGTTAAAAGCAATAACGATGCAAGTCAATTTTCATTTAACCGGATTTTACAAATGCTTATAAGGAAATTTCTTTCTTGCTTTAAGGTATTGAATTGGTTTAATTTTTTTTCTATATGTAGGACCTGCAATCAGGAGATGGCTCCTATTCATACATTGCATTGTGTGGGACCTTCAATCAGGAGATTCCTCATATTCACACATTGCATTGTGTTAGAAATAAGAAAATTTGTTGTAGAATGAAAGAAAGATGGAAAAGTGTTTGTGAAAATTAAATTTGATGACTTCTGCAAGAAGAGTGCTCTCTCTACTTACTTGGTCTATGTACCATGGACGTTTGTATTTTACGGTATAGAGTATATTTTAATTTAGTAAGGCGAGATAATAAATAATCTTATGGTGCAAGAGCACGTTCCATTGCAGTATCACCCTTCACCCAAGATTACGACCTAGCTTCTCGCACCACTTATGTTGTTTCGTTAATTTTATCCATAGGTGGCGGAACCTACAGTTTAAAGTCGACTCCGAACTATTGATTTTTGAGAAACTTATCATTGCAATTTTTATTCACTCCTCAGATTTTTTTGCCATAGATCTGCTGAGAGGAAGTCAAGGAAGAAATATTTTTTTATTTCATTTTGCTGGAGATGTCTGACCTGAGGTTTGAATCGTGGCCTTACGTCTAATAAGCGAACACACTACTTACTAAAGTACGGCGACTTCAACTGTCTCCGATATGGGTATATTTATGCCATTAACTTGTTAACCCCTTTCTAAGGTCCATTTATAGTCTTACCAACGCGGTTGAAATTGGAAAAATTTATTTTGGAGGTGAAAAAGTAAACAATATATTGCGTTCATTTGCCCCGTAGAAGGAGTTGCTTTACGATTGCAGGAATATAAATGACAAATGGACGGTATATATTGCTATCATCTGCAAAGGAAAAAGAACTTTAGAAAAGGGAGTTTAAATCGAGAGAAGTTGGTTATTAACTCAATCAATCAAAAACCCTATTTAAACGTAACTGTTTGTATATTCTTTCAAAAAGTCGTCGCAGTCTCGTAGATAGTGTGTTGGTTTATTAGAGTCCACGGTTCAAACCCCAACCCAGGCATCTTAGACATAACGAAATGTGAAAAAAAATATTGCTTCGGCCTCTCAGCAGATTTCTGGCATAAACTCTGAGAGTTAGTTTGAAATTGCCATAAAAAATGTTTCTCAAAACGTCTATCGCTCGGAGTCGACTTTAAACTGTAGGTCCCACCACCTATGGATAAAATTAACGAACACAACATAAGTGAGAAGCTAGGCCGTAATCCTGACTGAAGAGATGTAATG
Source organism: Sarcophaga caerulescens (assembly GCA_927399465.1). NCBI lineage: Eukaryota > Metazoa > Arthropoda > Insecta > Diptera > Sarcophagidae > Sarcophaga > Sarcophaga caerulescens. The sequence continues at coordinate 17,381,403 of OV656872.1, forward strand.
ACCAATCATGTATGTATGTACGTTTGCATACTGTTTGCAAATGTCCAAAGCAACAGTATAACTTTCACCAAATCTTTGAGTTGAGCAGATATCCGTTAAGGCGAGTTTTATGAACAACTATATCAACTATCGCGGAGAAAAGTGTGTAGTTACTCCCAAGAAAGCGAAGAATATCGTGGATCAGCAATTTTTAAAGTTGTTAAGCTCATCGTTTTAAGGGATTCACAGTTTATTAGGAATCTTCTAATAGAACGGAAAAATATTGGCATGGTATGAGACGCATAACAGGTTAGCTAGTGAAAGAAGTTGAGTGTCGAAAAGCGTATATTCAAGACCGATTCATGTATGCATTAGGCCTTCTTACTGATGCTCGTTACTGAACGCATTCGACTAATTTACATCAGATTTAGTTTTTCTGGCAAATGAGACATTCATTGCTTTAGAATTCAACTGCCGCGGCTTCTTAATATGTGACCAAAAGCTTTTACTTCCTTTGCGAAGCCGTTTTGAGCCTTAGCACTTAAAAATCGACTGAATTGATTGCCAATTTTTGCAGCTCAATAAATTAATCTCGTTGTCCTTCAACAACATTCTGATGAAGAATTCTATGGTACCACTTGAATTGCCCGAAAAATTCGTTTAGCATAGTCCAACCAACCTAATCACATTCAAAACTTGAACGTCGACGAAAACGGAGAATGAAAAAGAAACAGAATTGGTAAAGTGATCTGAATTTCCATCAAAGCCCACAATCTTTATGATGACATTGGTGCTCTTATTCACATGTTATGTGCTTTGGCTCATTTATCACTTTCGTAAGGCGAATTTGCTTGTAAGAAATTGCTGCAGTCTAGTAAGTAGGGTGTTGAGTTATTAGACGTGACGCCATAGTTTAAACGCCTGGTCAGACATATCCAACAAAACGAAATATTTCTGGCAAAAGCTCTGTGAGTAAATAAATTTGCTATGAAAAGTTTCTCAAAAATCTGTCATTCGGAGTCGACTTTAAACTGTAGGTCCCGCCACTCATGTATAAAATTAACACACACAACATATGTGGTGTGAGAAGCTAGATCGTAATTGTGACTGAAGGGTTGTAATGACCAATTATGATTATGAATTTGCTTGGCGATTAACGACAATAACAACTTCACTCAGATGTGGTATCACAAGCCAATATTTTAGCGTTTAGATTTCTTTTCACTCTCATCAATGCATAAAGACGGTTTTCATGGGTGCATGGTCTGCATTGGCTTCTAGTGCAACATGAACTGTGTAAGCTTTATGCTGGCACCGACACCATTGACATAGACATGTCGTACGTATTAGTAAAATTCCTTTGAGGAAAAAATTTTTCAAGTCTTTCTTGAAAAAAAGGTCAGGTTAGTGACGATATTTTAGAATTTGAAAGAAACTGGACGAACAGTACTTAGGATCGAGGTATTCTTATTCAAACTAAAGTCCATGTTTAGCAAGCTTACAATTATGAATATATCTTGGCATTTTATGGCCCTTATCATTTAAAATTTAAATTCATGTTAAACAGAATTCTAAGCCCCTTTTAACATTAAAGGGCGTTTAATACAATACACAATACAAATAGTTTTATTAGCCTCATTCTCTACATACCTACACAAAATAAAAAACAACATCCCTTTCAAATAATTTAAAATAAAAAATAAAAATAAAAAAAGAACCAAACTGTAGTCAAATTTGTAGTCCATTTTTATGCCTGTCACTTAGTTAAACTTGCAATAAACGTGCTTGGCATGCCAGCCTATTTTCGTATTTTTTACTTCCTTTGGAGCAGCATATAAAACTAGAAAAAATTTGTTAAATTTTGTACCAGCAAAACAGCAGCAGTTACCCCTGTAGAGTCTGGTATATGGTACGCGCCAAAAATATTGAAAATTTCAACGATTGTTTCGAGTGAAAATTCATTTTCAATCACAAATCAAATATGCCACGTACAACAACGTCTATGACCGTGTATATGTACGTATAGTATGTGCTTGGATGATTCCCCAGGCTGCATTAAACACCTTTTTGCCAGGCCACATACATAATCTGAGACTATCTTTAGTCATCAAGGTAATAAAAAAGAAATTTAGTTTCGGATTGAAGCTGGGATACCCAGCTTTTGGATTGTCTCGTAGAAAAAAAAGATGACTTTTTCAAGTGCCAATATTAAATTTGACATGTAAAGGGAAGTTGTTTCTTTTTTTTTTTGACATTTGTTGACATTTATGTTCAAGTTATTTCTATGTATGTACATATGAGTATATAAAGTCGTATGTCATTTTAATACATTTTTATCATTACAATCTATACATGTACTGACTTATTTGGATGTTTGTTTATTTGTGAGAAAGATAAAGGCGTTTTGCAACATAGCTTCGACCTTCCTGCATCGTTTTACGATCACATATTTTTTTTTTTTTTGATATTTTCAATTGGCGTCACGCTTTCCTTACTTACCGAATACAAGAGCTCTGATCTTCAAACATTGAGTACACAGCCTAAGTACTTAGCCACATAGTCGAAGCTAAGCGAGTGGGCACTTCTCAACAGTAACCCGATACTATTACTATGATTCTGGTTGGTTTTCATGCTAATTTTGTTCTGCGTATATCCACAGTAAGCCAGATTTGTCTGGTGTCAATACAAGTGGGTTCATTTTTCCATCCTTTATTTGCAAATAAGTACGATTATTATATCGCTTCTCTACAGAGAAACGCCAATCTTACATATCAATTCGTTCGATTTAATTATTGTATCGTGTTCCCACACGAGGGTAAACCTTAATTGCAGAGGCACTCAATTTTCTTGGACGAAGTTGTGTACGCGTTATACTCTAATACGGGATACGCACAGTGGCAACCGGTTATTCGAAGACACTCAGTTTTCATAGACAAAGTTGTGCACTCGCTACACTCTGATACGGGATGCGAACAGTGGTAACCGGTTATTCAGAGATAGTCAGTTTTCTTAGACAAAGTTGTGTACTCTGATAAGGAATACTCACAGTGGCAACCGGTTATTCAAAGACACTCAGTTTTCTTGGACAAAGTTGTGTACTCGCTATACTCTGACACTGGATACGCACAGTGGCATTATTTCATAGCCATTATTTAAGCCTGAGTAGATAATATAGTACAGTGCACGGACAGTCTAAGAGACAATCTAAGATTCATATTCAGAACAGTTTCGAAAAGGTACCACATCCGATTTTGTCGTGTAATCAGGATCTGTCAGCGAATACTTAGAAATGTTGTTTGGAAGTCTATTCTAATCAAGTATTCCTGGAGTCTACAGTGGTGATTGCTTTACTCTGGCTATTTCTGTGTACTCTGACTCAAATTTATTGTCATTGTAATTCCCGAAAAAAGTTTGGACTGCCACGAACCCGTCTAGGTTGGGAACAGTTCCCGTCTTTTTCCCTTGCACCTTCCCTCTTTGTATGTTGATTTGTCTTGTCATTAACATGAATTCCTAGATAACCTAAGATTAAGCAGAGGCTGATCTACCCTACCCTACCGATGTTATTTTCATGTCATTCTTAAACTAGCAAGTAGTCTTTGTGATGTCCCATCCTGTTAAATAATGTAAGGTTAAATAACATCTTGTCTAACAGGCTAATCAGTGGAACATATGAAAAATGGTTTATATAAGGCTCACTCTACTGGTCATTTGCTGGCATTATTGCCTGAATGTTGGAATCAGTTCATTCAGAGTATTTAAAAGAGAAAATCAATATAAACTTTTATCAAAACTTATTGCCCTTGAAATGTACTCTGTAGAGGGTAAACTATTATCAAAATAGGACCTATCTCGTACTAAGTTATAAAATAGGGATCGTGTAGTTAACAGAGAGATACAGCTAAACTTTACTTAAGATTTTGGCGTGACCAAAGCCTTGTACTCCCTTGCTCTAATGACGCTCAATCTTATTGCCGCATTCCCAGCCACTCTTTTTCTTAGGTAGGGACTATGCTTCATCGTACAGGGAGTTTCATAATGCTGTCATAAAACCACTATAGGGACCCCAAGCGACTGTTATTATAGTATTTGCCGATGATGGCACGGAATTTGAACAGCTAAAATAAATGATGGATGTGCAGCTAAATAAAAACGAAGCCATTCGGATAGTTATAGTCTAACTGGGACCTAAATCTGGCAAAGCAATAAATCTCATGCGTATTGAATTTGTGAAAGCAATATAAACTCCCAAAAGATCATCGACTAACTGATCTTTTTAAGGACTATTGCATTGAAACAACGAATGTTTCAAAATCTCTACTAAGAATGATGGCAATGCAGCAAGATGACCTGATACTATGATACACGTTGTGCTTGACGGTCGAGCAATATCTGATTGAAACCGAACGATTGAGCTATCAAATCTAAGGTAGCGAAAATCGAATGATGTTGCAGTCTAAGCACAATTGAGTCGATCAGCAGATGAAATCCACAAGAACACGACCACGTAGCTTACTTAAGTCACTTAATTGGTCATTACAACCCTTTACATACATAATTGGTCATTACAACCCTTCAGTCAGGATTATTGACCTAGTTTCTCACACCACTTATGTTGTGTGTGTTAATTTTATACATAAGTGGCGGGACCTACAGTTTAAAGTCGACTCCGAACGACAATTTTTTTGAGAAACTTTTCATGGCAATTTTATTTACTCTCAGAGTTTTTGCCAGAAATCTGCAGAGAGGAAATCGCCGAAGAAATACTTTTTGTATTTTTGTTTTGATGTCTGGCCTGGGGCTCGAACCCTGGCTTTACGTCTAACAAGCCAACACACTACCTGCTAGACTACGGCGACTTCATTACAACCCTTTAGTTAGGTTTAAAACCTAATTTCGCATATCACCCATCTTGTGCTTGTAAATTTTATCCATTAGCAGCGAAACCTACAGTTTAAAGTCGGCTCCGGCAGATTTTTGAGAAACTTCTCAAGGGAATTTTATTTACCCTCAGAGTTATTTCCAGAAGAATGTTGAGAGGAAGTTGCCGAAGAAATATTTGTTTTTTTTTAATTTCGTTTTGTTGGAGGTGTCTGGTCTGGGGTTTGATGTAGCACACCATTTATATTCGTAAGGACGTTGATGATATGACATAAACTGTGCAAAAAGTTTTTAAGGTTCGAGTTTCTTTTTTACACTTTTGAATGTGTTTTTTAATGTGTGTATCAAAGGCCGGAAATTTATGAACAATTAAGTTAAACTAATTGTCAAACATCTTCTATATAAAAGGGATTTTTAAATTTTCTAAGACGATCCTTATTAAGTGGTACAATGCATCAAACTATGGCGATTGAAACGGTAAGTAACTTATCTTATAGAAAAGCGAAGCCCATCGGTTTCTCTTTTAATTTTTATTCAAATTTCGAATACAAAAAAAAATATCTCCCAAAAAGAATTCAACAAGAAGTAACACATATTCATACGCTAGAAAAGCAAAAAAAAAATATTTTTTAAACTCTGACAAGTTAAAGTTTTCTTTTCTCCATCGCTCTGTTTGTATGACAAGAATTTTTTTCTTGTTTCTATTTCTGTTTCTTTTTCTGTTTCGTTACTTTCATTGTTCAGTTTTTCTTTCTTTCGTCAAGAAAGTGTTGAAGGCACATTCTTCTTGGGTAACGTCGTTCTTTATTCTGAAGGTTTTACTTCTTTCTGTAGAACATGAAATAATATGGGTGCCCTCGTCTTATAATTTTTTCGTATTCTATTCTGTTTTGAAAGGGTTTTTGTTGTTGTAAAAGGAATATGCATATACATGTTGTAAAGTTGAAAGTAGAAAAATATAAAACTTTTACATGACAAGATTTTATTTCTTTCCACTTTTTTTGTTCGTTTACTTTTTCGTCGTCTTTTGATGAAAATAAACACAGGAAAGAGATACGAAAGAGAAATATTTACAAAGCACGTAAGTATATGTAACTTACGAGATAGTTTCTCTGATGTTTAAATAAATTTTAAGTAAATTTATATACATATTGTAGTATGCATACTTTATTTATCATAAGGTATGAGACCATGCTAGAGCCTTCAAATGCTCAATTATCTCTGGTTTGTCGGCATAACACTTTTCTTTAACGGCGTCCCACAGAAAATAGTGCAACGGTGTTAAATCGCAGCTTCTTGGCGACCAATTGACATCACTATTTTGGTTAATTTAACGGTCATCAAAGGTTTGACGCAATAAATCGATTGTGGCACGAAATGTATGGCAAGTTGCACCATCCTATTGAAACCAAACATCGTTTACATCAATACCATGAAGACCGGGTAAAAAAGGAAGCGGTTATCATGGAGCGATAGGTGTTTCCATTGACCGTATGGGTTGAGCCGTCCTTATTTTTAAAGGAATATGCCGCACCAAACAGTCACTCATAATGGATGCATTGGCCTCTGTAAGACCACGTGTGGATTTTCTGAAGCCCAAATACGGTAATTTTACTTATTAACGCACGCACCAAGATGAAAATGAGCTTCATTCGGAAAGATGATTTTTTTTTGGCAAAATCGACATCATCGTGCAGTTTCTCGTTGGCCCATCTAGCGAAGCATCATACCGAGCTCTTTTCGCAAAATTCGACGTAAACTGACGATGACGATTTGATGTTGATGGATTCTCACGCACACTCTCAGCCACAGCTTCGATATTTTCGGGTGTAAGCATTGCGCGAGCATGCTCACGTCTTGACGCATCAACAAAGAAACCAGTTTCACGGACTTTAGCAATAAACTTGTATATACCGGTTACTGTTGGTCCTTCTCTGCGACCAAATTTTTTACGACATTTTCGTGCAATTTCCGTCAAATTGTCTTTGTTTTTGAAATAAATTTCCAATAAATCCCAACATTGCCCAAGCGTAAATCGATTCATTACGTTAAGTGAAGATAATCTACTGAATTTTGTGACAGAATAGAATGACATAAGTATTGTCAGAATCGCAATAACCGATTTGGTTCAAATTTAAACCGGCAGATGGCCCAACCGATATAAAATTAACATACACAACATTGTAAGTGGTGTGAGAAGCTAGGCGTCATAATCCAGACGGAAGGGTTGTTATGACCATATTATGTATGTATGTTATTTAGAATTCATCTTAGGAAACTCACAGCTGTTATATCGGGACACTGGTTCCTGGTTCTAGATACTTGAAGGCTGGGAATACTTTTCAACGACTGCTGGAGTGCGGAAGTATTTACATTTATAAGGAAGAAGAGAAGAAGATCACATAACATTTTCTTTCTCATTGTCCAGCACTTGAAAACCTGAGGCGACGGATTCTTACGAACCCAGAATTTATTAACAGAAAATGCACTCTTCGCAATACTATCAGGATGTTTGATAAAAATGTCAATCAGGCTTCATACCTCCGAAGTAAGATATGATTTTTGGAGACAGATGTTTGAAAAATTTTCTCAAAAATATGTTGTTCGAAATCGATTTTAAATAATAGATCCCGCCATTCATGTATAAAATCAGCACACAAAACATCAGTGGTGTGAGAAGCTAAGTCGTAATCCTGACTGAAAGGTTATAATGGCCAATTATGTATGTATGTACATTTGTGAAATGCCAACCAGGTGTTATAGGCTTTATTGCACCCAAGTAAGCTATGATTTTCAAGAAAGCTGCCAGTTTAACCTAAGCTACTCGACACTAAAGTCAGCCAATATGATTGTCAAAGCATTAGAAATTTTATTAAATTGATCTTTAAGCCGAAAACAATGCCTAACGTAAAGCCAAGCAACCAATGCTTATCACTTTGCATTTTTTCATTAGAATTCTTTACAATCAATATCTTAAAGAATCTATAGAAGTAAAGAAAATATAAAAGTAACACAAAAGGTCAGACGTTGTCACTTAAAAATGGTAAAAAGCATGGAAAGAAATTTCCAAATTTTGTAATTTTAAAAAGTGGAAAACAGAGAAGTGAGATGAAGAGAAAAAACATCATAAATTAAGTATTACAATGTAAAATGCTTTAATTTTCTATTCTTTTTCTTTACTTGTTATCAATTTAAGCAGCTCATATTTCAAGTCTTGTCAAGATGAAATTACCGTTTCAAGTTTATAATGAAAAAAGAAGCGAAAAAAAAAGTGAAAATGTTTTACAAACATTATTGATGACCTCCAGAAACAGAAAACCCAACAAGAAATTCTTCATCATAAATTTTCTAAACACTAAACGCAGAATTTTAAGCGTTTTTTCTTAACTTTTTTTTTTTTCTTTAAAAATGTTCGCCTTACAACATCCTGTTTAAAATGGTTTTTATACCTTTTTGTCCGTCAGTCAGAGAGAGAGAGATAGGGAGAGAGAGAGAGAGCGCAAAAATGGGAAAAGAAAACCGTGTTAAAAATCCTGTAATTGTATGTATTCATCTTGTATTTCATTTCATCTTCCCTTCCAAGTGGATCTATGCCATGGAATATGATGATGATTAAGTGTTTGTCCGTCAAAAATTCTTTCGCTAATTGCTGATGTTTTTTTTTTCTTATTTTTCTTTCTCTCTGTGTTGCTTTTCCTTCGCATCTCACGTTGCTGGTGTTATTTTCACGGCTTTGAAGAACTTGAAATCCATCATTTTTCATTGGCTTTTCTATTCACTTTTAATTTTAAACGTTTTTATTATTATTCATCAAATGGCCAACAAAGCAAAGAAAAAAGGGTTGTATCTGTACAGTGAGCGTCAAAAGAAACTGTACATTAAAAAAGAATATACACTAATAAATTACCGTGATTTTTAATTTAAAATTGTTTTATTGGCAGTTTTTAAAATTGAAAAAAAAAATAAAAAAAAAATTCGAAATACATATTGTCAAATTTTTTCAGGCACTCTCTTTAAAAGTAAAAAGTTGGTAAAAGTTGAATTTGATGATTGTTAGAATTTTATGCTTAGTGTACAGTTTCTTTTGACGCTCACTGTAAGTACAGAGATGCTGCATAATGTTCTACAAGAGCTTAGAAAGGTATTTTAAAAAAGGCCGTTAAAAACCTTGTCTTTTTTTTTTTGTTATTTTCTCTTCTATTTTCCTTCGATGTTTCTTAGGTCTTAGAATTTCTAATTTCTGTCTCCATTCACATCAAGTTCAGGATATTTTTTATGCTTTTTCTTGATTTTTTATTCGCAGTCTGATTATATTTTTAATTTGATTTGTTGTTGACAAATTAAGGTCTTCTTTTATTGTGTGTGTTTTTAAAATTTTATGGCATTTTTTATGGTTACGTTGGCATTTTTTCTTTTAAAATTTATAAAATTTTACTGAAAAGAAAGAAATAATTTTAAAAGGGTGTTAATAGCTAATGGAACAGAAGAAAAGTATTTCTAAAAAAATCTTAAAGAAAATGAATGATTTTTTATGAGGAAAAATAGTCTAAAAAATGCTGAAGAATTCGATGCAAAGTTTGTACTACGGTCACCGATGTGTCATTGTCAATTGCAGTCTTACTTCTTCAAAGACCCAGACAAATGGCAATCAAGTGCTGTTTAGACTACTCCTTCCCACAACAGAATTTAAATGAGGAGAAATAATCTCAAAAATGCGGAAGAATTCGATGCAAAGCGATGGCGTTAAGTCCAAGACGATTCTCTGTACTATGACAACCGTTGATTTATTGGAAATTCCCTTGTCAATCACAGTTTCAGTTATTTAAAGACCAGTTTCTTCAAATCGAATTTCAACAAGTCTTCCAATATATACATAGGTATGTCCTAGCGTTACACAGTTGACAATCAAGTGCTGCTTCAGATAAACGTATCCTGCAAACACTATGCCCCAGAAACCAATCTTTTCTGAGTAATTTTTTAACAATGTCTGCTTTTGACGACAAAGGATCGTGTATTTGGTTGTAGTTGACTACTTCCTTTAAACCATTTTCAGGAGATTCGTGTTGCGTAGTCGTCGTAGTCTAGTAGGTTCAAACCACAGGTCTGACATCACCAACAACTCGAAATATGAAAAAAAAAATATTTCTTCGGCGACTTCCTGTTACCAGATTTCTGGCAAAAACTCTGAGAATAAATAAAATTGCCAGGAAAAGTTTTTCAAAAATCTGTCGTTCGGGTTCGAATTTAAACTGTAGGTCCTGTCACTCTTGTATAAAATTAACACACACAACATAAGTGGTGTGAGAAGCTAGGTTGTAATGCTGACTAAAGGTTTGTGATGACCAATTATGTTTGAATGTATGTAGAAAGAAGTACAACTCTAGATAATTCAAATATGCGCCGCCAAGCTCCTATTCCTTCTTCCTTGCAAAGCAGTTAGTCATAATTATATACGTGATCCCACACAAATTCAAAACAGACTGTTTTTTGATAAGCAAGTATTTCAAAGCGCATTGCTTAAGCAAGAGAATCCCAGCAGCATGTGAATCGTACTCACCTTTGAAAAATATTTCACCTTGAGATGAACAATTTCGTCCAGAAGCCAAATGGTTTATTGGGAAATTGCATGAGTTCTTTTGCAAATGCAATTGCCCAAAAAAAAACGTAAAGCGTTTTTAGTGAGTGTCATTGATAAAAGTACCTACAAAGGAATAAAAAGAATCAAAAAGTAGTACAAAAAGTAAACGTACATAAAACATTAGAAATCTTGATAGTTGGAAGTGTACTTTTGATTGTGGTTTTAATTACAATAAATGCTGGTGCTTTTTTGTCTTAATATTCGACAGAAGATTCAGACAGATTCAGAGTTTTTGCAACACAGTTGACAGTGGGTAAGAAGTGTTAATTTTCCACGTACAAATGATAAAATATGGAGTAAGATGACGAAGATTATTACATGTTATCTGTAAAAACTCTGTCAATATAGACACACAAATTGCTTTATTTTTTACAACATATTACAGTAATCAGTGACAAAATCACATGCTTTATTAGTTGATTATCAAGTTTTTTGTACGGGCCATTATTACAACCTGCCGTTAAAGTTGGGTTTAGTAAAAGCTAACTTTAGCTAGGTCCCGCCACTCATGTATAAAATTAACACACACAACATAAGTGGTGTGAGAAGCTAGGTCGTAATCCTGACTGAAGGGTTGTAATGACCAATTATGTATGTGAACTTTAGCTAAAGTGAACATTAAAGTCACCTTTACCTTCTTTTCGTAATTGCAACCTAATGATAACATAAAGTTAACTTTATCAAAGATATGGCAGTGCCGGAGTAATGTCGATAACATTTAAATAGTTTTTTTAAACGCAGTGGCAACGTCGGACTTCTTTTTTTTTTCCTGTATTTGCTTATTTTGTTTATGTTTGCAGTTGCCATATTGAAAATAACATATAATATGGCAATTTCAAACATAAACTTAACTTTAAAAGTTACCGGTAGGATAATCCTCTCTTTAGCTTAACGCTCACTTCTACCATATTGTCCACTTATAATAATGAAACACAATTTATCTGTCCGTTAAAATCCTCCCTTTAGTTAACGGCAAGTTGTAATAATGGCCCTAAGTGTGATAGTGACTGAAGTCGCTTATTAGACGTGAGACCCCAGGAAAGACATCTCCAACAAAACAAAATATGAAAACATATTTCTTCATCGACTTCTAGCAGATTTCTGGCAAACGCTGTGAGAGTGGAATAAAATTGCCATGAAAAGTTTCTCAAAAAATCTGTTGTTCGGAGTCGACTTTAAATTGTAACACACACAACATGTGCGGTGTGAAAAAGGAGGTCGTAATCCTGACTGAAGGATTATAATGCCCTATTGTGTAATGTATGTACATATATATGTGTGTAAATATATTATTTTAGTTGAGATAATCCTCTGCAGTTCCACAGTGCAATTGCAGTAAAACTGCTTACAGTGCACATATGTATGTGCCACCTCAGTTAAGAAATTGTTGAACAATACAAATGAAGCCATTTTCCAATTCAAATACAATTTGAAACAAACAAACAAACAAATCAGCAAACAATTGCTAAATGACTTTTACTTTTTACAACCCCCCCTCTTTGCACCTTTCCTCTGAACCTCTCCCTCTGTGTAATGCAAACAATAAATGACTTTCAAGTTGAATACAGCATTATGAACAGCTCAAGGACAAAAACTTTGGGTTTTTTTTGTCTCTCACACACATTGGCGACAATGTCTAGTCCTTTCCTTTGCTTAAACGATTTCACATCGTACACAGTTAAATATAGAGTTACAATATTTCATATGTTCTTAACACAAACACATGTACATATGCATGTACGTTCGTTTATTATGTTTGAATCTCTATCCGTAAACATTGTGTGGAGATTTTGTATGTTGCCTAGTAAAAGTCTAGGAATGTTGAAAATTAATTTACTTGCGTTTCTTTCTCTTTTTTTTTTCCTTTTTGTTTTATTTTTGTTGCATTATTAAGACAAGGACATTTGGGAGTTTCCTGTAATTGTTTTTTTTTTTGTGTTCAAACTTCCCTTTAAAACCTTATGTTTCCAAAGTGAGAGAAAGATAAGCTTTTGCTGGAGATTTTTTTCCCTTGCATTACTTTCTGTATATCTTTCGATTCCATTTTAAGTGATGATTGTTTTTGTTTTGAGAGTTTCTTATTTTAGTCCTTCTGGTATTTTTAATTCCTTTTTGCTGTTCTATTTTTTTCCAACAATTTGTTTTTGCACCTTCAGATAATTGCCTGAGTGTTGTTGACATTTTCAAGCAGGAAATTATTGGGAGTTTCCGTATGTCCTGCTATTTATTCTTAATTTTTTTTTTTTTTTTACTACTCTTTGCTAAACCACCGGCGTCTTGTTGTTGTTATTATTGTTTTTCTATTTTTTTAAGTTTTAAATTTTGTTTCTGACTCCTGAAACGAAGCTTGAGGTTAAAACAAAACAAAAAGAAATCAAAATATTGGAGAAAATAGAAAGTAATTGCGGTCGTTTCTTTCTAAATCTTTCAATTGAAATTTTTTAATTGAAAATCTATTCTTCATATCGTCGTCGAAAATCCAAAAGTACGTAACAAACATTTTTCTAATTTTACAGGAGAAGCAAAAAAAGTTATAAAATAACAAGTACTTCATATGTAGAAACATTTTGAATTATTGATAAAAAAAACGTTTTTTTGTCGCAAAAGTCTAAAAATTGGTAGAGATATGTTAGATAACCTCACGTATCATAATCAATCAAAAACTCGATTTTGATTTTTTTGATGATACGTACTTTTGTATTTTCGACGACGATATGTAGGATACGATGACGGTCCCACAATAAAAAATTTAGAAAATATTGTCTTTATTTCTCAAGATGCCTTAATTTTAAGGAAGACAAATGATTGTACCGGCATCCTTTAGGTCAACGTTGCTTATTTTACACTCACACAGCTGTGTGGACTTAACATTACTACTGAGTACTCGGATCTTAGTTCCGAACTTAATACATCATTAAGAATCTCATATGCGTAATTTGCTTTTTCGAGTCTGTTTTGATGCTCAAGGTGAGACTCTGAGAGAATGAGTGAGAGAATAATGCGTAGCGCTCATGTCTATATATATATAAGTATGTACATGTGCTTCGCTTCGGTCTTCAAAGCCATTGCCAGTGAATTAAAGCCTCTGTTAAGTTGGCCTGGTCTTGCCAATGCTGAGTAATAAAAACGATCGAACTCAACCCTGCCTTACAATTTTCCTTTCAGCTACTGCTCCATCAATTAGTTAGATGTGGCAATTAGTATCGAAGTATTAATTCACATATTAATACCATTCAGACAGCTTTATGTGACTGCCAAAGAATGTTAAACAAGGTGCTGGACGTTTTTCAATAGTTTCCTTATCTGTAGTCTAGTAGGTAGTGTGTTGGCTTATTAGACGAGAGGCCTTGGTTCAAACACCAGGACAGACATCAAAACGAAAATGTGAAAAAGTATTTCTTCGGCGATTCAGCTCAGCAAATTTCTGTCAAAAACTCTGAGAGTAAATGAAATTCCCATGAAAAAGTTTCTCAAAAAATTTTGTCGTTTGTAGTCGATTTTATACTGTAGGTCCCACCACTCACGTATAAAATTAATACACTCAACATCAGTGGCGTGGGAAGCTAGGTCGTAATCCTGATTAAATTAAAGGTTTGTAACGACCAATTATGTATGTATGTATGTATGTAGAACATCTTTAGTTAGCCAAAGTGTCTTACTGGTACCAAAATAAATTGTAGTAAGCGCTGCAAATTCCAATCTAAGCATTGAATTTAACAAAACTTCCCAGACAAGTTCATTCAATCGTTCGTTCTAGCTTTGTTCATAAGGTCGAATTGTAGACACAAAAACTGATCGTTTGAGTAAAATGTAGTACAATAACGGATAGTTTGCTCCCAATGTCATCAAACCCTCATCATTCTCTTGATTTCTATTTATTTTATGATCAACAATTTAGCACACTTGGCGACGTTGGTAATGATACGTTTGAGAATTTGGAATTTTTCATGTATTTCAGCACCGTTTTATTTATTTATTTATATATTTATTTTATTAAGTCTATAGATATAATATCCTTTCATTGATGGTAATTCAGATCATCAAATTTGTTTATGTTAATTTATATGGTATTGCAACCAAACAATCTATTGTCGTGCTTTCACCTTATACTGGATTTACATTTAACGTCTCCGTGAACATGCTACCCTAAGAACCTCATAATGCTGGCAGATGTTAATAAGAAGAACTCTCTACCTAGTACCTGATGTGCCCCAAGGTGTTTCCTTCTGTAATATACCAATGTCATACAGGTTACAGGTATGTGTTCTGGTAATTGTTCTCTTCACCATAAAATATACATGTTGGGCTTTACCATACTCTTTAATTCAATATGATACCCTAACATCGAGCTTCTTTGAGAATTCAGCCTTTCCTGAAACTTTCCAAATGTAAGTTGGCTTATGTATAGCATCTTCGATGTTTTCTGGCACTTTTCATGCTTAAGTTAAACCAGTCTCATACCAACTTTCTAAAGGATTTCCTGCTATGGAGTGGTTTACGTTCTTGCTTCCGCTAACCCTAGAGAACCTGCGGGCCTGTCTTGCCCAACAAGTTTGTTACTTACTTAATTTTACAACTCGTTAGACAGGATTACGACATAGAATCTCACACCACCCACGTTGTGCGTGTTAATTTTATACATAAATGGCGGGATCCACAGTTTAAAGTAGATTCCGAACGACAGATTTTTTGAGAAACTTTTCACGGCAATTTTATTTCACTCACAGAGTTTTTGCCTGAAATCTGCTGAGCGAAAGTATTCGGAGAAATATATTTCTTCAGTTTCGTTTTCTTTGTTTTGTCTCATCTGGGTTATAAATCACGCACGGCCTGACGTTTAATAAGCCAACACATTACCTATTGGACAACGGATCTGCTTTAACTTTTTTAATAAATTTTCTTTGATTTTAAATTATAAAGAAAAATCTTAAAGATTTAATAAAAACCGAAATCTTTTTTAGAACAAGTCAATCTAAAATGATTTTTTTGTTTTATTTGCAACAATTTCTCTTTGGCAATAATAAAAACTCTTTTTACTTTTTTTCTGTTTTTGGCTTACAACCTTGTTAATGGGAATTTTATAGCGGCAACATGCCCTCTAGATTACTTTGGTTCTTTCACTCCTATGGTATATAAACACACAATGTGACGTAAATAAAAACAATAACGTAGTAACGTAGCTTAACGAGTAAAAGAAAGAATGAATGAATGAAAAAAAAACAACAACAACAACGTAATAGAAAAATAAACTTCAATCCTCTAAGCTCTAAAGCATTAAACACTTCACATATGTGGCGTACTGTACACCAGTTCCACCTCTCGACAAATAGCCATATTTGCACACACACATAGATACACACGCTTGCGTTGCAAAAAAATAAAACAAGTCGTCTGGTCTATAAAATCATTTCTAACCTTTTAAACTCACGAACCTGCCTCCCCCATTACCCCATTCAAAATTGCTTAACAGGTCACATACATACGTTGCGTAAAGTTACTTTTGGTATCGTGTATCCACTACTCTATTGCCACCATATCATGCATGCAACTTTACAAACTAGGCAGATTGAGTGAATGTATGTATGTATGTGTGGGTATGTTGGTGCATCAAGTTAATTGCCCCTTGAAGAATACCTCTGGTTAGCAAAACATTTTAAGTGTAACTTCCTGTTGTGTTCGTACAAAGTTTTTCAATTTTTTTTTTGTGGTGTTGGTTTGTGAAAACAGTATGCAATCGGTGTCTCCTGTATCGGTGTAGCAGGATTTTGCTAAAGGATGACACCATGATTTGATGTGGCTACTATAGCGGCTAATGTGAAAAACTTTGCATGATTTTCTCTGCAACAGAAAAAGCGTTGTAGAAGAGTTCCTTGAAGTACTGACACTTTTAGACTGCAATATCAGGTGGCCAAGGTTGAATTTAAGAAAAATTTGTTGACGAAGCTCGGGGAAGCAATACACCCAGACAATAGAAGAAAATCAAACAAGAAACGAAATTGCCTGAAGGCCAGGAGGTCAAAGACCGATTTTCTGTAAGAAAAATGGAAAATGTGTGCCAATGTAATGAAACTGACAAGAGCCTCTGAAGAGAAACGTAATGCATTATAAAGTTACCCAGGATAAGGGCCAAATAACCTGCAACATTTATTTTAAAAGGACCATAAGAACCTGGAACATGGAAGTAAGAATAGGCAGCATATTGCGGTATTGGTCTTGTGACCTCAAATTGGCAAAAATTGTTATGTAGTACATAACATCGATTAAATGACCGCTCCAGCTTCCCTAGGTGGAACGCATCTGAATTGTTAAATTTTCCATGGTTCTAGTGCACAAATCAGGATGAATTTGAGCGAGGGATTGGGTTATATTGGCTTTGAGGACTGCCGTGATTTGTGGCTTATTCACATGCACCTACTACTTGAGATAATCGCACAAGAAAAAGTCTAACGGAATCAAATCGTACAATTTCGTTGCACAGTTCACATCACCTCAGCTCCACTGCTAGACTCACTTGGCCCTCGATGGATAGAAGGTGCACCAACCAGTTACTCGAAGTTGATTGTAACGTCATCTCGATTACAGTGGCCATGCTTACAGGTCATTGTGTTATGAGAAGACACGCGGAAAGACTGCAGCTGCCATCTAACGACTTCTGCCGTGGGTGTAGATCCGCTGAGGAAGAGGAGAGTGTTATCTACTTTCTTTGTCAACGCCCATCTCTTGTTATGGGTTATTTGGCGCTCGAATCCTTATCACCTTGACGTAGCTATCATCCATGGATATAGCTTCGTTTATTCAACTTTCGGATTGGTTTTCCAGCGTAGAGCAGTCGTGCTTTTAACGTTTGTAGTTTGGTGGAATTCGGTCAGTACAAGGACTGCGTTTACCTGTGGCATCACAACGGGCCGCTATGCGTGCTCAAGTGAGCTTTTGGTATTAAAAACAACACTCCAAACTAACTACCTTACATTGCCCCCCGTGAGAAGGCCATGCTTCACTCCCTCGTATATCCAATGTGTGTGGCACGTAGCGTCGTCAAGTTGAAACCAAACGTCATTGGTGTCCAGATCATTTAATTCAGATCATTTAATGTTGCCAACGTCGTCCAACGCCGCGAGACTAAAATCCACATCCAACGGTAATTTTTCAGGTTGCATTGGGTACTCTTGGATATCATGAAGCATTCCAAATTTGACAATTTTGTTTGCTTAGGTATCCTTTGCATTCAGAAATGAGCCTCAATGTTGATACTGATTTTTCGATGAAAATTAAGGTCAGTTGGTCTGTTTTTCCCCCGTCCCCTTGTCCTCCCTCTCCTACTTCTTCTCCTTTTCCCTATCTCCTTGACTATCCTCTCTCTCTCCCTCCTTTAGGACGTATTACAATTGGTCATTTTGACCTCTCAGTTACGTCCTCAAACCTGGCCTAAGGTCAGTTGACTTCCAACTGCCCCAGAGACCTTTCTGTGAACACATGCCGTTTTTTATGAACGTTCTGGAAAAACAGACTGAATAAATGACAAGTTGATGGCTGACATCAACTGTCAAAGTTCGAAAGACCCTGTTGGAACATCCGATAATTTTTTTAATTTGACAACGCTGTTACCTTTCAATTTAGCAACACTATTATGAGCAGTTTCTCCATTTAAAAATCGTTTTTTTTTATACTCATATACCCAGTATATCTGCTGTATTATGTTATCCTTGCAACTTCACCATTTGTGTTGCGTTGAATTCTAATCGGGGTTTGACTCTGGTTACATTGCGTAAACACGCAATAGCCAATGCATATTGACCTACACATGCAACACATTGCAAACAACACACAGAGAAATACAAATCCGAAAGAAAAAAAAAACGTGCAAAGAACAAACAACAGACAATGGACGACAACAAGCAGCAAGTAATTGTTATCGCCATAGTAGTCATCGTCAATACAGAAACCTTTAAATGGGTTTTTTCCTAGAGGTGACCCCAACGTGTTTGTAATCTGTGTGTGTGCGTGTGTAAAAGTGCGTGCGTCCGATAAATATTTACAAAAAAGCCTAAATTTTTGTGTACTTTTAGACAACAGAAGTGCTTGCAAACGATTCTATGCTAGCAACAAATGTATCTTGTGTTGTATGCTATTGTGCGTAGCGGGAGAGGCAATCCCCCCTTTGTGCGTGTGTTGTTTGTAATTTTTTGTAAATTCCTGTTGTTTGTTGCCGGTATTGGTAGGGCAGCAACGGTGTTGTTGGTTGCTGGTGATTTTTGAAAATGTTTCTTTAACGTTGACATCTGTCACACCCTTGTGTGCAATTATATGCATTTTGATGACCATTACACAACACTCACCTCTTGCATGGACAGACAGAAAGACAAATAGACAGACACACACACACTTACACATACACACATGCATTATTATAGGCCTTAAAAAACAATGTTGATCTTTTGTGTTAACTTTGTGGCTTAAAGGATTCCCTCAGTCTACTCAATGTACTCATCTGCTTATTGTGCCACATGTCAGGCATTATCATGTTGAAATGCAATTTATTTGAAAGCAATTAGATTCCAGTTTTAAAGACCTTTTTTGTTTTTGGGTGAAAACAATTGCAACATTCAATAATTAATGAAATGTAATAGAAATTTGTCGAGATGTGATTATAGGATGAAAGAGTTTTAAGAGCCAACGGTCATTTTGATTTGAAGTTGCTTAGGGGAATTAAAGCCATAAATCTTAAAGCTTAAAGCCTTATTCAATAGGCTTACAATCGAAGAACAACTTTAACGGACAAATTTTGCATGCCTGATTGGTCATTACAACCCTTTAGGCAGGATTACGACCTACTTTTTAGCGGTTAATTTTAAACACTAGCGGCTGGACCTACAGTTTAAAGTCGACTCTGAACGACAGATTTTTGAGAAACTTCTCATGGCAATTATATTTACTTTTAGACTTTTTGGCAGAAATCTGTTGAGAGGAAGTCTCCGATGAAATATTTTTCATATTTTGTTTTGCTGTAGATGTCGGACCTGGGGTTTGAACCAAAGCCTCACAACTTACAAGCCAACACACTACCTACTAGACTACAGCGACTGCAAGTCAATTATCAATTCAAATTTTTGAGAATTTAAAAATAATGATCCGCAGGCGTCCAAGAAGTACTCGCAAGAAATATTTGAGATCGTTTGCATAGTAGAAATTAAGGTGCTTCCACCTTATGCGATATAGCTCCATCTATGTACCCAATAGAAAAGAACAGTCTTCTCCTCCTTCCAAACTCTGCAGCCTCTACAGAAGTCATTGCAATATCGCCAAAACCAATACGTTTCAAATAAATTTCCACAACGCAATACAATCCATTAACGACCCAAACCACCATGCTGAGCATACTTCTTTGGAATTTGAACAAACTTTCCGTGTACCTTTCATCTAGGCTTGATCAGGTTTGCTGAGTTATCTTGACCGTATCCGAAGCAGCACATGCGGAATTGACCGAATCCAATACTGTATTGTTAATTATAAGCTCGCAAGTCTTCAATGGAGTTACCAAAGTAGAAGACTCATCAGAGGGTTCAATTTTTATGCAACGTCTGTTCAACTCACTTGCTCGGTAGTTTCCTAGAATTCTCAGTAGAAGAAGTCTCAGTACCTAGATGATGTAAATGTCTGAAACATAGGTTTCAATTGATTTCTAAACCTATCCTTGACGATATACTATGCAATGCAAATGGTCCAAAATAAACACAAAGGATGGTGGGTGGTATGATGTGGTAAACAGAATCCTTGTCTTGTACTCGTCTCGTAAGTGGCAAATTATGATTTTTTATACGACCCTGCTATCTCCATTTTACTAGCCGGCTGCTTTGAAAACGAGGGTCTAGCATAGAACTGTTTCGAACGAAGCAACTCTTTTTATTGTCATTATGATCCCAGTTATTTATTTTACTTGCAAACTGCTATTCAGTGGTATTTAAATGACCGCCTTTGGATTTATTGCAGCTGTCGCTCCTTTGAGATGGTTTTCGATTACTTTTTCGCACATGTTGGACGGAATTTTGGCTACAAATTGACGAGTTTTGACTTTCAAATGTTCCAACGGTAGTGGGCGTGCGACCATAAAAAAGGGCTAACGACATGAAATCCTATGATTTTGGTGGCCAATCAGAGTCGATAAAACGTAAAATTACTTAATCTGAGAACTTCTTATGTCGTATTGCGTTGCTCGTAGCTCCGTCTTATTAAAACCACATTTCGTCCAATTCGTAATCTTCAATTGCGGGCTGATTTACGGTAACGATTACTCTAGACTGATTTTTAAAAGAAATGCGATCGAACCTTTATGAAATTTCCGTGCACAGTAGATCGATTGCACATACAACATACATACATATTTGGTCATTATAACACTTCAGTCAGGACAACGACCTGGCTTCACACACTACTTATGTTGTGTGTGTTAATTTTATACATGAATGGCGGAAGTTGATTCCAAACAACAGCTTTTTCTGAGAAACTTTTTCTTGATAATTTTATTTACACGCAAAGTTTTTTTTTTTTTTTGGTGAAACCAACACTCAGGGGATGGCCCCTACTCATGCAGTGCATTGTGCAGGTTTTAGGAAAATGGGTTATAGGAACGTGGAAGAGAGGGAGTAGTGTTTGTGGACATCTCAAGATGCGAACGGCAAGGAAACGAGTTGCTGCTAGGTGACTATAAAATGGCCTTCACCATTATACAGTCTACAGCAATCGTCCTGAAGAAGCCCGCACCCATCAGTCCTAGCTTTTCACACTACTCATGTTGTGTGTGTTAATTTTATACATGAGTGGCGGGACCTACAGTTTAAAGTCGACTCCGAACGACAAATTTTATTGAGAAGAAATTTTATTATTACAACGCATCTGATGCCTTCCCCACTACTAACCACTTGTTTCAACCAAATTTTGAATTTAGTAACGTGACACAGTATGACGTTGTTGAGAGCATTTTGGCCGTTAAGTCTAACTCCATAGGAAGTGATGGAATTGATCCCAAATTTGTGAAATTAATTTTGCCATATGTTCTACCGTGCATGACTCATTTAATGAATACGATAATTACATCTTCTACTTACCCTGCAATGTGGAAAAGTGCCAAGATAATACCAGTGCCGAAACAAGATAAAACTTACCGACCAATCGCAATATTGTCATACTTATCGAAAATTTTCGAGAAATTAATTTATAAGCAGATGACCCGATACTTATATGACAATGGCGTGCTTTCTGAGAGGCAGTCTGGTTTCAGACCTAATCACAGCTGCATTTCTGCGCTCATTGATGTTTCGGAAGAGTTGCGATTAAGTGCGGATGACAATATGACATCATTTTTGGTTTTACTTGATCATTCTAAGGCTTTTGACACCGTTAATCATACTATTCTCTGCCAAAAGTTGGAACACATGTGCCATTTTTCGAATACTGCTGTCAAGCTAATCTCGTCGTATCTACGTGATAGAAGTCAATTTGTGTATCATGATGGTACTAAATCGGACAATTTTTTAATACCTAGGGGTGTACCACAGGGCTCGATTCTTGGTCCACTTTTATATTCGATATATTCTAATGATCTGCCAACTAAGTTGAAGTTTTGCAAGGTACAAATGTACGCAGATGATGTTCAGTTGTACATTAGTTGCTTGCCATCTGATATTACAAATTGTATAGCGAAAATAAATTGTGATCTGCATAATGTGTTTCAATGGGCGTCGATCAATGGTCTTTGCCTCAATCCGAGGAAATCAAAAGCTTTAATAATAGGCAAGGTAAACTATACGGCACAGCTTACACCATTACAGATTAATAATACTTCTATTGAGACTGTACATAGTGTTAAGAACCTAGGAGTTATCTTTAATAACAGCCTTAATTGGTCCAACCATGTGAATTCTATTTGTGGTAAAACGGTTGCCATGTTGCGAAGTCTTTGGCTAACGCAATATTTTACTCCGTTTGATATTCGTATGCTGCTCGCGAAAACATATCTCATCCCCACTCTGCTGTACGGATGTGAACTGTTTTCTAGTTGCGACTCAGTAAGTAGGAACAGGCTCAAGGTCACTTATAACAGTATTGCTCGATATATTTTTGGTCGTACAAGGTACAGTAGGATATCTGAGTTCTCATATAGAATCTATAATACATCTTTTGAAAATTTGTTGAAATGCCGTACTCTGGTGTACCTACATAAAATCATCTATATTAGGAAACCCCATTATTTGTTTGATATATTAGTTTTTTCAAGATCTAATAGAGGCTTGAGAATTAATAGCGTTAGATACTGCAGGCAGATATCTGAGAGACACTTTTACATCAATGCAATCCGTCTCTGGAATGAACTCCCAAACAACATACAATTACTAAGCAATGCTAAGCATTTCAAGACTGCAATAATTAAATTTTTGAATGAACATAATGCACATACGTAATTAATCAATCACATTTTTTTAATATAATTATAAATTTTGTTTTTAATAACATTTGTTATGTTAATTTATTTTTAACGTTATTATTTTGTATTTTCTTATATTTTGTTATGCCTATATCCTTAGCAGTACTATTAAATAAGATGATATCTTGTTGTACTGTATTTACGCCTGAATGAATAAATAAATATCCAAGGCGTGGACTTAACTAACTTAAAAAAAAAAAAAAAAAAAAAAAAAAAGCTTTTCATGGCAATTTTATTTACTCTCAGAGTTTTTGCCAGAAATCTGCTGAGAGGAAGTCGCCGTCACAAAAATTTTTTTATATTTCGTTTTGTTCGAGATGTCTGACCTGTGGTTTGACGCGTGACCTCTTTCTAATAAGCCAGAACACTATCTATTAGACCGTGCAGACCCTGCGCTGGCTAATTTCTTTTATAAGTTCAGTCCGCTCTGCCAACCTACAAACCCCGGCGACTATAATCATAATCATCCTGTGACAACTATAATCACTCCGTAATGCTCAAAAGGTGACCACCTTTATAACAAAATTTTTGTGCTCAGTTTTAACTATTTGTACGCATTTTTCGGTTGTCAACGATCCATATTTATAAAAGGAAATACTTATTAAATGAAATATAACAGCCAGCAGTCTTACCTGACGGTTTTGAAACTACTATATAAATAAAACGTTATTTGATTAAAGGCAGGACACGGTGTCTTAGACTTCTAAGTTACGTTTTAAAAGTGATAGCCGTAAATTTTACACTAGTGGGACAAGAAACGTGTTGATTTCTTAATTGTTATGATTTTTTTAATTTGAGAAAGAACCCAAAAAATCTGGTTCTTCTAGATTGTTTTCTAATGTTTTGAGTACAATCAAGGTTAGCACATGCTATGATTTTTTCCCAACTTTCCATGTCTTTATTATTATACCACCTGTATATGCCTTCGGTTAATAAATTATTTCTGTGAGATTTCAGCATATTTCTTAAGTCTGAAATCTGGTAAACAAATTTCCAAATCAATTTAAATTTCTACCACCCCACCATATAAATTTGCAACAATTTCATTTATATCGTATTACATTTCTTTTCTTTTTTTTTTCTATATTTTTTGTGGCATAATAATACGCTTAACTATGCATACAAAAGCTTCCTTCCCTATCTCATTCACCGAAAGCAAAGTTCTCAGCAAACAATCTTGTAAAACGTTTAAATTCGTGTATTTTTTCAAGAAATTCTTTTTTCTATTTCGTAAACATAATACTCTTGTTTAAACAAACAATCAAGAGGTATTTTAACAAAAAAAAAAATAAAAAAATAAAAGACTTTCATTCATTCATTTCTTTTATTTACTTCTTAAGAAATTGCTGGTGAATTACAATAACTTACGCACTCGTATGCAAATTTCTTTATTCTGTTCATCACTAAATCCCTGCTCCTGTAAGTGCCTGGCAGCCAGCGAGGCAAGGAATATGAACGTATGAACGCACGGTATTAAATTACTTTGGCACTCACTCTGCCTTTACCGCACTCACTGACAGAAGGAATATTTTTAAAATGCTCGCTCGTTCGCTCGCTCTCTATGAAAAATGACAAGTAATTCGTTTTTGTGGTTTAGAAGAGCCGCATTTAAGTCAAAAAAAAAGGAAAATGAAGGAAAACAACCATTATTTGCCCGATGGAATGGCAGTGGCACGTTAAGCTTAAGGTAACTGGATTAAATGTTGCAAGGAAAAGAAATTGTGTCGGTTTTTTTATTTGCAAAAGATGTTGTCGAGTACAATGGTAATTTAAATATGTTGCAAATAAAATAAATTGCAAACAAAAAAAAAAATTGTGATAGAATTTAACAAGTATTTTTGGATTTAAAAAAAAATAATGTGAAATTGATACACCGCTGCCGTATAATAGGACTTAATGTAAGCAAACATTAAATCAGTGAAGTTTGTTTAAATTATTCATTGAAAATATTTGATAATGAGGCAGAAATGTTTTTTTATTTTCAATTTAAAATTATAAAAGCATTCCTATTAGGTTTAGAATTAATAGAGGAAATGAAAATAGAAAATTTTAAGGGAGTCAGAATCATTAGTTGTAACAGGTTTGGTTGAAACCGCAGTCAGCTGTGATATCACATGAAGGGATACTTTAGAGCTCACATGTCTTAACTAATCCGTCTCGACAATCGGTTTCGGAACGCCACATTGAAGTATGACTCCCTTAAAATCAAACAGAAAAGGAGTATCAAAGTTTAAAAACTCTTTTGATCCATTTGATCACAACTCCGTTAGACTATGGAAAAATGGGAGACCAAACGAGAAAAGCCTGTGTCGAGTCAGGGAACAGTATTACCAAATGTACTGAATAATGCTCTCTTTCTTATCCTTAACGCAATAATAGCAACGCTTTGGATACTGTTTGAGACCACGCTATCAACTTCACTGCTTGGCTCTTTGACTAAAAAGATTAAATTTCACAATTTATATAATGTAACAGTGTATGCACATTGCGCTTTTTACTACAGCTGATTAACAGCACATTTGTTTATTTTCTGTCTGGCAACTTCTAGAACTTACCATTGTCCTGTGTTGTTCTTGAGTCCAAAATTAATATTCAAGTTTTCTGTTTATGTTGAATGTTTATACTGTCTTTGCAACAATATGTTCACAAGGGGATAGGAATTAGATAGCACTGTACCTTCTCCAGCAAGTACGTAGACTATTCAATTAGGCGATATGTCCCTCTGACATAAAACCTCTCAATAACTTGGTTAAAGGAATCGTTACAGTTGTGTGTTACAGGGCTTGCACTTACCATAGACCGCAGAGGACTTTAATTTCGCGATTCTATCAGGAAATTAAGGTTTACTCCTAATGTAAGCGAAGAACTAAGAATAAGAGATGTCCGTGGAAGATTGAGAGTAAATTGTCATTTCAATAGACATTGTAATATAATTATGGTCCGAGATGGAAAAAATGCTGAGCAATTGCTAATAATAACAATATAATGCCCATGACCTCTCCTCTATTTAAAGTCAGGAAGGTTGGTTCATCTCAGCAATTTTCAACAGTAAGATCATTAGTACCTAAACCGCCCCACATCTCGCAATGGTCTTTAGCTTCGACTGAACAGAGAACAGCCACAGTATGATCTGTTTGGTAGAATTTGTCGGATATGTTGGAAAAGACAAATATCGTCAATCTAATCTTGATCTCTCAGTCGACCACTCACATGTGATGCCGCGAAGCCTCGATTGTACTACCATTAGGTCAAGTTGAACTCTTTTGCATCAAAGTATGCGCCAGACTGTCTGATGATTGATGTTTATTGCGAATCACTGTTAATAAAAACATATGTAGAAGACCTCTTGAAAACTTTACCGCTGTCGGCGAAAGTGTGCAGTCTAATGTTTTCTGCTTGAAAGGACCATCAGTCACTTTTCTGCCACATCAGAATATATAAAAAAAATACGTTGATTTTGCGAAATATTTTGGGTCCAGACAGCAGTTCATGCAAGATTTACCAAATGAATGAAAGAATTATAAATCGAAGGCATATTCTGGTATTTATTTACCCGGAAACTGTAAGTGCTGTAATGGAATATTTAAACAATTTAAACAAATGATTAGCAACTTCAAAAAAACAACACCATAAAGTAATAATCTTGCCACATATTTGCATTCAATAACTGTCACAATGACAAGTAAATGCCAAGAGGCAGTTGCATTTATTTCTCATGCAAAATCATCTTCTTTTTTCTCTCTTTTTTTGCTTCAGAAAATTTCTAAATCTCAAGACATTAAATAAAAACGACTTTCTTAAAATGAAAATTAATGATCATGTGCACAAGACAACTACAGATACTCCCCACAAACAAACACACACACGCACTCACACATATACACACACCCGTTTACATTTTATAATACAATTGTATACCTTTATGAGTTGAACTGGGTATCATTGTAGACGAATCCTCAAAAATAAACATTCTCACAAACATGTGTATGGATGGGTGTGTGCGTTCGTATACGGAAACATGTTGCAACATATAAAACTACTTTTATGTGTCAGTTGCAAACAAAAGTACTTAAAAAAAGAAGAAGAAGCAGAAGAAGCAAGAAAAGCCTGTGACTTTCAGATGTTACTTGTACAAGTACATGAGGCTGGTTGGTTATGCATTTTGAAGAAGAAATAAATGACTGAACGTGTATGAATGAATTCAAACCATTCAAACTGCACTCAGCTTCAACAGAGACAGAACGACTGAGATGATGATGATGCTGGCAGAAAAGAAATGTAACCTTCACCTCAGTGTTCTTATATTATATTTCGAATGTATATTCCTTTATATCACATACTTTTACGTACGTACATACGTACATATGCTCATATTATTACTCATGTGATATGCCAGAAGGAAATTCAAGAATTATATGAATATTCTGCATTTGAAATAGACAAGTTTTGTTGTTTCTTTTTTCTGTGTGTCTTTGTTAATAAAAATGAAATGATTTAATTCAACGCATATGTACGTCTGATCTGTTGTTCTTTTTTTAGAACCAAAACAGTTAAGTTGTCTTCAAATGTGGCAAGGCCTCATCTTTTTGTAAGTGCCCAAGAGAAGTATGGATACTTGAACAAAAAAAAGTAAAAATTTATGATAATTTATTGTGTCAAAGAATATCTATGATTTATCGGAAGAACGAAGCGCTTTGGAATGAATACATGTCATTTAATCCGCTTGACAGACATACTTTCAGCAACTTTTAATATAAGATTCGACTTAAAAGACTGGGTTAACCTTGGATGCAATCGAATAAGTTATGCGTGCTATCCAGAGAACAACACAATCTAGTGATAAAAGAACTCTAGGAATTGATCCTGCTTAAGTAGAGTATTGTGCTGAAATTTGATAAGTAGGAAGTAATATTAGGTTCGGTTAGACAGTGAGGAAGCATATTGTTACGTTTTTACCTTTTAAAAACGTTAAAAATATGAGTTCGTAGATTGCAAATAAAAAAAAATAAATCTGTGTTTATTTTTCAATCAATTCTTTATTATCTGCACAACTTTTGTGCCACTGTTCGAACTTATTCTACGTATACAATGATAACTTTCACAATATGTGCTTGTTCGTGATATTTCTCTGCTTATAACCTTTTTTATAAGCAACAACAACACTTGTTAGTTATTCTTCTTTGCTCACAACCTTTTTTTGTAAGCACCACACTAACAACTGTTTTCTTCACGCAACTTGTCTGCACACAAGTCTGACTGAATTATAACTCGATCTCGTATTTTCACACACCACTGGTTGAATTCTCACTCAATTCAACGCGACGTCGTCACACGACTAATTTAACTCGAACTCCGAGAATAACGTGTCTTCATACACGTGTGACTGAATTCTAACTGAATCATCGTTGCCTTTTATACCACTGGATCAACAGTGTGATGAATGCCCTTGAAGGATGATGACGACCTTCGGGAACAATCCAAAAATGTAAACAACTTGTTTCCATTTTTGTTGTTCGTGTATCTTGTTTACTTTCGTCCAGGCAGAGTTGTTGTTGTTTTGTTTGTTTGTCTTTCTGCTATATTTTTTATACATATTATTTATATATTTATGTTTTTGTTGCTATATGCTTACTCATTCGTTGATCACGTGAACAACTGCATTGTTTTGTTTTTGGAGCTTTTGTTTTTATGCGTGATCAAGTCCATTGTGTTGTTTTTGGAGCTTTTGCTTATTATTTTAACAACACCATTTCCATTTTCGTAACAATATGTTATTAGCGTATTCAAAGTTCTATGACATTTGATAAAGCACGATGCATTACTTTATCTAGAATGATTTGACATAACAGTTCTGTATCCCTAAAGCATGCTAGCATCATCCACAATCTTATTCTTAATCACGTCATGTATCATTTGATGGATTCCTAGCTATCATTTTACCAGTTGAATCATTCAATTTAATCCTGGGAATTCAAAGTATTTCCAAATAAAATTGATTATAAAAGTGTCAAATTTCTTTACTAAAACAATGAAAAAGGTCCAGAAAAAATCGTCCTTCAAGGCGTAGTGTGTTGGTTTACTAGACGTGAATCCACAGTTCAAACCACAGGTCAGACCTCTGCAACAAAACGAAATATGAATAAAATATTTCTTCTGGGACTTTCTCTCAGCAGATTTCTGGCAAAAATTCTGAAAGTAAATATAATTGCCATGAAAAAGTTCCGCAAAAATCTGTTGTTCGGAGTCGGCCTTAAACTGTAGGTCTAGCCACTCATGTATAAAATTAACACACACAACATAGGTGTGTGAGAAGCGAGATCGTAATCCTAACAGAAGGATTGTAATGATCAATTTGTGTATGTATGTATAAAGCGATCCACTCAATCTAAATACAGGTGACCGCTCGCAACCGCCCCAACTAGGAGAACAGACACTACATTCGCTTCTCACAATTCTGGAAAGTGAGATGGGTGTCATAAACTTTGTTCAGAAGCCATCGTGTAAAGATTTGTTGGTTTGACAGAAGTTTTACCTCTTTCTTACGCTCCTCTACTTCCAAAATTAAGTAAATACAAAGTAGATTAGTCTTACTTTTTCACTTCTATTGAAATTTAGCACCAAACTTTTATTGATAACGCTTTCATCCGTTTACCAAAAAAAAAAAAACAAAATTTCCATTTTTTATTGCAAACTACTGGTAACGCTACTTTTCTCTCTATTTATACTTCATTTATTATTTGTTTGAAAACTTCCAGAACCTTCTATGTAGTTTTGTTATTGTAATTTGGTTTAGCTTAGCGCTTATTCCGTCAGATATGATATTTTCATTCATTATTTCTTACGAAACTTAACTTTAACTTAACTTAACCGCCCCAATTAGAAGAACTGACGCTGCATTCGCCCCTCACAACTTAGCGAAGCGGTATGGGTGTCAAAAACTTCT
The DNA here is from genome assembly GCA_927399465.1 of Sarcophaga caerulescens. Taxonomy (NCBI): domain Eukaryota; kingdom Metazoa; phylum Arthropoda; class Insecta; order Diptera; family Sarcophagidae; genus Sarcophaga; species Sarcophaga caerulescens. The sequence continues at coordinate 17,411,322 of OV656872.1, forward strand.
TTCGAAAGCCATCGTATAAAGATTTGGGCGTTGACGTGAAGTGTAACAGGTTAAAATCACCCTGTATTCACTAAATTGAACAAATCAGTAGTTTTACCTCATCTTTTATTCCTTGACCTTTAAGGTAATGTAAATAGCAAGCAGATAAGGTACTTAACTTTCGCTGAAATTTAACACTATACTTTCGTTGATAACGGTTTGATCCTTTTACCAAAAAAAAAATTTAACTTTCCACCATTTTATTGCAACCCACTGGCAACGTTGCTTTTCGCTCTGTTTATATTTCATTTATTTTTTGTTTGACAACTTCCAGAACCTTACTGTTTCTTCTATATAGTTTTGTTATTGTAATTTAGCTTAGTGTTTATTCAGTCTTGGCAAAACAATTATTTAACAGCCCATAAAAGACATAAAAAATGTGATATTTTCATTCACTATCTTAATATTTTCTCTTACGAAATTTAACTTTACTTTAAATGTGAACCCAATATTTTAAAAATATTGTCTGACATCAAACTGTTGGAGCAGTGTTTCCAAAAAAAGGCCTTATTGTGGGCCAATTGATTTAAATATTGTTCACATTTTAATATCTCTGTTACTGTAATAAGTTTTTAAATTTTTTCGTTTACAAAGTGTACCAGGTTCCCATATGCAATTTACTTTTAAAATATGTCTACGTACACTCAAGAAAAACTGCAAATAATTATTTAATCTGGTACCTACATGCCTGGTGATTTGAAAAATCAGGATGCACACTTCAATTTAACAAGAGACTAGGTTTAGGTTTGGGTTTAGGTCGGAGTAGTAGCTTTGATATCACAAAGCTCACTTGAGCACGCATAGCGGCCCGTTGTGATGCCACGGGTGAACGCAGTCCCTGTACTAACCAAGTTCCACCAAAATCAAGGAAAAGGAAGAAGTTGGTCAGCTCAAGGGCTGCACAACAAGAGACTAGCTAGCGACAAAAGTTAGTGCTCCTAAGGCAACTTCTTTTATTTGTCTCTCAAATCTCAAAATTCCAATTAAATTCATTCTTTATTTGAGTGTACAAGTACGAGTATTTTATTTTCTGTGTCTTTTCTTTTCCATTTTTTTCTATTCCCAGTGTTGAGTATGACTTGAGGGATTTTCCTAAAATAACTTTTGGCTCTACACGATATTATTGTATGAGTACAATTTCTTACACACATTTAAACTTATAAGTATTAATAATACATGCATACGTACATACATACAAACATACGTTTATTTGATATTTCATAACGGTAATAAGTAACATTTGCTATGGCATTGAAAAAGGTTAATAACTCTCTCTTTCTTTACACTGTATAGTATACTCTGTGTATTGTACATTGTCTCTCTTCACTTTATAAAAGTAACGGAAGGAGAATTTTATTTTATTTTTCAAAGACTCTCACCGTTCTAGTTTTACTATTTTTAGCCCCTCCACTTTAGACCAATACACCCACAAAGTATTGATAGACACATATACGCAGTCAGAAGACTTTTATTCTATGACAACAGCAGCAGCAGAGGAGAGAGAAAAAAAATGGCAACAATATGCATTCATGCTTGACAATCTGTTACAGGGTTTTTTTTTTTTTTTGTTACGGCAGTGCAAAAAGCCAGTGTGGCAGTAGCAGGAGTTATTACCAGCCGCCACAGTATACGAACGCATCATCATCATCAACAGCAAGAGAGCATCTTTTTTGTTTGCCTACGCAATTTGTAATTTGTGTTTGTCTGTCTGCCTATGTGTAGTTGTTTTTATGCGTATTTGTATGGCTTGTTGGATGTTTGGATGCCTGGCCTGGTTGAATGGTTGGCAGGAAATTTTGATAAATTGCTTTTATTACCTTTTGTCAAATTGCATGTGCGTCGTCTATTTCTACTTGACTTTCCACACCGTTTTTCTCATTTTTTTCTCTCTCTTTTTTTCGTAGTAAATTGTTATTATTATACCTTTACATGACGTACATTGTGTACAATAGCAAAAACAATAACAACAACAACAGAAAAATAATCTGTAAAGGAAAACGTCAACGTGTGCATATGGGAATTTTTGTTTGGCTTAGATAAATCATGATAAATGTTGGTTGACTCACTAATGCCATCTATCCAGACCAGCAATTGTTTCTCCTGCACTCACCTTCTCTCGCCCTCTCTCTCTCATAGGATTGCAAAAGTGTAAAGAATTGCAATGAAATGAATGAATCTGTGTATGTGACTGGAGTTATTTAAGCGAATCTAATGTAATTTTGCCACAGGTTTCATAAAAATTAAAGTGAATAATGGATTGATTGCACAGAGGGAAATACAAAAGGTGAAACCAGCTTTTTCAACATTTATTGGAAACGTAAGATGAATTTCTCTCTTCGTAGATACCTACTGGAGATTTTTAATAGTTTTTATGGATTTTAAGATTAGAAGCAGTTGATATACAATTTCAAAGCAATTACGAGCTCCAAAAGATTTGCAGTAATATATAAAAAGTGGCTTAGAATGCGAGAATTTTTTGTAAGTGACACCAGCATTTCTAAGAATTCTAATAAGTTGGCAATAACTTGCATCACTTCTTAGCTTAAGTTTATGTGCCACCTAGTTTTCTATTCCCAAGTGTTTTAAACATCTGAAAACTATGGATTGATTTACTCACAATAATTTTCCACTAATTTCTATGATTTAACATGTGCTTAGTAAAGACTTCAATTTTCCAACCTTAAACAGAATCTCATTCTATCACGTATGTACATTTAAATTTTGACGACAGGAGAATGAACATATTGATTTAAGAACTGTTTCCTACAGGATGTCTTTGCATTCAGAACTCATTGTCTGTAATACCATGGTATAATGGTATACCCATGTTCGGTCATCGCATCTCATACTCCCTATCACTAATATACTATTTTATGAGCATCTAAGATTAATTTCCGAATAGTAATGGGAGGAATCATTGAAATTGTTGACACGTTAGTCCAAGAATAGTCCAATTGAAGCCATTATGTGTGGAATACAACATCGTTCAAACGTTCGCCATGACTTCCCTGGATGAAGAAAATCCGCAAACTCCAATATTTTAGGACCTTGGCATATGAATCAGACTGAATTACTGCCATGGAAGTAGGTAGTGTGTAGGTAGTCTAGTAGGTAATGTGTTGGCTTATTAGACATGAGGCCACGGTTCAAACACCAGACCAGACATTTTCAACAAAACGAAAAATGCAAAAATATTTCTTCGGCAACTTCCTCTCAGCATTAGATTAGTACACTTCTAGTCTGGGTGCCCCAATGGTCTAGTTTGTGTGCAGAACTTCAATTGCCGAGGCCGTGGGTTCGATTCCCACCAGCGACTCTAAGTGTCTGTGATTGTCTGATTGTTTGTATGACATTATATGCGGTTATTTACAATAGAAAAAAGAAAGTGAGAATTATTACTAAAAAGCAGTTCCTGAAAAAAAGTGAGGAAGCATGTTGGCTTTCACTGGACGACGGCTAGAGGGTACAAGATCTGCTCTGATATTATGAAAAAAATACTGACAAAATCACTGAGTCTAAAGTAAATGCAATAAAAAACTGTCGATCGATTTTGATGTTGAACTGTAGGTATGTTCCACCATTCCTCATTAGAATTAACACCCCCAATATGAGGTTGTGTGAACAGACTGACCATAGTTCAAATTAAAAGGTCATAATGTAAAAATATACTAAAAAAGTTTGATAATCTTCAATTCTGCATCGAAGACCACTGTTTTAGGATCTGTATACATAACACGATTTAATCACCTGGCCTGGGATTCGATAAATTTATCACAAGGACTTCGTTATTTTTGTAAAAATAATTGACAGAAATGGAAAAATAATTAAGTTTTTCCCATAAATTTTATTTCTTTTCAAATATTTTTTACCTCTTCGTAATACAGCTTATTATTAACTAACATCATAATGAATAATTTCAATAAAAACATACAAAGATCAATGAAAATTGCTGTTCACATTAGATTTCCTAAATAAATTATATCCTCTAAATGAGTTTCCAGTCTCCTGCCTCTTCTTAATTTATTGAAACACCTTTGGCAATAGAAATAGAAATAGAAAGTCAATGTGTATGAATGAATGAATGAATGGTTTTAATCAATAGAAATGGCTTTATTGGCGCTTTTTAATATGCCAACATTATTACCAATATGTCTAGTCATGATAGGCACAACAACAAAAGCAATTGTTATTCATTAAGGACTTTTATTATTATTATTGTATTATTACGATACTTTTGCACATGAATAAGAAATAAATGAAATATTTTTACCCAAACACACACATAGACAGACACACAGCGGTACATACACATGCTGCTAAATAGAGGAATGAATGGAAGACGTTAAGGATATTTAATAATACTCGTATCCTGGCCCAAAAATACATATATATGAAAAGATAGGAATAAACGTAACGAACGATAAGTGTATAATAAACAAAAGAGCGACAAACAAACGAATAAATGAAGAAATGAACAAACAAATGCCATCAAATGGAAGTGAAATGAAATGAACAAAATAAGGATAATAAAGGTTATTGACAAGAAAGAAAAGAAGGATATTTGCCGATACAATAATCATATAAAATTGATATGAAAATATGATAATAAATGACGAAATATATTGGCAAATATGCCCCCGCCCCTTTGCTAACAATACCTGTAAATTTGAGGCATAAGTCACTGGGTGAAGTAATGCTTGACAAACAGTGAGGGGTTAATGCTTGACAAACAGTCATCGTCAATCAATCAAGCATACACATATATAATATATGATTTGATGACAAAACTATTAAAAGGTTATTGCTAAAATTTTATTTTTCCTCTTTTATTTTGGCTGTCCTTTCTTCTTTTTTTATCATTCATAACCAATCAAATGTCATTTATTTCATCATAAATTTTCATTATTCCCAAAGCCTTCTAACGTTGCACTACAGAACACTGCGTTGTATGACTCCAGCCAATCCATTTATACATACTTTTTTTTAATACCTTCTCTAACTAATTTTCATTGGTTTTTATTAGGAAAACTTTTTCCAAAAACACACATAAATTTCCACACATCATTACTCATGTGGAGGAGTATCACAGCAAAAAAAAAATACAAAAAAAAAATTAAAAGTAAAGTCATGCAGCAATGAAATGAAACTCTTAAGAGTTTCTTTTCGAATCCTTTAGAAAAATTCCTTTCCTTTCCTTTCATTATAGAAGGTGTCATTTTATAGAACGCGTTTCGTAAAGAAAATTTTTTTCAATTTTATTTTCATTGCTGTTTAATAGCTGCATCAATGGCAAAACTTTGAACATTAACAACAACTGCAAAATATATACGAAGGATTCATAAGATTTTTCTACATTTTTTTTTGCTTCATTTTTCGTCTTCTAAAAGCCGACTTAGCGCGACAATAACGTGTTCAATATATTTTTTAATGGAAAAGGAAATTAAAGGACTGCCAACGTATTTAAGGAATTGAAAACAAGTTGCGAGAATTTAATATTAACGACTACAAACTGCTTAAAATTCTAGAATCACATATCTGGCAAGTTCGAGAATCAACACCCTGGAACACTAACTTATGCTTGAAGTTCTAGAATCAAATATCTGGCAAGTTGTAGAATCGAAACTCTGAAACACTAACTTATGCTTGAAATTCTAGAATCAAATATCTGGCAAGTTGTAGAATCGAAACTCTGAAACACTAACTTATGCTTGAAGTTCTCGAATCAAATATATGGTAATTTCGAGAATCAACACTCTGGAACTCTAACTTATGCTTGAAGTTCTAGAATCAAATATCTGGCAAGTTCTAGAATCGAAACTCTGAAACACTAATTTACGGTTGAAGTTCTAGAATCAAATATTTGGCAAGTTCTAGAATCGAAACTCTGAAACACTAACTTATGCTTGAAGTTCTACAATCAAATATCTGGCAAGTTCGAGAATCGAAACTCCGAAACACTAACTTATGCTTGAAGTTATTGAATCAGATATCTGGCAAGTTCAAGAATCAAGACTCTGGAACACTAACTTATGCTTGAAATTCTAGAATCAAATATCTGGTAAGTTCTAGAATCAAGACTCTGGAACACTAAGTTATGGTTGAAGTTCTAGAATCAAATATCTGGCAAGTTCTAGAATCGAGAATATGAAACATTAACATATGCTTAAAGTTCTAGAAGCAAATATCTGGTGAGTTCGAGAATCAACACTCTGGAACACTTTTATCGTACAGGTTGTATTGCAGAAAAAAAAAATAAAGCGAGTTTATTTCGATTTTTATTTTCAAGAATCAGCTCTCAAAAAATAAAAAATACTCATGGGATTGAGTTGGTCCCATGACAATAATTGAAATTAAATCATAAGAAACGAAGAACACGTCTACTGTAGATTTATTGTACAAATTGACAGTGACAAGGCAGCAGAGCTGGTCTGAAGTGAATTACGTCGATGGTTAACGTGGTTATGTAAGTGGTTGGTCGAGCAGTTGAAAGCACTATGTTAGATCGAGATTGGTTGCAGTCTGGCTATGCCTACGCTATGTTTCTAAAGTGGAACAAAATGGTGAAATATAGAGTTCCAGGGCATTGTGAAGCGTGTGGCTACGAGACTGCAGATGTACTGGCAAGAGATGGAACAGCGACAAACGAATTGAATCTGATTGACCGATCAATTAGACTACCCTTGGTACACTTCATTGTCCTGATCGTTCTGTTGATAAGAGGGAGAGTGCACACTTCTGGGCGGAACAGGAAAGATTGTTGTTTCTCTAAGGTTTTGTGGCCTTGATTGTGCCATTCTAGAACAAAATGGTGCTAGAAATAGGAAGAAAATTTATTAGAATCTTGATAAATTTTTTAACGGAATATTGAGTCTTGAGGAACAGAAGCAGCTCTTTTTTCAACAGGATTTGTAGTAAGTGGAGGAGCCGAAAATTTTTGAACTGTAGTGTCTAAAAACGTAGACTCAGTATCCTTGAGTTCTCGGGCGTTATGGAGCTTGGGGATACGAGACTGAAGATGTACTGGCAAGAAAAACAATAACGACAACCGAATCGAATCTGAAGGATCGATCACATAGACCACCCTTGTGCCACATCATTGGGCTAATCGATCTGGTGATAAGACGGAAAGTGGACAATTTTTGATGGAACAAGAAAGATTGTTGAATCTCTATGGTTTTATTACCTTAGTTGTCTAGCGGCGACTTTCACTCATCAGGTTTCTGGCAAAAGCTTTGAGAGTAAATAAAAATTGCCATGAAATGTCATTCGAACTGTACTGTAAGCTGTAATTCCCGCCACACACAACATACATAACTGATGTGAGAAGCTAGGTTGTAGTCCTGACTAAAGGCTTGTAATGAGCAATTATATATGTATGTGTATGTATATGTGGAGAAAAATGTTTTTCGGGAATACAAAAATTTATAACAATTCCAGTTTGGCAACCCAGTTGTTAATACTTTTCAAGAACTCCTGTCGTAAAAACGTTGTTTAAGAAATGAAAAAAAAATATTCATGAAATAAGAACAAAAACAAAAATTTTAGCAAATTGCAATTGATTTTCATTCCCCCTGCTATCGTCCCCTCCTCCTAACGACTACAGCAAGTTTCAGTGGCAAATGAAATAGTTTTATTACGAACGGAAAACACGCGCATCTCACAAAGAAAAAGAAAAAAATAAAAAGCGAACGTAAAATATAAAGAAAAACTTTAAGGCAGAATGAAAAACAAAAAAAAAATTAAAAGAAGAATATAAAACCCATATACACTTAAAAAGTTTTTAAATTTCTCTCTAAAATAGTAGAAAAACTAAGAAAACTATGAAGCAAAATGGAAAGAAAAAAAACGTAAAAGAACTTGAATATGAGTTTCCGTTTTACATGGAAATCTTGTTCCAACAATCACTGCTAAAATATGATTTCTTAATAAAAAGTTTAAGATTTTGCCTGAAAAAAAAACAGAGGGAGAGAGAGTGTGGCAAGAACAGGAGATTCAATGTGGATCAATGAACCATTAAGTGGGCAATTAAATTCAATTAATTTCCGTTTTCATATTCGTAAGAATTTCTTTCAATTGCAATTCAATGCAGCAGCAGCAGCAGTTTTCATGATTTGTCTGCCTTACAGGTTAAAAGATTTAATTTTTCTGTCGTTCTTTGTCTTCCCAAAAAAAAAACTAAAAGTAAAGCGGAAAACTTTTTTTTATATTCAACCAAAGAAAACTTCATTTGTTGATTTCCTTTGTTTTTTGCGATTATTTTAAAAAGTTTTCTTCATTTTGATTAGAATTTGTGTGAGTTTGTAAGTCCTTTTCGTTTTGCAAATGACGCCAACTACAATCATTTCTTATAATTTTTGAAATTTATCCTCAGAAAACTTGTAAGAAAAATCAATCGAAAAACAAAATCATGTTGACAGCAAAAAAAGGAAAACATGTCATTTAAGGTGAAAACTTTTAAAAAGTTTTTGATGGAAATCAATTGAAATTTATTTGGATTTCAAATGAATCATTGAATTATTGTCATAGGAGAGTCTTACATAGGATTTTCGTCGTAAAAATAATTTAAAAAATAAGTTTTAAAATCAATTGAAATGCAATGAAAACGTATGCATTCTGTATGGTTTAATTGGCGATGGCATCTTATGATACGTGAAACAAACAAGAACTGGAACTATTCCCAAGGCCACGTGAAACATTATTTTTTCTTTTTTTAAGATCCCGAGTATTGATCTCATTCAACAACAAAATCGACAAAATTTTTTTTTAGTGAGCAGTGCATACGCCTTCTGGTCTCTAGAGGGATCGAACCTTCGACCTCGGCAATTGAAGTACTGCATACTACCATCGCGGCACACCCAATCAACTGTTATGAAATCAACTGTTTTACAGACCCTATTTACCTCCTTATGCTAAAGGCAAAGTCTTAAAATAGCACTACATTCCAGGCTACTGATAGCGAGCAAAGGAAAATTTTTGTCAGACAAAGCAAATTGGCACATTTCTCATTGGAAAATCCATGCTTACAAGCCTCAATTTCTCGCACGTTTGACTATTTGGTGAACACTTTGGTCTGATAGTGTTGAATCACTTATTAATTGAAGCAAATTTTCAATTTAATATTAACGTCTACAAACTGTTAATACCCCCTAACTTTCGCTTGAAGTTCTAGAATCAAATATTTGGTAAGTTCTAGAATCAAAACTCTGGAACACTTTTATAGTACAGATTGTATTGCAGAATATAAATAAAAAGAAAAAAAGCCAGAGCTTATTTACATATGGAGTGTGTCGGTTTTGAATTTAATATTTTAACGGCAACAAGCTGCGAAGTTCTATAATCAAATATCTGGTAAGTTCTAGAATCAAGACCCTGGAACACTTTTATCATACAGATTGTATTGCAGATTTTAAAAACAAAAAAACTGAACTCATTTTGATTTTTAATTTCAAGAATCAGCTCACAGAGAATAATAATTACTTATGGACTGTGTTGGTTTTACAATGCAGCCTTCCCTACACAAAAACGATGTGGCTACGAAATATATTGCGTTATTCATTTCATGACTTCGATCCTGGCGACTTGGCATGGTTGACAGTTGTTAAGTATCTTTCAGTTGAAGTGTTATTCATTTAGTGAAAAGTTTCGATCCCAATGAATAGAGATTGGTTAGCAATTGAAGATAGTGTTACCTGATTTCGAGCATTTCAGGACGATTATAATCGTCATAATCGATTAGCAACGCAATAAAGAAATTTGAACAAAAGAAAGCTTTTTAAATGATCCATATGCGCCATCGTAATGCTTGCACTGGCGAAAATATCGCTTCTGTTAGAGAAAGCGTGTCGAAAATCATAATTTTTTCGTTTCTATGTCCTTCTCAGCAATTAACTTGACACTTAATATGACGTATTTTGCATGTCGATTTGTAAGGGGTGATTTTTTAAGAGCTATAGGAAAATTAAAAAAAAAAACACATAAAATTCAGAAAAATGCATGAAATCTTTATTTGAATCGATAGTACGGTCCATATAATTTAATGTTTGAAGATTATTTCTTGCAAATGTTGACCGTGACTGCGCCTCAAATGGTCCATCCGCTTAGTCCAATTTTGGCATACTCTTTCCAACATTTCGGCCGGTATCTCACGAATAAATACTTCAATGTCATAGATGTCAATGACAAAAAATAGTCTAAAGGCGTTAAATCGCACGATCTAAGCGGCCAATTGACCGGCCCTGAACGTGAAATAAACCGAACTCGCCTCTCAATAAGTCCATTGTTACGCGTTCTGAGTGGCATGTGACACCGTCTTGTTGAAACCACATGTCATGCAAGTCAAGCTCTTGCATTTTGGGCAAAAAAAAAGTTGGATATCATCTCACGGTAGCGCTCACCATTCACAGTTACGTTACGATTCGCAGCATCTTTGAAGAAGTCCAATAACGTCAAATTCAATGATTTGCAAGCGTTGTTCGTTTGTAAGACGATTCATGGTTAAATTATAGACCAAACTGAAGATGTTTGACAGTGAAACAAAACACGAAACTTGCGTGAGCTGTTTAAACCAGTGTTGCCAAAAAGATAATAGCTAAAAAATCACTCTTTATATTCGAATCCAACTAAAGCCGCCTGTCACAAAGCTATAGATATGCTGATTGGCTGTAGGGCAGCAGCCTCTCAATCCTATTTTTTAACTGTATGTAGGTAGAAAAAGTAGGTGGTAAAAAAGGTAGTTTAGTTAGTGTTTGCTCCCCGAAAAGAGGCCAGGTTCAACCCTACGTTCGCACAAAACAAAAACATAAATGGGATGTTGTGTGGAATGTTGTTTGTTGTATGTTTATTTGTTGTTACAAGTTTGGTTGTGTTGTTTGTTGTGCTCGCTGCTGGTTGGAAGGAAAGGAAGAACAAAAAAAATTAACTTTTTTTAAGTGTGTGGTGAATTTTGTAGTTGTGGTGAGTTTCTAGTGTGGTGAATTTATCCGGTGTGGTGAATAAAATAGAAACTCGCACAATGTGCCGTTATTCGAAATGAGTACTGTATTACCATAAATACATCTACTGTATATAGTGATTTGGACGGTGCGTGTCTAGAATAAGTAATTTTCACATCTGTTAGTGGAGACATTCACCGATTCATTAAAACAATGTTGCCATTGATTGTGTCATTCTATTTAAAATTTTAAAAAATTAAAATTAGAAAACTGCATACAAAAAATAATTAATTTTAAATTATTTTGTAAATGAATTTTTGAATAATTTCTTGCTTTTATGTTTTATTCCCAAAATGCTTTTGCAAATTGGAAATTCTTTGTCGAAATATTTATAATTTTTTGTGCTTTGTTCGATCTAACTTTTGTAAAATCGGATCAAAATTTTAACATCAGAAAAAATTATTAAAAAATTAATTCATTTTTTCAGAAGTTGGTTGGTTACAGATTTGTTTCCTGGCAACATTTTTTCAATTTCAAAACATTTCAAGTACTTTTTTATTTTACAATTTTATGGTTTGCGCTTTTAAACTATAAATGAGGTTAGGCTAATAATAATTAATGGTAAAGGTCTTTAGCCCCGGTTAGCCAGGGGTAAGCCAGGTAGTATGTATTATGTTCGCTTTTAGATTACGAAAAGCAATTATGAACCCGTTGCGTCGACATTTTTGACTTAACAAACCTTACTTTTCGAATCATCTATTCCATACGTAAATAAATATAATTTTATAAAACTACCAATTGATGCAAAAAGGTTCTAGTTCAGTACTATTTCAAAATTTCAATTTTGTAACACTGGTACCTAATATCGCAAAAAGTAATTTGTCTTGTTAAAAGATTCTTCGCAACAGGCAAATTCGATACTTGAACCAATTTTATTACAAAATATTTATTTCTTAATTTTCACAACCATTCATTCATTCTCTGATGGCAACGCAAAAATTTTCAACCTCGTTCAACCCTTAAACACTTCCCCTTTCTTGACATATAGGGGGCGACACAGCTAAAACAATAAAAAAGGAAAATAGATATCATAAAAATAATAAAATACAGGTAGTCCCCGACTTAGATATCATAAAAATAATAAAATACAGGTAGTCCCCGACTTACGGCCGTTCGACTTACGACTATTCGCACTTACGACCATTTTTCTCCAATTTTTTTTCATAGAAAATACTTAAAGACAAATATGTAGTTGCGGGGAATCCCTAAAATATATGAGAAAAATTAAAAAAAATCGATTTACATACATATTTCAGTACAAATAATACATTACATTCGCTAAGTCCTCCCAAAAATGGCTGGAACTAGTAAATAAAGTTAGAATTATATGAATTTTGGATAGTTTCACTTCTCCTGACCCTCAAAATTAGTAGTACAGTATGTAATTTTTTTCTTAATTTTTTTTATACGAAATTCGACTTACGACTTAATCGACTTACGACCGATGACAGAGGAACCTATCTCGGTCGTAAGTCGGGGAATACCTGTAAATAAAACTCGTCCATCCTAGTTTTAGAGTTTTTTTTAACCAAATATCGAAAAAAGAACATGTGATGGTGTATGTCTGTGATGACGAAAGGAAAGAAACAAAAACAGCTGCAGTTTTCTGTGCTGCCACATACATATTTGACATTTAAGCGTTTTTAGGAATTTAAAGACAGACGGTGGAGCAAAACAAACAAAAACTTGACTAGTTGGTGTTGCAAAGTGGACGGACTTCTAAAGAACATCAATTTTATTTACGATCATCGTAATATTTATCTTAAGTTTCTGAGACCAACAAAAAAATATTAAGAAGTCGCAAAAAAGAAAAAAAAAAAATAATAAAAAATTGATTGATTAAAACAATTTAAATAAAAAATAAAATTGATTTGAAATTAGGGCCCATCAAATACCCTGATTTATTTCACTTTTTACATAACCTTTTTATTTACTTTATTTTAGCGCTGCCGACTTTCAACAAAATTAAAGAGCATCACTAGTTAGTGCCTTGAATGTGGTTTAAAGCATTTAAACAAGATATAGTTTCCTTCTTATTGTTGTATTGTCTCCGACATGTCAAAAATAAGGCAAAGTTTTTTATGTGTTTATTTTTTACCGTGCGTTTGTTTGTTTTTACTTTTTTTACTCAAAATTGAAGTTTTGAACACATAGTATTTTTTTGCATCCATCAATCGGTATTGAACCATTGAGCGAACCATAATAAATAGTTGAAAAGCTCAAACCATAATAAAAATAATAATAATGTAATAATAAAAATATGTATAATAAAAATGTACAAAATAATTTAAATTTAGTTTTCTAATTTTAATTTTTTGGAATTTTAAAATAGAATGACACAATATGGCAACACTCACTACTCGTTCGTTAATCGTGATATATTCTCAATCCAAACCAGTGTTGCCATAGAAATTTCAACGAAAACCTTCAAGTTTAGTAAAAAAAATCTTTTTTTTCCGAAAAAAATCTTCACTTTACAAAAACTACAATTTATCAAATTTAATACATGTTTATTGTGATTAAAACATAACATAAAAGTATACAAAACATTTATTTTTAAATAACGTTTAAAAAAATAACTTAAATAATATATTTTCATATATTTTACAAAAAAGTACAATTTATGTATTTGTTACCGTTACTTTGTACATTTCTTTATTAAACTTTTTATTCATCTCTTTAGATTGCTCAAAATTTGTACAATTGCGTTCATTTTTTTTGAGATAGTCTTTTGTTCTTAAAATGCCACATAATGTAGTTATTTCTAGTTTATTTCTAATTTTATTTTTATTAAGATTAATTTGAGAAAAAATTCGTTCAACATTAGCTGTTGCAATAGGAATAGATAATACGGCATAAATAAATTTTTTTAGGTGAGGGAAAACTTCAGATCCATCGCAATGTTTTGTTTTCAAAATGATTTCCCAAAATATTTCAATGTTGTTTTCTTCTGTTAGATTGTGTTCTTTAAAATTAAAGTGATGCAATTCTCGCCATTCATCATCTGTTTTTTGAGCATTTTCAGAAGTTATAATATTTGGGAAAAAACGAATTAATTGAAAAATAGTTTTGACTTTGCCTTTAATAACATTATCAGGAGCTAAAATCTCAACATATTTTAGGAAATCATTCTCAAAATCAAATTTTTTTAACAAGCTGTTGCATAACTCAATATAAAATTTTAAGCAATTATTTCTAAAATCCATTTCAGTTTCTACAGATAATTTATTGGTAGTTGTTAGAGCTATGGATACTTGGGTGCCCAAATAAATATCCATAGGATCTTTAATATACAAAGAGTTGTTTAAGTCAATCTTGTTAAAGTTTTCAATAGAAATAAACTCGTCTTTAACGAAGTATGTAAATATTTTACGATATAATCGTAGAATTTCACTGTGCAGTAGATGTATTTGAGGACTTTCGCTTTGAAATAGTCGATTCAATTTATTGATGTCATTTAAAACAAAACTTAAAAATTTTAAATATAGCTTAAATTCGCTCTTTTGTAAATTACTTAAAATTCTTTCCGTTGAATCAAAGTTTTCAAAGTCTTCATGCAAAAAGTATAGTTCTAATACGTCAATTCGACTCAATAGTTGATTAACAGTAGCCTCTAATGATAGCCAGCGTGTTTGAGATGGGTGCAACATTTTTCGAGGTTTGAAATCTAGCATTATTTGCAAATCTGCAAACAAATCTAGCCGTTTTGGGCTATTTTGAATAAAATTATAAATGTCTCGTACACTACTTTCAACATAATTAGGCAAAAACTTACAGGCGTTATTTGCGCACAGTGCAAACGAATGACAGCTACACTTAAATATTATAAGGTTCGGGCAATCCTTTTTTAATAATGTAGCTACCGAGTGATTAACGCCTGTCATAACGTTTGCTCCATCTGCAGCAAATCCTATAAGATTTTCTTTATAATTAATATTGTTTTTAAGAAAAGCATTTATAATTAATTCGTAAATACCTTTTGCATTGCACTCTGTAACTTTAATTAAATCGAAGAAAAAATCACATACCTTGCTGTTATAATCCACGCGTACAACTAATGACAATAGCTTTGTTGACGAAATATCTGTGGATTCATCCACACACAAAGAAAAAAACTTAGTTCGAAGAACATCACAAAGTTGTTCATGATGGGTTTGTCCCAGAACATTTTTTACCAAAGCCGCAGTTTTGGTTCTAGCACACGTCACTTTTTTGACGAGGTCTGAATCTAACACTGTTTCCTGTAATAATGGAACCAAATGATCCATTGTCAAAAACGATATATTGTGCTCCGCACAAAATGCTGCCAGGTGCAGTTCTATGTTCGAAACTTTGCTGCTGTATTTTGCTGCATCAGTAAAGGGTGATTCGCATGTTGCAGATATTTGAATGGCCTTAGCTCTTTCAATATGTTTTGCCGTCATTGCATGTGCTTTTAAATCACCAACGCCCCCAAGCAACCTCAATTCACTGCCACAAAATTTGCAATAAGCAAAGTTATTGATGCTTTTTTTTATCCATGGCTTTAATAAAGGATTTTCCTCCCAGGATTTATTATAACTTCTACAGGTGCTTTTTCTAGAAATTGATGTGCTTGCTGTCGGCTGACCATCGGATGCATTAGCTTCATTTGAACCTGAAATGTGTTATAATTACATATATTTATATTTTTATTTAGTAGATAATTAATAACTTACCAGTTTTACACAAATATTTATCCATTTTTTTAAAAAATATACAAAATGAACCAAAAAAATAGTATTCAACAATATATAGAAATATGCGTTCAATTTAAATTTATTTTCAATCAAACTTCAAAAATAAGGAAATTACAGTTAGACGTTTTTTTTTCAATTTTGCTTTATTCTTTTTGTCTTTTATTCGCAGAATGCTTAGGTGTAACAAAATAGGAGTCAGATTAAATCAAGCATAGTTGCATTTTAAAGGAACAAATAATATATAAAAATAAATAAGTAAACCTGTTAATTCTATATTTGCATTTTAAAAACATAAAATCAAATGAAAAATCTTCAAATTTATAAAAATCTTATTTTTAATATTAAAATCTTTTAATCTTCACATCACCTCAAAAAACTTCAAAAAGAAGATAAATCTTCATATATGGCAACGCTGATCCAAACACAAACCACATAGTTGGTAATGCAGTGAGTTTGGTAACCGGACTTGTCGGTGAATGCCTCCGCTAACAGAGGCGAAAATTACTTATTCTAGACACGCACCACCAAATCACTGTATACAGTAATGCATCTATGGTAATACAGTATCATTTCGAATAACGGCACTTTGGTGAGTTTCGATTTTATTCACCACACCGGATACATTCACCACATTTTGTAAATACACACCACACTGGAAACTCACCACAACAACAAAATTCACCATACTTCAAAAAAAATGCTCCCAAACCAACAATTTTCTCTCTCCCACCCCCTCTCACACGCAGCAAACAAACAACAACAAATAACCAATAAACCAACAACAACAAGATTTTATATTTACCGTTTAATGTCCAACTCACCCACCTGGGATTGCAACTGCGTCGTCTAATAAAGCTGGCTACTCTAACAACCTGCTAGACAGACAGACCACACATTCGTTAAACGAACAGGCTTTCCATTTTTACTTATCTAAATAAACTAGAAAACGGAAAAATAATGTATTTATTTTAAGTTAATAATAAAGCAATTTTTTTGAACGAAGAACAACGAATTTTTTTTCACCAGTGTTGCCATGAAGACAAAATTTTGGTGCAAACTAAACTGCTGCATGCATCAGTGTCGCCAGGAAGTAAAAATATTCTAAAAAACCTGAAAAAGTCGTTGCGACTGTTTTACAACTTAATCGCAACGTGGTGTGTGAGTGTATATCTATCTTATCTTGTTGGCATTAGACGTGTGTGAAAATAAAATATCGTTTTATAAACAAACATTTTTTTATTTTAAATTTCCTATTGGCCATTTTAACTCCCAACTTTGCCTAAGTACTTTCAGAACTATCTGGTAACACCATTTACAACTACTCTGTTTTGTTGTTTTTGTCCGTATGAGAATACAAAAAAGTGAAGAAGAAGAATAAAAGCATATGATAGTTTTTCATTTATTTATTCTTCTTTCGCCGTGAAAGAAACCGTGTAGAAAAAAACGTCTCGTGCCAATTAGTGAATTGACTGACAAGAACTAACCAAACAGATAAAAAAATTCAGTTTTTTTTTTGTAATATTTTGAAATTCAATAAATTTTTGAAAAGAAAATAAAGTGAACAAACAATTAAAAAAGAAAGAAAGTTTTCTTTTGAAACACACAAAGCAAATAAAGGGGATCAGCTGATTATTATTTTAAATTTGAAATAAAACAAAACACAACAAGTAAATATTTTTGTTAATATGATAACACAAGAATTAAGAATTAATTTTAAGATAATTAAACTGGGGTTGCAATTAGTAGTGAAAGATAACAGAAGTGTAATAATTTTTAAATAAATTGTACGATGCTAGCTAGCAAAGAGCAACAAATTAATGAAATTACAATTGTTTTTGGAATTTTGTTTTTTTTCTTGTAATTTTAGGGTTTATTTACGTTTTTAGTGTATACACGCATTTCTGTATATGCAAGTATGTAGTAATTATACACCAGTTTTCTCCATTCTCCCTATTTTATTCATCTTTCTATTCATTTGGCTGTTGTTTATTGTGTTAGTCGCTCTCTCTTTATCTCTCTATTATAAGAAATTTCTTTTCTTTTGGGGGATATTTGTTATCAAATTCTTATAGTTATTGTTCTTGTTGTACTTCAGTGTTGCTCTCAACTTGCAAATATTTGCATAAGAAAAATCAAAAAAAAAAACAACAAACATAAGCAGACAAAAACAAAATAATAAACGATAAAAATATTGCACAAAAAGTAAGAAGAAGAAATAAGGATGGAAGAACTACTGAAAGAGAGGAAAAAGTTTCTTTCAGCAAAATTGTTTTTTATGTTGAAGCGACCGCAGTTTGGCAAAATCTTTTGAAGCAAATTAAAGTGCGTTTTTCTGCTGCCATTTTTAAGTGCATTGCAAGAAAATTTATTTAAGAAAATAAAAAAGAAAGAAAAAATTAAATTATCTTTTATTAATTTTAGTGCTAATAACTTAAAATACTTAACAAAGTTCCATAAAAAAGGAATTCAGAAAAAGCCGAACAAACTTGTGTGGTGAAAGAAAGAAGTGTGAAGTTGTAAAAATTTTTGGAAAAATGTTGCTGCAACGTAATAAGTAATTTACGAAAAACAAATTTAATTAATTTCTGTAGAAAAATAAAACCCTTTTAATTTATTTATTACTTTACTTACTTCTCCCGCCCCCCCCCCCTCTCCTTCTGATATTTTTTTAAAGCCAGACAAATACTCTCCCTTGTCTCAGCGTCACCTGGCCATTTGCTTTTTTACATCATCAAAATTGAAAATGTTTGGTTTTCTTTCTTTTTTTTAAGTGTGAAAAGTTTTTTTATTTGAGTGTTTGAGTTGCTTCGTTTTAAACTAATTAATTTTACATACAAGTGCTAATTAAATTTAAATTATATATGTATGTGTGTATATAATATATATTTTTCTTTGGACATATAATTCATCAAATCTAATCCCCCACTCCTTTGTCACCTTTGTCTCGAGTACCTACCTACCTTATGCTTCCATATTTTGCCCACCATTTTTATTTTCTTTCTTTATCTCCCAATGTTCTTCTATTTTTTTGTTTGTTTATTCCAAATATTTTTCTGCTGTATGTATGCGTGTATGTATGTACATTCATGCATGCATACATGCATGTATGTATGTAATTTGAACAAAAATTCTATTTCTCTTTTAATTTTTATTTGTTTGTTATTTTATTATAATTTTTTAAACTGGCGCTTCATTTGTTTTTACATATTGTCACTTGATATTGAACCAGTTTAGCTTGGTTTTATATATTTTTTTTTAGTTTTAATTATAAATAATTTTGTTTTTTCTTTTCTATTTTTAACTTCCAGTTTTGTTTTTGTTGTTTTTATTATTTATTTATGTATGTAAATGTATACCTAAATAATGTTATATACATAAATTTACCGCCTCTTCTGGTATAGTTAAATTGCTGTTATGATGTGTGTGAGGGATATTTTTAAGGGAAGGTATTCTCATAAGCATAAATTAATTTGTGTAAATGGCTTCAATATTTTTTTTTTATTTGAGAATCACTAATTTTTAATTCTTTTTTTGATCAAGACAGATGTATGTACGTACTTTATATATAAGTTTCCTTTTTTATAATAAAAAAAAATATGAACATGGTAATACAGTATCCACCAAATCTAGGCACTCACTCAGGGATATTTTTTGTACCTATAACAGTAATTATTCTATTAAACCGAAATTCTGTAAATTTTACTTTCATTAGTTTTAAAAGTGATGCTACGCTACAATAGTTTTGAGGCCTCGTATCTTGAAATCTGTCGATGATATAAGACCTCATTGTATGGCTGCTTTTAGGTCAAATTGTGAACTAACTATTGTTACAAACAAATGTGAAAGAAAATAAGTAGTATTGTTGAATATACCCTTACTTCGTCTGTTGTAATCCGATTATAATCAATTTTAATAGGGCGATACCTAATAAAGCTCGAATTGTAGCCACCAAAATCATACCATAAACATACATTATTGGCCTTTGCAACACTTTCAGGATTACCTAACGGCTTTTCAAATCAACAGTACATAGAGTTTAACTTTGACAACATGACAATAAGTTTACTTTTAAAGCTTTTGTCTTTTTTTATATTCCTTTTTTCAAAATGTGAGAGTTGTGGTCTAGTAAATCAAAATATTTCGCACTAGACTACGACGACGCTTACTGAAAGCAATAAGTTTCGTATTAAATTTCTTGTAAATGTCTAAATCCATAGAATATTATCATCAAGCCGCAAGTAAGAGAATTCTACAAAACTTTTACTGTCGTATTTCATTTCTTATGCTATATACATACATATGTAGGTACATACTCAAGCCAGGAAGTGCACCTACTTTAGGGGGATATACGTACATACATACATACATATATGTATAAGAAGAACTTAATTATAACATACAAGGGGATTAGGGCTCTCTTTTTAACTGTATAGTTTTTGTTTTGGACTCTATTCCTAAGTGATATGTAATGACAGCCATTGAAGACTCCCCTAATGTGCTTGAAAACGATACCAGATGCGTTAGAGAAGGAAACATCAGACAACGTAATGTGCTGCTTGGCTGTAATTTGTGTACTCATCCTAATTATCAAATAATAGCGTTAAGTGCATTTGGCAGGCCGAAACTCCTATCAGTCGGTAGTCACGGGAGCCTTAATAGGAAGCAGATGCAACAGAATCCTCAATGAATACCCTCCTGTGATTTTGGACAACGCCGATGGGTTTTCCGGGAAAAGCTTAGCCTTTACCAGATCAAAGTCATACGGTCTGTTACTAATTTTTTTTTCATCTTCTGATCTTTTAATTAGAAACTGAATTTTATTTAAAATGTGAAGCAGCGGTACTCGTAATAGTTGTTACATTGCAAAAACAGAAAAAAAACTCTTTTTAACCTCTATACTATACATACATATATTGTAAATTATATTTAAAATATGAAAATTCTCTTTCTGCTTAATGGTGGTTTCAACTAATTCAACTTCCAATTGAGTTAGACTTATAGTCATTAATTAAAGCACTCGCACATTTTCTGATACATATATTACAATAAAATGTTGTAGTAAGAAACGTACGATATGAAATGTATATGTATACACATTTGTATAGAGAGGCTGCAAAATCATTTGATGTAAAAGGTCCGCCAAATAACTTTTTTTGAAAATGCTTTAAAAAAACTACTGAATATTTTCTCAAAGTTCTTTTTTTATTTGAAAGTACAATCCTTCCGGTTAATAATGGAAAAGAAATGATTATGCGTTTTCGCTTCGCTAAGCGCGCCTGCGATCGACTTACAGACGATGCCGATTTTGGCAAAAAAAAAATCATCTTTTCAGATGAAGCTTATTTTGATCTTGGCGGGTATGTAAACAAGCAAAATTGTAGCATTTGGGGCACAGAAAACCCGCACGCATACATTGAAAAGCCGACGCACCCAAAACGAGTCACTGTTTGGTGCGGATTTTGGTCCAGAGACATAATTGGGCCACCTCGGAGCTGCGATTTGACACCGTTGGACTATTATTTGTGGGGTGCCGTCAAAGATAAGTGTTACGCCAACAAGCCAGAGACAATTGGCGCTTTAAAGGACAATATTCGTGAAGCTATTGGTGAAATACAGCTGCACACAGTCGATAATGTGCTTAAAAATTGGACCGATCGTGTAGGCTACTGCATGGCCAGCCGAGACAGCCATTTGAATGAAATTATTTTCCATTATTAACCGGAAGGATTGTACTTTCAAATAAAAAAAAAAATTTGAGAAAATATTCAGTAGTTTTTTTTAAAGCATTTTCAAAAAAAAAAAGTTATTTGGCTGACCCTTTATTATCCAGCACTTGTTTGTTCACATTTTAATTAGTTTTCATTTTTTTAGTATCTGCTGTTTTTATAAATTTAAAAATTATCAAATACATAAAAAGAATTCTGCCATATACTAATGAGGCCAATTGCCAAAAAAAAAAAAAATGATCGCTGTAGTAAATGTAAATTTTCATTTTGTAAATCCAAAACTCAAACATATAATAACAATAACCTTGATTTTATAATACATTTTATATACAATTTTGTTTAATCGTTTGTAACGAAATATGGTTTTTAATTTTAAATAATTTTTTGAAGCTTCTGATGCTTTTTTTAAACAATTTATTGTATACGTATGTATGTATGTACATATGTACATATTTCGCTCCACAAAGTGTAATGAAATATCGCAAGATTTTTTAGAAAACAGCTTAAATAATTTACAAAAATTAAAAAATAATTTTTTATATACAGGTTTTCCTTTTGTGTTTGTTGTTGCTTCTTAGTGGCACTATATACAAAACAATATGAAAATAAGAATTTCAATAACTTCGAAGACGTTCTATTGTTTACTTCTTTTGGAAGAAAGGAAAAATTTTTTAATTTTGAATCAAATTTATGTACTTCCATTAGCAGATTTATAGTCTTTCTTATATATTATTGTTTGATTTCTTATCTATGTAGCCAGATATGAAAAGACCTTGATCAATCTGTATTTTTTAATATAAAGGTGATAGAAAAAAGCATAACATCTACTAGTGTTATCAGTTAAATTGTGCTCAATATTAAGTGAAATGAACTTTAATTTTTTTCTAAATATTATTTAAATAAAATACAATATTAATATGTACATTTTTTATAGAAAATTTACTAAATAATATTTTTTTTACACTTACATATACATATGTATGTATGTACAGTTAATCACATAAGTAAGTATACAGACCTATTGCAAATGTTCTTTTTTAAAAAAATACAACAAAAATTTTTTGAAAAAAAAATTAAATTGCATATTTTATTTCATGTATGTTTGTACTTAAAAAAAAACTTAAAAATTAATTACAAAAAATAAAGATTATAAAAATATTCTCATTTAATTAAAATTACTGATAAATTCATATCACAAAAGTAAGTATACAAAGTATATAGGAGCATGTTGGAAGTTTCATTTAATATAAACGTTAATTTATTAATATTTCGTTGGGTAACCCTTTGCTTTTATTACTGCACACATTCTCGATGGCATCGATTTCACCAAGTTTTGAGTCACATTTTGGTCAATTTTGTCCCATTCTTCCCGCAGGACACTTTTAAGAGTTTCTTTTGTTGTTACTTCGTGTTTTCGAACTTGATGGTCCAAATACTCACAAAGCGGTTCTATCGGGTTCAAGTCCGGTGATTGGGGTGGTGTTTTGAGTTGGTTTTGGACATTATATTGAAGCCAATCCCTTACGATTAGCGCCGTATGTTTTGGGTCATTATCTTGTTGGACCCTTCAAGTCCCATTTTCTTAGCACTGTCTTCCAAATTGTCTTTTAAAATATCCAAATATTTGTGCCGGTCCATTATTCCATCGATAAACACCAAATTTCCCACTCTATATGCTGACATGCATCCCCAGACCATTACAGACCCACCACCGTGTTTTACTGTACCTGACATGCTGATTGGATTCAGCTCTGTATTTGGTTTGGAATACTGTAATTTTTTCAGACGAAAGTAAATTTAACATCACGGATCGGATGGGCGTGAAAAAGTTTGGAGAAAACCAAATACAGAGCTGAATCCAATCAGCATGTCAGGTACAGTAAAACACGGTGGTGGGTCTGTAATGGTCTGGGGATGCATGTCAGCATATAGAGTGGGAAATTTGGTGTTTATCGATGGAATAATGGACCGGCACAAATATTTGGATATTTTAAAAGACAATTTGGAAGACAGTGCTAAGAAAATGGGACTTGAAGGGTCCAACAAGATAATGACCCAAAACATACGGCGCTAATCGTAAGGGATTGGCTTCAATATAATGTCCAAAACCAACTCAAAACACCACCCCAATCACCGGACTTGAACCCGATAGAACCGCTTTGTGAGTATTTGGACCATCAAGTTCGAAAACACGAAGTAACAACAAAAGAAACTCTTAAAAGTGTCCTGCGGGAAGAATGGGACAAAATTGACCAAAATGTGACTCAAAACTTGGTGAAATCGATGCCATCGAGAATGTGTGCAGTAATAAAAGCAAAGGGTTACCCAACGAAATATTAATAAATTAACGTTTATATTAAATGAAACTTCCAAAATGCTCCTATATACTTTGTATACTTACTTTTGTGATATGAATTTATCAGTAATTTTAATTAAATGAGAATATTTTTATAATCTTTATTTTTTGTAATTAATTTTTAAGTTTTTTTTTAAGTACAAACATACATGAAATAAAATATGCAATCTCATTTTTTTTCAAAAAATTTTTGTTGTATTTTTTTAAAAAAGAACATTTGCAATAGGTCTGTATACTTACTTATGTGATTAACTGTACATATTCAGTTTTATATTTCATATAAATAATTAGGTCACGTGAGAAGAAATTCTAACATTTGTTTCACATTAAAAATAAATTATTTGTAATATTTTTTAATACATCCAATATTTATAACACTTTTTAATCAGGTAGGCAGGATGGGCAGAAAAGAAATATAAAAACAGATTCGTACGACAGCGTGGAGAAACTAACCATTAGAAAAGCGGTAAATTACAGTATCGCTGTTTAATTTATTACTGTGGTATCAATCGGTCCTTTTCGATGTATAATAGACAGGGTAGTTGCTCCCCAGGAATATTATTTGAAAAGAGCACAGGTTCAAACTCAAAATAAGCTATTTTCAGTTTCTGCTTAAAGTTTCTAACCTACTAGATGCTAGGTCAACGAAATTATTCAGAGAGTATTCAAGAAATGTTCTCTATTTAAAGATACGCAGGAGTTTTTACAATGATTTGCATTATTAAACCATACCAGGACCAACCAACCAACGAATGTAGTCGTGCTAGTCCAGTAGATAGTGTGTTGGCTTATTAGAAGTGAGGCCACGGTTCAAACAGCAGATCAGACATCTCCAACAAAAACGAAATATAAAAAAATTTATCTCTGGCGACTTCCTCTCAGCAGATTCCTGGCATAAGTTCTGAGAGTAAATAAAATTGCTATGAAAAGTTTCTAAAAATCTGTTGCTCTAAATCGATTTGTTGTCCAACTGTAGGTTCTTCCTCCACTCATGTATAAAATTAACACACACAACATAAGTGATGTAAGAAACTAGGTCGTAATCTAGGCAAAAGGGACCAACCACATTTTTTTTGTTCCAAATACATAAATTTTTACTGGTCTTTCAAATACCTTAATATTCAATTCTTCTCACCACTTTATTTATTTTCAAAGGTTTTGGTGCACGCTGCTAAATGTTTTTCTTTGTTACGTTTATTTATTGTCTGTGGAAAGTATTTCTTATTATTGTTTTTTCTCGATGTTCGATCCCCTCGTGCGACCTACTTTTTGTTTGAATGTGAGAAATGGGTTAGTTTTAGTCGTTTCTCATGATAATGCTAAAGTTTATTACTTTAATAATAAAAATGTTATTTTAAATCATTTTCCTTTTACATTTTCTTCAGTTGAAGAGAATTTTTATTATAAGAGCTTTCATTCTCATTAAAAATATTCAGAACATATACGGTTGAAGGTCTTAAAATGTTCTAAACAATATTTACTTTTCTCAAATATGATATTGAATACCTTTAATAACCAATGGAGTTTATTTATAACGTCAAATAACTTACTGGTTATTAACAAAATCCAGATTTTAATGTTGAAATTCATTAAAATTTCAAAAATCATGTGAGATCTCCATTGGAAAAAAAATATTTTCATATATCAACTAATAATTACACTCAGAAAACTATGTATGTTCACAAGTGTATTAAACTCTGTTAGGTTAAAGAAACATGTGTTACAGGTCTCCAGAACCACTTTATTTACTCAGAGTATATCAATCAATTGATATTCAAAAGTCATTAACAAACATAATGATATCCGTATAGAATTGTCGTGTTCCACATTTTTTTATGGCCATGTTTGCTTGTTCTTTCTATGGCTAGATAGAAGCTTTACCTTATATGATAAGATAAGAATTTATCTACTTATGTATACATAGACATATTTATCTATGTATATTGAGTGATTAAATGACAATTTGTAAAACACAATTACAAATTAAATCCAAATGATAACAGAATTGCTAATGGATTTTTATTTAAATAATTAAATTCATATTGAAACAGGTAGTAGATACTAATATTTAAATGCTCTATATACTATGTATGTATATCATTTCATTTAATAAAAATTTGTCGAATTTTTTATTTAATAAATAAAAAAAATATTTTTATAAAAAATTGTTTATCTGTTCCAGAGCAATAAAATGCGTATCAATTGTTGGCATTACTCCAATTTTAGAATCTTTCATTTCTAGTTCATTTCATTTTCATAAGATTCAGCCAGCCAGCCAACATGTGTGCTCGTCGTCGCTCTCTTGTTCATGTGATAAGCTCAATAGAAATCTAGAAATATTTTTTAAAAAATAATTTATAAACAGAAACAAATATACGCATGCAAGGTTTAATCTTTCGTCTCTATATACACAATATTTTTCCGGCTAAATTCTATGTGTTTCATTTCGAAATTGTTTCTTTTCTGTAATTAACCCATTTGTTTAAAAATGTTTTAAGAATCACTTTGTTTAGTATTTATTTACGAACTGAATAGTAAGTGTTTAAAAGCAAATTCAAAATTTAAACGTCTTTCATCTTCATAGTTTTGAATACTTATTATTAAAATGTTTTTTCTCATAGGCCTTCATAGGGTTAATCATTTGTTAATGCCAACTATTTGTATTTAACAGTGACGTTTTTTTTTTTGTTATTAATTATGATACATGTTTTCTAATATTTTTGAGTACTTTACCTAATGTTGATTAATTTGATTTATTATCGTGTTATTGTGTAAAGTCACCGTCTCTACATTAGAATGTTTATGTTAATTTTATGATTTTATTTGAAAATCTAAAATATATTGATATCAGCAATGGATATCACAAAATTATTTTCAATTATAAAGAAATTTTATTAAAAAAAATATTGTAGAAAAAAAAACTCTTTTGCCTTAAAAAAAGGAGCAACAAAAAAATAACATTCTAGCTTAGCGCGTTTTAGTCTTGGTAAACAATATATTCTTATAGTCTATCAGGTCATTTAGGTCCACTTTCTGTATATGTTGCTATGTTTCCCCTGAATCTTGAAAATACAAAGGATTCTGGTATCTTTAAGGTAAAAACTAGTCTCCATGATAATCATAATTATAAAAGCTTTCCACATTTCTTAAAGAAATCAGTGCGTTCTTCGAGCGCAGCATCTACTATTTCAAATGTCTGCCATTCTTGGCTATGCCTGTTGGAATCAGTCTTTAACTTTTTTTAGTTCTTCCGCCTTACGGTTTTAGTAAAATAATCCAGATTGATTAAAGATACAGTAGTCGCTCACAAATTAGAACCGCTTTGTTTTTGAGGCAATTCAAATTTCTGAATTATTCTAATTTCTGGACGTTTTTTTCTGTACACTCGTATCATATTTCACAAATAAACTAGCCACAAAATACATAAATGCGTTAGAAAAAAAAACATCAAATACGGAAAAACGTATATAATTTGGTGATTCCCCTTTTTAGTTTTAGAGAATAAAAAGAATTTGGGGATTTTTTGTGTTAAAATAGCAAAAAAAAAAAAAAAAAAAAAAAAACGCTCAGTAATTAGAATTTTAAATTCGAATTTTAGAGCGTATAATGTATTGCAAGCATTACTGCAAGGTTCTAATTTGTGAGCTTCTCCTGTATGGCATCTACAGCTATATGCATCCAATATTCTTGTTCTATTCGCAATATTGGCTCTCTGTTATTGAGCTGCAATATCGACAAGTAGGGAAAGATTTCTCCAAGTGATTTAATTGCTCTCACCTCTGTGAACGTTAGCTGAATGCATAAGTTTATAAGAAACTGAAAATGGTTTGATCGTAATTTAGGTCATTATTGCGTAAACTTTCTACCGAAAATGTCACAATATAGTCGACTGTTTTTATCATTATTATTTTGACCTATGTGAGAGACACAACCACGTAAGTTAGTAGGATATCTGCATCGTGTGTGTATTGCTTCAATTTGTTTCGATGTCCTCTCTACCTATCTTCTATGCGTTCGTTATGATGCTCAAATGCATCTGTAAAGTTAAGCGTCCCGTAAGGATACTTATCAACGTGCTCAGATTAATATTTTTACATTTAACAGTCTCACGGTCTGCTTAAGTCTGTGCGACCCTAAAATATCTTGTTAATATCGCCTAATGGATCATCGTTCAATATATCATTTTAATCCACCCTTGTCATTCATTTGTCCCAAAAGGTATTGAATTGTCCAACTTTGTTTCCTATCATTATCTCTCGTTGTTAGCTTTATCATTCGCCTCATGATTTTCGACTGCATTTTTGTGACTAGGCACCAAAATAATGTGTGTCGTGTTGCACCCGTCGAAGTCGTTAATCACCTCCTTACAAGTTAAAACAGCCCTAGTAGTAGTGTAACTGGATAGTATTGACTTTGGCTGCTATTTAAAATATTAATATTCATTTTAACCAAACTTTCACTGACCTAGTTCATACGTTTTCTTATTGCATGATCCTTTACCTTGAAAATCGTATTATGGTTTTATAGACGGAAGCAATATTTAATTTCAGGTTCCAGCAATATTTAATTAGAACCTAATTCTAATTCTATTCTCATTTTCAGAGATAGTGTTCACGGATAGATGTACAATGTTAAGTTTGACCAAAATCGTTTACAGGCTGCATGCTATCTGTTGCCAAGTGCTACACTGTCCACAGATTTGATTAAATTTAGAATTTATTTAATAATTACGGCAATGTTTTTATTTATTAGATAAAAGCAGTTTTTTTTATTAATTTAATTTTAAAACAAATTTTTTTAGAATTAACTTTCAAAATATTAAGATGAATAAAAAGAGTAATAAAGTCTGCATATATTTCATGAAATATTAGCGATAAGTTCTGAATCGAAAAGGTTTTAATCGCAAATATATTTACCTTTTAGTGCGATGATATCGAAGAAACGGTTTTTAAATCTTTTAATTATTTTTAACCTCAATTTAAAGTTTTTTCTGTAACATCTCGGTGTTATTATTTACTCAGCCATCAAAGCTTGTTGATTTAACTTTTAAGCTGCCTCTTGTCAATTGATTCAAATCAATGATGGACAAATACGGCTTTGGCGGTACATTGATGGGTAATTCAAATTTAATTTGTTTCTCTGGCGAATTACCAGACTTTCGAACACATTCGTGAGTAAATTGTTCATGCGCCAAGTCTATTTTGCCCGATTTTAAACGCAACAAAGAAAATTGATCATGTGGTGTTTGTATAGAGGGTAAGGTACTACTGGCTACACGGCGATAGTTGCGGTAACCGCTAAAATGACTGCTACCCGGCGCTAAAGGACGTGAAGGTGAGAAGCCTCCTTCATCTGATGAGGCACCGGAATCATAACAAATCGATAGATTTGTATAGGAAATGGGAGCATAACAGCGTGTAGTCTTAGGTCTAGGCTTGACCTCATAACGTGTCTTAGACCGGGAACGTGATTGATGAGTGCGGGGTCTGCGTTTCTTTTGACGTACATCTGTGGGCATTGCTACAGGCAATACATTTATAAAACGATAGTATTGTAAAAAGGTTCGTGCCAAATTACGGCCACATCTATAATCTAAAAACAAAAACATGTATACATATTTGTTAATTAAGAAAAGAATGAAAAGAAATGTTTAATTTTCATTGCTTACATCCGTCTTCATTGTATAAGACAACTGTTTTGCCATCTTTTAAATAGTGGCCACCCATAGATATTTCCAATGAATAGGCATTGACGGTATCACTTAATCTTTCACAACAGAAACGTCTGGCACAACCTGATTTCTTTTCATCTGCATTGAACATCATATTATTGCTGGCATAGTCGGGAGTATTTGCAGCAAAGAGCCGTGGAAATACTAAATGCCGTTCATAACGATAGACATCTTCGTATGTATTGCCGTATATAAAACAACCATGTAAACTTGTGTGAGCATGTAAATCTATGACGAAATCTATTTGATATGACTGTAACAGAAAGAAAACGTAAAGAAAGAAAGAGGAGAAGTTTATTAATATTGTATAAAGGGGTTAATTAAATGTTTTTTTATTTATAAAGCATATTTTAAGGCATTCATGTTATTATTAATTAACACGTTGACTGCCAACTACGAGATAACACGTAGATTGTGTTCCCTACCTAGGGTGCCAACTACGAGTTATCTCGTACTCACTAAACCTAAACTGAATCATATGGTAATTTTTTGGCCAGTTTTCTGAAAATTGCCGTGGCAGTCAACGTGTTAAATATATATATATATATAGTATACTTACATCTGAATTATCAATTTGCTTTAACATATTTTTTATTGCCACTATTTCGGGATGTGAAAATTCCGTGGCCACATGCCAAACTCGATTCATATCTTGGCCAATGAGATTGCAACGATTATTACCCAGAAAAACACCATCCGGATTAACCATTGGCACAATTTTAAAAACAAAATTTTCCCTTAATACCTTAGCAACATTATGATTACTTAACAAAAATTCCAAAAAACCTTGGCACATAAACGAAGCAGGACTAGCATTGGCATGTGAACGACATAAAATAACAATGACCCGAATAAAACTACGATCAATACGATTGGTTTTCGTTTTACCACTCACATGATCAATTGTTATCAATTCCACATTACGTTTTTGCTGTAAAAATAAAAAAAAAAAAGGTTTTAAAAATTATTTCACTCGTAATGTCGTATGCAAACTTACTAATGTTTTGGTTAACAGTGTTCTGGTGAATTTCTTTTCAGCTTGTTGTTGTTGGCGATTCTCAATAACATTCAGGTACGCTTGTAGGCGTGAATAACTGTATGGCGGTGCCAATGCAAATTGATAGACATCATCTTCTTTGTCAAAGTTAAAGGCAAAACTCAATACATAATGATTTTGATGTATGGGCGAACGATAGTAGAAAACATTTTTCTTTGGCAATCTTTGCCATTTCGGTCGTGATGATGACTTAACTAAAGGCGTTAGACCCGCATTGAAGAGATTGCGTGATTTGGACATGTTAACAATATTAAAAATGACTCTTTGATCTTGTTTCACATTGTCCACAGTGAAATTAAACCAAAAACGATAACGTGGATTACATGTATCGGGTCGTAGAAATAAATCATACTCAAATTCACCCACCAGATCTGCTTTACCCAAATTTCCCGTCTCAAAGGCAGCATCAAAACACAAGTGGCCTCTCTTTGCCTTACCGCTAACGCCAGGCGGACGTATAATAACACGTGAGACATTGCCTAAACCTCCCTCACCTTCACTGTCTTCACTATCTGTAAAATACAGTGTTGTTAATAATAATTAATTTGAAATAATTTTTATTAAATTATTTATTTATTTTGTTTTCTTTAATACCTTCCTCCATACGTTCATACATACTAGTATGCTGTAAAGGATCTTTAGCAATGCCAAACATTTTTCTTTAAAAATTTTTTCTGATTTTTTGAAAAGCTTAAGCAAATACTTGTGATCGTTTCTAATCCTAAATAATTTCTAACACATTTCTATTGCCAACACTTCTATATGAAGCTCTAAAATTCTTTATTGTTTCCTTATAATTCATGATTTAAAAGCAATTTTTTACTTCTTATATACGCTATTATTAAAAGCCTTTTCAAATTTCCTGTATCATAAACTAAAATTGAAGCACTTGAAGTACACACATATGTAGTGGCAGAATGTAAAATAATGCATTTTCTATTGAAAGAAATTCTTTTTCAATATTTTTTACTCACTTTCCTTAGCCTATAGGCAATCTTTTAAAGCCCTATAAACATTTTATGGCCGATATCGTGTGAATATGACTACTTTAATGAGCGCAAATCCCAATGTGGTATATTGGCTCAGAAACGTGACATTAATCATGTGTATGTTTGCTAGAAATACTT
Organism: Sarcophaga caerulescens; assembly: GCA_927399465.1. Taxonomy (NCBI): domain Eukaryota; kingdom Metazoa; phylum Arthropoda; class Insecta; order Diptera; family Sarcophagidae; genus Sarcophaga; species Sarcophaga caerulescens. Next base: position 17,443,067 of record OV656872.1, read on the forward strand.
GCCATCTTGACATATCATTTGGTTTCCAAGGCTGAATGAAAAGCTCACACCAAAATTTATTCCATTCAGATATGTATTTTGTGCCTCATCATCTGAACTTGAGGTCTAATAAACTTCAGTGGGCGTATCTTCTGCTCGCTTCAAAACATTTAAAATGCAGGTCTATTTATAATTTCAATGTGGATTAGTGTTTCGTTCGCTATTCGCCAACCATGTTAGGCCACAATATTTTTCGAACACCTGAAGTGAATATGTGTTGTATTCCAGAAACTTAGGGCCTAATAAACATCATCTGCTCGCTTCAAAACATATAAAATGCAGGTCCATTTATAATTTCGATGCGGTTTAATGTTTTGTCCCCTTTTTGCCAACCACATTCTGTCACAATATTTATTGAATATTTGAAGTGAATATGTTTCGTATTCCAGCAATCACATCCATATAGCAGTAGAATAGAAATTACATTTGAGGAGAAAAATTGCAGTAGAGTGATATGCAGATAGCATATAGCAGATAGGTATGAGCTTATGATATAAACCCTGCCTCAGGCATCTCGAAAATAACGAAATTAAAAAAAAATACTTCTTTTGGAGAATTCTTGGAATGTTTCTCAAGAATCTGTCGTTCGCAGTCGATTTAAAATTGTAGGCCTTGCAGCTCACAAATGAAACTAACACACAAAAGTGGATATTTTGAGAAATTACGTCGTAATCCTAACTAAAGGATTGTAATCACAAATTAAGTGATTTTTCTCAGGTATGTTATGCAAACATCTTTTTGCCGGAACATTGCCCTCACACGTATACTTAACGAAGTATTTTTCCTTCAATAACATTTATGTCTGCCTGCTAAGCACCTAGGCTTCTGCCTCTTGTACAGTATGATTTTCGTGTTCTTGGCAGTACCATAATTTTTATACAGCGTGTGAAGACTAAATTAACATCAGTTTGTTCAATAACATTTATGTCCGCTTGCTAAGAAGCTAGGCTTCTACATTGTATGGACATTCTAGGTAATACTAGCCACTTGTACAGTATGATTTTCGTGTTTTTGGGAGCACCATTGTTGTTAAACAGCGTGTGAAGACTACATTAACATCAGTTTGTGTAATCACATCTCGCAGTTTTCCATCGATGATATCCATGTCATAGCGCACGCGAGTACCACGCGAGTATTGTGCCCTTTGGTACAATCATCAGTCTTCTGAACTAATACCTGTAGAGTCAAGTGCCTGTGATTTACAAATTTTAGAATCTGCCATCTATTCAGTATTGAAATTCGGGAGCGCTTCGTTTAGAATTTAAGAATTTTTTAGTATATTACAACGTATTATTAAATAAAATACAATTTTCAATTCTTTTAAATCTCTGCAAACTACCACTCTACGCCTGTAGGCTCATAAACATTATGACACATTGTTCATTACTCTCTTTTGAAAGGTTTCTTCGCGCCGTATAATTTCCTTTTAACCTTTTTATAAGAATAGAATAACAATTTCATTATTATCTAACTTAAGACATTTTCCTTTTGTATATGCCATACCCCGCACCATCCTTACACTCACTCCATCCATATCATCCTCCCCCGCCCACAGTTGTTTCAACTTTCACTTTCAATGAATTGGTGTCAGAGGGCTTTTCGTTCTGTTGTGAGGGTGTAATAGGTGCCTCTATATTGGAAATAACTTTCTTAATGCGTGCCATTTATCGCGCGCATCCTATTGTTAGGATGAAATAAAATGAATGGATTTGCATTTTAATTGCTGTGCATTTACGTGTCGTGCCAATATGCTTTTAATATTTTCCGTTTTTTTTTTTCATTTTAGTATGAAAACTTATTATAAGTGTTCAATAGTAGTTCAATGCTGCCATCAACTATTTTATTTTCTTATTGTATGTATGTTTGTAAGTAGTGTAGCAATGTTAAAATGTTTTATACGATATTTTAAGTGCTTAATATGTAACTGTATAACGTTGAATTTGTATGAAAATTTTCATTAAATTTGTTAACGTTTAACTCTCTAGTGGAGGGTTAATTTTGTATTGTAATGTAAACTCTTAAGGTCATATTTTATGTGTCATTGTTTAAACAGTTGTGCGTATTACGGGTAAAAGTTTAAACTTTGTATATGGCCAAGTGACAATCCTGCATTGGACAGAATTAAACTCAAACAATAAAATAATTTGAACTATTTTACAATCATAACTAAGATTGAAACCGTTTTAAGTTTTAATAAACACATACATATGTACATAGGTCAGCTAACCTATATAGGAATCCTGTTTCGTGTACTGACAATACTAGACAATGATAGAGGAGAGTAGGTGGTGGTTTCATTCTACACATCATTACAGGCCCTTCAAAAGTCGTAATGTAGAATATCTAGTTTCTCGAAGCATTAACCGGTTATTTTGCCATTATGCACGGGCCGCAAAAAACGTCTTATGATCACAAAGTCGCCTTATTTCCCGCATTATACTTGGCTACTGCACGCGCCAAAATTCGTACCGCCCGTAAGTTTAGACGAAATGAAGTAGGCATCAGTGCCTTACATACATACATACATACATAATTGGCCATTACAACCCTTCAGTCAGGATTACGGCCTAGCTTCTCACACCACTCATGTTGTGTGCGTTAATTTTATACGTGAGTGGCGGGACCTACAGTTTAACGTCGACTCCGAACGACAGATTTTTGAGAAACTTTTTCATGGCAGGTTTATTTACTCTCAGAGTTTTTGCCAGAAATCTGCTGAGAAGAAATCGCCGAAGAAATATTTTTTTCATATTTCGTTTTGATGTCTGACCTGGGATACGAACCCGCGCTTTACGTCTAATAAGCCAACACACTACCTACTAGACTATCAGTGCCTTAGCTAATTTAAATTCTTTCGTTGAACAGGCAGGATTAACATTAAAATGTCTCTCCATCTCTTTAAGACATTTTCAAGCAGAATGAATATAGAGTAAATACCATCAGAGGTTTTTAGAGCTTCTTTTGGCTATCCGTAAGCATTCGAACTTTCTTTTGAAAAGTGCCGAAACTTTATTGCAGTGCAGTGACCAAATTTAAGCTGCATTTATCCCGTAGGCTGAAAAAAAATCTTTTTTTCCACATCCATAAAATAGAAGCCCCACAACATGGGGACATGGATTTACAAAAATTTGTTAAGTATCAATTCCAACCCCTTAATTCGGGGGGGGGGGGGGGGATGTTGAATCATTACAGATCTGCATAGAAATGATGGCAATATGAATTACAATATGCCGCTAAACCTAAATACCGCAGCCTTATCTACTTTAGTAACTTGGTCGGATTTGTCCGCCGGTCAGTATACCAGACGATGTGAAAACTTTATCCAATAAACCACGATTAAAATAGTCTTCTCAAGAGACGGTTTTATTAAATATCCAAAATATCTTTATCAATATCCGTTTATTTTTAACAGAATTATTTTTTTTTTTAATAACCTGCGGTTTTCAATTTAAATTCTTCTTATTGAATTCATAAACCATCAAGGAAACTTACATATTTGAATTAGGCGTTTATGTTTAAGTACCTCTACCAGTACCGTAGCTCTTTCTACAACGGAAGATTTGTTTCTATTTGGTTTTCTAATCGAATTTTTTGCACCGCTCGCAAATATCATGCGATTTAATTACAACAAATTATTTTTTTGTGGGGATACGTGAAGTCTCTCTTACAAAAACAAATCACAAACAATTCCAGCCTTTATAGACAACATTACAGCTGTCATTGGCAAGATATTGGTCGAAATACTGAAAGTGTATGACAAAATCGAATGAACCTTTGGTGTAGGCGTAGTGTAGTGGGTAGTGTGTGAGATTATTAGAAGAGAGCTTGTGTTTCAACCCCCGGTTCATACATTTCGAACAAAACGAAATACGAAAAAAATATTTTCGTAGTAACTTACTCTCAGCAGTCTTCTGCCAAAAACTCTGAGTAAAATAAAATTGCCATAAAAAGTTTCTCAAGTCGATCTTAATCTACTAAAAGGAAAAATTAACACAAATATCATGATTGTTGTGTGAAGCTATCTTTACATGTAAAAAACTTCTGAAAGTAAATGGCAGGCATTCATGTATCTTATTTACTTACTTACTTAATTAGTCATTACAGCCCTTTTTAGTTTGGATTACGGCCATTCCTTAATTACCCTAAATGTATACTTCAATTAATTTTGCAAATTTCCCGAATTTTTTTTTAATTTTTCAAAATCCAAGGGGCTAAAAATTATGAATTTATTTTCGAATAACTTCTTATCATAGTTAATTTTATAAATTAACAAGGCTTTAAAAAAGTAACTTATGTATTGGGGGTCCTAATACAATAGATTTTAAAATAATCACAATGAATAGTATTGCAATGGCCTAATTTCCTTCGACAGAATGATTAATGACAGGCAGGATAATAACATATATTGTGGCCTTGACGGTTAGGTGTTATACTTTCATTTTAATACTCAACTAGAATTAATCCGCTAATCTATGTCTGTTCTATAAATAAACTTTCATATAGAAAGTAGTGTTCATGTCTTCCTTTTTTATGAATCGCACATTTTTTCATATTAAAACTTACCTGAATCACCCATTATTTAGAAATTTCTTTTTTACATTTCACTTCAATAAACGTTCCATTTTTATAAATTTATTACCATAAGGAAAACGACGATTACTTCATAGTTTTTGTTTTTTTTTTTTGTTTGTTTTGATTTTGTAATATTTCTAATGCAACAAATGTATTGCATAGTTTATGGCACTTAAGAAACGTGCATTTAAAAGTATACCTTTAAGGACATGTCACAAGTACAAAGAATTATTTCTTCGAACTTCTTGTGTTTGCGTGTAGATTTTACACTTTATTTTTTCACTTTTTCACTTTCTCACTTTTCTTCTTTTTTTTAATATTTGTAAAGTATTAGACAAGTCTAAAGCCTTCAAATTATTTTCATTATAGAATATTTAAATAGGCGTATTTAGAACTTTTTTTTCTCTCATTTTTTGTTTTTGTAACGTAATCTCAAGTTGAAAATCTAACACTCAATTGCGTTTAGCAATATGGTGGAGGGGTTTGAAATAAATTCATAAAGTCTTGTATTTCATTCACTTTTTCTCTTTTTGATTTTCACTTGAGTATTATTTTTAGTTGATTTTATTTTTATATTTACTTTAGTTTACATATGTATTGTATTATATTCGAATTGAAACTAAGATATGCAGCAGTAGAGTGGCGTAATAATTCTGCTTATTTTGTTGACGTTTAACTTTCTTAGTTTTTCGTTACTGAAAGGCCATACACAGTTTTCATTTTTATTTATTTTACTCTACTGACATTTCTCCTTCTGTGTTTGATCAATATTCTCTCTGCTGATAGTAGTTTTTATTCATAAATTCTTCTTTAACTTGAAAGTTTTATTCTTTAAACGGTTTGCTTGCCTGCATTTTTTTGTAAAAAGAAGTGAACAACACACAATAATTTAAATTCGTTTTCCTGTGAAAAAGTTCCCGTGTGTCTATTGTGTTTTCCTGCTATCATTGTTATGAATTTTCGCATATGTTACATATAAAAAAATGTACACAATAAAAAAAGGAAAAGTTTGTCGTTGTTAATGTTTCTCTCGTGTTAATTTTAATTGTAACTGCTCAACAGATATAGGATTTTGTAAGCACACTGCTAGTATATTTCGTTTTTTTTTTAATATTCCACAACCATTTTCGCTTTAATACAAAAATATAGTTTAGTAGGTCAAAAGTTGAAGTTATACCAACACCAGCAAATCAAAAGTATGTGATTTGTTTGAATATATGGGATTTACGTTTTTCCTAACTTAATGCTTAATTGCTTGGTGCAAAATATTTTGTTTTTGTTGTGTTGAAGTGTTCCATAAAAGATATAAAGTGCGAGACAAATTTTGTCAATACGATTCTTGTTTTATAGAAGCAGTATTTGTTCGTGATATTAAAAAAATTATTAAAATGGCACTTACTTACCAATAAGAAAGAAGATTAAGTGTTTATTTCTTGAGAAAGCTGACACCTAAATTAGAGTTTATAAAGTGTTGTGGAAAAGTTAATTAACTGTCTACATCATCTTCATACATAACATATATAATTGATCATTACAACCCTTCAGTCAGGATTACAACCTAGCTTCTGTCATCACTTATGTTGTGTGTCTTAATTTATACGTGAGTGGCGGGTTCTACACATTAAAGTCAACTCCGAACGACAGATTTTTGAGAAACTTTTCATGGCAATTTTATTTACTCTCCGAGTTTTTGCCTGATATCTGCTTAGAGGAAGTCGCCGAGAGAAATACTTTTTCATATTTCGTTTTGTTGGAGATCTCTGACCTGGGGTTTGAACCCTGGCCACACGTCTAATAAGCCAACACACTACCTACCAGACTACAGCGACTTCATCTAATTTAGAAGCTATAATACAATAGCGTAGACTGCCATTCTTTACAAGCAAATCCATTAAAGTGAACGTGAGAGTTTGCTACGTTCAAGCAAAGAGAACTCTTTACCTTTTGCCATCCTTGCCATCTAATAACAGGTTGTATACTAACAATCGATAATGCTCATGATTGTTGTTACTTGGCTAGTATCATTGCAGCAGCTTATGGAGCTCTCAATAAAGTTCGAAATTCACATAAAATTTCTAATTAAATTAAAGTTTTTTTTGAAGCAAAAATCCTCAAAGCAGCGAAAGAATGGAAAGAACTACAAATGCAAAATATATCTTGCGACCGTTTGTTCCACCAACTTTATCCAACCTTTCATCACAAAGTATAAAAATCCATTCATAATAACCCCATAAATAATCTCAGTTATCAGTAATCGCAGCCAGCCATAGGCAGATTCACACCGGAGTTATTAAGAACAGAAAATGTAGCTTGTCGACATCGATACCAATAATTCGAAATTATAGACTTCAATAATGGTAGATTCAAACAATTTCAATTATTCGCATTGTAAACATAATCAAACAATTGCCCAGAGGATCTCAAATAGGTTAACACCATCATTGAGGTTAGAAAATTAATTCCACACAAATAACTCATATTAACAGCTTTTTGATAATCGTTGAGCAAAGAGACACGCTAGCTGTATTTAATTGATTGCAAAAAAGAATTTACAAGATTCATTAAACCATAATTTCATTTGGAACATATTTACATATACAAATGGTCCAATCAAGCCAATTGCATTTATTAAGTAAATTGCTAGAAGACACAAATACTATGCCACACTTTTCCAAGCGCACAAGATGTCTTTGTCAGTGTACCTTGAGAAATGTGAAGCTAAATCGCGCTGAAGTAGCTACAAACTTAGTAGGGTAAAAAACATCATCACAATAACTACATATGTTAAAGGAAAGTACTGGGACAAATAAAGAACATTTAAACAGTTCCGACGCGATCAAGACAGATTGGGGCTAAAATAGCCGCCGCAAATCAAAACTTGAGCAAAAGATCAGAGCTCCTACCAAACCTCGAAACTTAAAATTTTATAAAATTCATAAAAGAAGGCGCAAAATGGAATAACTGAAAGAGACGGTATTATATTCCCAATTTCAAAATCGAAATATTGTTTCAGCAGCATCTTACGTGCTTGAAAACCAACTAAACTTATATGTCGTGCTACATAGTTTATGTTCGTGAATTGAACGTCAATCGAATTAACTTCTTAAAACTGTTAAATTGAGTTTTGAAGGGTTATATAGTTTTAAATAATAAAGTGAAAAGTCTTCAAAAAATTTTCTTCGATTAGGTTCACTCCGTTATTTTTAAACTCCAGTAGATTTTAATTCAATTTTTTAAAAAATTTTATTTTTTTGTTTCAAAATTTTTTATGAGACAAAACTGCGTAAATTGAATGTAAAATACATTTTTGGTAAATTTTTCATTTTGAATTGAACCTGTAACACAATTGAATTCCAAAATTAAAAGAAAATTATTTTCGATATTTTTTACAGACGAGGTTTTATTGTCAAAAATTTTAAATCTCCCTTCTTTACACATTTTTGTCTCGCTCTCTGTATATCCGTTAATAAATTCTATGCCAAAATCAAGGTAATTGATTTTTTATTTCAATTCTAAGTTTTCTATCTTTTTTTCTTTTTTTCATTTTAATTTTTTGTATTACAACGTTTTATTATTTAAATTATTTAACGTATGGCAGCTTGTTTAAAACAGCATTCCTTCCTAGGCTTCAAAAGTTCAAAATTGTTTCTTTTCCAAAAAGCTTTCCCTCAAAACTCCTGCTGCAAGTTAATACCGTAATTTAATGGCTATAATCCCTCCATGATTTTAACGCAGTTTTTATAACATCTCCCCCTAGAATTTTAAAATAAAATATTTATCTTAACGTATTTATTTTCACAGATTGGGCAGTGTACGGCCACCAAAACGTTGTCGTAGCGATATGGATACAACATCTGCATCAGATATTGTTATAATACATGGCAATTCCCATCCGGATTTAGCCAATTTAGTAGCCGAACGTATGGGCATTAAAAGTGGCGGCTGTTCGGTATTTCACAAAACAAATCGTGAAACAATGGTTGAAATTGGTGATTCTGTCAGAGGCAAAGATATTTATATTATACAAACGGGAACCAAGTAAGTCAATACATATACACATAATTTAAATCTTTGTGTTGTGAATAGATTTCTTTATTTTATATTCTTTTAGGGATGCCAATAACAATATTATGGAATTATTAATAATGGCATATGCCTGTAAAACCTCATCGGCACGCTCTATTGTAGGCGTTATTCCCTATTTGCCTTATTCAAAACAATGTAAAATGCGTAAACGTGGTTGTATTGTTTCCAAATTGCTGGCCAAAATGATGTGTACCTCAGGTTTGACTCACATTATTACCATGGATTTGCATCAGAAAGAAATACAAGGCTTCTTTGATATACCTGTTGATAATCTTAGAGCATCTCCCTTCCTTTTACAATACATACAAGAAAGTGTAGGTCTTCTATTTGATAAATAATGGAATAATAGAACAGAAATAGTTTTAATATTTATATTATAACAGATACCCGATTATCGTAATTCGGTTATTGTTGCCCGTAATCCGGGTTCTACGCAGAAAGCCACTTCTTATGCTGAACGTTTACGTTTGGGCATTGCTGTCATACATGGTGAGCAAAAAGAAGCTGAAAGTGATCAAGTTGATGGGCGTTATTCGCCACCACCAAACAGGTAAGCGTTTCGGATTCAAATTGTTTACATTATTGTGTACATACATATATATTTTCTTTTTGTTAATTTGTAGTCATCATTTATTATTTAAGTTTGCTCTCTACATGTCTGTATATAAGTACATATATTTACCAACAAATATAATATCCTACCTTTATTGACATTTTCTTTCTATCTATGATTGAAATAATAAGTGTAATTGCACCATACATATGACATTTAATGTATGCCACTGATTTTTATGTGCATATCCTATTTATGTATGTGTGTGTAACTACTCTTCCCTTTCACTTTCACTTTACATTTACATCAAGCATCTAATGAATATTGGTTTTGTAAACATTTTGCTTCTTTTTTTATTATTTTATTTAAATTTACATTTTATGTTTATGGAACCCCCCTCCCCTTTACTACATTTCTTCTTCTTTTTATGGTGTTTATACAAAAACATATTTCCGTATTTCATTTATCTTTTTCTTGATTTATTTGTTATCCAACTAAAAAAAAAAAAGAAAAAAAGTACATTTCAACTTTCAAAATTCTGTTGACACTCTTCAAACTGGGTATAATTTTTAACTTTAAATATATTTTTTTGTTTTACTTAAGCCTTTTTGAATGATTTTTCTTTTTAAATGTAACAATCTTCACTACTTTGCATGTCTTTTAGTTGTTTTTAAAATAAAAAAAAAAAAACAAAAGCATGTCCTTCCTTTGTTATTTAAATTGAATTTAAAAATTATTATACATACCAACTCTGCTGTAGCAATCATAATTTTATTATATATGATTTGATTTCAATATTTTTGATATGATTGTTTGTTAATTTCGTTAGAAATGAGAACAATTTATTGATTGTTCTTTTAATAAGAGATACATGGTTAGGTTGGGTTAAGTGGCGGACCTCCTCGAAGGAATAGGTCGGTCCCACTTAGGCCCATTGTGTTACCACAATTAATTCCATTCGGGAAAAGCCGTTCTCTAGAGAAAACCATCCCGAAGAAATTTATTTTAAGTATTTCTTAAAGAGTTGTTCAGACAGGCTCTTTTATTTCGTAAATCGCAATAAACGCCATTATTGAGCTCAATATTTCATACGAGTATAAAACTTCAATTAATAATTGCGCAATAAATACGAAAATTGTTATAATATTGAGTAAAACTTTAAATACAGCACTGTCATAAGTAAGTTCAGTGAGCATATTGCAATTATCCGAACACTTTCAATAGATATTTGACAACTCAAATGTCAACGACTACAAACAAAAAAAAAAAAACAACATAACAGAAAAACAAAATAAAAACACTATTGTTGAAACTACCAACTGTTTTGTTTACCACTGTCAAATAAATATTGTGCATTTTATGTGTCTGAACACTTAAAATATTGTACTCAAATAAACGAATATTGACTTAATAAAAGTGCCTGTCTCAACATAGTATAACAGAAGAGGCATTAACGCATTACTCTACAAATGCTAGGGCGGAGACATCTCATTTGGAATATTTCCAATAACAAAATAAGCACTTCAAACTTTTACAAAACTTTTGGCTGAGATGTATTTTTTGCTATTAAATTCCTCTTCGTTTTAAGTCTTTATCACAATGATTCGAATTGTTTTCCATTATTTTTCTATTATTCTTTTTCAAATACTTAACAATTGTTTCTGCAAATGAACGTTTACCAAAAAATTATTAGATTTGGTGACATTTGACTTGAATTTTTTGAAATTGTAAGAAGGAAGAGATTTGTAACACAAACGAGCAGTAAAACTGTGCGATAAACGAGAACTATTTTATTTCGTCAGACAACTTACCATGTAAAGCGGCAATATTACCCACATTTTATCGGTGCTCTACCGAATCAATAGAATTGAATACTCACTCCTCTGCAAATAGTATTATTAGGTGAATTAGGGTATAAAGAACAATAGCACTTGAATTCTTCTCTCCACACTTGACAAATTTAAAACTGCCAGAGGACATTACTTTCGTATTTTATTCGTATTTATAATATTAAGCTTCTGTATTCTTAACCTTTACCCTTCTTGTTGTACTGAAATTTGGAACCATCGTTTTTATCCCAAACTCTTCAGTTGGAATGTTATCTTTAAAAAGTCGTATAGAGGAGGCTCTGAGGAAGTTCAATACAAATCGAGACAAATTACAATCAGTACAAAAAACGAACGCATTTCGAAAGCCTTAGCGCTTTAATAATATACTAACCATACAGGTTAATGTATTGAAATCAATTTAACCGTGAACATAGCCAGCAGATCACCAGAAGGGTGGACTCTACTCGAACTGTGTTCTCTTTTTTTCATAATTTTTAAAAGTACAAAAGTAGTTTCCAATCTAACTTGTCACACCTTTTTCATGTTAGCGACGCTGCATAAACAGCCTTTCATATCATAATGGTAACCACCAGTACCGCGCGAAACGCTAAAAAGATTGTTTAATAAATGGAGTGGAAATCACTATTTAAATAGGCCTGGAAATATTATTTGTATTGAATGAATAACGGGATATTTTTATTGATAATTGATAGGCTTATGGCCCTATGCTCAACAATTCATCATAGCTTTCTATTTAACGCAGGCAGTAGGAAAATCTGCGATTTTTTTTTTACTTCATTAAGTTATCATTCTCAGTGCCCAATTCAAATGCAAAACAATTGTTTTTTATAAAGAGCCCAGTTTAATTTGAATAGAATTTCGTAGAAAAAAAAAACAAAATTAATCGAAATTTATTTTCAAATTTATTTCGTTTTTAGTATCCCACTTGTTGTAATAAATGGGAAATTTTCAAGCATTTAATAAAATATATTTCAAAAATATCGGCTTTCAGTTTAATTACGTAATAAATTATTAGTTGATCGTAAATAATAAAACCGTTATTACGGTATAATATTACGAAGAAAGAAAAAAATTAAAACACACATACACATACATATCTAAACACACACACTTTACTTACACTTTACTTTCTTAAGCACTATCCTAACTAATTAGTTTATATCACACATGTCACGACCACCAACCAATTGGATTTAAATATTTACTACGGTAGCGAAAACAAAATTCTCATGTCGGAAAAAAGTGAATAATTTAATTGCAGTTTCATGTAATAACTAAAGCGGCACCTGTGTGTAAACTCTTGTTTGTTTTTAAATATTTTAATTATTTTTTGTTTTTATTTTATTTAAATTGTAGTTTGAAATTTGCTTACTTGAGACAATTTATTAAAAATTTATTGCATTTTTTCAGTATCGTAAATTTGTCGCTCAAAATTTATTATGCAAAGCTTGTCTTCTCTACATTTTCATATTTAAATAAAGAATAAGTTTAAAAGTTGAAACATTATAATTTTATTACTAAGTTCAGCCCTACTTACTTATACATTAAAAAAGAATAACAATTTTTTTTAGAAATTTATTAAGAAACATTTCCGTAATTTCTTTGTATCTACAGTCACTGAGATAATGATAGATTGTGTACCTACATGTGGAAAATTTAAGAAGAAATTAAATAATATAGTTTGTTTTTATAAAACAAAAAAATAATCATTAAATTTGAAAAGAAACTGAAGTGACCTGAAACTAAAATCAAGTACTAATGTTTTCAACCTTAGTTCTAGAAATCTGCATATGAGCTAGGTTTCATGTTCTTGAAAGCCACGAAAACCAGCTTAATTTTTGCTTTCATCGCCTTGAAGATAGTATACGATATCCATCCTAACCAAATAATCCTGAGTATCTCTAAAAGAGACGACGAAACAATCGATTTTGAAAGATATTTGGGAGCGTAAACATTCACACATTGAAGTTAATACCGCCGTTGATGGACTCTCGAATGCTATATAAAAGGCGATGGATATCCTGTCTTAAAATCTAAAATCTATGTCACTCTAGTGTGCTGCAGCATAATCAATTTGTACATGGGATCAAATTAGATATAGTGATTGTGACTGTTCTCGAGACTTCTTCGTTTTAAATATCCCTTTATGGTCTTTGAGAAACCGATCAATGTAGTATATCTGCTTTCCGGAGTTGACTGAATTGTGAAGTTTTTTACCAAAAATAAGTCTATTCCAGCCTTTGTGTGATGAATATAAGAGGAAACGCCTCTGAAGACCAACAGATTTCTGAGTGAATCAGTCCAATCTCTCTTCCAGGAGGTCAAAAACGATAGAGTAGTTATGACGTTATGGGCTATGCCTCCATTCAGAATTGATATGTAGTCACAGAAGTCAATGTGACTTGCAGAAGTTCCAAAGGATTTGCTGCATTGTCGACAATTGCAGCAGAAAATTTCCGTATCTGCAATTCTTGCGAATTAGACGTCAATTGACGATGACTGTATACGCTTATTAGAACTGTTAAATCTTTTTAACATGATTGAGACTTATAATGGGTCATTGACCATTTTAATAATTACCGAAATAGATCCCAGAAAGAGTTTATTTTGGTACACTGTACCACTTACATTAGTTGAGGACCCTTTTTGGATTTGGTTAGGAATTTTATTTAGAATTAATTCTTAACGACTATTGCTAAACATATTTATACTCGTTTTTAGGAATCTATAGTGGGATTGATTAAGGCGTACGTATTTAAACGTATGACGTTTTGTAGTGACTACAAATCTGGGCAAGTGAGGTAGAGATGAAACAAATTTTCATCATTGTTTTCAAATTTTAAAAATGCATAGGCCATCCAAATAAGGTGCCTCTAAATAATTAATGGAGGAAATCCCCCAATTGCTGACTTACTAGAAACGAATCATAGGGACATCTTGAAAAAGAGGGAAGCAAAATTCCTCACCACTACGCCTACTACAACAAACCAATGCTATTTCGTTGTTTGTCGGCAAATATAGAGGAATCAGTTGCATCGTAGCTTATTTAACTTTAAAGAAACTGTCATTATTTCAGTGGCTCTATACATCATAGATGTATTTAAATATTGCTCTGTATTCCATTGTTTTTTTTTCGATTGGAACTAATTTAGCGAATTAAAGTAGAATGTTATAGAATTGATCTCAATGCAGACGTATAGTATTCGTACTATTGTTCTGCTACGATATTAGGGCTGAATTTCTTTCGTATCCTTTAACCAATTAATTCGTTTTATCATTTCGTCTATGTATTGTGTAACATTGAGTGGTCTTGTGTGTTTTGTTTTGTTTAATTGAATTAATTTCAAATATTTTATTTTTGCCAGCTGTTGTGTGTATTATAGTATAAATAATTTATTGTTTTTGTACTAAAATTAAAAAAAAAAAAAACCGAAATTCGAAACAAAAAAAGAAAAAAAAAACAAAATTTATTTTCTATTTTATTACAATTGTGTTCAAAACGAAACGAATAAAAAAAACAAATCCAGTACCTATGACATAGGAAATACAGTTGAAATGTGCTTACCAGCAACGCCTAGGTTGGTATTTTTTAATACAAGAAATTAAAAAATATAATTACAATACTATATACATATATATGAAAATAAATGCATTAACATTACATATATAAATTTCGAAAAAATAAAATAAAAATAAAATCATCAAAAGAATTTCATAAAAATATGCCATAAAAAAATTCATTAAAAAGTTTTTTTTTCTCACATTAAATATATAAAACAAAACAAAAAGTAAACGCAAAAATAAAACACTCTAATAAACATAAATTTTAATCAAATAGCCGTACTCGTACCATCAGTGTATCGGTTGGTGTGCCCGATCATCCACCCAAAGTTAAGCCTCCCATTAATGTTGTGGGCGATGTTGGTGGACGCATTGCCATTATGGTGGTAAATATTTAGTATTTTAAGTTTAAGAGTTTAATGGTTTCCATATGAGATTTATTATACTTTTGCAGGACGATTTAATTGACGATGTTCAATCGTTTGTAGCAGCTGCTGAAGTCTTAAAAGAAAATGGTGCTTGTAAAATTTATGTTTTGGCAACTCATGGTTTGTTAAGTTCGGATGCACCTCGTTTAATTGAGGAATCTCCCATAGATGAGGTAATTATTGAATTGTTACTTCTTTTGTTCTTCTTTCTAATTCCAAAAATGCTTCTTCTAACAGGTTGTTGTTACTAATACCATTCCACATGAGATCCAAAAATTACAATGTCATAAAATTAAAACAATTGACATTTCCATTTTAATTGCCGAAGCTATACGCCGTATACACAATAAAGAATCCATGTCTTATTTGTTCCGTAATGTTACTTTAGAAGATTAAACCATCTGTCTATACAGTTAAATCCGAAAAGAAAATGTTATTTATGGCTTAATTCCCCACAGTTTAATACAAATTTAAATTATTCTTTTCAATCTTTTATTTTAGCATTGCATTACAAAAACATTGTTTTATTACAAGACATACATACAATGTGTACAGTGTTCTTATTTTTTTTATAAATACTTTTTGTTGATTTTAACATCATATTTTCTTTTGTTTTAAGGTTTAAATATTTTTTTTATTTATCCATAAATATTGTCTTGTCTTATTTATCACTTGGCTTTTAAATTTCCCATTTCAATTTATATAAAATAAGTAAACTTAAATTAATTAAAATAAAGTTGAGTTGAAGAAAAATAATAATAAAAAAATGTTTGACCAGAGTAATAGAAAACCGCAATCTTTATTTATTCTCAATAAATTTTTTGTAAAGCGTAAAATATCTAAGCAGTACTGCTAATAGTTCTTAGAAATTTAATAACGTTTTACAAACGGTTATTTAAAGTAAGTCACGTAGCATAGGGGACTTTTTTCGTATACAATATAGGCTTTAGAAATTCACAAAAACGAAAATAGTTATTCATTCAGTGGAGTCCATATGGCATTTATTTTGAATAGGAAATGTCGGGTATTGTTAAACGAAATTTTTGGGACTTTCCTATCTAAACGGACATGGGCAATTGAATTTCGACCTCATAATCTATATACATATGTCCCACTGTTTTTGTTTAGAATTAATGTTGATTGTGCAGATCGATAAATCAGACTAGGTGGTCCCGGGGATTATGTTTGTTCTTCAAAATACAAGTTGGCTCTTCTATAGTTGAAATATAACAAAATTTTTAAATCCGGTAAGCTAAAGTAAGTAATGAGTCTTAACCTGTATTAAGATTTGCCAACGAAAGAATTTAAACTTTTTAAAAATAGTACTACTTTGGCAATCTAAGTTCAGTCGTCACAAAATTTTTGTTAAAGTGTTTTCTAGAAACGTTATGTAAAAAACACGTGTGTGCATTGGTTAATCTAGAAAAATTTATGAAATTGAAAAAAAGCAATTAAACGCCTGAAAGGAAAAAAAAACAACGCGAGAAAATGTTGTGCAAAGTGCTTAAAATGCCGAGAAGTGCTCAGTTTAATCTGCTTTCGGAAGTGCACGATTTGGTGACCAAAGGAAGTTCTGTCAATCCATAGAACATCAGTTTCCACAAGAAAACCTGGAATGAGGAATAAAATATGTATAAGCAAAAAAAGTTGATCAAAAGTAGAATAAAAAAATTTAAGACCATGGCTCTGGACATGACAAAACATGCGGGAGAAGCAAAATTGTATATACAAAAACTTAAACAATTATAATCTCAACACTTATGTACAAAGTAACGAAAGTACCAGATAGAATGTCTGATAAACTTGAGTTGAGTAAAGTAAGGATTAGAAAATTATACATACCGTGCAATACAAAATATGATTGTATTATGATGCATCACGAGACTTTATTCAATTACTTGGAGGTGCGTTCAGAGCTCAATATATGGAAGAAAAATGATTTCAAATATATTAAGGAGTATAATATGTAGTCTATGAAGCAAGGAAGTGGTGTTAGAACTGACAATAAATTCGAAAATTTATATTAAGAAGTGCGTTGAAGGATGCTGAAAGTGATTTGCTCAACAACACAAATAGGCTGTAATATTTTGGTCTGATCCAGTGACAAGTCATTTTATTAAGTCTACAATGGACCTAGAAAAATTATATCAATTTAATTCCTATGGAAACTAATTCTCCAGTTTGTTAATGCTTTAGTCTCTACAAATACCAACATACTTCGGGGCCAATTTTTACAAACTGTATACAAGAATTAGTACCTTTCAGAAAGGCTATCTAATTTTTTTAGTAGATTCTAACTGCAATTCATGCTCATATGTAGCACAGTGTAATTTTAAGAAAACGATAATGAAGTAGCGTTTAATTAAACTGAACAATAAATCATTGAAAAACCGTTTCGCTTACTAACAAATTAGCGTTTAATTTTCAGAACTAATCGCAGCTTATAAATTAAATTCGTCGTGTATTCAGAATTTTTAAATAGATTTTTTTTCTGACGAATTGTCGTTACATTTGAAGAACTTTAACTAATTGAAACGTGGGTACAAATGCTTGCGTCATTCTGGCATTACAAAACTATGATAGAATAATTGTTAAGTCATAAAAATATTTTTTGGATTATGAAATCAATTTCATTCATGAGGTAAACAATCTAGAGTGCTACTTCCTCTAAAAGAGGGAATCAATACTTCCAGTAACTGATAGTTTCTGTCTCAATCCCATTTCATGTGGTCATTCCACATTGTATTGTAACTTATTGCTTATGGAGTTGGTGGCCAACTTTTCGGAGATTAGCTTAGGTTAAATGAAAGCATCGTTTTATAACATCGTTTGAACTTTGGTCCGGTAATGTTCAATTGCCGTAGTGTTAATCTTGGACAGTCCTATTTGGGAGCCAGTATGTGGATAGTTTGGGGTTATGTGTAGTCTTAGTGGCAAACGTAATAAAAAAAATTCCGGAGTTCATTAGCCTTATTGCTTTCGTCCTAGACAATGAAAAGAAGTGGAAAAAAATTGCGGAAATCAAAGCTGAGGTATTAGCTGTGCAAATATGAGTGCATACTGCTGAGTTAGCTCAATTCCTTTATAAATCTCAGTTTCAATTCCTATAGAAAGTCTCATCCCAAAACATTCAACCTACTTCTGAAAAGAACAGAGGAGATTATTCATCGTCGCTAACTTCCTACCTCTACATATCCTGCAGAAATGCGGGTGAAATGTGTTCCAGATCATTGTCTTAGTGTTAACGTCTAAAAAGAAACCCAGCCACCAGTCTCAAGTTGGGCTTATTGAGTCACAGATTTCCAGCTACGTAGCACCGCTATTTAATCCTCCAGCAACTCAGCTTCATTTTCTGAAACTATCTCGCAATGAATTCATATTGGTAGCAGACAATAGCCATATCATACTGAAAACTCAATATCGTAATTCTGTCAGCTATCACCTTTACATGAATGCAACTGTAATTGGTAACCTAACAGAGTTTGACCGGATGCGATCCAAAGACTACTAAGGAGTCTACATTTCGAACAGCTCGCGACTTACACCAAATTTTTAAAATCCTTAAGACAGAGAAATAAACTCGAAAACCATACAATCGGTGCTTTTCTCCTTACTTTTGAAAAACACATACAGGATGTCAGAGTGAACGCTAGGAAGCAGCTTCAAACAGTATATGTTATACACACTATTACACGTATAAGCCAAGACAGTAAATAAAATCAAGAGCACCAAGCACAACAGTCTTGCGTAATAACTGGCAGGACAATCGCTATATAAATCAAATGAGTGGGCCTAGACGAGTGCTACTAACTTTTGTTTATAGAGTTGCGACACTGGTATAAAGCCTTCAGGCGCTTCTTCATTCCTTTTCTTCACATTCTTTTCCCAGCTCAACTTATTATCTACAATAACAGCGAGATATTTGGTCTCAGAAAAAAGTGAAAGCATGAGAACACAGAATCTCATGTAATTTAATTAAGGAAAGTGTTTAAAAAAACTGTTGTGCCCTATTCTGCCAATGATGTAAGTGAATGCACTAACTTTTACAATTGATCTATTAACCGAGTTGTAAAAATTAACTTTTTTTGTTTTAGGCCAATAAACACAATAATAAGTAAATAAAAGAAGAAGTAAACATTTTATTATAAAACAAATATTTTTTAGATTTTAGAAAATATAATTTTAATTGCAGCATATGAAATAATAAAATAAAATATATTTTATATTTATAACATTATAATAATTATTGTTATGGTTATAAACATATTATTAAGTACCCCAACACAAGTTAGTTTAAATATTTATTTTAAATTTATTGGCTTTGCTTGTTAACTGTTCGTGTTTGGGTTATAAAAACTTTCTAGTAAGGAAGAGCTTAATTGTTTATAGAAATAGAAAAAAATTTTAGAATGCTAATCATAAAATTGCTTTATGATTTGTAATTATTTTAATATATCTACATATACATACATAGGTACATTTAAATTCGCAATATATTTTTTAATAGCTGATCATATTATTTTCTTTTGTTTCTAAAAAATCACAAGCATATTAGCAAGTTATAGTCAACTGCTTTATACAGAACACGTGAATGTTGAGTTTTTTTTAATTAAAATTAAAAATATTTTATAAATAACAATAAAATAATAAATAAAAAGAAATTACTTTAATTATATTTATGTATGGAACTTTTCGTTTCGATTTGTGTATTCTTTTCTTACAGCCATAAAAATATATAAACAGTGGCTTAAAGCTTATAACAATCAGAACTTTTTAAAAGTTTTTCAAATAAAATTGAGAAATATAAGGGGTAATTTTTTAAAAGCTATAGGAAAATTTTTCAAAAAAAAAAACAAATAATATTCAGAAAAATGCATGAAATCTTTATTTGAATCGATAGTACGGTCCATATAATTTAATGTTTGAAGATTATTTCATGCAAATGTTGACCGCGACTGTGCCTCAAATGGTCCATCCGCTTAGTCCAACATTTCGGCCGGTATCTCACGAATTAATGCTTCAATGTTGTCTTCCAATGCGTCAATTGAAGCGGGCTTGTCTGTATAGACATGAGCTTTAACATAGCCCCACAAAAAATAGTCTAAAGGCGTTAAATCGCAGATCTAGCCGGCCAATTGACCGGTCCCGAACGTGAAATAAAATGTTCACCGAACTCGCCTCTCAATAAGTCCATTGTTACGCGTGCTGTGTGGCATGTGGCACCGTCTTGTTGAAACCACATGTCATGCAAGTCAAGCTCTTGCATTTTGGGCCGCTTCAGCGCGATGAACTTTCTTAACAGAGCACGCATTTTGATAATAAAATTCAATGATTTGCAAGCGTTGTTCGTTTGTAAGACGATTCATGGTTAAATTATAGACCAAACTGAAGATGTTTGACATTGAAACAAAATTTCAATTTCTGACAAGTGCATAAAGTGTCCTTTATTGTTTACCGTTTAAGGATACTAAGTCAAAATTTTCTGAATTTGAAACTCACACCTGTTCACCATTTCTTCTTAAAAGCTGTTTGCAGGTCTTCTTTGCTTAACATTTGGTAATGGATGACGTTTTAATTCAAAACTAATCTTAAATTCATAAATTGAATTTGGTTCAATCAACTGAAACGGAAATTGTTGCAGTTGATGGTAATTAAAAGTTCGTGACTTGTTTCTGAGGTCGTGATATTAGTTGAATCGCAAAGTACTCGCTAAATACAGCTTTTCACCGCCTTAGCTTAGATACGGCAGATAAGGATAGTAGCTCCAGTCTTCCTCCTTAAGTGTAAGAGTAATCACACTCTAGTGTAGGTTCTTAAGAATCAGTCGTCTAAGACATAATAATAGTATATAAAGTTATTGTGCGTCATGGCTGTCATCAAGTCTGAAAGAACTAAAAACAGACCCGCGAATATTTTAAGTTTTTGCCAGAAATCCGTTGAGAGAGGAAGGCGCCGATTTTTTTATATTTCGTTTTGTTCGACCTGAGTTTTGAATTTTATATTCGACCATCTGACCTGGATTTTTGAATCGTAAACCAACACACTACCTACTAGACTAGGGCGAATGACATAGAAAATGTTTATTTCCTTCTCTTTAAATCTTTATCTTTCATTATTATTTACTTAGTTAATTGAGCATTTTAACTCTTCAGTCAAAATTACGACCTAGCTTCTTACATGACTCATGTCGTGTGTGCGCTAATTTTAAGCATGAATGGAGGGACCTACAGTTTAAAGTCATAGACCAACTAGGATGTCACAAAACATTTCGCCTACCATATCTTCTTATATTTTGTCGTGTTTCATTAAGTAAGTTTTACAACGGGTCCTAGAAAGACGATAATAAAGTTTTTCTTTAGCTAAGGCGGTCTGCGAATATGTAATGGGTTGATATATTAGAACTTCGCTCATTGTGTTCTATACTTTACAAAAACATGACGCTGCCTGCCCTTACTCCCTATGATGTTCGTTGTTGATATTACTTTCTTGTGAATGCAAGAACCTAGCATGAGTAGCAAGTAGATTTTTAAACGATTAAAATCTTGTATGGCCCACTGTATTCTGCTATCGAAGATCTTAAACATATTTTCATAAACAATATACTTTCACGTGCACATTTTAAAATTTAAATATAAAAGTATTAAATATTAAAATTAAAAAAAAAAAAAAAATAAAATAAACAACAAAAACTTTTTCAAATAAATCTAAAACGAAAAGCGTGCAACGTTAATTATTTAATCTTATCTGTTTTATAATTATTATTTAGAAATGAAAATAAAATTGTTTAAATTATGAAAAATGCCATAAAAATGACACGATTACAGTGTCAAGTTAAAACGAAGATCTGCCCCATTGTTAAGTATATTGTAGTGACTTAAATACTCTTTTTATGGGTCTTTAAAATCAACTAATATTTCTGAAAGTGTTTGAAAAAAAAAACAATAAAAATTAAAATATTTCTAGTGACAGGCACTCATAAATAATTTTAATAGGTAATTAAGTTAGGTTAGGTTAGGTTGCCAAGGTGGGTGAAACAATCCATTAAGGGTAGCTTCACCAGCCTGTTTAACTAAAAAAACAAGAGAAAACAACTAGTCTACTGACATTAGTGGGCCCTAGAATGGAATTCAATTTACTTATCTCGTTTTCAATGAAATACGAGTGTTGTAAACAATACATTTAGATGAAGTCAAATATTTCTCGTTGGTTTTAAGAAAACTAAAGTCGTTGAATACGTTTTCGGTACCTAAAAAATATTTGAATTTTAGCTAATATGCTAGAAAATCAAGAATTGTTCCCTCCTTATTGTTCTTATAATTCAGCAAATAATATGGGGTCTTCCATGTACTAGAATTGACTTTATTTATACGATTCAGTTGAAGATTGCCTGAATACCACATGCGACAGATAAGTCATTTCTTTTCTATTAGGGGAAGAGTTTCGATGCAAAAGTAGCGTGTTAATGTAACAAATCTCTTTCGAAATCAAGAAATCGTTAGATGGTTTGATACTAACTTTCGGAAAGTAATACTAACGGGAAATCACTGGCACCATCATCTGGGATAAAGGAAATATAGTGGGGCGCTGTGATAAGGTTTGCCATTGGATGACCAAAAGGGTTTCAGAACCAATTTTCCTCTACTATCGGGTCGAGAAGGTTTATTTATATTGAAATCCGTATGTTTCCTGTCAGATCGTGTGTTGGCTTCTTAGAGATGAGGCTGTGGTTCAAAACCCTAGCTTAGGCATCTCGAACCAAACGATATATGAAACAAATATTTATTCGTTCACTTCCTCCCAGCAGCCTTCTGACAAAAACTCCGAGAGAAAAAAAAATTGCCATGAAAAGTTTTCAAAGAATCTGTTGTTCGACGTCGACTCTAAACCGTATGTCCCGCCACTCAGGGGTAAAATTAACAGACACAACGTGGGTGGAGTAAGAAGCTAGGTCATAACCCTCACTAAAGGGTTGTAATGACCAATTAAGTAAGTAAGTGTGTATCCTGTAAGCACGATTACTGATAGCTGTCGAGCAAAGGGGACGATGTAATACTTTCCCACGAATAAAAGTAAGTGGCCACGATTAACCCAATATTTTAAAGTTCTAAATGAACGAAGAAGTCAACCCTAATATTGGTTGGTTTGTGAACTTTCATATGAAGGTATTGTATTACATAACTATGGCGAATAACATGGTGCCTTAAACCTCCAAATCATACATCTAATAAGATTCCCACTTTCGCCATCTATACGCTTGATGGGTTAATTTTGACACTACCCTCGTATTCAGAAACTGAAAGAACAAAATCGCAAAACATTCACCCACAAAACGAACTTAACCTGAGAATAATTGGTGCTGGCGATAGTGTACAAACACATTGAGTGTACGTATAGCTTCACTTTGGAAGTTTTTAACGGAAATAAGATGATAATGACGTATAAGATCAGTACTCCCAAATACATACTTCATTTTACATAAAAACGACGATTCTGGACGATGGAAGCAAATGTGAGCATAAAACAAAACGCTGTAAACAAATTATTATGTTTTTCGTTTCGAAAGAAAATTCATTTGAATCTTACGGTGTCAGATTGTATTTCGAACATAATAATTATCCAGATTTTAAATAATCTCTGTACGAATACCGATGTAAATAAATAAGCTTTTCATGTCTTAATTGTCTTTCATTTACAATGAAACAAATTTAATTAATAATAATACAAGTTTCAGGTTGTATTATTATAAGCTGCTCAAATGATTTGTGTGTGCATTCCCACTGTATTCATCATTTTGTTTAATCATTTTCTTTTGTTTTAAATTATATTTCTTTGTATTGAAATTAATCGGAATTAAAAATTTAAATTATAATAAAACAAACGTATTTAGATGGTAATGCCAATGTCATCACAACTATTATTTTGTGTTTTTGTCGGGCGCATGTCAATGTACGAGTTCTAAGCCAGGTTTTCTTGTCAAAATTATCATCCAATTATGCTAATCGCAAAACGGTGTGAGAATTATTTCACTTTCTAACAACAAGTTCTAATTCATTGAATAAAGAGTTGATTAAACTGTAAAGCGATAGAAATCGAAAAGAATTAATGGATTCACTTAACGTATCGATGTGTATTCATATTCATAGCCACATCGCACCCTATAGCATTATTAAGTAGTATTTTGATTTGTTTCTATTTCTTACTTAGATGGAGATTTTTATCGGTGTTTTGGATTTTTGTTTAATTTTTTTTTTTTTTAAATCTAATAGTCGTAGGTGTTTGAAGTGATGCAATCTTTATATTCTCAAACGTTCTCATTCTGTTTTCAAAATAGTGAAGGTTAGGTTAGGTTAGAGGACGTGTACTTGTCAACTGTGACAAGTACAGTACCCGGACGTCGAATTGACCCATTGTACAACGTCCTAGCTTCTCACACCACTCGTGTTGTGTGCGTTAATTTTATACATTAGTGGTGGGACCTTCAGTTTAAAATCGACTCCGAACAACAGATTTTTTTGAGAAGCTCTTCATGGCAATTTTATTTACTCTCAGTGTTTTTGCTAGAAATCTGCTGAGAGGAAGTCGCCGAAGAAATATTTTCATACTTTCGTTTTGATGTCTGACCTGGGATTTGAACTCGGGCCTTTCGTCTAATAAGCCAACACACTACCTACTAGACTACGGCGACTTCTAAAAAAGATAAATTATATTCTGCTAATTTGACATAAAATAGGGAAAATTGGATATTTTTCTCTCTTCGGCAGGCAACTCAAAGGTGATGGCTAGTACTCATGTAGTTTAATATGTTAAATCTTTGAAAATTTGTAATTGTGGGAGAAAGTTAATAATGTCTGTGGGCATTACATTCCTAAAGTGCTTCACTTACAACCGCACCGAAAATATACCAGCTTCAATGATCATTGCTCTGATAGAAAACGAACCAGCTTTTACAGGCAAAAATTAAAGAGCATCGTTGATGTTATATCAGATATATTCTTAGGACAAACAAAGTGTATGGAAATCACAGCAATATATTCCAGACTTTCAAAATATACGACAATATGATAGAGACGTGGTCAACCTCTGTGTCTGTGTAACAAAATCAGATTTGGTTGTCACGCAACGAGTTCAAGCCTTTTTTCATTTGATTTAACGGAGGATTCTGAAAATGTTTTCGTCAGGTGCCAGCAAATTAAATATCTATTGAACACGATAAAAATAGATTAAACGCTACGTAAACGATATGACGACAGTTCGACCTGTAATATATTGGAATCCACGTGGTAGTCATGTGCTTTACAAGACGCTCATCCTCCCCGTGCTTCTTTATGGTGCAGAGACATGGACACTATTAAGCACTGATGCAGCAGCCTTGAGGGTATTCGAGAAAAAAGTCCTACGTAAAATCTAAGGTCCAGTGCGAGTTGGCAAATATTTCCGTATCCGATCCAACAATGAGCCGTATGAGCTCCACAATGACATGGATGTTGTGCAGCGTATTAACATCCAGCGGCTGCGCTGGCTCGGCCATATCGTTCGAATGCAGGAGGATGCTCCAGCGAGATTTGTAGATTTGCGGAAATCGGCGAAGAGGACGACCTTGTTTGCGTTGGAAGGACCAAATCGAGGATGCCCTGTCATCGATTGGTGTGATCAACTGGCGAAGACCCGCAAGAAGCAGAGACGCCTGAAAGGACCATGCGCGCAATGCGTGAATGAGACAGAACGGAATAAAATTTGCTTAACATTAAGGAGCTATCTTATCGCGTTCCAAAGAGCTTAGCTCTAGGTCTAAAGAGTAGGCAGTTAGACCTCAAGAAAAATAAATAGAGCTGGATATAAGGCAGAATCTTGAAATATTTGTGAATTTAACTTGAACATCGTATGGGACTACTCTTGAGAAAACCCGTTCTGAACCAACAGAAAAGATCACAATCAATAAACTTGTTAAACGCATGCCGGGCCACCTAAATTGTTTTTCATAATTTTGGACATTCTGAAATTAATCTATCTATTAATTATTATTATTAATCTTATCTATTGAGCTATGTTTGTGATATTATTTTGTACCCACGAATTAGAATGCTATTAAGCAAGTCAGATTCATCTCGGATGTTATTTAACATTTTTTAAGAGATGGTTAAGAGGCCGAGTCACTGTCTCCTGCATCAATGCCGTCAAAATAATATGACAAGAACTAAACGCCATGCAGATATCCCTAGCATCAGTTTTCTTTATTTCTCTGTGTTGTGAGGAGCTCAGAAAGCTTTGTTTGTAATGCAATATCGCAAAAACATTAGAAAAACGACAATCTGTGAACAATTATTCGGAATGATTGTACCGTTTTTCGATGAAGAAGACATTCCGCGAACACCTCGCTCATACCATGTTGTCACTTTTTGAAAAATTTCTCTCGATTGAAAATGGAGTTCATTTTATGGATTAAAACTTTAATCACTTGAATTTTACTGTAAGAGAAACTTTCTTTGGTTATTTACTGTATGCTGCTCAAAGTAATATCGAGGCAGAAAGTTGGTGGAATCACAAACGAATTGAAATTGGCGCCAAATGACTTTTTATTTGCATTGTTCAGTTAAGATTGATGTGAATATGAACACTCTGTTAGTCTTGGCTTTCAGTTGGTGGTAGATTAGGGTGAATAAAGAAATAATTTTTATCACCTGTTAAATATGGACTTAAACCACTTTTCAAAATACATAAATGACTTATTTCTTATTTAAATAACTGGCTGACTACATCTGCGAATTGAAAATGATGACAAAGTAAACATTTCTGGAATTCCAAAGATACAGATGGTGAGGGTTTATACCCCCATCCGTTGTTTCAATACCGATGGTCTGAATTATATGTGTCTGATTCGCTTCGAAAGTTACTCTTTAAATTAATTGTGCCCGCTCGCACATACTTAGCTACTTTGTCACTTTAATCAACTTATACCCCGTCTACTCGCACACGTAATTAACAATAAATCAAATATTTGATTTTAAAATTTCTGATCGTATTCGCATATTTTTTAAAAAATATTATCTTCTTATTTAAACTTGTATTTTGTTTTCTTTTGTTTTATTGTTGTTGTTCTTAAATTTTTGTATTAAAGTTAAAATGTAGTATGTTTGTTAATGGCAAATAAAATTAAAAGTTAAAAAAAAAACATCAGGAACATATTGAAAGAAAAGAATTATTGCTTAAAGTTCCTGGTGGGTTTTAAATATTTTTTGAATAAATCAACGAAAATTAGAAAATATTGTTGAGATATGTCGGGTTTTAATTGATTTTTATCTGTTATATTATTTGATGTTGATCCAAGTGCGTTAAGACGGATTTGATGTTCGTCATAATTTATTGTTTGGAATTCAATTGTCAATCGAAGTCACCGTTGGTTTATTAGACTTGAGTCCACGCTTCAAACCCCAGGTCAGACATCTCGATCATATGCTGTATTCTTAATCCAAATGCTGTATCCTTAATAAATCATTAATGTATTTATTTATGTTTCATACCATTACGAATTACTTTATCTTTATCGCTTTAGAGTTATTATTTTTGTTTTATTTTTAATTGTTTGTCTTTAAATTTATTTGAATTACGTGCATAACGTTTCTGTTTTAAGAACATATGTACATATGTACGTCACGTGTAGTCAGTCAGATAAATAATTCGAATGTTTATTTACATTCTTACGGAGAACTTATGAGCCTCACAAACAAAAAAGCAACAGAAGCTTCTGAGCTACTAGTTAACTTTAGTGGCTCGAATTATAGGTTTGATCTTAGAGGATCAGCCCTCCTAATCGTCAGTCCATCATTTGCACCAACGTAATGCTATTCGTTGTAATTGGTATTGCGTTAGTCTAATATGCAAGGCGGCGTGTGCTGCTTACTCCTGCAGTAGAGCGGTCGGAACCAGATGGGGTCTTCGCCCAAGGATCATGCGTTGGATATATTCTACGGTCATCGAACCCAACCTCTTATATGGCGTTGCTTTCTGGTGGACTGCTCTGGACAGACAACACAACGTCAGACTCCTTGACAAGGTCAGAAGATCTGCCGCCATTTATATAACTGGTGCTCTACGCACCACCCCCACGAAAGCCTTGTTCGCGATGCTCAACTGGCTTCCTACTGTGCTTCTCGCTAAGCAGGCGGCCAAGTTTACTGTGACTAGACTTAATGCTTTGTCTCGTGATGGCGATTTACCGGGCCGCTCAATGGATCCTCGTCAACGATGCTCCTTTCTCTCGCGTCTCGGTCTTCTCTGATAGTCAGGCCGCGATAAAATCTCTATCGGGTTTCGTGAATAACTCTAGGATCGTTAGAGAATGTCGCCGCTGTCTCGACCTTCTTTCGGGGCGCTTCACCAGTGTCTCTCTGGTGTGGGTCCCCGGGCACAGTGAAATTCCGGGAAACTGTAGGTCCGACGAGCTCGCCAGAGCTGGTGCGCTCCTTCCGGAATCCTCTTCTGTTGAAGTGGGTATACCACTTGCCTCGGTCAAGCTGACCATTGCACGGAAATTCTTTCGGGACGCCAACCTATCCTGGGTCAATGAGGATTCCTGCTCCACCGCTAGGCTCACCTGGCCCTTGATGGATAAAAGGCGTACCAACCAATTACTTGGTCTTGGTCGTGACGTCATCTCGACTACAGTGGCCGTTCTTACGGGTCATTGCGTCATGGGTAGACACGCGGAAAGAATGAGGCTCCCCTTTAACGACTTCTGCCGTGGATGTAGGTCCTCTGAGGAAGAGGAGACTGTCATTCACTTTCTTTGTCAGTGCCCGTCTCTTGCCAGGTGTAGATATAGGTTATTTGGCTCCCCATTTCTTGTTAGCTTAACGGAGCTATCATCCGTTGATATCAAGGGTATAGCCTCGTTCATCAAACTTTCTGGCTGGTTTTCCAGTGCGGGGTAGTCGTGCTTCCGTTGTGCAGCCCTTGCGCTGACCAACTTCTTCCTTTTTCCCTCATTGTGGTGGAACTTGGTCAGTACAGTAACTGCGTTCACCCGTGGCATCACAACGGGCCGCTATGCGTGCTCAAGTGTGCTTTGTGAAATCAGAGCTACCACTCCGACCTAACCTAACCTAGTCTAATATGGTACAGTCTGGCTGCAACAGGCATACTGCTGCCGAATACGTTTTACCTTAGTTAGGCTGTCTTTTAAGCAAATATATTTATTAGCCGCTAACCTTCCTAGGACTGTTTTATTATCAGTCTCACTTAACATGGATAGGAAGCATTCCAATGAACTACTTGAATTAGCTTGTAGTGACAGGTCTTGAGGCATCGCTACACGTGATATGATAACTTGTGAATTTTAATTTAACAAATCTGCCACTTTCCCTTATCCTATTCTGCATTCTGCATCAGGTTACAATGCATTTGCTTCTAAGGGCTCCTTTGAAGTTCTTTTTCTATTAAGCCTTTTTCAAATGTTGCAAAAAGCATTCGCAACTGTGCGGCTATGATTTCTTGAATTAAAATAATGATCGGAGCTGTGTATTATGCTTATAGAGTTGGAGGCATGTCTTATGTCCAAGACTCTTTTTATTGAATATTATAGTGCGTGCTAACCATCGGAAGTGAAAGGACATAACGTATTCACCTCGATATACCATGTAGGACCCTCAGTAGTGCGATTAGATTGGATACTTTGATGAAATTGGCTATGCTTCATAAGAAAATTCACCCCTTTTTTAGCTTATATTTGTTATTTAAATCTTCTCTTTGAAATTATGAGGTTTACGGCCATTGTTACAACTTGCCGTTAACTAAAGGGAGGATTTTAACGGGCAGATAAATTGTTTTGTATTATTAAAAGTGGACAATATGCTAGAAGTGAGCGTTAAGCTAAAAGAAGGATTATTCTACCGGTAACTTTTAAAGTTAAATTTATGTTTGAACTTGCCATATTATATATTTATTTTTATGGCAACTTCAATTATAAACAAAATGAGCATATCGATGGCTTAATATAGAAAGGTCGTATCTCATTTTTATGTACATACATACATAGTATTTTACATATTATGTAAAAACCCCGATTTTTTAAAAAAATGAGATACGACCATTCTATATTAAGCCATCGATATACAACAAAGAAACGAAGTCCGTCGTTGCCACTGCGTTTAAAAAAAAACCTGTTTAATTAAGCAATGTTATCGACATTACTCCGGCACTGCCATATTTTTGAAAAAGTTAATTTTATTTTATCTGTAAGTTGTAATAACGAAAATAAGTTAAAGGTAACTTTAAAGTTCCCTTTAGCTAAAGGTACCTTTAACTAAACCCAAGTTTAACGGCAAGTTGTAATAATGGCTCTTAATAGAACACTTTATAGGCCAAAAACTTTATTCTATTTACCTTGTGTTTATTTTCAGATGGCGTAATAACATAATTATTCCTGAACTGAATCCCTGAACTGTTTATTGTCTTTATGAGTCAACTAACAAACAGTAGAGTTACTTTCTTCGAATTTATCAATGTCAAATGCCTCGTAGCTGTCACCAAGCGAAAAGGTAAATAAACAAATTTGTCAGATATGATGTTATACACAATTTTTTGCTTCATTTTCAAACCGCAACTACGCAGTCATGAAAGATATATGCTTTGAAAGCAAAAATAAGCATTTTAAAGCTACTCATAGTACATATGTACATATGTATATTTTTTATTAACAGGTCATACGACTATAGATATTTACTTTATAACTCTTTAGAATGTTTTATGTATTTATTTACTAAGCAAAGTACGAATAATGTTTGCTTATATCTATCCATCCTTCTATCCATCTATGATGGCATTGCAAAAGTTCTAGTATCTCGCATTATCTGGGCGAAATTCTTTTATGAATTCTAAAGTTTTTTGGTGCGAATATATTTGCGCAAAAATTTTTTTCTTTTGTTTTTCGTTGTTATCGTTTATCATTTCAAAACAAAAACAAGCAAAAAAAAAAAAAACAACGAAAAAATAATGTTTATCTCGTGCCGCTTAGATGTTATGAAGTGAAATTCTTCTAAAGCAACACGATTACAACGACGATAACTACGACCTTTAGATTTGTATATCATTCGGCCTTTTCTTCGGATGACAGATAAGTTTGCCGGGGCATTGCTACACAATACGGATGTGTCGGCGTCTGGTGCAGTGATTTATAAAGACGTGTCGTTAGGCGAGATAATTTTTAGTTAAAAATTTCGCATAAACACGTGAAGTTGTGATCTGTTAACGAATATCTCATATAAGAGCGCGAGTGATAAACTGTTAATGTTGTCTGAAATCGTATTAAAGCGAAAACGTTTTTACATTAAAAAGGATATTAAAAATTAAAAAAAGAAACGTTTTAAAATAGTGTTGGTGCGTACAATAATTTTTTTTTTATATAAAATAATTTTTCAAATGCAAATTAAAGCGTTTTAACTTTATTGTGAACTTCAGTAATTTTTTTTAATTCCTCAGTTTTTTTCGATTAAAAATTTACGAACTAAACTCATCTGCAAAGGAACTGGAATTTTTGAAATTTTTAAAAAGTTTTTCAATCAATTTTTATTTATTTTTAAAATTGAAGAAAATTTCTTCCCCGCCTTAGAACCTAATAATCGTAATTTTATCACATTTCGATCTAAAAAATAATGTTACTGTGTGTACATGTGAATCTAATTATTCGTTAATGAAAGTTATTACCGGTGCTTAATCGCTATTTACCAATTTGTAGTCCTTAAATTGCCCGGCCACACATCAAATAATGAATCAAACTCACCATTGTTTGTTTTGTGTTGTACTTTTGAATTTCATAAATCATATCTTCTTCACAACAACAAATATATCGAGCCATTACCGCAAAAATATCTCAAGCGACATATTTTTCATATATCGTTTTTTGTAATATATAAATTCATTGGCATCATTTGCATTATATATAAAAATTTCAGGGTCAAACTCTTTACGGTTATGAATTTATAACAAAAAAAGGTTTAACTTTCTAAGTTATTTTGTACAAGAAATAAATAATAAAAACCTTCTCCTGTAAAATTTCGTTTTTGTCGCTTGAGATATTTTTGCGGTTATGGCTCGATATAATGAAGTTTGAAAGTACAATTTTGATGTGTCGCTAAGAAAAATAAATATTACCAACACATATGCAAATTTGATCAGTTAAATTTAATGTGTCGCCATGCGCCATTACGAATACCGAGATGTTATACGGTCATTAGTGAACTCTCTGGATCGCTTATTTCACAATTTATGGAACCTACACCTAGCGCTGTGTAGATGCAGAGATACACCCTTTCTATAACGTTACAATTAATGCAATCTTTTTATTGAAGACCTGTCCTTCCTACATTGATCACAATTAGACAATGATTAGTAATCACCTTGATCATGATGTGTAGATGACTTTTCTAAATATTCATCAATGCAGAAGAACTTTTGTTATCATAAAACATTATATCAGCCCTGCTGAAGAACATGGAAGCTTATGCGACCATTTCATTTGTGTTATAATAAATGAACTTTAAAAGAATTAATTGGAACAACAATCGTGCGAATGACAGTAAACTTTGACTTTTTAGTTAAGTCTGGTCATCCTGATTAGTATGCATCCGGGTTTTTAAAGTTTTCAAAATCGAAAGTAAAATATCTTGTCATCTCGCTTAGATTGTGTTCTTTGGTAAGGAAAAATGTTTTATAGACTCAATTCAAAAGTCCTCAGGCTATCAGTGAGATCCTCAATGTTCGTACCAAATATTCGGATATTCTTTAATTCGTATTTATCTTTATTAAATATTTAGTTCAGATACTTTAGATTAGAAATTTCTGTCTTGTCAATTTTCCCCAGATAAAAACACATACCAAGGCTAACTTTCGCCTTTGTCGAACATTACATTTATTTTTATCAACACAATGAGAGAACCTGGAATGCTAATAAGATGAATAAGATTATGCTGTTGGCCGTGAGGTCACGGTTTAAATCCCAGATCAGACATCTCCAACATAATGAAATATGAAAAAATATTTCTTCAGACAAAAACTATGAGAGTAAATAAAAATGTCATGAAAAGTTTCTCAAAATTTTTTCGTACGGTATCGACTTTAAACTGTAGATCCCGCCACTCATACATGAAATTAATACACACAGCAAAACAGGTGTGAGTAACTAGGTTATAACGCTGACTTCTGGGTTGTGTTGACCAATTATGTATGTATGTATGTAAGATCATGGTGCACGATCTGCTGCTCGGTATGCCAGTGAGTACAATATGATGGCGGAAATTATAGCTACATCTAATTCTGAAGCGTAGCATCTAGAGTTTGGGAATTCCCGGACTTTTTCATTTCCCGGGAAACGGGAATGAAAAATTCGATTTCCCGGGAATCCCGGGAAATCTTTTAAAATTCACAATACTAGTAAAATGCTTAACATTTTTATTAAAATGTTATTTTATTAACAAAAAAGAAAACAATACATCTAAATTCATACTCTATAAACAGAAACAAACAGATTAATGATAACATTTTGAGATCAGTTACTATTAAGAATTGATTAAAAATATTATTTAAAAATAAAAATATAAAAAATTTTCAAAGAACTAAGTTTTCAAAAAATGAGTTTTTAAAATTATTATTGCGTTTAATAACTCATCAGACATTCTATTTCGTAAATTTGTTGAAAATTTACCAGCTAACGAAAAAACATATTCGCTTTCTACAGAAGTGGTCTTAAGCGTTAACAATGCATTAAAAAGTATGTCTAAATTTTTGGTTCTGTTTGTACTAGCTTCAAATAAAGCTCTTTTAAATAAGTTGTCTGTTTTTAATTTTAGTTTTCTTGTTTTTTCTTTAGCCCCATTAATGGCGTTTTTCAACTTTTCTTTAAAACATTGATATACTTGTGCAACGGAAATACCTTCATCACTTTCAGCCGATATTATTTCAGTACCTTGGAATAGGCGTTTGTACATTTGCTCTGCATAGGATTTTAACATTGTCTTTGTTATGTTAATATTATTTTGTTGTGAAGTGTTTAGATAATTTACTAATGACATCAATTTGTCACTATATCTTTCATTTACTTTACTTTTAATTGTGTGAACCATTTTTTCCGAAAGTATTGAATCAACAGATAATAACTGTTCATAAGTTGTATTCATAATAGCATCACCTATTATCAAATTGGTTTCACGCCTGCCTAATGCTTCCACTGCATCTTTTATGGAGTTCAAAACGTTTACAAATGTTTCCAAGTGTGGGACATAATCTTCAACAAACAATGATGATAAATGTAAATCTATTAAAGCCTTTTTTATAGCATTTTTAATTTTTAGAAATGATTGTATCATTGCAACCATGCTGTTCCACCTAGTTCGTACTTTTAGGATTAGATGATACTCTTTATTGAATTCTTCCTTTACATATTTTTGAAGAGTAGCATTTTTTAAAAGACTTTTTTTTGGAAAGTTTGATTATTTTCCTTATGTTGGCAATAGCTTCATTATAATTCTCTGAAATAAAGAAAATAATTCAATTTATACAAAGAATTATTTTTCTGCTTTAGTTTTTCAATACAACTTTTTTACATGATTTTAGTTCATAAACAAGTCAAAAGAGTAGTCAGTGATTAGTCTGTAGACTTGCCTACAGACCAATATATTTACTAGTCTTCAGAACAGTCTATTTACTAGTCTACAGACCTTTTTTTCCAAAAAAGTGTACAAGAATACGTTAATTTAAAATTTCCCGTATTTCCCGCGAATATTTAAAAAATTTCCCGGGAAATACCGGGAATTCCCGCACGGGAATTCCCGAACCCCAAACTCTAGTAGCATCATTAGCACTGTGTACAATATGTAACCCTACGGCAACAAGCGATATACAACCCTCATAAATTGTCACCCTCATCCGAAGTCTTGTACATTTCGAAGACTATAACCATTTATTTTATATCCTTAATTCAAAGTCTGTAATATGACTGTAGTCTGGAGGACTGTACTTCCTTGTCTTTAAGCATTGATCGTCGCCAGATTGCTTATGGCCCTGAAATGCAGGGTAATGCTATCTTAAACATGACAAACATTTTTACAAT
Source organism: Sarcophaga caerulescens (assembly GCA_927399465.1). NCBI lineage: Eukaryota > Metazoa > Arthropoda > Insecta > Diptera > Sarcophagidae > Sarcophaga > Sarcophaga caerulescens. Next base: position 17,478,254 of record OV656872.1, read on the forward strand.
TCGCAACTGCAATTAAAAGAGAATAGTAATCTTTCCCATGTACTTGTGAACAGTTGGTTAGGTTAACAATTTTTCAGTAGCAATTCATATTCCATCATTTAGATGTGTTCCGATAAAGAAAAAAAATTTTCTGCAGAACGCTAAGATATAAATTTGATTGTTTTGATTGTCTAAGACTATATTATGTTAAAAATTTGCTTTATACCATCATTATTACTATTATAGTATCATTTTATTCTATTGTTACACCCAGTACTACCACTTATAAATCAAATTAATGCATAAATAAATAAAACAAATAATATTTTTCTCTATTCAAATTAAATTTTATCATTTATGCGGTAGTAAAACGTGATATTTGATTGAAACTTTTATTTTATCTAAAAATTAAAAAACAAAAATTAAATGATAAATTTCAATAAAATGCCGCTGATAAATTCAATAAAAATTCATTCATTTATTTTAATAAAAACAAAATAAAAATGAAAAATATGGAAATTTAAAAAGTGAAATATAGACTTTGAACGACTTTTATATTCAAAATATGAAGAACGTCATCTTTCACTTGCCGAACTCTCTGTGTTGTCAACTACATGAAGAGCTTTCATTGAATTTGTATTAAATTTGGAATTAAAAAACAAAGTTTTTAATCAAAACAAATAGACAAATAGGAGAGATAGAAGCGTACTATTATAAATTTGGCAATAAAAATAAAACAATAGTGGCCAAATTGTTGCAGAGTTTTAAGTGCACAAAGTTCTCAGTCATTTGGTATGCAACAAACTTATATTCGAGTTTTGTGTCACTCTATTTCTGTTATCTCTCAAAAGAGCAATTGTTTCTAGCTTATTTAGATCAACTCTATATATGTATAGTTCCATTGTGGCCAAAGGAGACCGTACGTTTGGATATCATATCAGCGTTATCTAGTTTGATAACTGTTCATAAACAACTCTAATACACGCATAACTTCCATTGGTAAGAAACTGGAGTGATCCGGTAATTGGTACTAGTATCTGATATAATATATACCACAACTCTTATCCCATCCAATTTGCAGTCGTTTTATATTTTCAAAACAATATAAGGAAAATATTGTTTGTTGTCTCGACTTGGAGCAACAGTGTCTAAGCACCCGTTCAGATAGTTATAGGAACTCATCAATCAGTGTCGTGGGGTAATGGAATAAAACCTTAGCAAGTACTCAACAGAATAACAGAAGAGAGAAATGTAAAAGATTTTGCAATTGCTAAGAGGGTCCTAGTCTAGTAGCTAGTGTGTTGACTTATTAAACGTGGGCCAATTGTCAAACTCCTGCTCAGATATCACGATTAAAACGAAATATGAAAAGTTTTTCCAAAAAATCTGAGAGTAAGATGAATTTCCCATTTCTCAAATACCTATCGTACAGAATTTACTTTAAGCTGTAGGTCCCGCCACTCATGGATAAAATTAACACACACAACATAGGCGGTGTGAGTAACTAGGTCATAATCCTGACTAAGGGTTGTAATGACCAATAATGTAAGCAAATTGGAAAGCCAATTTTATAATGTTTTGAAAAATATCTCGATGATTGTCGATTCAGTTTAATTATTACACGAAATGAATCTTGTAAAGCTTAAGAGTCAAATATGGACATACAATTCATTGTTAGATGTGTAAAAAAGACCCGGACAGCCAGTCTATACAAATTTTTTGATTTGCTTCGTCATTTCAAATCCAGTTGGTAATGGCTTTTAAAAAACAATACTCGAGATCCAAATTTTACAAAAGTAAAGAGCGTAAAAAAAATTTCGAAAAAAAAAGAAAAGAATCTGGATATCGAAGGTCCTGTATTACTATGCAAATTTCATACTAGCTTTGCTTCTTCTTCAATCTAAATCGGAGCAATCGTAGATTTATAACTTCTTGGTTCTGAACATTTAATATATAGCTATTATTGACACGTGATGTCTTATGTAAAACAGCTACATCACCGTCTTAGGTTTGCTTAAATGTTTCTAAAATATTTTGGAATCCTTGATACCGTGGCTATCCATCCCTTTTAAAAAATTCAAAATGGCGGATCCAATATGGCGGTCGTACGGCGAATGGCGGTTTTCAAGTAAATCCGATTAATTTTTATAAACCTCGACTACCATATTGGATCCGCCATTTTGAATTTTTAAAAACTGAATGAAGATCTGCAATCAGCGACCCCAAAAACCCCTCAGTAACAATTTTCAAGTAAATCTGATTAATTTTTAAGGACCTTCGTAATGTGTTTCTTTTTCTCTTGCACCCCTTGACATAAACCCATCCACCCTACTTGAAGGGTGCATGCAATCAATTTGGCTTTGGGCTCATTTTAAAGAGCAAAGATCAATTGTCAATTTCTGACAATAGCGATGGTTCTAGCACGTCAGTGTTTAGCTCTACAATTTTTCAAAAATGGCCAAAAACTCTATTTTTAGGGGTTTCAACACCCTTTTTCTCGAAAACCTGACGTGATGGAAAGTTTGCGTGTTCAGCGCGAAAAATGCCTTCGGTAACACCTGGAGCCATCTTATTTGCAAAACCCATGCAGGGCTGTGTTATGTATGTACATTTGTATATGGAATAGATATGACATAACCATTCCTTTTTTGTATCTTCTATTAAAACATTGCTCTGTTTGCTTTAACTTTGGCTCTTTTAAAAATTAATTGGTTTTTGTCTCTGCTAGTTAAATACGAATTTATCTTCACACACATCTGCTATTCTTGCTATCATTACTGTATTTCAAAACTTTGGAACTTTATGACTACGGATCAGTGTCCTGTTAAGGGTTCATTGAGGTAGATTTAAACCAAATAGTTTTCTCCATATATTCAAAAAGTATCAGATGCCTATGCTTTTTCTGGTTTCCATTCCTTTGCAAATACTATGTGAAATAACTTGTTTTCTCCCTTTAAAGAGGAATGCCAACCTAATGTTTGAGGAGAGATTAAAAGAGAAGACATCTATTTAATCCAAAAACTACATTATAGGGCATTGTATTGTCGCATTTGACTTATGCTTCTTTTTTATTTGTTTTTTTCCGTAATGTTTTTGGTTAATTGACAAAACAAATGAATTATTATTTATTAGTTTGACAACAAAATACAACACATACATTAAATGATGTTTATATGATGAAAACAAATTGATTTCAGTTTGTTTGACTCTGGCAATTACCTTTATTTTAGAAAATTTTTCCATATCTATTGGGTAAGTCTGCAAAAGAAATGTCAAAAAAAAAAAAAAAAAACAAACAAGAAATTCTTTTCTAATAAGAAAGAGGCTTGGCTTCATCAGTACAAGTAATAAAAGGAAATTTTATTATCAATTGCATCAACAATATTTCATGGTTTTTTTTTTCTTTTCTTCTTTTACAAAATGAAATTTAATTGAAAATAATTTATTTTGTTTTTATTGTTCTTTTACTCTTGTTTTGTATTGTTTTATTTTATTTTTCTTTACTATTTTATTAATTTTCTAAGGTTTATTGTTTTATTCATCATATTGACTGCGGTTTAATTTGTTTGAAAATTATTATTTCGTCGTTTACTGTCTACTTTACTCATCATTATTATTATCATCATTATGATATGATAG